>CP092874.1:81139376-81224035 GCA_030710605.1 Cordylochernes scorpioides
AATTCATTGTCAAATGAATACCGCCAGTCTTAAATTTTCCTTCTTTAAAAAAAAAAAAATGAATTATTATTTTTTTTGAAAACTGAAAAAAAAAAAAAAATTGCAAACCTTTTTTTTTTCCATTACAAACTACTTGAAAACAAACGTAAAATGATAAAGTTGTGGCTCTTCAGGTTTTTCCCTCTTCCATAATTGACTAAGAAATGCCAATGAAAACTTGTGTTAAGCTATTTTTCCCAACAAAAAAAGTTTTAAAAAATATATATTTGCTTTGTTTTGTTTTTTTCTTTTCCTTTATGTACAGAATCAAAAATTCTATATTTATATATATATATATACATATATAATACACACATACATACATATGCTTCGACTTCTTTGTATTTAGGCCTATATCCCTTGGGAGTTGATAACAATAATAAAACAAGGAAAAAGATTTTTTTAAAAAGGCGGGTGTATATCTTCTATAAATACATATTAGTCAAATTGTAACTTTTTATGTTTGGGAAACACCTTGTTAGAAATCTAGAAGCCAAATGTACCACATATATATATATATGTCTGTCTCACAGCAGACATATATGTATATATGTTGTGTGTGTTTATGGTTATAAATATATCTTTAATTTATTTACACTTTTTTTTTTGGTTATATTTAGTTTTTTTTTTTTTATTTGTAAGTTGATGACCCATCTACAAAAGAATTAAGAAAAAAAAAAAGGTGGAAAATAAAAATAAAAAGTTTTTCTTAAATATAAAAAAAAAAAAAATTGTTGAAAGCCAAGGAGCTTGTGTCTCTTTTTTTCCAATACACTTTACTGACAAACTTGTACTTTGGGGAACCAACTACTTTCTTCTAGAAATGTTTTTCTTTCAAGTCTCGCCCAAGAGAAATAATATTGAAAGTTTTCCCTCAGTTTTATTTTGAGAGTTAGAAGAAAAATGTAATTCTGATGATATCACCAGGGACTTTTTAATTTGTAAACTATTACATACAGTTAAACCTCTCTATTGTGGCCCTTCTAAATAGCACCTTCCTCTCTATAGCGCCCAATTTTAAATACATAGTACGATGCGATTTACATTAAAAATGACCTGTCTATAGCACCCTATTTTGGTGAGTCCCAAGAGCTATAGACAGGTTTAGCTGTACATTAAAAGTGACCTGTCTATAGCACCCACTCTCTATAGCACCCTATTTTGGGGAGTCCCAAGAGCTATAGACAGGTATAACTGTACATTAAAAGTGACCTGTCTATAGCACCCTATTTTGGTGAGTCCCAAGAGCTATAGACAGGTTTAACTGTACATTAAAAGTGACCTCTCTATAGCACCCTATTTTGGTGAGTCCCAAGAGCTATAGACAGGTTTAACTGTACATTAAAAGTGACCTCTCTATAGCACCCTATTTTGGTGAGTCCCAAGAGCTATAGACAGGTTTATAACTTGAACATGCTACAAGGTAAATAAGATCAAATAAATAAATAGTGTGGAGCATTCAGTAACAATGTTGTTGCTGTAAAACAACACTTATTTGGTCTTATTACCTTGTAGTTATAATACAAATTGTGCCTTATTTTAAAAACATAAAAGGGCATATCCTGACATTTCAGATCATCCAAGTGCAATTGAAAATGCTGATGTGAGTGGTCAGGATTCTTTTGTTTTTAATATAAACACCTTTTATTTTTTCCTTTTGACACCTTTAAATCTGGTCTTAACTACCCATTTCTCAGGAAGCTTCAAAATTTTGGTTGTTGATGTACAGACATGGTTGGCTCTATTTTATTTATCAACAAAATGGATTGGCCTCAGGGAACAAGTTATATTTAGTTGATATTTGTCCCACTAGATGGCACTGCCATCTGAAAATTCTCATGTGAGTGGTCAGTTTTTAATATCAGCACCTGACCTTTTTTTCCCTCTAACTTTTATATTTATATAAAAATATAATTCGTCACCTCGACATTCCACTCTAGAGAAACTTGCCAACATTGTTGTATTGTGCTGTAAAAAACAATATCATACGCAATAAAATAAAATTTATATTAAAAATAAAATTGGTATTTCTGCTCACATGAGTGCCATCTAGTGGAACAAAAATCAACTGAATACTAACTATAATGATACTAACTAATCAACATTGATTTAGCTTGTTCTAATGATATATATTTGGCCAAACCACTTTCTTGATAAATCAACAAAAGTCAAACACATTTGCTTTTTGGACTGTTGTGGCTCTCATCAGTGGGGTTCAGACCTCTACAACCAAAAATTTGGTCCAGAGGCTTCCTGAGAAATCAAGAAATGGGTATTTAAGAATTTCTTTAAAACAATGTTTCATCACCCCCAGTACAGAACATTATGATAAGGAAGAATGTACCACAATAGTATATACAGTAGAACTACCTCCCTGTAAAGGACAACACCTAATTGCAGAGTCAAAGTGTCCTTTAGTGTCCTCTTCCTGGAGAGTTGCTAAATAGTAAAAAACAGTAATTTTGCAAGTGAAAACTGTCCTTTATAGAGAGGTGTGCTCTCTAGTGTGAGTGTCCTTTCATGGAGGTTGTTCGACTGCATAATATATGAAAAAGAAGAGGAGGAAAGGGCAGGCAGTTAAAATGAAGGCATGATAATGAGTGTTGCAAGTGCAAGTAACCAAATGGAACTCTGGCACATTTGTAAGTGCAAAAGTTGAAATACTTTTCATATGTTTGGACATGTGGTGTATTTACAGTAAAAGCAGTCACTAACTACCCACCATGATTATCATGGCCTGTACCACATGTACTAGCAATAATAATACATATAGGAGTGTGGAAAATGGCCAACTGAATAGAAAAAAAAATCTTTATTTCTACCTGATAAGGCACAATTTGGATTATAGATTATCAAAACAAGGTAATAAAACTAAATAAATAAATAGTGTGTGACATTTCGGTAACAGCGTTGTTACCATCTTCAGTCAAAAGTACTGAATGATGAAGATGGTAACAATGCTGTTACCAAAACGTCACACACTATTTATTTGGATTTGGTCTTATTACCTTGTGATTATTTTTACCTCTATCCCCACAAAGGAAACCTAAAAATGTGCAACAACTACAAAACCAATGCACTTATCCCGTAAGTAAACTACTTCTCCTTATAATACAGAAAAGAACCCCATTTAAATAGAGAATTAACAAGCAGGACAAGAGATCAAATAACAAACCTAAGGTGCAAGGAAATAAGACCAAATATATAAATAGTGTGTGACACACAATTTATATATTTGGATTTGGTCTTGTTTCTTTGTGTTTATAATCTGCTAGCCGAATGACCCGGGCAACGCCCGTGTTTTACCCGATTGAATGTTTTTATTCAAATACTATTTGTTACAATTATGAATTGCGCCTTAAATAAATGCATATGTTAGTTAATAACTATAGCCTATGTGCTTTATCTGTCTATGTACTGTTGGCTTCCGTAGGCGTCTCTTACTGGGAAAGAGAAAGAGAGGATTCCATTTGGTTATTAACTAATATATGCATTTATTTAAGGAGCGACCCGCTCCAACACAATGGTTACAAAAACGAAGAAGCGAGTGGGGGGGGGGGCAAAGGTGGTGCGATCGTAGCCAACCAATAGGAGGGCGCCATTCCAAAAAAAAAAAAAGCAAACGGTGACAGAGATGAAGAATGACGCTCGTAACTGTATATAGAATAATCCAAATTGTACCTTATCAAACCTAAGGTGAATAATGAAGAGACAAATGTATACTTTACAACAATAGTAACAACTAATACTTACCCAAAGTATAGCTTGGCAGCTCCTGAACACATTTTGGCTTGTATTATACACAAAGGAGGCTGCCTTGACTGCTGCTTATCATCAAACAGCTGGAGGAGCCTGGAATTCAGGTAAACTTTACACAAGGGGATAACAAACAACAACAATGGGTGGAATCATTGGTTATCATTGCCAGGAAAAGATCTTCTTTCTCATCTCCACTCAATCATATTATGGTATCAAGCTTGTATGACAACCACCATGACTGGGTGAAGTAGAATGCGTCTGCCTTTGTCATTAAGACTGGGAGCACTACTCAGTGGCAGGCCGACTTAGCTCCAAAAGAAATGGCAGCCTCTGACATGAGGAACAGACACCATGTGCAGCCGCTCCTTACATGGAGTACAGACGCTGCTCATCCTGTACCAGGAAGAGATGAAAGTTAACAGTAATGAGTTACTTTAATGAAGAAATATAAGCTTTCAGATAGTGAACTCCTTCAACAGGCTGTAATACAAATAACAAGTAATATGAACAGTACAAATGTGAAATTGTTGTAGGATAAGGTGAATCAAGTAAGAAAAAGACAATCCACTTATCGTGCAACTGAAAGTTGCTGATGGCTTGCGCCATCTATCGGAATAAACATCAACTATTTGTTGATATTTAACTATTCCCATGATTAAGATTTTCTTGATCAATCAAGAATAGGTATTTGGCCAATTCTGGAATAGTTAAATATCAATGAATAGATTATAAAAATAAGGTAATAAGACCAAATAAATAAATAGTGTGTGACGTTTCAGAGTTGTTACCATCTTCCTAATGGTAACAACGCTGTTACAGAAACATCACGCACTATTTATTTATTTGGTCTTATTACCTTATTTTTATAATCCAAATTATGCCTTATCAATGAATATTTATTCTGCTAGATATGGCACAAGCCATCAGTAACTTTCAATTGCAGGATAAGGAGATGCCCTTTTCTTAAAAAGTACAATATTTCAGGCTGTGATCACCCAAGTTAGTTGAATCTGTTGTCTCCAGATGATATTACCTTGTTTAGCTCGGGTTGGTTTCAATTAAACTTTTACAGACAACTAGTGTTTCTAACTATTTATTTATGAAGGCCATTAAACTACAGAGAGGAATCTTGGTATTGGTTATAACATGGTTATATAAGGCCCCAAGTGACTATTGTTATAATGGCAAATACTCATGGATAAAATAAAGTAAAGGAAGTGGAGGGTCTTTGCTATCGCCTGTTGTCTATTTATTTTTGAAGAAGCTGTTCACACTTGGTTATCTTGTATGTCTTAATTAAAGGTCACTAACATCTTTCAGAGTTATGGTCTCAATCCCGATATACAAGGTGCGTTCATTAATTTCCAGGACTGCTCTGTATCTTTGAAAAAATAAAACAAATAAAAAAACTAATTTAATATTTTTCGAAATATGCCCCTCCTGCCTCAATACACCCGTTCCATCTTTTTTTCCAATTGTCGAAGCAGGAGATAAAATCACTTTTTAAGGAGTTCCTCAAGGTTGGCTTCGATTTAGCTTGTATCATATCAACGTTGTCAAATTTCCTTCCTTTCAAGTTCATTTTCAATTTAGGATAGAGGAAAAAGTCATTGGGGACTAAGTCGGGGGAATAGGGTGGATGAGGGATCTGTATGGTTGAATGCTTGGCCAAGAACTGCAAAACAACATGGGCTGTGTGCGGCCGCGCATTACCGACGTGAAGTATCCAGTCATTGTTTTGCCATCTTTCAGGTCTTTTAAGGCGCACTGCCTCCCTTAAGCACCTCATTATCCCCAAATAAACAGATAGTCCAGTCTCTGAAGATAAGTCTTTAATAGAAATTCGTCTGTTAGATTTAATTAACTCCTTTATTTTGAGCTTGTTTTCCTCGCAACAAAATGATCTTGGACGCCCAGTATGCTGATCATCGTTTACCTTTTCCCGACCTTTGTGGAAGCGTGAAAACCATTCAAAAGTTCTTGAACGGGATAAAGCTGCAACGCCAAAAGCTTCTTTAATCAATTCATACGTCTCAGTAGCTCCTTTTTTCAATTTAAAACAAAATTTAATGCAGATTCTCTGCTCTTCGAAAATGGCCATTTAAAATTAGAAATGCGAACCTTACAAGGAAGATGTTTTGTTCTATTTTAAGATCGGCGCGTGCGCCACGAGACTCGTGCTTTCAGTCAGGTGTGGTCGAATGTCCAATATTCAACTCTGTAAAAAATATTTTCTCTAGCTTTTTTATATTTTTTATTTTTTAACCAGTCCTGGAAATTAATGAACGCACCTTGTACATGCTAAAAGGTACAACTTCCTTAAGTTTTGTCCATGAGTGTATCTTTCAGAGTTATTGTCTGAATCTCTATATACATGCTAAAAGGTACAACTTCCTTAAGTTTTGTCCATGAGTGTATCTTTCAGAGTCCCAAGTGATAATATTTTAATATTTGACTATTTGTTTCAAATCTATATGTGAAAATATATTTATATAATAACTTTTTTTATTCATTCATTTATATAATAACTTTTTTTATTCAAGGTGTGCTTAAAACTTGAGAAGTAACAATAATGAAAGTAGTTAGGTTGCGTCCCTAGGTGCTGGACAGGGGAACAAGGGGATATGGAGGAGCTGTGTCTGTACTCATGTTAGAGTTGGCAGCAAAGGCTTCCATGTTAGGAACGGCCTCAAATTACAGGCAAAGTTTCACCAAAGTGTGCCTGGATCATGGTGCCATGATTAACAAAAGCTGCACCCCTACACCCCATTCCATGAGATCAGATAGTTGCTGTACATGCATCAATTAAGATCAATCAAGCCAAGATAATAATGTCAAATAGGTGTATAGAAGGTACAACTCCTGTAAGAAAATGTGTCGATGCCTTGTTTACCTCCCCAGTACAGAATGGTTGGTGCCACACCATCAGCTTTGATACAAATTCAGGGGTGTGGAGTTCAACCAAATTTGTCAAAAATAAATGCATTTGTTTTGATGCATTTTTAAACCTCAGCAAGGTTTTTTTCCGGGGATACTGTGTCTGTACTTATGTTAGAGTCAGCAGCAAAGTGGCTTCCATGTTAGGAATAATAAAAGTTTATTATTTCGTGGCAAAGGTTTTCTTGTGCCTTTTTTTGCTACTGCATCAGCAGCCTCATTGCCTTCAATGCCAACAAGTGAGGGTATCCATTAAAAATGAAATTTTGAGGTTTTTGAGAGTTTTTTGGAGATAATCAATCATATTCCTGGGGTGGCAATGTAAAAATAGGACTTGATCTGCCCCCCACTGCTAGGATTACCATGGGCCATCTCTTCACAGACTTCCAGCTTTCCAATATGTCAGATTCTCCTAGAGGTCCTGACATCGCTGGAAACCTTCACCTGGTGTCATATGGACTTCCATTCTACATAAAACCAAAGACTGAACCTGAGTAGTTGGTGATATGCCCCAGGAACCTGGGATATTTGAAAAAATAAAATATACACTCAGGGACAAAACTTAAGAAGTTGTACCTTTTAGCATGTATATCGGGATTCAGACAATAACTCTGAAAGATACACTCATGGACAAAACTTAAGGAAGTTGTACCTTTTAGCATGTATATCGGGGACAATAACCTGAAAGATACACTCGTGGATAAAACTTAAGGAAGTTGTACCTTTTAGCATGTATATCAGGATTCAGACAATAACTCTGAAAGATACACTCATGGACAAACTTAAGGAAGTTGTACCTTTTAGCATGTATATCGGGACAATAACTCTGAAAGATACACTCATGGACAAAACTTAAGGAAGTTGTACCTTTTAGCATGTATATCGGGATTCAGACAATAACTCTGAAAGATACGCTCATGGACAAAACTTAAGGAAGTTGTACCTTTTAGCATGTATATCGGGATTCAGACAATAACTATGAAATATATTAAAGTGACTATATTGAATACACACGAGATAACCAAGTGTGAACAAAATTATATATACCTATTCTTTGACAAAATTAATAAGAGATCTAGGGTTTGATATTGTCAAAGTGTAACAGCAGGGGGAAATTACCTATGTCTCCTTCAAATAAACAGTTAACCAGTGACAAGATTTAAATTTCACACCGAATATATATTTTTAATTTTTGGCCTTCACTCGGTTTGAATATTTTTTACTTTTATTCCCAACTGTGATAACGATCACTTATAGAATGTAAAAAAGATCACGTGACCAGTTGGAACAACCACCAGATGGAGCCCAGCAGTATAAGATGTCAACTTTACACAAGAACCTCTGCAACTTCCGTCCAACTCGTGGTGTGACACAATGTTGGAACAAAATGATTTTCATCATTACCCGTTGAGAGATGTTACAAATTAAATTTCCTCGATTAGATGTCTTGATACAAATTTGGTAAAAGATACTCACCTGGGGTCATGTTGTTTCATTTTGACCAATCAGTTGTTCAAATACACATCACGTGATATCATCCAACATTTCTGATTGGTTTTTGTTGAATTATCAAGGAATGCCGTCCAATTAGGAAGTAGAAACAAAGATTGGCAGTAGAGAGGCTTCAAGATGACCAGAATCCAACAAAGTGACATTTTGCTACAAGAGTTTAAAGATTCCATTGGATTTGGTGTTATAGCAGTCACGGTGTCGTCATAGGAAGTGTTACTTTCAACCTGTTTGTTCTGTGATGGCATTTTGCTTCTGAAGTTTGCTGGAGCCACCTGAACGACATCAAATATCCTTGGTAGAATCTTTCTCACGACATTGGATATGTTCTCTGTATATATAGGATCATAGATAATTTCATTGATGATTATCGATCTTATTTTAATATCAATCATGGATATACAGGGATTTCTTCTAGTCTTCTTTCAGCTTCTAATTTACTAAATTGAAAATAAGAATATATCTTCTTCTTCTTTCTTATCTCCACTTAATCACACTAAGGTATCAAGCTTGTAAAGCTTGTTGATGGTGTCTGCCGGGGAAGAGTAGAACTCATCAATGGATGAGTCAATACAGTCAATAATATGTCTTGGGGTTGCAGGCTGAGAATTGCACTTAGTACATAGTGGGGAAAACCCTGCAACCATTCTGGGAAAGTCATTTTCCGTAGATGACCAGACTTAAGTCTGGAAATCAAAGACTGTTGTTCTCTTGGGAGGACAGAACCGGTGCTTATCCCTCCTGCTCTGTACCAGTCATGTGCAGCATTAGATTGCCATTCCTACAGGCATTGGGTTTTGATGGTACGGAGGAGGTCTCTTTCGTCTAGTTGGGTGGTAGATTCTCTGACTTCAGGTAGGCCAAGAACTCCAGCCTTTGCCAGAGAGTTTGCCAGCTCATTATCAGAATATATTCTTTATTAAATTGAATAATTAAAATAGATTCATAGAATATAGTGAACATAGCTGGTCACCTATATTTTGTTGATATTATTTATAAAGCAAGATTTACAAGCCATTGTTGTTCTCCTTTGTCCACAAAATTATTTTCAAATTTTATTCAAAATAAGGTCTCGGTTAACTGTGAAAGTTGAAAGGTTTTGCATATTTTTATTTCATTTCACATCATAATTTTTTATTTATTTATCGATCAACAAGGCACTCCACTCAGTTGAGACGCCTCAAGACCCGACGGAACGCACTCGAGATCTTCGAAACCGTGAAAATGCTCGTAGGGCAAGTCGCCCCAGTTGGCAGACGGCAGCAACGATCTCTTCTTCGCCGATCCCATAGCGGTGGAGTGGATCGCTTTCTTCAATGGTGACCCTTAGGCTGAATCCACGCAGGGAATCATCGATTTCCTCCGGTGAAGGGTGGGAAAAGCGCTCCTTTAGGTTGGCGAAAGCCAAGTCTCTCACCGCTGGTTCCGTGATCACTCGGCCTGCGCTGTCGTAGAATGTTGTCGACGACGTTCCTCTGCAGCGAGAGCGCCCCAGGTCCGGCAGGGAGGGATAGTCCGAGTTGATGGACACATCCTCGAGCTTGATTTGGACATATTTTCTTGCCCGCGAGATGTAGTCGTCGTCCTTGTTGCGCAGGTCGTGGAGGGACTTGATGGCGGAGGCCAGATGCGCCTTGATTTGTCCCCACCCCCTCCAGATTTCCATGTCTTCGATGTTTCCCAAGGCCTAGTTAAGAATCGTTTCCACTGTCCCAACGACTAACCTAGATCGGAGCATGCTGGCAATGCATGGTGGACGAGGTTCTGGGGCCTCGCCGATTTAGAGGATGACCGCACGGTGGTCAGAGTTCTTGTAGTATAGGCTCCAGTATCGGGTGACGCGGTTGGAGAGTCTTGATGGTAGGAGAACTCGATCCAATCTGCTCGCATCCATCCGGCAACTGGAGATCCTTGTTGGAAGGTGCGCGGGCGTCGAAGATAGCTGCGGCATCTACGAGGTTGGCCCGGTCCAGGAGCTCCCCAAGGGCTTCGACGGATCCGGACGCAATGTCGCTCGCAGACTTCTCGGAGATATTGGGGTCCCCGAGGAGCCAAGGGTCTTCATTGACAGCAGCAGCTGCGATGGCCTGTAGCCGCTCGTCAGGAGCATGCGACAAATGTCGCCTTTATTCCCCGGATGGTGACGTCGAAGGCGGCGATCTTGCCAGGGGACAGGATCCGTTGTCTTGGATGAGGAGATGCAGGCGAGGAACTGCAGAGATTCTCGACGCTGTCCAGTTGATTCCAGAAGAATTTACAATCTGTTTGGAGGCCCAGCCTGAAGATGGTACCTATACAATTTATCATTTATATGGATTACTATAATTTCAATAACTGTTAGAAATAGTCAAAAACAATTTCTAAGATAACATATTTAGCAAATATTATTTTGTAATTATGCAAATATTAAACGTATATATAAATCTTTAATATTATTGTATTAGATGAAGCCGCCATGACGATGAGCTACCATGAAGCATGTTGCCGAAGCCTTCTCTCACGGGAACGGCTAATTCTTTTTGTCGACGTGGACCATACTTTGGTACGTTCTTGGAAAGAGGACCGACAAGCTCAGATTCCTGGAAGTGTCAAGATACAAGTCAATGCCAAAGAGTGGACAGTAGCGGTTCGTCCAAATGTACATACATTTTTGAGAGAATTAGCGCCACATTTTGATATGCGCATTTGTTCATTCGGAACAATAAGATATATAAAAGAAATTCTAAAAAATATCGACCCTAAAGAAAAATATTTTAAAACTATTATAACGCGAGACTATTTCAATAATCGGTCATCAAAACTTGAGGCTTTACTTGAGGTGAAGAAATGGCCCAACATGGTGTACATTATCGACGACAAACCAGGAGTTTGGGGCCATCCCATAAATCTGAGACTTGTCTCCGTCTACGATGGTCCATCAAACAATCCTGACGGAATGGAAGCACATTTGATAGACAATGCTCTTCCACTAATAAAAAGATCTCTTTTAAAAATCCATGATCAGTATTATAGTTTAGTAAGAAAGATTACTGATCTGGAAACTAGCTTGGTAATGGACATCATATTTGCAAAAATACTTGACGGTCAAAAAGTTGCGATAGATTCCACAGTGGATCCACGGTACCGAACTTCCGTTCAGTTCCTTCTCATCAGGTTTGGAGCCACGCTGGTTGAGCCTAGCGCCAAGAACAAGACAATTTTGGTTTCTGATTCCGCGGCTGTTGAAGACGTTGTGCGAGTTGTTCCATCCTACTGGCTGCTGATGTGTGCCCAGGCCCTGGAAAATGTCCAGGTCCAACTTCCAGTACCTGGCGAGAATTATGATAGGAGCCTTGTTCTTGAAATGTTTGACTCGTATGTCAAGGTGATTAAAAGTAACAAATCTCTTTTTCAACAAGTCGATAAACTCTTCAAATCTAAAAATCTTTTACAACATTAGAATTTTTCTTTGCTATCAATATATTTTAAATATTCCAAAATGAGCTATAATATTATGAATATCACAAATTATTACTTTGTATTTTTATGCAAATACTATATTCAAAATATCAATTTATATGTATATATTTAGCTCTTATAAAATTACCATTGTATTTACTTTTTAGAACCTTTTGTGAATTTAATAAATGTAAAGTTTTAACAATATTTCTGTGTGGCATTTCTGATGGTATAAACAATGGTCGAGATATATAGGAACATGTATGCGCGAAAAGACATTAGCTTCATTGCAATGAATGAAATTATATATTTGCACATTAAAAATCTCGGCTCAAAATCACGGTATATAATAGGTAGGGCTTGACCTCAAATTAGCGAAAGCTGGTGTTATATGGCTTATATGTGATCCAAGTCTGAGAGTTATGTTCAGAAAAGCAAAAAAATCAGTTTTATAAATTCATTACTTTTGCATATTGTCATGTGTTGCCCCTTGATCCTTTATGCGACAACGCCGCTTCTTTCGCCGTGGATCACTAACAGTGTCGCCTCCCCTCTGCAGCTCTTGGATCCTAAACACGTTCTATCGCTTCTAGTTTCCAAAACAACGACAGTTAATCGAACGCAGCCGTCGTGTAACTCGTAACGCTCTTCGACTGGATGGAATCGGCTGAAGTCAAAGCGCGCCATCTGTTAACGGAGATTGTAATTATTTTCTTTTCTAGGCCTTTACCTGTAACTATATATTAAGATGCATTTTTTATTCACAAATATGAATATCCTTCTACATTCTCACAATAATATGTATAGATATGAATTTTGCTGGGTGTAAACTGATCTATATAAATTAAATTTTTATTAAGATTTTTAAAAAGATATTTAAAGATTATTTTTAATAAGATATTAAGGGGTAATTATTGACTGTATTGACTCATCCATTGATGAGCTCTACTCTTCCCCGGCAGACACCATCAACAAGCTTTACAAGCTTGATACCTTAGTGTGATTGAGCGGAGATAAGAAAGAATAATATATTAAGATGTACTAAGTAGGAGAAGCAAAATATTTCTGCTGAGGCCATTGAACAATTAGATCTATATGAGTTAAGATAGAAGCGGCGGGGAATAATCAGCGTATATTGAGTGAAGAGTTAAAATATTGAGTGAAACATTCAAACACTTCCTTATCAGTTGCTTCACATTAAGTTTGGAATTCACGATGGGATGGTAATAAAGCTCCAGTTTTGGAAATATCAGAATTCCCACCTGGAGGTTTATACCTTCGTCAGTCGTGGTTGATTCCATGATATACTCAAAGTAATTCTTGAAATAGTCAGAATTTGCGTCAAAGAAGCATCTTTTCATTTTTCAACTCGAACACATTTGATTATAACAATATTTACACACAGAAATGTTTTCTTCAAGCTATCTGGATCGAAGCTTAGAATCTTTAGGCCTAAATATTTTTCAGACGGTTCTTCTATCGTGAAAGAAATTCGAATGTTCTAGATTCAACAAAACAAGTCACAAATACACGTATTGACAAAACTTAAGGAAGTTGCGCCTTTTAGCATTTATATCGAGATTCAGACAATAACTCTGAAAGATACACTCATGGACAAAACTTAAGGAAGTTGTACCTTTTAGCATGTATATCGGGATTCAGACAATAACTCTGTAAGATACACTCATGGGCAAAACTTAAAGAAGTTGTACCTTTTAGCATTTATATCGGGATTCAGACAATAACTCTGAAAGATACACTCATGGACAAAACTTATGGAAGTTGTACCTTTTGGCATGTATATCGGGATTCAGACAATAACTCTGAAAGATACACTCATGGGCAAAACTTAAGGAAGTTGTACCTTTCAACATGTATATCGGGATTCAAACAATAACTCTGAAAGATACACTCATGGGCAAAACTTAAGGAAGTTGTACCTTTTAGCATGTATATCGGGATTCAGACAATAACTCTGAAAGATACACTCATGGACAAAACTTAAGGAAGTGGTACCTTTTAGCATGTATATCGGGATTCAGACAATAACTCTGAAAGATACACTCATGGGCAAAACTTAAGGAAGTGGTACCTTTTAGCATGTATATCGGGATTCAGACAATAACTCTGAAAGATACACTCATGGACAAAACTTAAGGAAGTTGTACCTTTTAACATGTATATTGGGATTCAGACAATAACTCTGAAAGATACACTCATGGACAAAACTTAAGGAAGTTGTACCTTTTAGCATGTATATTGTGATTCAGACAATAATTCTGAAAGATACACTCATGGGCAAAACTTAAGGAAGTTGTACCTTTTAGCATGTATATCGGGATTCAGTCAATAACTCTGAAAGATACACTCATGGACAAAACTTAAGGAAGTTGTACCTTTTAGCATGTATATCGGGATTCAGACAATAACTCTGAAAGATACACTCATGGACAAAACTTAAGGAAGTTGTACCTTTTAGCATGTATATCGAGATTCAGACAATAACTCTGAAAGATACACTCATGGACAAAACTTAGCGAAGTTGTACCTTTTAGCATGTATATCGGGATTCAGACAATAACTCTGAAAGATACACTCATGGACAAAACTTAAGGAAGTTGTACCTTTTAGCATGTATATCGGGATTCAGACAATAACTCTGAAAGATACACTCATGGACAAAACTTAAGGAAGTTGTACCTTTTACCATGTATATCGGTATTCCGACAATAACTCTGAAAGATATTACAGTGACTTTTATTGAAGACATGCGAGATAACCAAGTGTGAACAAAATTGCTTCTGTCTCTACAAAAAACGGATAATCGGCGAAACCAAACACTCTCTACTTGTTTTGTTGTTCATGAATGTATTTTGGCCTTAGAATTGGAACTTTTCCAGAGCTAAATACCTCTTTATGTTTAATCTCCAAAGAAAAACATTTCGACTATAACAATATTTACATACAGACATGTTTTCTTCAAGCTATCTGGATCGATCGAAACTTAGAATCTTTAGGAATAAATAGGAATATTTCGCAGACTGTTCTTCTATCGTTAAGAAACTCGAATGTTCTCTATTCAACAAAACAAGTCACAAGTGTGGCGAATAATTAGGTTATGTACTACATATGGTATCGTCCACACACTGTAAGGGTTCGTCACAGCCCCACATGTGGGATTTAGAAATGTAACAGAGAAGATGAATTTGTTGAAAATATAAATAAATGAAAACGAATAACCCAATGTCGAACTCTTGGTTTCATTATGATTGCTACATAGCGAAAAAGACCATGAAAGAAACTCTGACAAAATATACTAAATCGAACAACGATTTAGACCGTTTAGAATATGTTAAAACAAAGAATAAATATACGTCGATTATCAATATTAAAGAGGAAAATTATGCAAACCTATGCACGATGTATCCACTGGACATGCGTCGGACCTGGAGGCTGTTTGACTCTGCGCTGCCTGAAGTTTAGGAGCTCCATTTATAGTCCTTTTCTGTGGTGAATCTGTACAAGACCGGTGTTCTTAATAAAGCTGTGTGTGTTCTGGGGCCTTGCCGATTTGGAGGAGGACCGCACGGTGGTCAGAGTTCTTGTAGTATAGGCTCCAGTATCGGGTGACGCGGTTGGAGAGTCTTGATGGTAGGAGAACTCGATCCATCCACCCGGCAACTGGAGATCCTTGTTGGAAGGTGCGCGGCGTCGAAGATAGCTGCGGCATCTACGAGGTTGGCCCGGTCCAGGAGCTCCCCAAGGGCTTCGACGGACCCGGACGCAATGTCGCTCGCAGACTCCTCCGAGATATTGAGGTTCCCGAGGCGCCACGCGTCTTAATTGACAGCAGCAGCTGCGATGGCCTGTAGCCGCTCTAGCCGCCCGTCTGGAGCATGAGACAAATGTCGCCTTTATTCCCCGGATGGTGACGTCAAAAGCGGCGATCTTGCTAGGGGACAGGACCCGTTGTCTTGAATGAGAAGATGCAGGCGAGGAACTTCAGAGGTTCTCGACGCTGTCCAGTTTATTCCAGAAGAACTTACAATCTGTTTGGAGGCCCAGCCTGAAGATGGTACCTATACAATTTATCATTTATATGGATTACTATAATTTCAATAACTGTTAGAAATAGTCAAAAACAATTTCTAAGAGAACATATTTAGGAAATATTATTTTGTAATTATGCAAATATTAAACGTATATATAAATCTTTAAAATTATTTTATTAGACGAAGCCGCCATGACGATGAGCCTCCAAGAAATACATTACCGAAGCCTTCTCTCGCGGCGACGGCTAATTCTTGTTGTCGACGTGGACCAAATTTTGATACGTTCTTGGAGAGGAGACCGACAAGCTGATTTTCCTGGAAGTGTCAGGATACAAGTCAGAGCCAGAATATGGACAGTACTGGTTCGTCCAAATGTACAGGAATTTTTGGAAGAATTAGCGCCACATTTTGATATGCAAATTTGTACATTAAAATCAAAAAGTTATATAGAAGGAATTTTAAATATTATCGACCCTTATAAAAGGTATTTTAAACCTCCTGTAACGCGAGAATATTTAAAGAAACCGAGATCGAAACTTGAGCTTTTATTTATGATGGGCAGATTGCAGAACCTGGTGTGCATCATCGACGACAAACAAGAAGTTTGGGGCCATCCCAGAAATCTGAGACTTGCCTCCGTCTACGATGGCCCATCAAACAATCCTAACGGAATGGAAACATATTTGATAGACAATGCTCTTACATAAATAAAAAGATCTCTTTTAAAAATCCATTTTCAGTTTTATCTTTTAAGAAATAATTCTAACGCGGAAGTTCACTTGGTAATTGACACCATACTTGCAAAAATACTTGACGATCAAAAAGTTGCGATAGATTCCACAGTGGATCCACGGTACCGAGCTTTCGTTCAGTTCCTTCTCAACAGGTTTGGAGCCACGCTGGTTGAGCCTGGCGCTGAGGACAAGACAATTTTGGTTTCTGATTCCGAGGCTGTTGAAGACGTTGTGCGAGTTGTTCCATCCTACTGGCTGCTGCTGTGTGCCCAGGCCCTGGAGAATGTCCAGGACCAACTTCCAGCACCTCGCGTGGATTATGATAGGAGCCTTGTGCTTGAAATGTTTGCCTCGTATGTCAAGGTGATTAAAAGTAACAACTCTCCTTTTCAACAAATCGATAAACTCTTCAAATCTAAAAATCTTTTACAATTATAGATTTTTTTTTGCTATCGATATATTTTAAATTTTCCAAAATAAGCTATTATGAATATCACAAATTATTACTTTGTATTTTTATGCAAATACTATATTCAAAATATCAATTTATATGTATATATTTAGCTCATTTAAAATCACCATTGTATTTACTTTTTAGAACCTTTTGTGAAAATAATAAATGCACAGTTTTAACAATATTTCTATGTGGCTTTTCTGATGGTATAAACAATGGTCGAGATATATAGGAACATGTATGCGCGAAAAGACATTAGCTCTATTGCAATGAATGAAATAAATATTTGCACATTGTAAATCTCGGCTCAAAATCACGGTATATAATAGATAGGGCCTGAACTCAAATTAGCGAAAGCTGGTGTTATATGGCTTATATGTGATCCAAGTCTGAGAGTTATGTTCAGAAAAGCAAAAAATCAGTTTTATAAATTCATTACTTTTGCATATTGTCATGTGTTGCCCCTTGATCCTTTATGCGACAACGCCGCTTCTTTCGCCGTGGATCACTAACAGTGTCGCCTCCCCTCTGCAGCTCTTGGATCCTAAACACGTTCTATCGCTTCTAGTTTCCAAAACAACGACAGTTAATCGAACGCAGCCGTCGTGTAACTCATAACGCTCTTCGACTGGATGGAATCGGCTGAAGTCAAAGCGCGCCATCTGTTAACGGAGATTGTAATTATTTTCTTTTCTAGGCCTTTACCTGTAACTATATATTAAGATGCATTTTTTATTCACAAATATGAATATCCTTCTACATTCTCACAATAATATGTATAGATATGAATTTTGCTGGGTGTAAACTGATCTATATTAATTAAATTTTTATTAAGATTTTTAAAAAGATATTTAAAGATTATTTTTAATAAGATATTAAGGGGTAATTATTGACTGTATTGACTCATCCATTGATGAGCTCTACTCTTCCCCGGCAGACACCGTCAACAAGCTTTACAAGCTTGATACCTTAGTGTGATTGAACGGAGATAAGAAAGAATAAGATATTAATATGTACTAAGAAGGAGAAGCAAAATATTTCTGCTGAGGCCATTGAACAATTAGATCTATATGAGTTAAGATAGAAGCGGCGGGGAATAATCAGCGTATATTGAGTGAAGAGTTAATATATTGAGTGAAACATTCAAACACTTTCTAATCAGTTGCTTCACATTAAGTTTGGAATTCACGATGGGATGGTAATAAAACTCAAGCTTTGGAAATTTACGAAGTTCCACCTGGAGCTTTCTGCCTAATGGCCATCTGTTCTAGTTGATTCCATGAGATCCTCAGAAAATTCGTGAAATCTTCAGAATTTGCGTCAAAGAAGCGTCTTTTCATTTTATAACTCGCACACGTATTGACAAAACTTAAGGAAGTTGTACCTTTTAGCATGTATATCGGGATTCAGACAATAACTCTGAAAGATACACTCATGGACAAAACTTAAGGTAGTTGTACCTTTTAGCATGTATATCGGGATTCAGACAATAACTCTGAAAGATACACTCATGGACAACACTTAAGGTAGTTGTACCTTTTAGCATGTATATCGGGATTCAGACAATAACTCTGAAAGATACACTCATGGACAAAACTTAAGGAAGTTGTACCTTTTAGCATGTATATCGGGATTCAGACAATAACTCTGAAAGATACACTCATGGACAACACTTAAGGTAGTTGTACCTTTTAGCATGTATATCGGGATTCAGACAATAACTCTGAAAGATACACTCATGGACAACACTTAAGGTAGTTGTACCTTTTAGCATGTATATCGGGATTCAGACAATAACTCTGAAAGATACACTCATGGACAACACTTAAGGTAGTTGTACCTTTTAGCATGTATATCGGGATTCAGACAATAACTCTGAAAGATACACTCATGGACAAAACTTAAGGAAGTTGTACCTTTTAACATGTATATCGGGATTCAGACAATAACTCTGAAAGATACACTCATGGACAACACTTAAGGTAGTTGTACCTTTTAGCATGTATATCGGGATTCAGACAATAACTCTGAAAGATACACTCATGGACAACACTTAAGGTAGTTGTACCTTTTAGCATGTATATCGGGATTCAGACAATAACTCTGAAAGATACACTCATGGACAAAACTTAAGGAAGTTGTACCTTTTAGCATGTATATCGGGACAATAACTCTGAAAGATACACTCATGGACAAAACTTAAGGAAGTTGTACCTTTTAGCATGTATATCGGGATTCAGACAATAACTCTGAAAGATACACTCATGGACAACACTTAAGGTAGTTGTACCTTTTAGCATGTATATCGGGATTCAGACAATAACTCTGAAAGATACACTCATGGACAAAACTTAAGGAAGTTGTACCTTTTAGCATGTATATCGGGATTCAGACAATAACTCTGAAAGATACACTCATGGACAAAACTTAAGGAAGTTGTACCTTTGAGCATGTATACTGGGATTCAGATAATAACTCTGAAAGATACACTCATGGACAAAACTTAAGGAAGTTGTACCTTTTAGCATGTATATCGGGATTCAGACAATAACTCTGAAAGATACACTCATGGACAAAACTTAAGGAAGTTGTACCTTTTAGCATGTATATCGGGATTCAGACAATAACTCTGAAAGATACACTCATGGACAAAACTTAAGGAAGTTGTACCTTTTAGCATGTATATCGGGATTCAGACAATAACTCTGAAAGATACACTCATGGACAAAATTTAAGGAAGTTGTACCTTTTAGCATGTATATCGGGATTCAGACAATAACTCTGAAAGATACACTCATGGACAAAACTTAAGGAAGTTGTACCTTTTAGCATGTATATCGGGATTCAGACAATAACTCTGAAAGATACACTCATGGACAAAACTTAAGGAGGTTGTACCTTTTAGCATGTATACCGCGATTCAGGCAATAACTCTGAAAGATATTACAGTGACCTTTATTTGAAGACACACGAGATACTCAAGTGTGAACAAAATTGCTTTTGTCTCCTTAAAAAAAAAAAAAAAAAAAAAAAACAGACGATCGGCGAAATTAAATACTCTCTACTTGTTTTGTTGTTCATGAATGTATTTTGGCCATAGAATTGGAACTTTTCCAGAGCTAAATACCTCTATGTTTAATCTCTAAAGAAAAACATTTCGACTATAACAAGATTTACAAACAGACATGTTTTCTTCAAGCTATCTGGATCGATCGAAACTTAGAATCTTTAGGAATAAATAGGAATATTTCGCAGACTGTTTTTCTATCGTGAAAGAAACTCGAATGTTCTCTATTCAACAAAACAAGTCACAAGTGTGGCGAATAATTAGGTTATGTACTACATATATACTACATATGTACTACATATGGTATCGTCCACACACTGTAAGGGTTCGTCACAGCCCCACATGTGGGGTTTGGAAATGTAACAGAGAAGATGAATTTGTTGAAAAAATATATAAATAAAAACGGATAACCCAATGTCGAAGCCTTGGTTTCATTATGATTGCTACATAGCGAAAAAGACCATGAAAGAAACTCTGACAAAATATACTAAATCCAACAATGATTTAGACCGTTTTGAATACGTTAAAACAAGGAATAAATATACATCGATTATCAATGTTAAAAAGGTAAAATACGCTAACCTATGTACGGTGTGGCCACTGGACATGTGTCGGACCTGGAGGCTTTTGGACTCTGCGCTGCCTGAAGTATAGGAGCTCCATTTATAGTCCTTTTCTGTGGTGAATCTGTACAAGACCGGTGTTCTTAATAAAGCTGTGTGTGTTCTGGGGCCTTGCCGATTTGGAGGAGGACCGCACGGTGGTCAGAGTTCTTGTTGTATAGGCTCCAGTATCGGGTGACGCGGTTGGAGAGTCTTGATGGTAAGAGAATTCGATCCAATCTGCTCGCATCCATCCGGCAACTGGAGATCCTTGTGGGTAAGTGCGCGGCGTCGAAGATAGCTGCGGCATCTACGAGGTTGGCCCTGTCCAGGAGCTCCCCAAGGGCTTCGACGGACCCGGACGCAATGTCGCTCGCAGATTCCTCGGAGATATTGAGGTTCCCGAGGCGCCACGCGTCTTAATTGACAGCAGCAGCTGCGTTGGCCTGTAGCTGCTGTAGAGCATGAGACAAATGTCGCCTTTATTCCCCGGTTGGTGACGTCGAAGGCGGCGATCTTGCCAGGGGAAAGGAGCCGGTGTCCTGGATGATAAGATGCAGGCGAGGAACTTCAGAGGTTCTCGACGCTGTCCAGTTTATTCCAAAAGAACTTACAATCTGTTTGGTGGCCCAGCCTGAAGATGGTACCTATACAATTTATCATTTATATGGATTACTCTAATTTCAATATCTGTTAGATATAGTCAAAAACAATTTCTAAGAGAACATATTTAGGAAATATTATTTTGTAATTATGCAAATATTAAACGTATATATAAATCTTTAAAATTATTTTATTAGACGAAGCCGCCATGACGATGAGCCTCCAAGAAATACATTACCGAAGCCTTCTCTCGCGGCGACGGCTAATTCTTGTTGTCGACGTGGACCAAATTTTGATACGTTCTTGGAGAGGAGACCGACAAGCTGATTTTCCTGGAAGTGTCAGGATACAAGTCAGAGCCAGAATATGGACAGTACTGGTTCGTCCAAATGTACAGGAATTTTTGGAAGAATTAGCGCCACATTTTGATATTCAAATTTGTACATTAAAATCAAAAAGTTATATAGAAGGAATTTTAAATATTATCGGCCCTTATAAAAGGTATTTTAAACCTCCTGTAACGCGAGAATATTTAAAGAAACCGAGATCGAAACTTGAGCTTTTATTTATGATGGGCAGATTGCAGAACCTGGTGTGCATCATCGACGACAAACCAGAAGTTTGGGGCCATCCCAGAAATCTGAGACTTGTCTCCGTCTACGATGGCCCATCAAACAATCCTAACGGAATGGAAACATATTTGATAGACAATGCTCTTACACAAATAAAAATATCTCTTTTAAAAATCCATAATCAGTATTATCGTTTAGTAAGAAAGATTACTGATCTGGAAACTAGCTTGGTAATGGACATCATATTTTCAAAAATACTTGTCGGTCAAAAAGTTGCGATAGATTCCACAGTGGATCCATGGTACCGATCTTTCGTTCAGTTCCTTCTCATCAGGTTTGGAGCCACGCTGGTTGAGCCTAGCGCCAAGAACAAGACAATTTTGGTTTCTGATTCCGCGGCTGTTGAAGGCGTTGTGCGAGTTGTTCCATCCTACTGGCTGCTGATGTGTGCCCAGGCCCTGGAAAATGTCCAGGTACAACTTCCAGTACCTGGCGAGAATTATGATAGGAACCTTGTTCTTGAAATGTTTGACTCGTATGTCAAGGTGATTAAAAGTAACAAATCTTCTTTTCAACAAGTCGATAAACTCTTCAAATCTAAAAATCTTTTACAACATTAGAATTTTTCTTTGCTATCAATATATTTTAAATATTCCAAAATGAGCTATAATATTATGAATATCACAAATTATTACTTTGTATTTTTATGCAAATACTATATTCAAAATATCAATTTATATGTATATATTTAGCTCTTATAAAATTACCATTGTATTTACTTTTTAGAACCTTTTGTGAATTTAATAAATGCAAAGTTTTACCAATATTTCTGTGTGGCATTTCTGATGGTATAAACAATGGTCGAGATCTATAGGAACATGTATGCGCGAAAAGACATTAGCTTCATTGCAATGAATGAAATACATATTTGCACATTGTAAATCTCTGCCCAAAATCACGGTATATAATAGATAGGGCCTGAACTCAAATTAGCGAAAGCTGGTGTTATATGGCTTATATGTGATCCAAGTCTGAGAGTTATGTTCAGAAAGGCAAAAAAATCAGTTTTATAAATTCATTACTTTTGCATATTGTCATGTGTTGCCCCTTGATCCTTTATGCGACAACGCCGCTTCTTTCGCCGTGGATCACTAACAGTGTCGCCTCCCCTCTGCAGCTCTTGGATCCTAAACACGTTTTATCGCTTCTAGGTTCCAAAACAACGACAGTTACTCGAACGCAGCCGTCGTGTGACTCGTAACGCCTTTCGTTCAACTCGAGAGAATCGGCTGAAGTCAAAGCGCGCCATCTGTTAGCGGAGATTGTAACTATTTTCTTTTCTAGGCCTTTACCTGTAACTATATATTAAGATGCATTTTTTTATTCACAAATATGAATATCCTTCTACATTCTCACAATAATATGTAAAGATATGAATTTTGCTGGGTGGAAACTGATCTATATTAATTCAAGTTTTTATTAAGATTTTAAGATATTTAAAGATTATTTTTATTAAGATATTAAGGGGTAATTATTGACTGTATTGACTCATCCATTGATGAGCTCTACTCATCCCCGGCAGACACCGTCAACAAGCTTTACAAGCTTGATACCTTAGTGTGATTGAACGGAGATAAGAAAGAAGAAGATATTAAGATGTACTAAGAAGGAGAAGCAGAATATTTCTGCTGAGGCCATTGAACAATTAGATATGAGTTAAGATAGAAGCGGCGGGGAATAATCAGCGTATATTGAGTGAAGAGGTAAAAATATTGAGTGAAACATTCAAACACTTTCTAATCAGTAGTTTTATATTAAATCACATTAAGTTTGGAATTCACGACGGGATGGTAATAAAGATCATCTTTGGAAATTTAGAATTTCCACCTGGAGCTTTCTGCCTAATGGCCATCTGTTCTGGTTGATTCCATGAGATCCTCAGAAAATTCGTGAAATCTTCAGAATTTGCGTCAAAGTAGCGTCTTTTCATTTTATAACTTGCACATAATTGACAAAACTTAAGGAAGTTGTACCTTTTAGCATGCATATCGGGATTCAGACAATAACTCTGAAAGATACATTCATGGACAAAACTTAAGGAAGTTGTACCTTTTAGCATGTATATCGGGATTCAGACAATAAATCTGAAAGATACACTCATAGACAAAACTTAAGGAAGTTGTACCTTTTAGCATGTATATCGGGATTTAGACAATAACTCTGAAAGATACACTCATGGACAAAACTTAAGGAAGTTGTACCTTTTAGCATGTATATCAGGATTCAGACAATAACTCTGAAAGATACACTCATGGACAAAACTTAAGGAAGTTGTACCTTTTAGCATGTATATCGGGATTCAGACAATAAATCTGAAAGATACACTCATAGACAAAACTTAAGGAAGTTGTACCTTTTAGCATGTATATCGGGATTCAGACAATAAATCTGAAAGATACACTCATGGACAAAACTTAAGGAAGTTGTACCTTTTAGCATGTATATCGGGATTTAGACAATAACTCTGAAAGATACACTCAGGGACAAAACTTAAGGAAGTGATACCTTTAGCGTGTATATCGGGATTCATACAATAACTCTGAAAGATACACTCATGGACAAAACTTAAGGAAGTTGTACCTTTTAACATGTATATCGGAATTCAGACAATAACTCTGAAAGATTCCATCATGGACAAAACTTAAGGAAGTTGTACCTTTTAGCATGTATATCGGGATTCATACAATAACTCTGAAAGATACACTCATGGACAAAACTTAAGGAAGTTGTACCTTTTAACATGTATATCGGAATTCAGACAATAACTCTGAAAGATTCCATCATGGACAAAACTTAAGGAAGTTGTACCTTTTAGAATGTATATCGGGATTCAGACAATAACTCTGAAAGATACACTCATGGACAAAACTTAAGGAAGTTGTACCTTTTACCATGTATATCGGTATTCCGACAATAACTTTGAAAGATATTACAGTGACTTTTATTGAAGACATGCGAGATAACCAAGTGTGAACAAAATTGCTTCTGTCTCTACAAAAAACAGATAATCGGCGAAACCAAACACTCTCCACTTGTTTTGTTGTTCATGAGTGTATTTTGGCCATAGAATTGGAACTTTTCCAGAGCTAAATACCTCTTTATGTTTAATCTCTAAAGAAAAACATTTCGACTATAACAAGAATTACAAAAAGACATGTTTTCTTCAAGCTATCTGGATCGATCGAAACTTAGAATCTTTAGGAATAAATAGGAATATTTCGCAGACTGTTCTTCTATCGTTAAGAAACTCGAATGTTCTCTATTCAACAAAACAAGTCACAAGTGTGGCGAATAATTAGGTTATGTACTACATATATACTACATATGTACTACATATGGTATCGTCCACACACTGTAGTGGGTTCGTCACAGCCCCACATGTGGGATTTAGAAATGTAACAGAGAAGATGAATTTGTTGAAAATATAAATAAATAAAAACGAATAACCCAATGTCGAAGCCTTGGTTTGATCATGATTTCTACATAGCGAAAAAGACCATGAAAGAAACTCTGACAAAATATACTAAATCTAACAAAGATTTAGACCGTTTTTTTAGAATACGTTAAAACAAGGAATAAATATACGTCAATTATCAATATTAAAAAGGAAAATTATGCTAACCTATGCACGATGTGTCCACTGGACATGCGTCTGACCTGGAGGCCGTTGTTGGGTGCTGCGCTACCTGGAGTATAGGAGATCCATCTATGATTCCTTCCTGTGGTGAATCTGTATAAGACCGATGGTCTTAATAAAGCTGTATGTGTATATCTATATGAAAGCCTGGAGTATAGAAGCTTCATCTATTTTTCCTTCCTGTGGTGAATCTGTATAAGACCGGTGGTCTTAATAAAGCTGTATGTGTGTATCTATATGAAAGCCTGGAGTATAGGAACTCCATCTATGCTTCCTTCCTGTGGTGAATCTGTATAAGACTGGTGGTCTTAATAAAGCTGTGTAAATTTGTTGAAAATACAATTAGCTGCAGTAGTTCACATCAAAGAAAGGTATAGGCGACGCTGAAAAACTTTTTTTATTGAAGAAGAAACAGTTGTGTCACCTTTGTTTAATTGTCAAAACCCCCCAGACCACATTATAGGTAAGTTTACTGTAACAAAATCTAAATATCAAAATTGACAATAAAACCATATTTTGAAATCTTCATTAAAAAAAGCGGTATTTATGTTTCTCGAAGAATTGTATTCAATTAAATATAAATCACTTTTATATAACCTATGCTTATTTACTCACTAAAATAATACATATTTACCAACAGAACAATTTAACAAGGTAAACATATTTGCCTAAATCTCCTTTTATACAACATTTTATTCAAAATATTATCATAACCAAAAATTATAATATTTAATAATTATATTAGGCAATGCAAATTATAATACGTATTTATAAATAGAAATTTATTTATTTTTGTCAATTTATGATGATGGAAGGATCCGTGGAATCTCGGATGAATATTTCTTAAGTTTACTTGCTGCTAAGAAATTGATTCTCTTGGTGGATTTAGACAACACTCTGTTGCATTCTCTGCCAAGCGTCAAACGTAAAGTTCACCAGGAAGATTTCCAAATAACAGTTCGCCCTTCCGTTGACTACAATGTCAAAAGACGTCCACAGATAGACTTCATGCTGAATGAACTTAAAGAATATTTCGACATGTACATATGCACCCTTAGCGAAGAAAAATATGCCAATGAAATGAAAAAGAAGATTGATCCATCAAATATTTACTTCAAACCGACCGTAATATCGCGAGAGTTTTTGGCGTTATCCACAAGCAAAACTGAAATATTTCGAACCTTGTTTGAAAGCTGGAATCCGATGGTTTACATGTTAGATGATACATCTTCAGTTTGGGAAGATCTGCCAAATTTGAGGTTAGTCCCTCCATACATGGGACTTACCAGATCGGAAATAATTCCAAAATTATTGATGGATAACTCCCTAGAATTCATGATATCCTCTCTCCTGAAGATCCGTGATCAATTCTACGACATCCACGAGGTCATCCAGTTCCCACCAGCTTGTGCAGTAATTGAATCGATCATCTCAAATATCTTTAAGGATCAGAAAATAGCGATTGCTTCAACAGCCAATACCCATTTACGTTTTCTCGCTGGATACCTTATCATAAGGTTTGGAGGAACGCTTGTTCAACCTGAGGTAAACGACAAAACCATCCTGATATCTGACTCCCAGACTGTTCATGATACCATGAAGGATACTGTAAGAGTCGTTCCCACCTACTGGTTACTTCTGTGTGCCACTTCTCTACAGAATGTGACAGGAGATTTTACAGTACTCCGTTCTGAGGATATATATTCTCCAAACATCGTATTTGAACATTTAAAATCTTGTATGTATATTTTCTTTAATTGTAAAACTCTTTATGATTGGTGGCTTTCAGAGAATGGATACACCAGTTATTCCTTCTTGCTTGAATATACCAATAGTTGATCATTTGATTTATTTACGTTTATATTATCTGTATTACTTAAAAAAAAAAAGAGATAATCAATTATAAGAAAATTGCAATATACTTTCATTAAATTATCAAAAACCTTTCTCAATAAGTCTATTTAAAAACTTGTACTAAATAAATGTATTGCGAAAGGTTTTCAATATTTTTATAAAAGAGTAGATACCCAACATTTACAACATCGTTCCTAATTCTTAATTTTATAAAGTTTTATAAAAATAAAGATCGAATTTGTTTCTGGAACATAAAACAAATATATATAGTCTTTATTTTAAAATATTTATTTTTTACATTTTTATATAATTTATATCCATATTCAGTATTTGATTTTAGAATAATTTTAAAATAGGATTAAATTAGAAACATACCAAGTCACGTTGGGGAAACAATAGGCCAGTGGAATATTTGTATTAAATAAAAAAATATTTTCACTTTTTTACTTTGTTTATTATGATAAAATACACAGAACTATATATCAAAGACAATTATAATAATACCTGATGTTTAACTATGTCTTTGTAGAAAGTAGTATGACGATGTCAACATTTGGTAAATTCTTAAAACTCTAGCTTGTTTTAAAGGTAAAGTTGAACATTAGATATGGGAAAGAAATCTTACCAAGAACCATATATCCTAAACTTAACGAAAGTTTAAACATAGACATCAATATTTTCATCTTGAAGATGCCTGGCATCTTCATAGTTCTTGAAATAAGACTGTAATATATAATGTTTATATGGTTTTGACCAAGGACTTGGTTGTTGTTGTTGTGTGACGTAATCAATATATAGCGTGAGATATTTTTAGTTCTTATGATAATTCTGTAATAATATTATACAAATATATAACATACAATATCTTTTAATAAAAACTACACTACCTAAGTTTATTGAATACTAGACGAATGGCCCGGGCAACGCCCGGGTTTTACCCGAGTGCGAATATATTTTAAAAACGTTTTAATCTTCATCTAGATCTTCATCTTGTCTACACCTTGTATACATCTTGCTTCCTAGGGTTGCCCGGCAACGCCCGGGTTTACATGATTAAATGTATTATTCAAACACATTAAACATGTGCCCGTTGGCTGCCAGCGAGTAAATGTCGGCGCCCGTTGACTCCCGGCGAGCAAGCGACCGCTCCCGTCGGCTGCCGGCGGGCGAGTGGCTTCCCGGCGCATGCGCGCGCCCGTTGACTCCCGGCGAGCAAGCGACAGCTCCCGTCGGCTGCCGGCGTGCGAGTGCCTTCCCGGCGCATGCGCGCGCACAGGGAAGCCACGTGTCGCAGGCCGTCCAATGGGCGCGCCCCGCCATCAGATTCCACCGCGTTCTAGATGAGCTATTTAGAATAATTTGAATATATAGTTTTAATAATTGATTTATATATTTTTTAAAATAGCCTATCGTCATCCTCGTTATTTTTTACCTATGTATTGAAATTTTGGTTTGAATTAGTGAACTACTGCGAATTTGTATACCGGACATACAAACCAACCAACCAACCAACAAACATACAAACATTCATTTTTATATATATAGATTAGGTAGAAGAGTTACACCTATACCTCGCTTTGCGTCGTTTCGCGTTTTTTTTTCGAAGTTGCGTCGCTGCTTAATTTTTACTGATTTTCACTGTGCGTCGTTAGATTTTCGAAGTTGCGTTGTTTTGGATTCGAGTCTTTAATTTTTTTCCCCTAAAATATAGCAACACCTTTGTTATTGATTGCGCCATGCCATCAAAATTTGGGGATTCCCTTTCTAACTAAAAATCTCAACGCAAATTTAATCATTAAATAATCATAATCATTAAATGTTTTTTTTTTTTCTATAGAAAATTTGTTTTCACTTTGCGTCGTTTCAATTTACGTCTTGTTTTTTTTTGGAACGTAACCCCGACGCAAAGCGAGGTATGGGTGTTAATAACAAATACATGTGTGAGAAGACACTTCCATCAAATAAGTCATGAATACTTCTGGCCGAAGAGTCTGTTTCAAGAAAATACTGTCCCATTTACTCCAATAAATCTAAATACGCTGCTTTTACACTTTCCCTATTCACGATAAAATTGTGAAAAACATTTAAAATTATATTTTCTAACATGTATAAAAAGAAACCCAAGTGCAAAGTCGAACTGCTTTTCACATGTGTAGACATGTGGTGCGCTTACAGTAAAGCAGTCGCCTACTTCTGCCCACCATGATTATCATGGCCTGTGCCACGTGTACTAGGGATGAGCAAAAAAAAAAAGAAACTCATTGTGTGAGAAATATTTTGTAATTTTATACACATTTTCCCTATTTATTGAAACTTATCTAACATACAATACGGTCCAATATATGATTCAGCTACCAGACATGCTTGTTCCTGTACCATGATCGTATCTTTCATTGAATACCTAAACATTTATATTCCAAATCTGTAATTATAAGCAATGATTAAAGATAAAAAGGGGCGAAAAGCGTTTAAAAACTATATTTCTCACAAAGAGTTATTTTAAAATGTTAGTTTTCAAGAGATAAGCGCGCTCTTTAACAAGCTTAATTAAAAAAAAAAACAGACTATATTTCTGACAATGTGTTTAAAATGCTAGTTTTCAAGAGATAAGCGCTCTTTAACAAACTCAATTTAAAAAACAGACTATATTTCTGACAATGAGTTTAAAATGTTAGTTTTCAAGAGATAAGCGCTCTTTATAACAAACTCAATTTAAAAAACAGACTATATTTCTGACAATGAGTTTAAAATGCTAGTTTTCAAGAGATAAGCGCTCTTTAACAAGCTTAATTTTAAAAAACAGACTATATTTCTGACAATGAGTTTAAAATGCTAGTTTTCAAGAGATAAGCGCGCTCTTTAACAAGCTTAATTTAAAAAAAACAGACTATATTTCTGACAATGAGTTTAAAATGCTAGTTTTCAAGAGATAAGCGCTCTTTAACAAGCTTAATTTAAAAAACAGACTATATTTCTGACAATGTGTTTAAAATGCTAGTTTTCAAGAGATAAGCGCTCTTTAACAAGCTTAATTTAAAAAACAGACTATATTTCTGACAATGAGTTTAAAATGCTAGTTTTCAAGAGATAAGCGCTCTTTAACAAGCTTAATTTAAAAAAACAGACTATATTTCTGACAATGAGTTTAAAATGCTAGTTTTCAAGAGATAAGCGCTCTTTAACAAACTCAATTTAAAAAACAGACTATATTTCTGACAATGAGTTTAAAATGTTAGTTTTCAAGAGATAAGCGCTCTTTAACAAGCTTAATTTAAAAAACAGACTATATTTCTGACAATGAGTTTAAAATGCTAGTTTTCAAGAGATAAGCGCTCTTTAACAAGCTTAATTTAAAAAACAGACTATATTTCTGACAATGAGTTTAAAATGCTAGTTTTCAAGAGATAAGCGCTCTTTAACAAGCTTAATTTAAAAAACAGACTATATTTCTGACAATGAGTTTAAAATGCTAGTTTTCAAGAGATAAGCGCTCTTTAACAAGCTTAATTTAAAAAACAGACTATATTTCTGACAATGAGTTTAAAATGCTAGTTTTCAAGAGATAAGCGCTCTTTAACAAGCTTAATTTAAAAAAACAGACTATATTTCTGACAATGAGTTTAAAATGTTAGTTTTCAAGAGATAAGCGCTCTTTAACAAGCTTAATTTAAAAAACAGACTATATTTCTGACAATGAGTTTAAAATGCTAGTTTTCAAGAGATAAGCGCTCTTTAACAAGCTTAATTTAAAAAACAGACTATATTTCTGACAATGAGTTTAAAATGCTAGTTTTCAAGAAATAAGCGCTCTTTAACAAGCTTAATTTAAAAAACAGACTATATTTCTGACAATGAGTTTAAAATGCTAGTTTTCAAGAGATAAGCGCTCTTTAACAAGCTTAATTAAAAAAAAACAGACTATATTTCTGACAATGAGTTTAAAATGCTAGTTTTCAAGAGATAAGCGCTCTTTAACAAACTCAATTTAAAAAACAGACTATATTTCTGACAATGAGTTTAAAATGTTAGTTTTCAAGAGATAAGCGCTCTTTAACAAACTCAATTTAAAAAACAGACTATATTTCTGACATGAGTTTAAAATGCTAGTTTTCAAGAGATAAGCGCTCTTTAACAAGCTTAATTTAAAAAATACAGACTATATTTCTGACAATGAGTTTAAAATGCTAGTTTTCAAGAGATAAGCGCTCTTTAACAAGCTTAATTTAAAAAATACAGACTATATTTCTGACAATGAGTTTAAAATGCTAGTTTTCAAGAGATAAGCGCTCTTTAACAAGCTTAATTTAAAAATACAGACTATATTTCTGACAATGAGTTTAAAATGCTAGTTTTCAAGAGATAAGCGCTCTTTAACAAGCTTAATTTAAAAAATACAGACTATATTTCTGACAATGAGTTTAAAATGCTAGTTTTCAAGAGATAAGCGCTCTTTAACAAGCTTAATTTAAAAAAACAGACTATATTTCTGACAATGAGTTTAAAATGCTAGTTTTCAAGAGATAAGCGCTCTTTAACAAGCTTAATTTAAAAAATACAGACTATATTTCTGACAATGAGTTTAAAATGCTAGTTTTCAAGAGATAAGCGCTCTTTAACAAGCTTAATTTAAAAAAAAACAGACTATATTTCTGACAATGAGTTTAAAATGCTAGTTTTCAAGAGATAAGCGCTCTTTAACAAGCTTAATTTAAAAAAACAGACTATATTTCTGACAATGAGTTTAAAATGCTAGTTTTCAAGAGATAAGCGCTCTTTATAACAAGCTTAATTTAAAAAAAACAGACTATATTTCTGACAATGAGTTTAAAATGCTAGTTTTCAAGAGATAAGCGCTCTTTAACAAGCTTAATTTAAAAAATACAGACTATATTTCTGACAATGAGTTTAAAATGCTAGTTTTCAAGAGATAAGCGCTCTTTATAACAAGCTTAATTTAAAAAAAACAGACTATATTTCTGACAATGTGTTTAAAATGCTAGTTTTCAAGAGATAAGCGCTCTTTAACAAGCTTAATTTAAAAAATACAGACTATATTTCTGACAATGAGTTTAAAATGTTAGTTTTCAAGAGATAAGCGCTCTTTAACAAGCTTAATTTAAAAAAAACAGACTATATTTCTGACAATGAGTTTAAAATGCTAGTTTTCAAGAGATAAGCGCTCTTTAACAAGCTTAATTTAAAAAATACAGACTATATTTCTGACAATGAGTTTAAAATGCTAGTTTTCAAGAGATAAGCGCTCTTTAACAAGCTTAATTTAAAAAATACAGACTATATTTCTGACAATGAGTTTAAAATGTTAGTTTTCAAGAGATAAGCGCTCTTTAACAAGCTTAATTTAAAAAAAACAGACTATATTTCTGACAATGAGTTTAAAATGTTAGTTTTCAAGAGATAAGCGCTCTTTAACAAGCTTAATTTAAAAAAAACAGACTATATTTCTGACAATGAGTTTAAAATGCTAGTTTTCAAGAGATAAGCGCTCTTTAACAAGCTTAATTTAAAAAAAAACAGACTATATTTCTGACAATGAGTTTAAAATGCTAGTTTTCAAGATAAGCGCTCTTTAACAAGCTTAATTTAAAAAAACAGACTATATTTCTGACAATGAGTTTAAAATGCTAGTTTTCAAGAGATAAGCGCTCTTTAACAAGCTTAATTTAAAAAAACAGACTATATTTCTGACAATGAGTTTAAAATGCTAGTTTTCAAGAGATAAGCGCTCTTTAACAAGCTTAATTTAAAAAACAGACTATATTTCTGACAATGAGTTTAAAATGTTAGTTTTCAAGAGATAAGCGCTCTTTATAACAAGCTTAATTAAAAAAAAAAACAGACTATATTTCTGACAATGAGTTTAAAATGCTAGTTTTCAAGAGATAAGCGCTCTTTAACAAGCTTAATTTAAAAAAAACAGACTATATTTCTGACAATGAGTTTAAAATGCTAGTTTTCAAGAGATAAGCGCTCTTTAACAAGCTTAATTTAAAAAAAACAGACTATATTTCTGACAATGAGTTTAAAATGTTAGTTTTCAAGAGATAAGCGCTCTTTATAACAAGCTTAATTTAAAAAAAAACAGACTATATTTCTGACAATGAGTTTAAAATGCTAGTTTTCAAGAGATAAGCCCTTTTTAACAAGCTTAATTTAAAAAATACAGACTATATTTCTGACAATGAGTTTAAAATGCTAGTTTTCAAGAGATAAGCGCTCTTTAACAAGCTTAATTTAAAAAAAAAAACAGACTATATTTCTGACAATGAGTTTAAAATGTTAGTTTTCAAGAGATAAGCGCTCTTTAACAAGCTTAATTTAAAAAAAAAACAGACTATATTTCTGACAATGAGTTTAAAATGCTAGTTTTCAAGAGATAAGCGCTCTTTAACAAGCTTAATTTAAAAAAAAACAGACTATATTTCTGACAATGAGTTTAAAATGCTAGTTTTCAAGAGATAAGCGCTCTTTAACAAGCTTAATTTAAAAAAAACAGACTATATTTCTGACAATGAGTTTAAAATGCTAGTTTTCAAGAGATAAGCGCTCTTTAACAAGCTTAATTTAAAAAAAAAAACAGACTATATTTCTGACAATGAGTTTAAAATGCTAGTTTTCAAGAGATAAGCGCTCTTTAACAAGCTTAATTTAAAAAACAGACTATATTTCTGACAATGAGTTTAAAATGCTAGTTTTCAAGAGATAAGCGCTCTTTAACAAGCTTAATTTAAAAAAACAGACTAATTTTTTTACAAGAAGTACTTACAAATATCTGGTCGTAGCATTGAAATCAGATCTTGGCATATCAATGGGAAGCTTTTGCAAGGCTAGAGTCAGTTTAATCTTCCAAGATCTAACATGGAAAGGCTTTGTAGGAGTTGTAATTGTCCATTTGATTAACGGATTAATTAATTGAAACAAAGGATAATGTCCATTACAATGCAGCGATATGCAAATCTGTAAACTTTAATGGCTGCATTTCAGTTATGCAAATTTTATTCAGGGCAATATATATATGTTATATATAAAACGTTTTTATTTATAATTATATATTTTATAGAATCTCTGTAAAGTTGACCGCCAGATATCACGACTATATATTATATAATTTGATTGTTGTTTCGCTTGGCAGGCACAAATTTTTGTAAATATGTAAATTTGTAATCTTTTTGTTTTCTTTCTTCTTCACGTCAGGTTTTTCATCCTGGCAAATTATTATTTATCAGCTCGCACAATTATATATAAATTGTGATTTAAAGTTATCATACAAATGATAAAAATGCTCCAATGGCCCCCCGATTCTTGCAAAAGTCCAACCCCACCAGCGAGTGCAAGTAACCAAACGGGGCTCTGGCACATTTGTAAGCGCAAAGTCGAACTGCTTTTCACATGTGTAGACATGTGGTGCACTTACAGTAAAGCAGTCGCCAACTTCTACCCACCATGATTATCATGGCCTGTACTATGTGTACTAGGGATAGGCAAAAAATATATATACAAATGATTTTCTTCGAAAAGGTTTTCATACGACTGTATACCATTAGCAACAATATACTTATGTATTTAAAAAAAATAATTCCTCTCTCAGCAATTTAACACATATATCATAAAAATCACATGTATCTTATAGAGATATGTAAATAAAGATAATCCTAGCCTGTATGCACGAAGGAACGTGTGGCCATTGGACATGCGTCGGACTTGGAGGCTGTTGTTGGGTACTACGCTGCCTGGAGTATAGGAGCTCCATCTATTATTGCTTCCTGTGGTGAATCTGTATAAGACCGGTGGTCTTAATAAAGCTTTGTGCGTGTGTGTAAATAAATATAATCAGTATGGAAATATAAAGAGAGGAAAGTTCTCTAGTTAGACACCAACCGTGGTCAACCACATGCCTTCTATAAATGAACATTTCGAGGGATAACTTCCCCATTTTATACCCTCAGCTGTCTCTATTTTAGCCTACTGAGAATAGTTTAAAAGCATCTGGATTTGATGATCAGGGGACAGTTTACTTTGAGGTCGCCTCCACGTCAGTTGTTCCCAGGGTGGTCTCTTTCCTCTCTGATCTACTCCTCATGGGTTGTTGCTCCTGGATCCTGTCTCCTGTGTGCGTCCTTATCACTTTTCACATAACCCACGACTGCCTCGCAAATCACCACATATATATATGTCATAATATATGCTCTTCCAGGATTAATAAAACAAACCAACAGCCAACGAGAGAGAAATGGGCCGCTAAAGCGAGACACTTTAGACAACTAACTAACGACCATTTTTTGGCCACATTCCTGAGGGGGGCGTCACCACCTGGCGACTATCCTGGTTAGCCCCCCCGGTTGTGTACACAGGGAAAACAGTCGTTCAGCAGATAACGTCTCGCTCACTCTCTCGGCTGGCTGCCTGGATGATTGCTCTAACAACTCGTCGTGTGATTATTTCTCTCCTCACCACAGTTACCACTATATTGTCACATCGAAAGTCGACAGGATCATATCGCAGAAAAAGTCGACAGGATCATATCACATATATATATTAAAAATAAAGAAAGCATATCCTGACTAAGAGCACATGTGCTTTACAGAAGGCAGAGCGACATCTGGTGGAACAGAAATCAACTAAACATTGATTTAGCCTGTTCCCTGATATTTGGCCAACCCAATTTCTTGATAAATCAAGAAAAGGCATCCACGAACGCGTTTCGCGCTGTAAAGCACATGTGCTCCTGATCAGGATAGGCTTTCTTTATTTTTAATATCAACACCAGACTTCTTTGACACTTTTTGACATTTAACTTTCTCTCTATCTTTTAATAACTTCACTTTCTCTAATCACTGTAAAGATTTAACTCATTTATCACATTAAATTCACTCCACAAGTTAATACATTGGAAATATCCTTTGATACATACGTATACTAGACCCTCTAAGATAACCAGATGTTACAACAGACTTTATTCCACATCCCATGGAGAGGTTGTCAGCTAGCTTGATGGGGTGGTGGGAAATGTGTTTTCGTAGATGTCGAACCTGTGTACTACGCCGCTGAAGAGGATCATATCGGAGATACATTCGTAGATAAAATACAGGAATGGTTGGTCAACTACAATGTAGAGAACTGTAGTTGTTATCTCAGTTTGAGGTTTGCAATGGGGAGATCCGTATGGATAGAACTCGAGGAGAGTTCTGTGTAGGAGGTAGTTTACCTGAATACCTTTCTTTACATTCGACAGTCCCGTTAGCTCTGGTTTAGGAGAGAACAAGCTGTGGATGCCGCTGCAGTGAAGAAATGTGATCACATCCGCGGTGTAGTCCATCTTGTGGATCGGAAACTGCAAGTCGATCAGAGTCAGTTTCATATCGCTCAGAAGTCTGCTGAAGAGATTTGGATTCAGCGTTTCTGTGATCTTTCTCAGAGTATCCGTGACTCTGGGCAGAATAATCAACATGGCAAGTTCATCTCCAGCGAAAGGAATACTGATGGCTCGATATAACGGACAATCGAAGTATAAGAATTGCTCTTTGATCAAACCAAAGGTAAACTTCACCTTGTTTGAACCATCGTTATAAAACGGTTTCTCAGTTGTATCGTAGAACTCATACTTCCAGAAACCTTTCATGTAATTGATGGTATAAACAAAGAGTTTGGTGGTCGGTTCAATCGTTTCATTAATGAAATATTTAATTGCTCCCTTAGTTGCATGGCAAATCCAGTTATCCATTTTTGATTTTAAGATATTCGGATTGGTAGTGAAATCTTCCTGTTTTGCTACTGCTCCTCCATAAAAGAAATCTAGATGAGATTTGTAGTCATTCAATAAATTGAAATCGTGAGAGATCACCATGCCGTTTAAAGTATTCAGTTGGTTAGCGGAGTTGATGGAGCCGAGCCGCTGGTAGACCTGGCGGAACAACAATCCTATTTCTTGCTTGCTGAGCCCCAGCTGGGATAGATTGAGGAAATCGTCGATCTCGACCTCAGTCACTCCAGCCGAAGCCTCGAGCAGCATGGAGAGGGTGGAGAGCAGAGAGAAGGGACTCAGCACCACGTTGTCGTCCTCCTTCTGGAAATATTTCCACATGTTGAAGGTGAGCCGATTGTTGATCAAGGACAGACTTCTGGGCTGGACGGATGACATGGCGAGAATGATGACGGCTAGATACGCTACTGATGATATCCATTTCATCCTGGCGGACACAACATTGCATTTAACATTCTATTCAAGCTTATCATGGTCAAATCATCAGGCTTCCAGGGATCTTGGAAGACTGCTGAATCCATCTTATTGATGACTTCACCTCAATATTGAGAGGCAAAGTGGGACTGTCATGTGGTGGATAGCCAACAGACGACTCTTGTTACCCATCATGGAGACTTATGGACTAAATTGATCCATGAATTCAGTCTTCCATGACCATGTATAACTATAAAATGGGATAATAATAATAAAATATTCCTCATTATACAAGATTCCTTAAAACTTTGTTCAATCTGTAAATTGATTGTTTTCCTCGAATACACACAATACAATTTGATTTAATTTAACTATATTTGCATATCAACCCTTTGTACATATTTCAATTGTGTTTATATTTTTATCTTTTCATCTAACTTGCATACTAATTCTTGTACATATTTCAAATATCTTTCTTTCCTTTTCATGTTCAGTTTACCTTTGTAGTGCAAGTTTCCCTAGAGGGACATAGCGCTCTAAGTCGAAATAAAATAACATAATAATAAACCTTAATATATTAATACAGGAGATTATTTGATTGGATTCCATTCAAGAATTCCAAGAAAGAGAGAGAAAAGATTAGCAACTTTATCGACTTCTAGTAAACAGTAAAAAATAAAGTTCTAATACATTACAGCGATAAAAATAGAAATAAAATACACCTATCCCCCGATTTACACGGTAGATACGTTCCTGAGAAAAACGTGTAAATCGAAAATTAAAAATTTTCGCGAAATTTTTATGCGAAGAAATACAGACACAGTGTGCGTGTGCAGCAAGTCAGCACATAAGCACGGGATTCCTCGTGAGATGTGTACACAGCGCATGTGTTCAATCACAGTAGCATTTAGTATAGTGCGATAAAAACAAAAAAAAAACTTATTTGGAAAACCGTGTAAAAGCGAAAACGTGTAAAACAAGTACCGTGTAAATCGGGGGATAGGTGTAATATATATAATTATAGCAGACTCTCTTTCTAAGCCTTCTCTGAAGGGACATCTGGATATTATATCCAGGGTTACAAGCTGCCCTGAGTTTGGACAAGCCCTTACTTAGAATGGAGTTTTGGTCTCCAACATGTTCTATTGCTATGTTGAAGAGAGAGATTGAAACTAACTTTATTACAATGCCCATATAATATAAAGTTTAATACAAAATTGAATAAAATAGAGAGATATAATTTACTAACAATCTCCTTTCATGCTGAACACAGCACATTCATTTTACATTATTACAAAACTCCACGAATTTCTAAATATTGTAATAACGTTGTTGTTGTTGTCGTGTCCAAAGAAGAGTCTCAGATGTCTCCATACATCTCCATCACAGCAGCAGCAATATCCACTATCTTGGGTGTGTAAAGCTGCTGTTCTGGGTCCATGTCAATTTTCTGTAAGGCTGCGGCCATTGCTGGACATGAGAATATGTGAGTAGGTGTTAGTTCCACACCAGGAAAGTTGTTGCATGTCCTATAGGTTCTTGTGCCATCTGGAAGTATTGTCATTCTTTTATAGTGTTTTGTTCTAAGTCTTGTTATAGTTTTTGTCAGTTTTTCTCTCAGAGTTTATTTCACGTATTTGTAATAACGTTATACATGAACATAGACAACAAACACGATTTTAAGTTTATAAGATCGAACAAGTTTCTAGAAGAATGTTGACACCTCGTGCGAGATATGAAAAGTTGAATCCCAAAGATGGAATGGCCCATTTCATGACAACATTATCGAACCATGCTAGATTCAACAATAACCATATTTACTCTGGGAATGAAGAAAATAGTCTCATTATTTTACACATTGTTTACAACAAGAAATCATATAAAACATTCCTAAAGTCTATGCAACGCATTTTTCCGTTAGGGGGGGGGGGGGCTCGGTGGAAGGATGGTCTAAATAATTGGTTTTCGACCTCTACGACCCGGGTTCGATTCCCGCATTGGGCACTTTTTTCTGATTAAAAAAATAAATAAAATGCTCCGATGGCCCCCGATTCTTGCAAGAGTCCAACCCCACCAGCGAGTGCAAGTAACTAAACGGGGCTCTGGCACATTTGTAAGTGCAAAGTCGAACTGCTTTTCACATGTGTAGACATGTGGTACACTTACAGTAAAAGCAGTCGCCAACTTCTACCCACCATGATTATCATGGCCTGTACCACGTGTACTAGGGATAAGCAAAAGAAAAGAAACAAAATCCTCTATCGGAATTCTTAATATTCAATGGAGGTTTGCTATATCATCGCTGAATATATAGAAACACTAGTGCATTGAGGGGAACTGTAGTTGGTAGTTAAGACAATGGACATGTACTTACTCTAGCTAGCAGAACACAAGGCATACACTCATGGACAAAACTTAATAAAGGAGACAGAGGCTGTTCACACTTAGTTATCTCGTGTGTCTTCAATAAAGGTCACTGTAATATCTTTCAGAGTTATTGTCTTGAATTATTTTGATATAAGTAAATTCGACAAATATTTTTCCAGTTTTCCAATTTAAAATATTACTTTAAAATGATAAGGTACAATTTGGATTATAAATTATAAACACAAGGTAATAAGACCAAATTCACTATTTATCACACACTATTTATTTGGATTTGGTCTTATTACCTTGTGATTACTTTAAAATGTAAAAAACAGATTTTCGCCTGAGAAAGACAGGCTTCGTTCTAAGAGAACCTGTTCCAAAATTATATAAAAAATAGACGTAGGTTTCTTGATTCGTCCAAGAACAAAATTCTATAGGAATACAATGATCACTACAACTAAGCCAATTCAGCGTTGAGGTATTTTGATATCATGAGCCAGATCAATCAAGATAAAGTTCTATAAAATGAAAGGATTTAAAAGCACGAGTGTTTCTTTTATACATAATACAAACTTCTACTGCCCTTACTGCGAAGAAAAAATATCTTGGGAGGGCTTGGCTCATCAGTGGTGAACCCTCCCAGCGGTTTCGTCAATTTAATCCACCAGACCGCTTCTCAGAGCTCTAATACTGTATTGGACGATTCTGCTTATATACGCAGCACTGAAGGGTGGAATCTCAGAAATGGTTTTCAAGAAAACTATGCACATAAGCTTATAGGACAGTAGAATTACATTCAAACCGCTGGGAGGGTTCACCACTGATGAGCCAAGCCCTCCCAATATATATTTTTCATCGCAGTAAGGGCAGTAGAAGTTTGTATTATGTATAAAAGAAACTTTCGTGCTTTTAAATCCTTTCATTTTATATGTATAGATGGCGCGTTATTGCTTTGTGTTAAAGTTCTATGTAAACATCAATCATTAAATCTCAAAAGTGCTATTATGTATATAAAGAAATTTATAATACAATATAATGCGGCTTATGATTGTAGAACGACATTTGAAAATTATCCCGCATGTGTTTCTTTTGAACGAAAAATCTAAATTTATTTTAAGGAGAACTAACGATTATTTCTAACCTTAGGGATGAAGTAAGAAAGGAATTGTGATTTCCCATCCCTGGACACTTTATTTTCCGTTTATCATTACTCTTCACAATTCATCCTTTCATACTTCATCCCTAAGGTTAGAAATGATCGTTATTTCTCCTTTAAATAAATTTCGATTTTTCGTTCAAAAGAAATATTTGCTGGATAATTTTTAAAATGTCGTTATATATATATCAGTGATATTATAAATTTAAGATCATTATATATTATAGATATGAAAAACTAATTTGAATATTTTTCTTCTTGAAAAAATAGATAATATCAATTCTAAATCTTTTTATTTACTCAGATTATAAAATCAGTTTTTAAGAAATAGAATCGATTTCAAGAAACCAAGCAACAAGTTATTCATTTAATTTCTGAAAATTCCTTCTGAAGGAAATCTTTAAGATGTATACATATTGTGATCGAAATAGCTCAGTGTGATGATAACACATTTGTGAAGATTTGATATACAGATTGTGGTATTAGCATCTATAATTTCACAAATAGTGCCAAATATTTAATTTTCTTAGAATGAATCTGCGAATATTTTAACCTTTTTAGGAGAGGAACGGCTCTCTTATGTAACTAGAATCGGAGATAAGGAAATTGAATTATTTTGACTCGCATGATTCTTTTTAAAATAAAACAAATTTCTATTACCCTTACTGGAATGATAAATTAATGGGAGGGCCTGACTCATCAGTGTTGAACCCTCCCAGCAGTTTCCCCAGTTCAATCTGCCATACCACTGTAATATTTCATTGGTCTGTTTTCTTTTCTACCGATACTGGAGCTGACACCTCTTGGGAAGTGTGTGGCGACCACACTTCGCTTCAGCTAGCGCGAACTGGGACAAAGCTTCACTACACATACTGGCAGTAGTGTGACTGCCTCGGCAACCGCGAGCTGAGAGAACACCTGACTACGCATGCGCGGACGACGTCGTCAACAACAAGGCTTGCTTCCAACGGCCGTTACTTCTTTTCTCTTTATATATTTCTGACTTTAAATAAATGTATTATAAATTAACTATGGACATAAGCTTTGAGAATAAGAATATAAGATTTTCGTTTCTGAACAACCGATATAAAAATTTATGAAATAATATTTTGGACCTTTTTTTCAGTTTTAAGAAATCGAGTCATATATATTTCTATCATATCTCCATGATAATTGAAGGGAAAGGTCGTGAAAGTACCCATATACGGTAAAACTGAAAAATTGCTAACCTCTGTGATATTCACGAATTTTGAAATAATTCATATTTGTAAAAAAAAAAAAGGTTTAGAATTAATTATAAAATTTTGAAATATTATTATATAAATATATATCTTTGATCTGCCTAATATATTAGGTTAAAACATAATTGTTGGATGGAGAGAAAATCTAATTTTATAGCTATAAGGTTTTTTTGCTTGTTTCCTCTCTCAACTGAAATTGTCGAGGTTGGATTTCTGTTTGGACACTATTCTGAAGCTATTCAAATTTGATATTGAAGAGAGAATTAAAGAAAGCAAAACTTTTTCTTCAAGAAATGAAACTTCAAGATTTTTATTATACAATTTGAAATTATTCTTTTTAACGAACGAGTTATTTTGATTGCGAAAGAAAAAGATTAAAAAACGAACCATATATATTAATTAGTAAATTTCTAATTTCTTGCTCGACCAAAGTTTCCTTTTCTTGGAAGTTTTAAATATTCAATTTTGTGTCTTTTTATTTTCATATTGACGTCTTATTTGATTTAAAAAAAATCAATTAAAAATAGCTTTCTTCTTAGTTTTAAATGCACCTAAGATTTTTAGAAAATGTGACTTCCCTGAAATTTCTATTTCCACACGAAGGTGCTTTGTAATGCCGCTCTGAGGGGGAAGTTTATCCTTTTGTAGACCATCCAGTAGTACTTTGGAGTAACGGAAGCTTTGCTCTTTCACGAGGACTGTCTTCTTCAGGTTCAGCAAGGCCTAGGTACCGGAGGTGTTCACAGCGATGGAGACAACCTTCCCTGGAGGCCTGATTAATTTTACTCAATATTAATACAATACATTATTTTATCGAAGTATCATAAATTTGAAAAATAAATAAAAAAAAACATCTTATGATCGTGCAGATAAAAGTTGTTAATGGCTTGCACCATCTATCGGAATAAATACCAACTATTTGTTGATTTTTAATTATTCAAGAATAAGCCAAATACCCATTCTTGATTAATCAAGATTCATTATTCCGATAGATGGCGCAAACCATCATCAACTTTTAGTTACACAATCCTTTTTTTGCCTTTTTTCTTAATTTATCTACCTGATCCCTGTACAATTTCACTTTTGTACTGTTTATTTTATACATATTATAAAGTGAAAAAAATAGTACAAATGTGATATTGTACTGGGATAAGGTTCATAAATAAAGAAAGAGAAAAAAGGAATCTCCTTATAACTTTCAGTTGCACGATAAGGAGATGGCTTTTTTTCTTTTCTTAACATATTATAAAGTTGTGAAAAATAATACCAAAGTGAATTTGTACTTGAATTAGGTAGATAAATTAAGAAAAAAAAGGGCATTTCCTGATTGTGCAACTAAAAGTTGCTGATGGCTTGCGCTATCTATCGGAGAAAATATAAACTAATCGTTGATTTATAATTATTCCAGAATTGGCCAAAATACCCTTTCTTGATTAATCAAGTAAAGCTAACCACGTACACGTTTGGGGCTGTTGGCCCTCATAAGCGTGGTGCAAGCTGTACCTCAACGACCAAAAAAGCTGGTCTTTGGGGCATCTTGAAAAACCATGAAACAGGTATTAGGCTGGAAGAACGTGAGAACGCCAAACGATGTGAAAAATAGTACAAAAGTGGATTTGTACTTCAGCTTTGCTTGATTAATCAAGAAACGGTATTTGGCCAATTCTGGAATAATTAAAAAATCAACGAGAATAGTTGATATTTATTCCGATAGATGGCGCAAGCCATCAGCAACTTTCAATTGCACGATCAGGAAATGTCCTTTTTTGTCATTATAAAGTTGTATTGAAAGTCTAAATAAAGTAGAACTCTTGGATAAATTCGAACGTTTTTAATTATAAAACTTCTTTAATTCGAATATTTAACTTGGTTCCTAGACTTGTAAACCTTTTATTCAAAACGTTTTCAATTCTAATTTTTGGATTATTCGGTTTTTTTTTGTCCCTTGAGTTTCGAATTATCCTTGTTTGACTGTACTATATTAAAAATAAAGAAGGCATAACACCCGACCACGAGCACATGTGCTTTTTAGATGGCAGAGCGCCATCTAGTGGATCAAAAATAAACTAAACGTTTATTTAACTTGCTCCGTGATATTTGGCCAACCCAATTTCCTGATAAATCAAGAAAAGCCATCTACGAACGCGTTTCGTGCTGTTGGCGCTCGTCATACTCGCGGTCTATTACGAAGAAGAAACGGAGCACTTCCTCGGGCTACTCACGCCTAAAGACAAGATTCTTCTCGACAAATTCTTCGACATTATCATCAAACATGTTCCGAAACATGAACTCCCCAAATGGCAGGGATCTGTCTAGATTCAAGGCGGCTTTAAGCTCCTGATCCGGACGTGGGAGAGGGCTACGTCGATTGTATATATATCTCTTCATTCCTACCATTATTATTACCTTATAACTCCCTTTAAGTGTAAAGATTGACGAGATGTCAATAAAGTTGTTTAATTGTAAATTGTCACTGCGACCAAAACGATTTTTGGTCCCAGAGGCTTCTTGAGAAAACAAGAAATGGGTATTTAAGGCCAAATTTGCGTGAATAATGTACTATAAGTAAAGGATATGAAGCGTACGAGGATACTTTTCTTTTAATTCTTTTTAAAAGAAAAGTATCCTCGTACGCTTCATATCCTTTACTTATACTTATCAGAGGATTCCAACTTTATAATGTACTATATATATTGTTATATGGAATTATATAAATATACTAGCAAACTTAGCGCGCCTTACGTCGCGCTTTAAAGCACATACAATTTAAAGCACATACAATCCTGCCTTCTTCACAGACATAATAACATCATAACAACATTATAACATAATAACAAAATCACACAAACAAAAACGAATATGGGGGATTATTTATTCATTTAATGTGACATAGATCAATTTTCGATATATATTGAAATTTTATTCTATTTTATTTTGAGCGTCTATTTTGAATATTCACTAAATATCGAAATGAATACTAACTAAATATCGATTAAAGAATATAAATATATGTTTGTAAAAATTAATATTTAATAAAATAAAAAATACGCTTAGGCATATTTAATATAAGCAATATTAAAATAGCCAATTTCTGGCGTAATTAAATATAAAAATGACCTTCACAAAATAAAAACGGTGCTAAAATGAGAAATTAAAATGAAAAATGTTATTAAAGTGTAAAAAGGCAAGTATGAAAAGTATTTAAAGTTTAATTTAAATTTATATATCAAATTATTTCGTTTTATTTCAATCAATGGCCGAGCGTGTCGCTAACGTCGAGCTTAACGTCGAGCTAAATGCGTATTTTTGCTAACTGCGTTATTTTTAAAAGTTTAAATATAATTTTGAAGTTACCTGAATAATTCCGGGACTAAATGTAATATGTATACGAAATATTGTCGTATAAAATAAAATATTAAGAGAGGAGTTAGGGAACAAACAAACTAACAAACATTTTTTGCGCTTTAATAATAAGATATTACATGGACAATAACGTGCCATATATAAATAAGATATGGAAACATCAAAACACGAATGTTTCTTTTATACACAAAACAAACTTCTACTGTCCTTACTGCGATGAAAAAATATATTGGGGATGGCTTGGCCCATTAGTAGTGAACCTTCCCAGCGGTTTCTCCAATTTAATACACCAGACCGCTTCTTAGAGCTCTAATACTGTATATACACAGTCTTTTTCATAGCAGTAAGGACAGTAGAAGTTTTTATTCTGTGTTTTAAATAACAATAAACATTCGGGATTTATAATGCTTATTGGAAATGGAAATTTCTTATATTAATATACAGTTAAACTTGTCTATTGCGCCCCCTCTAAATAGCGTCTTCCTCTCTATAGCGCTCGATTTTAAACATTAAAATGTAAAAATTTTACATTAAAAGTGACCTGTCTATAGCACCCTATTTTGGTGAGTCCAAAGAGGGGGCGCTATAGACAGGTTTAACTGTGCATTAAAAGTGACCTGTCTATAGCACCCTATTTTGGTGAGTCCAAAGAGGGGGCGCTATAGACAGGTTTAACTGTGCATTAAAAGTGACCTGTCTATAGCACCCTATTTTGGTGAGTCCCAAGAGGGGGAGCTATAGACAGGTTTAACTGTACATCAAAAGTGACCTGTCTATATCACCCTCTCTCTATAGCACCCTATTTTAGTGAGTCCCAAGAGGGGGCGCTATAGACAGGTTTAACTGTACATTAAAAGTGACCTGTCTATATCACCCTCTCTCTATAGCACCCTATTTTAGTGAGTCCCAAGAGGGGGCTCTATAGACAGGTTTAACTGTACATTGAAAGTGACCTGTCTATATCACCCTCTCTCTATAGCACCCCATTTTGGTGAGTCCCAAGAGGGGGCGCTATAGACAGGTTTAACTGTACATTAAAAGTGACCTGTCTATAGCACCCCCTCTCTATAGCACCCTATTTTGGTGAGTCCCAAGAGGGGGCGCTATAGACAGGTTTAACTGTACATTGAAAGTGACCTGTCTATATCACCCTCTCTCTATAGCACCCTATTTTGGTGAGTCCCAAGAGGGGGCGCTATAGACAGGTTTAACTGTACATTAAAAGTGACCTGTCTATAGCACCCTATTTTGGTGAGTCCAAAGAGGGGGCGCTATAGACAGGTTTAACTGTACATTAAAAGTGACCTGTCTATAGCACCCCCTCTCTATAGCACCCTATTTTGGTGAGTCCCAAGAGGGGGCGCTATAGACAGGTTTAACTGTACATTGAAAGTGACCTGTCTATATCACCCTCTCTCTATAGCATCCTATTTTGGTGAGTCCCAAGAGGGGGCGCTATAGACAGGTTTAACTGTACATTAAAAGTGACCTGTCTATATCACCCTATTTTGGTGAGTCCCAAGAGGGGGGGCTATAGACAGGTTTAACTGTACATTAAAAGTGACCTGTCTATAGCATCCCCTCTCTATAGCACCATACTTTGGTGAGTCCCAAGAGCTATAGACAGGTTTAACTGTATATGTTTTATACTCTTAGGATTATAATATCCCCATATATACAAAGTTATAACAGTGAATGAGTGACATATTACAGCCATTAAAATTTATGCCATGCCTTTCAATTCCTTAATAAGGGAAAATAACTGCGAAAATGTTTTTTAAAATGTTCCCCGAGGTTTTCCAGGGCTATAAATCAAGCTTGCAGGAGATGACCTTTTAAAGTTAAAATGATGGAAGCAAGCCAACTTTCTTTCTTTTTCACGCTCTTCTTTTTTCTTATATAAAAATTAAAAAACCGTTCAATAGAGAACATTTTTGAAAGGAATTTTAAAATCCGAAATATAAATCAAAATTTCAGTTTATCTTCTAGATGAGTGCATTATAAATAGCCAATAATTTATTAGAATGGTTTTTAAGACATCAAAGAGGCACCTCTCCCGTCAAAATAGAGCAAAATCTATGCGAAATCGTATAATGAAAGACAAGAAGATCCGAAATGCGTACTTGGTTAGCTTTTCCTGATTAATTAAGAAATGATGTTAGGTCAAATCTGGAATAATCGAAATAATCAACGATTAGTTGGTATTTTTTCCAATAGATGGCGCAAGCCATCAGCAACTTTTACTTGCACAATCAGGAGATGCCTTTTTCTTAATTTATCCACTTGATCCCTTTACAATTTCACCTCTTTACTATCTTTAATAGAGTTTGGCGTTTTCACGCCCTTCCAACCTAAATACCTGCTTTATGATTTTTTTTTCAGGATGCCCCAAAGAGAAGCTTTTTTTTGGTCGTTGAGGTACAGCTTGTACCACGCTGATGAGGGCCAATAGCTCGAAACCCGTACGTAGTTTTGATTTTCTTGATTAATGATGAAATGGTATTAGGTCAATTCTATATGTATGTTCCATATGTAAATACCTGTTTTCTTTCTTCTTTTCGCTCTCCACTTCTCCCATCCATATTTCCAATTTTTTTCTTCTTATTTTCCAAAGGATTATTCAAATAATAATCTGTATATATTTACCATGTGTATATAATCTTTCTCCATTTTCACCCCTTTGTATATTTCACACTTTCATGGGTTTCTCCGTCTTGTAACCCCAAGGAGAATCCTCTGTAAGACCTGTGTGTCTTAATAAAGGCTTTTTTGTGTTTGTGTGTGTATTTGGTCAATTCTGTAATAATTAAAAAATAAACTATTAGTTAATATTTATTCCGATAGATGGTGCAAGCCATCAGAAACCTTTAGTTTCACAATCAGGTGATGTCCTTTTCTTTTGCTTAGAATAGAATGTAAATAACAAATGAAAAAACATTAAGACGCGAATGTTTCTTTCACACATCAATCACACTTCTACTGTCCTTACTGCGATGGAAAAAATATTGGGAGGGCTTGGTTCATTAGTGGTGAACCCTCCCAGCGGTTTCACCAATTTAATCGACCAGACCGCTTCTTTAGAGCTCTAATACTGTATTGGATCATTCTGCTTATACATGCTACACTGAAGGGTGGAATCTTAGAAATGGTATTCAAGAAAACTATGGGCATAAGCTTTTAGGACAGTAGAATTACATATAAATATTTGTATCGAGCAATGCTCTTCCACAAACAATGAGGACAAGTTAGGTATAAATTAATATAAAACAATAACGCGCCATCTATATACCACAGTAAATAACACATAGTTAATGTAAATAAACACAGTACAGTACGGCACAGTAAATGAAAACATTAAGACTTGGTGCTGCCTTGGTTCCCTCAAAATCGGCGCGCACTCGCCCTCCTCTCCCCCGGGGTGCCCACGGCTCCGCCGTCGCCTCTCCAGCCCTCTCCTTGGCCCTCCCCTGCGGCGGTCGCTTGGAGACACCTAACCATGAGTGATGCCTTAAAATGCTTACCGAAGCATGTAGAAGGCAAACCAATTGTATGAATACATTAAGACGCGATTGTTTCTATCACACATCAATCAAACTCCTCATAGAATGTAAATAAAGAAACGGGCTTAAAACGGTTAGTTAAACACTATAGCAACCGGTATTGGTAAAAATAAAAAGCGATGGGAGAAATCCATATTTAGCCTAAAATACAGTTTTCATCTTTATATGAAGTGAAAGCGATAGGTCAGTTTATAAATGGCGATTTAAAGACAGCTAAAGACGTTTTATGAATTATATTGTGAAAACATTGTATAGAGAGAGAAATACAAACTTATCTCAGACAATTCCTAAAACCTTCTCAATTATGGAAACAGAGGCCGGGAACAATTTGCATCACTAATGGAGTCAAGACAAAGCCAGGTCTTAAGCCTTATTAAAGAACGGCAAGCAAGTCTGCTTGAGACGCTGCTCTATATAAGCCGAGTACTTTGAAACGAATCAATAAAGTTTATTGCAAGAATAATACAAATTGTATGCGAAGGACATGATCTCATCAAATGTTAGGTAACGAATACCATTACTATATATCCCCCAATACCTATAACAAACACTATTTATAACTTTTTTAGATAAAAAAAACCTCTTTAAAATTGCGTTAAAAATAATTTCCTTAACTTTGGATTAATTTATTACTTTAATTATTCATTAGGTAAAAGGTTAAAAGTTGGATCTACAACTGAGATAGAGGTTGTTCACACTTGGTTATCGCGTTTGTCTTCACAATAAAGGTCACTGTAATATCTTTCAGAGTTATTGTCTTAATCCCGATATACATGGTAAAAGGTACAAATTCCTTAAGTTTTGTCCATGAGTGTATCTTTCAGAGTTATTGTCTGAATCCCGATATACATGGTAAAAGGTACAACTTCCTTAAGTTTTATCCATGAGTGTATCTTTCAGAGTTATTGTCTGAATCCCGATATACATGCTAAAAGGTACAACTTCCTTAAGTTTTGTCCATGAGTGTATCTTTCAGTTATTGTCTAAATCCTGATATACATGTTAAAAAGTACAACTTCCTTAAGTTTTGTCCATGAGTGTGAAATAAATATTTAGAGTTAATCATATATTAGATATATATAATATATTCAAAGATTTAAACTTCTATCCTTCATTTTTCTAATCAAATATGTAAATAGAGCAATTTTAATTTTTCATTTCAAACTTTGTTTTAAGAGAATACCAAAGAATAAAAAAAAAATCGAAATTCAAAATTATTTCCCTCAAATTACCTACCTTCTCATTACCATAGTAACTGCCTTGGCGGGAAATTCTCTCGTTAGCGGGATCGTCTGTTCGGATATTTGTGAAGGCTCTGATTGGACAATTCCTGTCTGACGATACCTAATTAGGACGAACAAAAATGGCGTTCAAAACTTTAACTCTATTAATTATTTAGTAATTGCTCTAAACTTAGTTGGCTTTATTGTAAATTGAATTGCAACTATATCTGTGAAATAGATAATTTATTAAATTAATTTGAACATATTATTTAATTAACTAATGAAGTCCTAAGTTTTATATTCCATTATACATTTTATAAAGACAGAGAGATATTCATAAATACATGATATATATTAAAACTGAAGCAAGAAAATGATTATTCTTTGAGTGTGAAAGCTTGTAAAAATAGGAACTTACCTCTACCATTTAAATTGTTTATTTTTCTTTGTCGTCTGTTTTGCATAAGTTGAATCTGGTTAGAACGATGTATGTAAATTAGATGATTCTTTTGTTGCCTTAAATACGAGGTAATTAACTCTCTCTCTATATCTAAAAATGTTTAATGTTTAATTTTATAAATATGAGAGTTCAAAAACGATCCAATAAAAACAATAGTTCCAATTTTAGAATTGATATCAAAGCATATGATAACCCTTCTTTGGTTCTCCGTCAGGTTCATCGAAGATTTGCCGTATACCATTGCTATTTTCATTTAACAGAAATAAACAGAATTCTATCACTAGAAGGTACAACTTCCTTAAGTTTTGTCGATAAGTTCAAAATAAATACTTTGCTACATAGGAATCATAATATTGACGTTATGTGGCGCTGAGTTTATTGTTGACACACATTAAATATGTTATAACACCTTGATAAAGGTTGGCATTCAGACAACTGAAATATTGGTAAAATAAATTATTTTTTGATCCAATATATGCCTTTTTAATTAAAGGAATCATAATTTTCAAACACACAAAGTTATGTTTAAGAACATTTAATGAAATCTAGCGTTTAATCAACATATCTGTATATGAAGATAGAAATATTTTACGGATTTTTCAAATTCTAAACAAATTTTCACCACAATTGTAAGGGAGATGAACATGTAGGCCTGACTCAGTAGGGGAGAACACTCGCAGATGTATCTGGCCATTACAGATATAGATTCAACTAAAGCCTTTCTGAAAACGGGCATAGAACGACAGCCATTTCCAAGCACTATTAAGTTTTTATATAAGCAAATGGTGGCTTCTCCCGTCAAAATAAACATCAAAACTAGACGCCATCTATTGACCGTCGCCATAAACTAGCGGCCCCAAGTCGGTAACAAAGCCACAACACCAGCTTTGGCAAACAGAGAAGCGTCTACCCGGAGACCGTGGTCTCAGTCCAATGGCTCTCTTCAATTATTCAATTAAGGTTTCATCATTAACCTAAGTAGAGATATATATTGGTAGAAACATATCTATATACTAAAAATGGCATATCCTGACCAGGAGCACATGTGCTTTACAGAAGGCAGAGCGCCATCTGGTGGAACAGAAATCAACTAAACATTGATTTAGCCTGTTCCTTGATATTTGGCCAACCCAATTTCTTGATAAATCAAGAAAAGCCATCCACGAACGCGTTTCGCGCTCGTCAGCGTGGAGTAGGCTGAACCACTGCGACCAAAAAATATTTTTTGGTCCCAATGACTTCCTGAAAAACCAAGAAATGGGTATTTAAGGCCAAACCTGCGTAAATACGCTTAGCACATTAAAAACGAAAGAAAAAAATAAAAGATAAAAAGATCAGGTGTTGAAATCAATATTAAAAATGGCATATCCTGACCAGGAGCACATGTGCTTTACAGAAGGCAGAGCGCCATCTGGTGGAACAGAAATCAATTAAACATTGATTTAACCTGTTCCTTGATATTTGGCCAACCCAATTTCTTGATAAATCAAGAAAAGCCATCCACGAACGCGTTTCGCGCTCGTCAGCGTGGAGTAGGCTGAACCACTGCGACCAAAAAAATATTTTTTGGTCCCAATGGCTTCCTGAAAAACCAAGAAATGGGTATTTAAGGCCAAACCTGCGTAAATACGCTTAGCACATTAAAAAACGAAAGAAAAAAATAAAAGATAAAAAGATCAGGTGTTGAAATCAATATTAAAAATGGCATAATAATGTGCTAAGCGTATTTACGCAGGTTTGGCCTTAAATACCCATTTCTTGGTTTTTCAGGAAGCCATTGGGACCAAAATATATTTTTTTGGTCGCAGTGGTTCAGCCTACTCCACGCTGACGAGCGCCAAAAGCGCGAAACGCGTTCGTGGATGACTTTTCTTGATTTATCAAGAAATTGGGTTGGCCAAATATCAAGGAACAGGCTAAATCAATGTTTAGTTGATTTCTGTTCCACCAGATGGCGCTCTGCCTTCTGTAAAGCACATGTGCTCCTGGTCAGGATATGCCATTTTTAATATTGATTTCAACACCTGATCTTTTTATCTTTTATTTTTTTCTTTCGTTTTTTAATATCTATATATATTTGTATCTTAGCTATTCCTTTAAAGATTCAAATTTTTCCGGGAGGATAACGATATATAAAAATAAAATCGCCTTCTCGCAAAATAGACGCTAAAAACTAGACGCCATTTATTGACCGTCTCCTCAAACTAGCGGCCTCAGGTCGGTGACAAAGCCACAACACCAGCTTTGCCAAACTAAGAAGTGTCCACGTAGAGACCATGGTTTCGGGCTAATGACCCTCGTCAGTTTACGGTGGGCTTTATAGAGATATAATGAACATACATTCGATGGTATTTGAATAATTATTCTTAATTATAACAATAAATTAATATTTATACTTAATTTTGGAAGTTTTTGTTGTAATTCCAAGATAGGAACCTACATATATTGGATTTATTCTTCATGTCTTGAACAATAGCTGGAACAATAATGTATCAAATCTCAATAGTTTCTGAGTATAGTTTGTGGTTCACAGACAGACATAGCATTTATATAAATAATATGTGAACTAAAATGAATGTCATAATACAATATAATGCGGCTTATGATTGAAGAACGACATTTGAAAATTATCCGTTTCTTTTGAACGAAAATATCGAAATTTATTTTCAAGGAGAAATAACATTTATTTCTAACCTTAGGGATGAAGTATGAAAGGATGAATTGTGAAGAGTAATGATAAACGGAAAAATAAAGTGTCCAGGGATGGGAATCGAACCCACACTTTTATTTTTCCGTTTATCATTACTCTTCACAATTCATCCTTTCATACCTCATCCCTAAGGTTAGAAATAATCGTTATTTCTCCTTAAAATAAATTTCGATTTTTCGTTCAAAAGAAACACATGCCGGATAATTTTTAAATGTCGTTCTAAAAAAATTTTTTTGCTTATCCCTAGTACACGTGGTACAGGCCATAATAATCATGGTGGGTAGTTAGCGACTGCTTTTTACTGTAAGCGCACCACATGTCTACACATGTGAAAGCAGTTAGACTTTGCACTTACAAATGTGCCAGAGCCCCGTTTGGTTACTTGCACTCGCTGGTGGGGTTGGACTTTTGCAAGAATCGGGGGGCCATTGGAGCATTATTTTAACAGAAAAAAGTGTCCAATGCAGGAATCTAACCCGGGTCGTAGTGGTCGAAAACCAAGCGGTTTAACCAGCCTTCCACCGACACCCCTCGTTCTACAATGAAAGTGTGAAATAAAACACATCGCCACAACATAATATAATTTATTTTACATATAACAGTAACAAATTAAAAGAGGTGAGAGGTGAAAATGGGTTTGAATATTATTCAATACATGCACGCAATAAATATAACATATAATTGCAGTTATATATATGTTAAATATGTTCGGAAAAATGGTCATGCATGTGTAATCTTTATGTGATTATAATTACATTACGATTCAAAGTTTCGCAGTCTATAAAGATATTGGGATTGTACATTATTTCAATATATTTTAAATATATAAAATTATAAAATATTGGTAAAATAAATGATTTTTTGATTCAATATATGCCTTTTTAATTAAATAAAATTATATATAATTCTTTATATATATTCAAAGAGCACGTTATGTTATATTTTATATAAAGGCTAATAAAGAATACAACTTTTCCAATGTGATATTAAATACAAACATTTTCACATCTATAATTTTTAAGGCCATTTTTAAAATTATTTGTTGATTAAAATAATTTTGTTACAAATTTATTAAATCTAGAAACGATGTGTATTTATTTCTCAATTTGTTAATTCATTTATGAATATTTGTGTATCAACAATTAAAATATTAATAATAAATTCGTATATAAAAAAAAGTAATTTTGTTAATTTAATATCAATGTGGGAGCTATTTTGAATATTTACTTAAATTTTAGAATGAAATTATCGTTTGAATATTTACACAATCTATACGGTTAAGATTCAATAAGCCTTTAGATACCTAACCACGTGACCTTATATGCCTCTTGTTTATTGGCTGCTACATCACTGGCTCAGCCAATCACTATGGGGAGGGTTAACTTGGCAGACGGTGATATTTCAATCCAGCTGTTACTAGGGAAAAAGCAATAAAAACCACAATTGAAGATAATGTTTTATAGCCATGTGGGTTGATAGACCAAATTGATTTGTAAAGCTTAGACACAAATATATAATTCTTTAGTGTAAAATTTAAAAAGTTGAATCTTTAAATAAAATCATATATAATAAGCACAATAGAGATTATTTAAAATATATTTAAATATATAGTGATATTTTTTAAACAACTTTCTATCTTATATAAAATGAAAGAAAATGTAATTTTTGAAGCAAAAAACTATTCATTTGTTGGAATTCTAAAAAAAGGTTTGATGTATGGTAGGAAAATATACAATATATCCCGTAAATATGCAAATTATTTCAATTCGGCCACACCAACCATATTTTTCTCTAGACGCTCATTACGTCAAAGAATTTTCGCAAAATGATATATTTGTAAATAGCCCTGTATCTTATGAGTAAATAGCAGAATATATGCTTGGTGCAAAATATATATATACTCTAGATTTGAAGAAAGATAATTATTATATATAATAAATTATTCAAATATTCAATTCCAAACCTTAAAAAAAAAAGATTCCAAAATATTTTCCAAAAGAAAGGTGATACATAAATTAAAAAAAAAAAGATAATAATATTTTATAGACATATATTAAGATAAATACCACAATTATCTTATAGGAAAAAAAACTTAAAAGTTAAAAAATTTCTAATATTTATCATAAATATTTTAAAAAGGGGAAAAGGGGGAGCCTATTTAAAAATTAAATTAAAAACCAAAAAAAGATATCTCAAATTTCAGTCTTTTGCCATCAAATATCCCTATCGTTTGTTTAGCCTAATGGTGAGGAAGAAAATGGCGGATGATTATATCTCAACATTAAATGTCATTTCGGGGAAATGCGATTTAAAAACTCGTCTGATGGATGATAGCCTTACTAAAAGGTAATGCGTGACCGAGTTTATCTTTAAAATGTCATTTTACCGACTGCCTAGATTTAAACGCATGTGCATTATCTTTTATATTCTCTTTAATATTTTAGAATTTGTATTTTGTATGCTATATTAATAAAAGTCAAATGACATAATTAAACCGCTACACAATTTGTGAAGAGAAAGCCGGGGATAATAACAAAATTTTTGAACTTTAAAAACAAAATTTAGGCTTAAAAGCCTTTTAATAATAACGAGTATTTCTAGTTTCTATTGTGTCTATTTTTTTTAAATCAAACAAAATAAATAGACCTTTTTGAATTTATATTGAGAACATTTTTAATTTAATAAGAGCATTTTTTTATTTTAATAAGCATATTTTTTTCACATATATAAATAATTTATACTTTTAAGATTTATAAATAAATTTTGACGTTTCTAACAAATACATTTCAAAGTTCAATATATACGTTTTAAGGTGTTCAAACCACCTTAAATGTAAAATGACACTTTATTATTTAAAATAACATTATGAATTATATTGTAGTTATATTTAATTTTATTATGAATATTTTTGATTCAAATTGAATTTTTTTTCTGACTGAGACCTTTCTATTTATTAACTTTTTATATCGATTCAATTATTTAATAATACTTTACACTTAATTAACGATTATAAGATTATTTGGATATGATATTCATTATAATATAGCGTCAAAATCTTCGTATATGAATTTTAAGAAATAAAATAAGATAAAAAGAGTTTCTAAATAATAAGGTTTCTATTAAAAATATATAATTTTATAAATCGAGAATTATGCTACTAACCTACAAAATATTGAAATTTAAAATATCGTTTTTTTTTTTCACATTTGATATCGTTTGAAACTTAAACACGTGGATAGTAAACTTTGAAATATCGTTGTTGAAAACCTTATATCAAGTTATTATATATTCGCTATAAATTTTTTAATTGTTAATATTTTATTTTTTTAAAACCGTTAATGAGTTTTATATAATTGCCATTGAAGTATAAAATATTTTATATATGCATAAAGCCATTTTTTAAAAATCAAAAATACTCTATTAATATCAGAGAAGGCATATATATATCTAATTCTCTCAGAAATTATACATTTATTGAGAACGTAGTTTTATTGATTAGAATACTATTGGATATTATAATTTCAATTGTCATTTATCGATAACTTGTAAGGTTTAGGTACTTACAGTTTGTAGAAAGGTATGAGGCCGTTGATGGTTATTTGATAACCTTTATTATTTATTTTAAAAAAGAAAGTTAATAGCGAACAACATTCAGAGAGTAAAGAATAGGCAGAAGATAAACAAAGAGTGATGATGATAAGTCCAGGGTGGCGCTAGTGGGAATCGTAGCATTCAATTCTTTAATATGGATTTGTAATATAAACATTAAAAATGTTAAAGGTGTTAAATGGAAAAGGTTGGAATTAATTTGAAAAAAAAAGTGGCAATTAGAAGTGAATTTTTTTTAGTTAAAGGTAAAGGATAAATATATTTTTCTACGTGATAAATATATAGCAGAAGGTAAGACAATATCCACAAAGCATCAGAAGAAGGTGATAAATAAAGAAGTAATATGACACTCTTCCTATATTTATCAACACTCCCCAAAAGCTACATAAATTTACTTCTCTTTATTTCCGTTACATTATTTATATTTAATGTTACCTTTCAAACATATTATTTTATTCAACTTTTAAAATAAAGACTATATCAAAGTATTATCATATTATTTGTATAAAATGTTTTCAGATAATATTAAGTTATATTTTATTTTAAATACTGAAATATTTTTCATATGTAAATATAATTTCATTCTATCTGTTATCTAATTATATATGTTTCAAATTCGACATAATTTTTAGTATGGCATATAATCCATTTAAAATAAATCCTTTTTTATATCAAGAACGAAAAACACCTTCTGATTTATTAAATTTTTGAAGATAGAATGTAATCCACATATAATATATTATTTAATAATACATTTATTTGTATGAAATATATTAGATCAAAAGGTTTGAATCAAATTATGTCTTTTCATATAAAATTTGTTAGAGTAATATTAAAAAAATTAAGATTATATATATAATTTCAAAAGCAAATATAATAATAAATAACATATTTTTAAAAGAAGGACAATAAAAATCCCGAATCCATTTTTAAGAACAATTTTAATGTTTTCTGCAGGATTATTATTTCACATGTAATTATTATATTAAGTTATATATACACACGTGTATATCTCCCTATATAGTGTTAATATCTTTTTTTTCCGAAAAGACTTATAATAATTCAAGATGATAATTTAGGCGCATATTAAATTTTATTTTGCCCTTGTAATTTTAAAATTTATGGCAGAATTAGACCCCAAAGGAATTCTAGGCACATAAAGTTTGTCTATACCAAAGTTAATTTCAAAATCTTTTTAGGGCACGAAATTTCTAAAAAGAGTTTAATAATGTGAACTATTTTAAAGGCATTATTTTTATATGGAGTCTCAAAGGAAGCTATATATTTTTGTGTTTAATAAAAATATTGTAGTTATTGAAATACACAGTGAGAATTGTACCGTGTTTTCGTTAGAAGGGCTTTTATGCCCGAAATTTATAGATTGGAATTAAAATTGTGTAAAAAGAAACTCATTTCCTTAAAACCTGATGTTCCCACCTTGATATTGAGTGTATTTTAGTAAATATTAAATACAATTTGTAAGAATATATTGATAAATCCTATAATGTTAAGCTCTTGTAATTTAAAATGTTTTTCTACATATTCTCACTTATTGGAAGAATATACACTCATAGACAAAACTTAAGGCAGTTTTTTGAAGGAGACAGAGGCTGTTCACACTTGGTTATCTCGTGTCTTTAATAAAAGTCACTGTAAAATCTTTCAGAGTTATTGTCTGAATCTCGATATACATGCTAAAAGGTACCACTTCCTTAAGTTTTGTACATGAGTGTATCTTTCAGAGTATTGTCTGAATTCCGATATACATGATAAAAGGTACAACATCCTTAGGTTTTGTCCATGAGTGTATCTTTCAGAGTATTGTCTGAATCCCGATATACATGCTAAAAGGTACAACTTCCTTAAGTTTTGTCCATGAGTGTGTATATAATATATATTCTTAATTATAACCAATATATATGATATTATTTATAGATATTTATGTTTTTTAAAGATATATATAACAAATATAGGGTGCAGAAATAATTGGTTTGATTGGTAGAGATGGATGCTTTGTGTACAAGTAGTGAAGAAATAGTTAACAAAACGTGAAAAAGGACAAGAATTAATGCACAATAATCATCCAATTATGTATATTGATTAATAAACATGAATGTGTCTATACAATTCCTTAATGGTAATGTTGACGTATTGTAAGAGGTATGTTTCAAAACCCAAAATATCATTCAATATGTATAAAAAAGAGCATAATTTGATATTCTTGAAGATCGAGGTTGCCTGACAGGCATTCAAATTTCTTAAAAAACATTTCGTCCAGATAAAGTTTTATTTCTTAAAGTTTCAACAAAAATCTTTTTTCTTCGTCAGGAGAAATAAAAATGAAGTATTTGGCAAGGCGTTAAAAATTATTCTCAGGTTGCAAAAGCGTTCTCACGCAATTTTTAACGCCTTGCCAAATGGTTTATTTTTATTTCTCCTGACATAGACAAAATATTTCTGTTGAAATGTTGAGAAAATAAAAATTTATCTAGCTGAAGTGTCTATTTTTCAAAGAAACAAAAACGACATAATTTGATGTGTCATCGTTTGAAGACACAATCTCAGTTTATAATTTGCAATCACTAATGAATGAAGTATATCTCAAAACATCGATAATTCGGAGAATATTTGTAAACATTCGAAAATACAAAACTTGATAAATAAACTGATGACCAACGGTATATGAAATGATATATTTTTATGTAGAAAATTAAGAAAGATTTAACACGGAAATATAAGTCAAGAACAATTTAAAATTGATAAAATATAAGAGAAACAATGAGGAAAGTTCACAGAGAATCAGAATATAAATCTAAAAAATTGATAATCTGTTAATAAAAATAAATAATTTACTATAATATTTTTGAAGTAATGCGAAATTTCTTTAGAAATGACAAAAGTTTTCTTTTTATAAACCTCTGTAGTGTCGGTAGAATTATTCATTTATTAATCTGTTTATGCTCAATAAATTTGATTATTTTTCAATCGTTTGCTTTGCAATTCCACATCAAGTACTAGAGAAGTGATGGTAGCGATATGATCTTCTTTATCCTTTCTTATCTCCACTCACAATCATATTTAGGGTATCAGGCCAGTAGAGCTTGAGAGGGAGATAGGATGAAAGTGTTTAGTGATTATTAGAGTTTCCCTAAAATCCTTTACTAAGAATTCCACTAAGGTGCCGCTTGGATAATCAAAATAGTCCAACAATATTCGGCAATTTGGCTGATTGAATTGGTGTACCCGCTTGGTTCATCAATGATTAATCAGTTTCTTCCAATTGTGTTTTTGAAATCGCAGTGAAGTCAGTAGGAAGTTGTTTGTAAAGTTATTAGCGCTGTGTTGTTGTTGTGTCCAATAAAGAGCCTCAGATGTCTCCGTACATCGCTATCACAGCAGTCGCAATGTCCACTATCTTGGGTGTGTAAAGCTGCTGCTCTGGGTCCATATCAATTTTCTGCAAGGCTGCGGCAATTGCTGGACATGAGAATATGTAGGTAGGTGTTAGTTCCACACCAGGACAGTTGTTACATGTCCTGTAGGTTCTTGTGCCATCTGGATGTATTGTCATTCTTTTGTAGTATTTTGTTCTGAGTCTTCTTATTGTTTTTGTAATTCTTCTCTCAGATTTATTTCGCATATTTGATCTTTCCATATTTTTTGTTGAATTATCTTGTATTTTGCCAAAGCATTAGAGATTATCGCTGTGTGATTTGTTTATATTCTTACATCTACTTGTAAAGAGATTATACATTGTAGATGTGCATTCTATGTGTAGGCTGCATTCAACAAATCCCTACCTGGAACTTATGTGAGAGATAGTGAATGTGGGGGGATATGATAAGTAGAGTGGGATGAAGGTATCTCACATGTGACAAGACACGATGCGTGGGTACAAGGATAGGAAAAAAGATATATATAAATGTAAGAGGATACAATGTGAAATATTATATTACAAGAGGTGGCCATGACATGGCATGTGCAAGAGCAATTTCAATGTCTGGAGATGATAGAAACGCCGTTGAGGCTGGAATCCCCCACCCGACGATGTGAGGAGGCCCCGTGGCCCCTCATGGTCCCTGTGAGACTGTAGTCCGCCCAGTCCTTCTGCAGGCCCCTCGGTGTACAGCAGCAACACAGGGTCTCACGGAAGGCCCTTCGGTATTTGCGGGACATGACGTTATAGAGGATAGGGTTGGTCGTGCAGTTGATGTAGTAGAAACACCCTGGGCACAACACAGGTTCGTATATATTCACACACATACAGCTTTATTAAGACCACCAGTCTTATACAGATTCACTGATGAAGTTATGGGGCTACCAAAGATCCAAATTGTGCCTGCAACGTCCCACAATCAATGTCCCATATACTAGATGACTGCCCGCTGTACATATTCAATGGAGGAATCTCCAATCTCCATTCTGTCACCCCGGAAGCCCTGAACTGGCTGAAGGCCTTGCCTCTCAGACTTTAATGACCGATATGTCCTCACTTCTTTTTTCTAGATTTAATTCATTTTGTCTCCTCTCTAATTGTAAATACGCTGCTGTATCACCTCATAAGCATAAATAAATAATACAGATTCACTACAGGAAGGAAGCATAGATGGAGCTCCTATACTTCAGGCAGCGCAGAGATCAAAAGCCTCCAGGTCCGATGCATGTCCAGTGGCCACAGAATCCATCGTGCATAGGTTAGCGTATCATTGAAAAGGCGAGTGTGAAATCAGCCATGCTTTAGTCTTCACTTTCCTCATCCAAATGGACCACGACATTCGGCGATTCTATTAATCTCCTCCGAACGGTGACTGCGATCTTGTAGAATACATATGAATAGAATGTATATACATTGCATTCGACATGGTACATGGCCGTGACAGTGAGGTCAGAAATATGCCAGAAGGCCAAAGAGCCATCAAGACATCGCCATAACAGAAGAGGACAGTAAGGAGCTGTTCCACAGAGCCCTAAAGACATGTTACATGGTCGTGACAGTGAGGTCAGAAATATGTAAGAAGGCCAAAGAGCCATCAAGATATCGCCATAACAGAATAGAACAGTAAGAAGCTGTTCCACAGAGCCCTAAAGATATGGTACATGGCCGTGACAGTGGGGTCAGAAATATGTAAGAAGGCCAAAGAGCCGTCAAGACATCGCCATAACCGAAGAGAACAGTAAGAAGCTGTTCCACAGAGCCATCAAGACATCGTCATAACCGAAGAGAACAGTCAGAAGCTGTTCCACTGAGCCCTAAAGACATGGTACATGGCCGTGACAGTGGGATCAGAAATATGTCAGGAGGCCAAAGAGCCATCAAGACATCGCCATAACCGAAGAGAACAGTAAGAAGCTGTTCCACAGAGCCCTAAAGACATGACCATGACCCAAATATTCAGTCTTCCAGATAGATTCTCAGAATTTCCCCAGGGAAAACATCTGCCTCCAGAGAAATTGGCTTCCATCACCTACTTTCTGATCAATGCACCGAGTAAGACTTAATGAGAATACACTTCAAAGTACATATTTATTTGAATTATCCTTTTCTCAACTCCAACTCAAAGATTCATATTATAAATAATTGATTGTGTGTAAAGTATTCTGTGTAATATAACACTGTGATATATTTCCGTCTTCCTGCGCGTCGTAACCTGTGCGAAAATTCAGGAATTCGAGGTCGGATAATACTTTATAGTTATAGGGATTCTACCACGGTGGTCGCTCATGGAGATGATTTCATTTCAGATAGGTCGCTTATTGGAGGATTTCTTAATAATTTATTAACAAAACTACGAGAACCTCTCTCTCTCCCTCCAATAACACACACACATACATACATACAGCTTTATTAAGACTATCGGTCTTATACAGATTCACCACAGGAAGGAAGCATAGATGGAGCTCCTATACTCCAGGCTTTCATATAGATATACATACAGCTTTATTAAGACTATCGGTCTTATACAGATTCACCACAGGAAGGAAGCATAGATGGAGCTCCTATACTCCAGGCTTTCATATAGATATACATACAGCTTTATTAAGACCATCGGTCTTATACAGATTCACCACAGGAAGGAAGAATAGATGGAACTCCTATACTCCAGTCTTTCATATAGATATACACACATACAGCTTTATTAAGACCATCGGTCTTATATAGATTCACCACAGGAAGGAAGCATAGATGGAGCTCCTATACTCCAGGCTTTGATATAGATATACACATACAGCTTTATTAAGACCACCAGTCTTATGCAGATTTACCACAGGAAGGAAGCATAGATGGAGCTCCTATACTCCAGTCTTTCATATAGTTATACACATACAGCTTTATTAAAACCACAGGTCTTATACAGATTCACCACAAGAAGGAAGCATAGATGGAGCTCCTATACTCCAGGCTTTCATATATATATATAGATACACACATACAGCTTTATTAAGACCATCGGTCTTGTACAGATTCACCGCAGAGAGGAAGCATAGATGGAACTCCTATACTCCAGGCGGCACAGAACCCAACAGTCTCCATGTCCGACACATGTCCAGTGGCCACAGAATCCACCGTACATAGGTTAGCTTATCACTGAGAAGACGAGTGTGGAACCAGCCGTGTTTTAGTCTTCGCTTTTCTCATCCAAATAGACCTACCTTCGATAACAACGCTCTAACTACAGAAATAGAAGAAAGAGAAGATATAAAGGCAATAACTCCTCAAGAGACCGACCGCAATATAACATTCTATAACTGGATACGTGGAATATTAAAGGCTTACACAGAGCTCCACAATAAAGTAATATCCCCCTTTATATAGAAGCCTATTTTATTACCATTATTTTTCTATCAAAAATACGGAAATATTTTCAAATAAAACACCCATCTGGCGCATAAAGAAAATTTAATATTTCACCGAATATATTCAGAGAGGAATTAAACGGCTTGTTATTCTAGCCTGGTGGAGATTATTTTTGGTAGGGAAATTTAATAGAAGCGGTGAGGGAGGTTTGAATGATACCTGGGGTGGAGATTATACTGCGCTTTTATTAAAGCTCAACGGGCGTATAATAAGGAAGGCAAAGTTGGGAACATAAATTCCATTCATGCTAAATTGCTTCTACACAAAAATACACCCACTCAAACAGTATATACACGTCGGAATTGGACAATTCGAAGCCCAAGTGACCAAAAAAAATCGAATTATCCAAAATTTCGAATTAAAAACGTTTTGAATAAAGGGCTATGGACCAAGATAAATATTTGAATTAAAGACGTTTTCGAATTATCCAAGTTGTACTGTAATATGTAAATAAGGAATAATAATAACTATTCATGATAAAATTGTGAAAAAGTATTAAAATTACAATTATATTCTCACAATGAGTATCTTTTTTATATTAAAAAAAAACCGCTAGCTTTCAAGTGATAATCGCTCTTCAACGGGCTTACAATAATATCGACTTGATCCCACCAGAAATATTTACAAAAAAAATTTAATAAAAAAAATACTCATTGTGAGAATATAATTGTAATTTTAATAATTTTAATAAATAATAACTTTTTTTAAACAAGGTAAAATCCTCTGGAGTAACTTGGTAAAGAAAACATTCAAAGACAAAGAGGATGAGTTTCTTTTTATGAACATGCGTTCGAGCTTTCGGGCACAATGTCGCCCTTCAACAGGAATAAAAATACATAGAGAATCAAGATACGTCTATATATATACAGGTGATTAGCATAAACAAGAAAAATATTATTTTTAGAGAGATAAAATTTAAGTTTTATGTATGATATACAAAACAGGAATCATGAGGGGCGTGGAGCTCGTAAGCTTGCAGCCCATGCATTTCAATAAAATTTCTCTCTTCGTTTTATAGCTATTTACAATACAAAACAGGTAATAGGAGAAATGTAATTATGTTAATATATGGTTTAATCTACTAGTAAAGAATCTATAGGTTGTTGTGTGAACAGCTTATGTAAATATTTCATTATAAAGTTCCGGAATCTCAATGTGCCTATTGATGCTATTATATTTCAGAGATAGCAGCGCCTCTACAACCAATCTTTTATATTTATGCTGAATGTTAGAAAAATGCGAACAGGGTTCTATTGTATTAAAAGTATGTCCTGTGTTTGAAATGTGCTGGGCTATGAGGGATCTAGGGTCATTATTTCTGATATTTCGGATATGTTCATCAATTCTGTCTTTTATGTGTCTACCAGTTTCACCTATGTATAGGCTAGAGCAATTATTACATTTTAATGAGTAGACTGCATTATTGAAGTGTATGGGTTTTAGGGGGAAACTATTTTTGGTGATAGGGTTTCTAAGTAATGTGCCTGAATTAGGAGTATTGGAGTAGAAAGTGCGGATACCAAAGTTTTTTAGATAATTGGATATGTTGAGGCTCTGAGGGGAAAAAGGAATAGTGCAAATAGATTTATAACTATGATTAACGGCTGTTTGTAAAGGGTTATGAAAGTGTCTCAAAATAAAGTTTTTTGGGTAGTCCAATGATAATAAATGTGATAATATGGTATTTGTTTCCTGCTGTTTTGATATTTCTGTGGTACAATGAGTGAATATGCGTTTAGTCAATGTTTTGACTGTATTAATTTTATGGCTAAGTGGGCAGTACGAAGAAAAATGTATGTATGATGGAAAAAATGACGGTTTGTAATAAACGCTTGTGGTGTATCTATTATCTATTTTTGTGATAAGTATATCTAAGAAAGCTGAAGTATTATTGGTCTCTATTTCAACTGTAAAACATATATCTTGGTATAGATTGTTTAATGTGGAGAAAATGTTATCAAGTGAACCGGTTTTGACTATTAACTAAAATAATTTCCCCCTAAAACCCATACACTTCAATAATGCAGTCTACTCATTAAAATGTAATAATTGCTCTAGCCTATACATAGGTGAAACTGGTAGACACATAAAAGACAGAATTGATGAACATATCCGAAATATCAGAAATAATGACCCTAGATCCCTCATAGCCCAGCACATTTCAAACACAGGACATACTTTTAATACAATAGAACCCTGTTCGCATTTTTCTAACATTCAGCATAAATATAAAAGATTGGTTGTAGAGGCGCTGCTATCTCTGAAATATAATAGCATCAATAGGCACATTGAGATTCCGGAACTTTATAATGAAATATTTACATAAGCTGTTCACACAACAACCTATAGATTCTTTACTAGTAGATTAAACCATATATTAACATAATTACATTTCTCCTATTACCTGTTTTGTATTGTAAATAGCTATAAAACGAAGAGAGAAATTTTATTGAAATGCATGGGCTGCAAGCTTACGAGCTCCACGCCCCTCATGATTCCTGTTTTGTATATCATACATAAAACTTAAATTTTATCTCTCTAAAAATAATATTTTTCTTGTTTATGCTAATCACCTGTATATATATAGACGTATCTTGATTCTCTATGTATTTTTATTCCTGTTGAAGGGCGACATTGTGCCCGAAAGCTCGAACGCATGTTCATAAAAAGAAACTCATCCTCTTTGTCTTTGAATGTTTTCTTTACCAAATAATAACTATATATAAATACTAGCGGATGTGCCCGGCTTCGCCCGGGTTTTTACCCGAGTAAAGGTTTGTCTAACGAACATTTGTTAAAACAATTCTCTATAAACTTATTTAAAAAAGAAGATATATTTTGATAATTTGAAACTTGTAAATTTGAATCTCTCGATAAAGTGAACATTTTTTCCCGGTCCCTGTGTGCCGTGTCATCCTGAATTTTGTCTTTCCTAATTTTCTACATTACAAAATCATCGTTTTATCTAGTGAACATTTTTTTCCGGTCCCTTGAAAAATACTCGATAAGTTGAATAAAATCAATATTAATTGGTTCCCTCGGTAATTGGAAGTTAAAGGAATAGTATCTTCGCCTTGGAATTGTATCATTATTCTTGTCTCAAATAAATTGCCGTGTCATCCTGAGATAATCTTACTTTTGATAAATAATATTTAAGATTTTATTATATATATTATATTATATATATTACACGTTATTTGTTTTCTTGGCCGACAGTTTTACATATGGTGTTATCTTAAAATTGCTTGTTTTGAATATTTTTTTAGATTGAGATTATTAGCTAGTATGTAAAAAAATTAACTCTGTTGAAATTTAATTTTGTATTTATATATAAATAAAATTAACTCTGTTGATTTTTTTGTATTTAATCGATAACAGCGAAGTTACGCATGTTAATGTTAGGGAAAAATATTTTGATGTTAAGCAAAACCTGCTCCATCTCGTTTTACATAAATGTTGAAAATTTGGTTGAAATTGATGCATTGTAACGAAAGTTTTTAGTGATGTACACTTATGAAATTTGCATTTTATTAATATAGATAAGCTAAAATTGATAATAAAGGTAATTTTTTAAAAAAGTGGTTGAAATAATATGAAAAGAGAAATGTATACAAATATATATTTAATCGAGAAGCATAAATTGAAGCAAAAATCTAAAATAGAATGTTTATTACCCTCGTCTACTGACCCTTTAGAGAGTGGTCTTAGTACAAGGAGTGGAATCGTTCTAGCAGATAGTGGACACCGGTCTACTTCACTGTAGAAACTTGAAGATAACGTCTATTTGTAAAACAGAAATTGTCTGTGAAATACACTCATGGACAAAACTTAAGGAAGTTGTACCTTTTATCGCGTATATCGGAATTCAGACAAATAACTCTGAAAGATTCACTCATGGACAAAACTTAAGGAAGTTGTACCTTTTATCGCGTATATCGGAATTCAGACAAATAACTCTGAAAGATTCACTCATGGACAAAACTTAAGGAAGTTGTACCTTTTACCATGTATATCGGAATTCAGATAAATAACTCTGAAAGATAAACTCATGGACAAAACTTAAGGAAGTTGTACCTTTTAGCATGTATATCGGGATTCAGACATTAACTCTGAAAGATACACTCATGGACAAAACTTAAGGATGTTGTACCTTTTAGCATGTATATCGGGATTCAGACATTAACTCTGAAAGATACACTCATGGACAAAACTTAAGGATGTTGTACCTTTTAGCATGTATATCGGGATTCAGACATTAACTCTGAAAGATACACTCATGTACAAAACTTAAGGATGTTGTACCTTTTAGCATGTATATCGGGATTCAGACATTAACTCTGAAAGATACACTCATGGACAAAACTTAAGGATGTTGTACCTTTTAGCATGTATATCGGGATTCAGACAATAACTCTGAAAGAATAACTCATGGACAAAACTTAAGGAAGTTGTACCTTTTAGTATGTATATCGGGATTCAGACAATAACTCTGAAAGATACACTCATGGACAAAACTTAAGGAAATTGTACCTTTTAGTATGTATATCGGGATTCAGACAATAACTCTGAAAGATACACTCATGGACAAAACTTAAGGAAATTGTACCTTTTAGTATGTATATCGGGATTCAGACAATAACTCTGAAAGATACACTCATGGACAAAACTTAAGGAAGTTGTACCTTTTAGCATGTATATCGGGATTCAGACAATAACTCTGAAAGAATAACTCATGGACAAAACTTAAGGAAATTGTACCTTTTAGCATGTATATCGGGATTCAGACAATAACTCTGAAAGATACACTCATGGACAAAACTTAAGGAAATTGTACCTTTTAGCATGTATATCGGGATTCAGACAATAACTCTGAAAGATACACTCATGGACAAAACTTAAGGAAGTTGTACCTTTTAGCATGTATATCGGGATTCAGACAAATAACTCTGAAAGATACACTCGTGGACAAAACTTAAGGAAGTTGTACCTTTTATCGCGTATATCGGAATTCAGACAATAACTCTGAAAGATACACTCATGAACAGAACTTAAGAAACTTGTAACTTTTAGCATGTATATCGGGATTCAGACAATAACTCTGAAAGATATTTGATACATAGTGACCTTTATTGAAGACACACGAGATAACCAAGTGTGAACAACCTCTGTCTCCTTAAAAAAAAAAAGATGACCGGCGACAATAAATACTTCCCACTTCCTTAAGTTTTGTCCACATGAGTGTATAACCAATCTATTACAAGAATAAAGTATTTAAATAAAAAAAAGAGAGGGAACATTTTCTATTCATTTCTTATTATTTCCAGACAAATTTTTCTTTAATAATAAAATTTCCGAGAAATACATTAGAATTTTTGCTTTATTCTAAATCTTCATAGATATTTTTTATTAAAGCTGAATTCTTTTACATAAATTTGGTTATAATGTATATTCTAGGAAATTCTATAAAGGCACATATGATGAAATATGTATTTTCCTAGAATTTCTCCATAAAGGTTTGAATGTATATAATGAAATATGTATATCTTTCACTGTAGCCAATACCCGAGTTGTTTATTTGAACAGAATGGAGATTGTCTACCTCAGTCTATTGTGATCAAGATATGACTTTATAAGCTTTACATTTGTTTTATTAATTCCATTTCCATTGTAAATTATTATTACAACAACAACAACAACAAAGCCTTTATTCAGGGTCACTGACCCTATACAGGATTCACCAGAGGTATGCATAAGAACAAAGCAGTGAAACAAAGGAAATAGCGATATATACAGAAGGAAAAAAAAAACAAGAAAGAGAAAGAGGGAAGCAAGAAAAACAACACAAAAAGAGTAGCAGTAAGAAAGTGAGGAGTGAGTGTCACTTGGCCTTCTTCTGAGATATGGACTTGTGGAAACCATAAAACGCCGCAGCAATATACTTATTCTGGGTCATATTGTCAATTATTGATGGAAGTGAAGGTAAATTATTATTAAAAAATCAATATTTCTAAACTATTATAAAAAATAGTTAATAAGCTAGATAAAAATTGGACCTAATAGTTAGAAATCTATATAATAATCTTTCTGATAATATTATTATATTACTTTATTTATTTATTTTTACTTAATTTTTTATAATTTTATTATTATATATTTATTTATTTCTTTGATTCTATAGTCTTTGACGAGTTTAATACTTGTTTTTGACTCGTGCTTTAGATGTTGTACTAAATTCGAAAATCACGTAAGAACGCCCTTGCAAACCTCAGAACAATTTTTAACGTCTTGCCAAATGCTTTATTTACTTCTCCTGACGAAGACAAAAGATTTTTGTCGAAACGTTGAGAAAATAAAAAACTCCAACTGGCCGAAGTGTCTATTTTTTATATAAATATTATAGACGTGTATGATTCTTTTAAAAATTAAACGATTTCTAATGCCTCCCATTAATTTTTCCATTGCAGTAAGGACAGTAGAAATTGTTTAATTTTTAAAAGAATTATACATGTCTATAATAGTTTCGAATTTTGATAACAGTTGACGCGCTAATTCATCATAAATCAATATTTCTTTAATGCAATCTGTAATTGTCACATGTGTGATGTTGGTGAATGTTAGAATTCATACAAATGTGACATCTAAAAGATACCATCATCATGGGTACATTCCACACAATATGTTAGTTCTGGCTCCTTTTGTTGGAATACATTTAAAGGATATTTGAAGTTTGGGCTACTGAATCTGTACTCCTGGAAATGTACAATTGAACATGTGCTACCGAAGATCTATTTCTGGAATTTTACTACTGAAGTTGTACTAACGAAGTTGCACTAGCGAAGTTGTAATACTGATGATGTTCTACGAAAGATCTGCTACTAAAGATGTATTACTGAATATGCTCTACTAAAGATGTACTGCTGACTTTTTACTAACGACGTTGCACGAGCGAAGATGCACTATTGAAGATGTACTTCTGAATATGCTTTACTAAAGATATACTATTGAAGATGTATTACTGAGGTTATACTAAAGAAGTTACGCTAGCGAAGATGTACTACTGAAGATGTATTACTGAAGATGTACTACTGAAGATGTACTACTGAAGATGTATTACTGAAGATCTGCTACTAAAGATGTACTACTGAATATGCTCTACTAAAGATATACTATTGAAGATGTATTACTGAGGTTATACTAAAGAAGTTACGCTAGCGAAGATGTACTACTGAAGATGTACTACGGAAGATGTACTACTGAAAATTTAATAACGAAGTTGCACTAGCGAAAATGTACTGCGGAAGATGTACTACGGAAGATCTACTACTGAAGATGTACTACTAAAGATACACTAACGAAGATGTACTACTGGATAAGTTCTACTGAAGTACTATTGTGCATAAGTACAATTAAAGACTATGACTGAGATCGGAGATTCAGAAGTACAACTTCCTTAAGTTTTGTCAATAAGTGGATGTGTGTTTACAAAAATATCGTTATTTATTAACCATTCAACATATAGTTCTATAAAGCTTCAAATAATATCGGGAGTGATAAATTCCAGGAGCGAAACCAATCTTGAAACTCTAGGGATACAAAAGAGAGGTTTGTAGGAAAAAATGAAATAGATCTGAAAAAAATCTTCCATTGAACCGCCTGCAATACCATTAGTAAAGTATCGAAGAGAAATTTCTATAAAAAATGTGAGCGCTGGCCGAGGTTGTGGATCACAGAATAAAAGATGATTTATTGAGATTCAGACTAGATTCACGCTAAACACATTTCTCCAATAAAACGTGGTGATGGAATAATCTGTGGTTGTTTTAAACCTCCGAGTTTCAAGTTTATATCGACATTTTAGAAAGGTTGAATTTTGTAAAGGTTTTTCAAAGTTAAAGAGGGGGTAGTCGAAAAGAAAGGTTAAACCAAATTGCTTTAACTCAATAAAATGTTACGAGAATCCATTTACCTCACAGAATGTGTCTGATCATCACGTGGAAATGTTAATTATATTTGAAACTATTATAGGTGCGTATGATTCTTTTGAAATCATACGCGTCTATAATAGTTTCGAATATTCATAACAGATGGCGCGCTATGGATCATAATATAATTATATTTGTAACTACCTTTATCCATGAACATCCATTGATGAGCTCTACTCTTCCCCGGCAGACATCATCAACAAGCTTTACAAGCTTGATACCTTAGTGTGATTGAGTGGAGATAAGAAAGAAGAAGAAGAAGATGAAACATGAACATCCATTGATGAGCTCTACTCTTCCCCGGCAGACATCATCAACAAGCTTTACAAGCTTGATACCTTAGTGTGATTGAGTGGAGATAAGAAAGAAGAAGAAGATGAAACATGAACATCCATTGATGAGCTCTACTCTTCCCCGGCAGACATCATCAACAAGCTTTACAAGCTTGATACCTTAGTGTGATTGAGTGGAGATAAGAAAGAAGAAGAAGAAGATGAAACATGAACATCCATTGATGAGCTCTACTCTTCCCCGGCAGACACCATCAACAAGCGTTACAAGCTTGATACCCTAGTGTGATTGAGTGGAGATAAGAGAGAAGAAGAAGAAGATGAAACATGTACATCCATTGATGAGCTCTACTCTTCCCCGGCAGACATCATCAACAAGCTTTACAAGCTTGATACCTTAGTGTGATTGAGTGTAGATAAGAAAGAAGAAGATGAAACATGTACATACATTGATGAACTCTACTCTTTCCCGGCAGATACCATCAACAAGCTTTACAAGCTTGATACCTTAGTGTGATTGAGTGGAGATAAGAAAGAAGAAAACGATGAAACTTGAAGATATATAAAAGCAATTACACATCAAGAGTTCTCTAACTGTATATCTATTCAGAGGATAAAGAATAAACGATAGAATCACCCATGTAATCAAGAAAGATATTTTATCAAATTCTTCAATTATAATGTGAAATGAATATAGTTTATCATTGCAGAAAAGGCAGTAGAAAATTGTTTAATTTTAAAAAGAATCATACGTGTATAAAATGGTTTCAATTTCGAATAGCAGATAGCACGCCAATGCATCTTATTATGAATAGAGTTGGCAAAACTATTCATTTCAAACATCACAGTTAACCGAGGACTTAAATTTTAAATAAAATATGAATATTATTTTTCAAGAGAAGAGAGCAACAATGGCTTAAAAGAGAGAGAAATTTTCTTCTCTAAATATCATTCACAAATATATTTGATCAACCATATTTACGATTTATATATTAACCATATCTAGCATGAAAGGAATACATTTTGATTTCCCATTTAGTAAATAAGAAGCAAAAAGAAGACTAGAAGAGATATCGTATATCATTGATTGATATTAAAGAAGATTGATAAAATCTTTGTGGAATTTGAAAATATTCATCATAATTTATTCAACATATTCAATATTGAGAAGAAGAAATACAAGGACGCTCCATAAGGTTTTGCAATCAATATTAAATAAGTAAAATATTAAAGAAATAAAGTATGCCATTAAATTCTACATGCATTCTTTAGCATCTATGCAAGATTCAATCCGTGAAAACCAATTATTGAAGCATTTACACCAGTCATCTTCGAGAATGGATTTACTTGCATTCTACCAATGATCCTAAATATCCAATGCCAATCAAGTTGATCCATTTTTATCAAATTACGAAGAAACAAAATATCATCACACCAACAAACAGGTAACTTCAATATGAAAATAAGAACATTAAGTCTCCAGGGAAAAGTTTATTTTAAAATATTTTTCATTTAAAAATCTCTCAAGTTATCGGGCAAGAAAGCCCTTCTACGGGAGAAAATATTTCAATATTGATTCAAGGAATTATTTTATCGAATAGGTAACTTCAATGTCAACTAGGTAAGACTTCCTATTCTGGTTGTTTCTACCTTTAAGTCTATTAAATGACGAGAAAGCCAATCTTTGATGCTACATCCTGATTGAACGACATTATTTTCTCTTTGATCTTGCCAAAGCCTAATTCTGCAGCGGCCAACAAGGCTGGTAGATGAGACTAAGTAACATGGGGAATAGACCAAATATTTGATCCGAGACACAAAACATCATCATTCCAGATAAGCACCTCTAGACTAAATCTGAACCTTTTTTTACTTATCCCTAGTACACATGTGGGTAGAAGTTGGCGACTGCTTTTACTGTAAGTGCACCACATATCTACACATGTGAAAAGCATTTCGCCTTTGCATTTACAAATATAAAAAAGATGGCGTTCTGCCTTCTGTAAAGCCCATGTGCTCCTGGTCAGGATATGCCATTTTTATTTTTGATTTCAACACCTGATCTTTTTATCTTTTATTTTTTTCTTTCGTTTTTTTCATTTACAAATGTGCCAGAGCCCCGTTTGGTTACTTGCACTCGCTGGTGGGGTTGGACTTTCTCAAGAATCGGGGACCATTGGAACATTTTTTTTTTTAAATAAGAAAAAAAGTGCCCAATGCAGGGATCGAACCCGGGTCGTAGCGGTTGAAAACCAACGGTTCATACCATCCTTCCACCTGCCCCCTAAAAATATGAACTTAAGACATATATTTGAGAAATAGTATTTATAGAAAATGAATATATTTAGATTCAAATGATCACACATATATCAAACTTTTCTACTATCCTTACTGCGATGAAAATACCATATCTAAGATTCCACCCTTCAGTGTAACATATATAAGCAGAATGATCCAATACAGTATTAGAGCTCTGAGAAGCGGTTTGGTAGATTAAATTGGCGAAACAGCAGGGAGGGTTTACCACTGATGAGCCAAGCCCTTCCAATATTTTTTCATCGCAGTAAGAACAATAGAAATTTCATTTTTTTGTGAAAGGAACACTCGCGTCTAAATATTTTCATTTGCTTTATATAGATGGCGCGCCTTGTAAATATTATTTATAAATATACACACCCGTTATTCAACGATGAATAATGAAATCATTTTTACACATATTGTTCTAAATTTATATAAAATTGTGTATCTTGATATGTGAAAGAAAAAAAAAATTCTTGAAATATTCCGGGGATTGTTCCCTCTTTATCAATTTATTAAACAATAGACTTGAGGGTATTTTACAGATTACTGTAGATATCACAGGCTTGGCTCATCACTAGTGAACCCTCTCAGCGGTTTCGCCAAATTGGTTTGAGATATAGGCTGTATTTACTATGGAAGGCAGTTTAGGGAATCTATGGATATAAGCTTATAGGTCTGTAGTTTGAATTTATAATAAGCATTTTGTAGAAACAGATCGAATATCAAGTTATCAATACCCCTATCTAATGTAATGTTCCTCAGGATGTGAGCTGCTGCGAGTTTAAACGATGACATTAAGTTGATCTCACACTCCAGGCTTCCCCAGGGTGACGTGGAGGCAATGTGTTACCCGGGATATGGAGGTCCTCATTGGAAGTCCGAGGACAAACCCCGGGCCGTCGAAATTTATTGCGGACGTGAACAACAGATGTCACCGACCCTCCCTGTGTCTCTTCTAACTGCCTCAAGTCTTCAATCTGGTCGGTCAAATTTAAAATAACCTCCTCTTAGAATATTATCTGTGAATATCAATGTTTATATGGAATTTTACACTACCTTCAATTTTCCGTGTCGTTGGTCAAATTAAGAATAAGTTTGTCTTTTAAAAATTATCTGTGAATATCAATGTTTATATGGAATTTTCCACTACCTTCAATTTTCCGTGTTGTCGGTCAAATTTGATTTAATTTATTATTAATTATCTTTGAATACCAATGTTTATATGGAATTTGATATTATCCTCAATTACCGTGTTGTTGGTCAAATTTAAAATAATTTATTCTTTAAAATTATATTTGAATATCAATGTTTATATATGAAATTTGCTATTACCTTCAATTTGCCATGCTGCGGTCAAATTTAGAATAATTTAGTCCTAGAAATTAACAGTGAATATACATTTTTATATGAAATTTGCTATTACCCTCAATTATCGTGTCGTCGGTCAAATTTTGAATAATTTATTCTTTAAAATTATCGGTGAATATCAATGTTTATATAAAATGTTTTTCTACTCCCATTTTTCCATGTCGTTAGTCAAATTGAGGGGGGATAACCTGGTCTTAAATATTATTTGTAAATATTGAATATTATTTTTTGGATCATGCTTTTTCATGAAATAACATTTGTCTTAAATAGAATAATTTTTAACGCCTTGCTATATGTTTTAATTTTTGTTTGCACCTGACGAGGACAAAAGCTTTTTGTCGAAACGTCGAGGTAATAAAAAGATTTATACTGGCCGAAGTATCTTTTTTCAAAAAAATATGAATGCCGGCCAGGCAGCCTCTATCTTCACGTTAAAGTTATTTGTCTTGAATAATTGGTACAGTTGTTGTCCTCTCTACAACAACCATCCTTCCAATCCTCCTATCCTTTATCTCTGCCCCATTCACGCCAAGAGGGTGATCATTATGTCTAAGGACATCCAGCTCGCCCGCAGGATCCGCGGAGAGCGTGCCTAAGCTATCGGTAACTCTCTCTCTCTCTCTCTGTTGTTACTCTAGGGCGACCTGAGCCAGGTTTTCTTGAACTTTTCTCTTCCTCTGACCACTGAGACCTTACAACAGTACTTTGATTACAGTCCTACTTTCATAGCAATTTCTCTAGTCGAAATTCTACCAACTCTGAGGCCTATGATTCTGCCTCTTATAAAATCAGAAATTTGCTTGTACGACGCCTTTTTTTCTGCCTTGGCATTCTATATACATCCCACAAGTATTAAAAGTGATCTCTTAAGAATAAAAAAAAACTTTAATTAGTTATACTTTGGAGGGGGGGGGGGGGCTATTTTAAATATACTTTCATGAACAGGGATTTTTAAAATTAATTTATATTCTAGTTACGCGGTTTCAGCCCGCTCAGAAGTCCTCCTCTACATGGCTGGCGGGAGAAGCAGCACAAGTAAGGGACTGCCCTGTAGTACGGTGTCGTGAGCCGCTACGGTAACCGTGAACAGTGAACTCTGAAATGTGGCTGACTAACGGGGCAATGGCACCCCTCCTCTACATGGTGGGTGGGAGAAGCAGCACAAGTAAGGCCCTGTAGTACGGTGTCGTGAGCCGCTACGGTAACCGTGAACAGGGAACTCTGTAATGTGGCTGACTAACGGGGCAATAGCACCCCCCTCTTTCCACGGTGGAATCTCCTTTTATATTTTTTGAGGACTGTATCTGTTCCTTTATAAGGCTCCACTCTGCTGCTGCCTACCTCGTGTATTACTATCAATACAACACACCAACACTATGAGACACACACTCTCTAACACTGACACTAACACACTTTATTTAAAAACAACAAAACTATTTATACATCATTGCCTTTGGTCAAAAGAATTAAAATAACGTATTTTACAAATACAACAGATTAACAAAAATAAATATTCACAGATATACATTTAACTCTTAACACATGGAGTGGACAAGACACCACCACCACGCTGTTTCAGAAAATTGTTCATTTACATGCCTTAATGTTCTTAATAAGTATGCAAATTTTCTGAAAATTTGCTGAAGTGTTCATAGGTTATGCAAATTTTCTGTGGCCAGTGTACGGGAGGAATGGACATTTTTGTGTACATTAAAAGGCATCTTTATCCATTTTTTATAAACGCATTAAAATAATGAAATTCTTTAATAGAATTCGTGTAGAATTAACAGATTTAAGTGGTTAAGCCTAAACACTAGATCCAATATATTTATCAATAGGGAGACTAAATGTCTGTTTTGCATATGGATATTATCCTTCCATGCAAATTTATAATATTATAATGCATTAGCACGCCATCTGTTATCAAAATTCGAAACTATTATAGAGGCGTATGATTCTTTTTAAAAATAAACAATTTCTACTGCCCTTAATGCAGTTTAACAGTTTACAATGTTTATTGCAGTAAGGACAGTAGAAATTGTTTATTTTAAAAAAGAATCATACGCATCTATAATAGTTTCGAATTTTGATTATAGATTATAGATTCTTAACTTCTTTTACACTTTGAACCATTCAATAAGGAATCAAGGGTTTCTTACATCTTTTATTTCTTGGACTTTCGGGCTAACATGCCCTTCAACACGGTGATCCAGAAGTACTACTTCTATCCAATTATAAAACGTGTTATAGTCTTATTTAAAAAATCCAAGAGATAAAAGAAATAAGAAATGAAACGAAAACCCTGATTCATTGTAGATGGGGTCAAAATATACAATATGTTCGTAGCAAAGATCTACAGTACCAGCCGATAAACATTTCAAATATATTCGGCTGATGCTTAATTCCTCTATGATATCGATCTTGTGCTGTTAAAATCTTCTGCGTTTAAAACTTTGATTCCATGGTCCACTGGGCTGTAGAAAAATCGAATTGTTTATATATATTTTTTTTCAAATAAATAAAAAATCGTTTCAAAAATGCAATTTTCATTTTAATATAATCTATAGACTTTGAAATAATAAATAAGAATTTAAAAATCATATAAAAATGGTGTTTTTTATTTTTATTTTTTTTAAATGTTGCTTAATTGACCAAGTGTTTTATTGTATTTGAACTTAAAAATAGACGAGAGAGGGTCGATTTTGTGTACATCAAATAATAATAACTTAATTTTACTCAAAAATAAAAATCAATAAACAACACGCATCTTTTTATTTAAAAATTCACCTAAAAATAAATATAAATCGAAATATTTCTAAAATTCGAAAGTTACTTATTGGCATAATATTTATTAATGCACCTAATTTCATATTCCTTTTTAGTTTGGTTTCCACAAGAAGAAAATATTCTATTGAATATTGGATTTCTATAGTTTTTCACTTGCCACGTAGCACAACGTTCTTTTAGCTTAGAATATTTTAAAATGATAATAGATAAAAGAAAAAAATTATTAGTATTAAAAAAATAATTTCTGACAATAATAATAAATGTGTGCAGAATAAATTGAAAAGCAGGTGCATATAATTAAACATTCTTTTAAAATATATATTTAATAAAATTAAATATATAATAATTTTAAATTATCGACACTTTTATAAAAATTCTTATTTTTTCAAAAAATGTTAAAATAAAACAAATTTATATATTTTTAAATTAATGACACATATATATATATTCCTTTGTTTTCAAAATTAAAATTTTCAAATAAAAACTTTTTAAAAGTATTTTTGCAAAAATACCTTTCTAAACTAATTTGATATAATTAACCCTGTCTTTTTAAAATCTGGTTTAAATATAAATTAGAAATATTTATTAATTAGCATAATTATATCATTTAATTAACCGTACTAAATTATTGTATGGCAAAAACCTTTAAAGCAAACGAATAAATATTATATACTATACTATGGAGCTAATTCGAATAAATTCTGAAAAAATAATCTCTAGATATCGAAATAAATTCAAATATTTAATAAATCTCATTTTAAATAGTATTTTAAATATATTACTAATTATATTTTATATTCATCTTCGAGAAAAGAGAACACATTAAGAACCTTTTATATACCTTATATCATTACCAAACGAGATCGATCAAGAATGAGATGATTGTTGGAGGGAAATAAAACCAAACGAAAAAGTGGCTATTTTTATCGTTCGCGCCAAGTAGATACTGCAAGATGATGGATGTAATATCACTGAAAGTAATTGATCATCATCACGCTCGAATGATGAGTCGATGGTGTCGAGAGTGTTTTTAGAAGCTATCGTCTGATTGCAAAAAAATCTGTTGTTTACCTCATCAAATACGTTCGAATAACAATATATTGATTTTTTACGGATCAAAAACCTCTATATCTTGTATGTGAATTTTAAAAATATTTAAAATATATTTTATAGATATAAGAGAACTCCTCTTAAGCGCCACCAATACCATAATTTTGTGTGGCCATCATTGTTTAATAGAATTATAAAGGTTTTATAGAAAAGAACTATTATTGTCACCAGAATAGTCTTAGGAAAAATTTGGTCGCAATGGTCGCAAAATAATAATAAATTAAAAGAAATATAATTATTATATCAAATTCCTTAATCCAGTCTCGCGCGACAGGCTATAACGTATTTACCATGTATAGCTTCATTCTCAGGAATGCTATTTGAAATATAAAATGGATTTAGAAAAGTAGAAATGATAAATTATAATAATAAATAATATTATATTTGGATGCTATGAAAATAAGATAAGCCATTTATTTTACGAATTGCCATATATTCTGGTTAGAATGAATTTGTAATGAAGGAATTTCGTAACGTCGTGTTGGAAGGATTGAAAAGGAGACCATTTAGGTAATCGTCTTTTGATAGAATATTTGGTGATCTTTTCAAAAATCAGTTTAGGAACGCAATCTCAGTGAGACTGCTGTTGGACATGTGACACTATCTGGACTGATGTCTCCAGACAGACTTACCAGCGACGTAGAAGAGTTTCTCGTTGAAGTCCCTCAGCTGCTGTGTCCATCCATCGACACACACGAAGAGCAGACGCTGGGCGTGGAATGGTGAGTAGCACAGGAAGAATGCGACGACCACCGACACTGGAACACAGCAAACATCACATAGTATCTACAACAAACTCGTAGATATTGTGTGATTGAAGATAGACACAAACTCTAGCGAACACCATTACACTGGGACATTGCAAACTTCATCTGGTATTTACAACAAACTGGTAGATTTGGTATGATTGAAGATAGACACAAACTCTAGCGAACACCATTACACTGGGACATTGCAAACATCTTCAAGTATCTACAAAAAACTGGTAGATTTGGTATGATTGAAGATAGACACAAACTCTAGCGAACACCATTACACTGGGACATTGCAAACTTCATCTAATATCTACAACAAACTGGTAGATTTGGTGTGATTGGAGATAGACACAAGCCCTAGCGACCATCATGACACTGGAACATAGCAAACTTCATCTAATATCTACAACAAACTGGTAGATTTGGTGTGATTGGAGATAGACACAAGCCCTAGCGACCATCATGACACTGGAACATAGCAAACCTCATCTAATATCTACAACAAACTGGTAGATTTGGTGTGATTGGAGATAGACACAAGCCCTAGCGACCATCATGACACTGGAACATAGCAAACTTCATCTAATATCTACAACAAACTGGTAGATTTGGTGTGATTGGAGATAGACACAAGCCCTAGCGACCATCATGACACTGGAACATAGCAAACTTCATCTAATATCTACAACAAACTGGTAGATTTGGTGTGATTGGAGATAGACACAAGCCCTAGCGACCATCATGACACTGGAACATAGCAAACTTCATCTAATATCTACAACAAACTGGTAGATTTGGTGTGATTGGAGATAGACACAAGCCCTAGCGACCATCATGACACTGGAACATAGCAAACTTCATCTAATATCTACAACAAACTGGTAGATTTGGTGTGATTGGAGATAGACACAAGCCCTAGCGACCATCATGACACTGGAACATAGCAAACTTCATCTAATATCTACAACAAACTGGTAGATTTGGTGTGATTGGAGATAGACACAAGCCCTAGCGACCATCATGACACTGGAACATAGCAAACTTCATCTAATATCTACAACAAACTGGTAGATTTGGTGTGATTGAAGATAGACACAAACCCTAGCGAACACCACGATGCTGAAACATAACAAACTTCATTTGATACCTGCAACAAACTGGTAGATTTGGTGTGATTGAAGATAGAGACAAACTCTATCATGACACTAGAACATGACAAACATCATCAAATATCTACAACAAACTGAAAGATTTGGTATTGTTGAAGATGGACACAAACCCTAGCGAACACAATGACACTGGAACATAGCAGACTTCATCCAAAATTAGATATTTTGGAATAAATTGATTTATAAAAAAATCCACTTTTCCGTCAAGATAGACGCTAAAACTAACCGCCAACTCTTGATCGTCTCCGCAAATAGTGGACTCGGGTCAGTTACAAAGCCACAGCACCAACTTCGGAAAACTGATTAACGAGGGCCATTAGTCCGAAACCATGGTCACAGGTGGACGCTTCTCAGTTTGCCAAAGCTGGTGTTGTGGCTTTGTCACCGAATCCGCTAAATTGCGGAGACGGACAATAGATTGTTCTTAGTTTTAGCATCTAATTTGACGTGGGAAGGCAATGTTTAATTTTATAGAAACTCTAATATCTCCACAAAATTGAAAGATTTTATATGATTGATATCAGACACAAAAACGCTTGCTACCAAATGGACAAAATACCCACTATCTGCATAGTTACTACAGCGTTAGAGGAAAGCTGCTCACGATTGGTGGCCCAGGTAGAATTCAATAGTCTTCTTCTTTCTTAGCTCTACTCAATCACACTAAGGTATCAAGCTTGTAAAGCTTGTTGATGGTGTCTGCTGGGGAAGAGTAGAGCTCATCAATGGATGAGTCAATACAGTCAATAATATGTCTTGGAGTTACAGGCTGAGAATTGCACTTAGTACATAGTGGGAAAACCTTGCAACCATTCTGGAAAGTCATTGTCTGTAGATGACCAGACTTAAGTCTGGAAATCAAAGACTGTTGTTCTCTTGGGAGGACAGAACCGGTGCTTGTCCCTCCTGCTCTGTACCAGTCATGTGCAGCGTTAGATTTACATTCCTGCAGGCATTGGGTTTTGATGGTACGGAGGAGATCTCTTTCGTGTAGTTGGGTGGTAGATTCTCTTGCTTCAGGTTTACCCAGAATACAATAGTGAACACAAGTATCCAACTCTTGTGAATCGAAAAGTTAAAAAGATTTTAAATGAGTAGAAATATGTAAATTACATTCCAAACACTATTCAAAGAGAGAAAGTATTTATGTACAAGAGTGAAAGAGAGGTAAAAAGACAAAATTTAGAATTATTTTATTGCACAAATTATACATTAGAGGTATTTTCCTGTTGAGAATGTTATCTTCACAGTGAATTCTTATATTTTTAAAACCATCTTGAAGTTTTTCTAAGGTGAAGAACCTTTAGAAGATATTCAGACTGTTAGGAGACATCGTTGAACGCTGAAAGAAAAGAAAAATATTCAATAGATTTTTGACCTATTTTTTTTTCTTCAAGATTTTGAGCAATTGCGAATATTTAATCAATGCATTATTTAATCATTGAATATTTGAGAATAGAAAATGTTTTGTAACAAATTCCACAGTTGCTAGTTCATAAAAATACTTCGAAAGTCATAATACAGAATAATTTTGATGAGCGTTAGAATTCTTTGCAAGGAGTCCTAGAGTTTCTGAAAATGTTTTGTGGAACCTTCCACAGTTTCAGGTTCATAAGAAAAATACTCCGGGAGTGATGATACGGGATAATTTTGATGAGCGTTTGAATTCTTTATCACCAATCCTACAGAGTTTGTTTTCCGTCAGGTCTTCAAGGCATCGAGGCAGCTTGGTCCCCGGCTAGATGATCCTGGGACAACTGGCTGATCCTCCGCATCAAGTCTGGCATGATGATGATCCCGTCGATGTGGGTGGCGTCGGTCCCTTGCTTGGCGTCGTCCCTCAGCATGAAGCGGTGAGGTGGGAACGGTTCTTCCATCGCTTTGAATCTCTGGCCGCCTCTCGTGTTGTGCAAGCGCTCAACGCGGCTGATCTCCCGCACGGTAGCAAGGAACAGCTCGCTTGCAAAGTCTTCATTTCTATTTCAGGTGAATCAAGCCTAAGAACGGCGTGTATCCTTCAATCAGACACTCCCAAGGACATCGATCTCTAGCCCTATATAGTCTGATAGTGAGACATTGAGATAGCAAATATTGATGTTGAGAATAATGGAAGGAAGCGAGGAAGACCTGCAATCTAATGTGTGAGCTGGCTATGTTTGCGTATATACACTTATAGACAAAACTTAAGGAAGTTGTACCTTATAGCATGTATATCGGGATTCAGACAATAACTCTGAAATATACACTCATGGACAAAACTTAAGGAAGTTGCACCTTTTAGCATGTATATCTGGATTCAGGCAATAACTCTGAAATATACACCCATGGACAAAACTTAAGGAAGTTGTACCTTTTACCATGTATATCTGGATTCAGGCAATAACTCTGAAAGATACACTCATGGACAAAACTTAAGGAAGTTGTACCGTTTACCATGTATATCTGGATTCAGGCAATAACTCTGAAATATACACTCATGGACAAAACTTAAGGAAGTTGCACCTTTTACCATGTATATCTGGATTCAGGCAATAACTCTGAAAGATACACTCATGAACAAAACTTAAGGAAGTTGTACCTTTTAGCATGTATATCGGGATTCAGACAATAACTCTGAAAGATATACTCATGGACAAAACTTAAGGAAGTTGTACCTTTTAGCATGTATATCGGGATTCAGACAATAACTCTGAAAGATATACTCATGGACAAAACTTAAGGAAGTTGTACCTTTTAGCATGAATATCGGGATTCAGACAATAACTCTGAAAGATACACTCATGGACAAAACTTAAGGAAGTTGCACCTTTTAGCATGTATCGGATCAGACTAATACTCTG
>CP092874.1:81224135-81284592 GCA_030710605.1 Cordylochernes scorpioides
AGGATTGGTGATAAAGAATTCAAACGCTCATCAAAATTATCCCGTATCATCACTCCCGGAGTATTTTTCTTATAAACCTGCAACTGTGGAATGTTCCACAAAACATTTTCAGAAACTCTAGGACTCCTTGCAAATAATTCTAACGCTCATCAAAATTATCCTGTATTATGACTTTCGAAGTATTTTTATGCACTAGCAACTGTTGCTACAAAACATTTTCCATTCTCAAATATTCAATGATTAAATATTCGCAATGGCTCAAAATATTGAAGAATAGGTCAAATATCTATTGAATATCTCTCTTTTCTTTCAGCATTCAACGATGTCTCCTAACAGTCTGAATATCTTCTAAAGGTTCTTCACCTTAGAAAAACTTCAAGATGGTTTTAAAAATATAAGAATTTATATACTGTGAAGATAACATTTTCAACAGGAAAATACCTCTAATGTATTATTTGTGCAATAAAATAAATCTAAATTTTGTCTTTTTACCTCTCTCCCGCTCTTGTACATAAATACTCTCTTTCTTTGAATAGTATTTGAAATGTAATTTACATATATCTACTCATTTAAAATCATTTTAACTTTTCGATTCACAAGAGTTGGATACTTGTGTTCACTATTGTATTCTGGGTAAACCTGAAGCAAGAGAATCTACCACCCTACTAGACGAAAGAGACCTCCTCCGTACCATCAAAACCCAATGCCTGCATGAATGGAAATCTAATGCTGCACATGAGTGGTAGAGAGCAGGAGGGACAAGCACCGGTTCTGTCCTCCCAAGAGAACAACAGTCTTTGATTTCCAGACTTAAGTCTGGTCATCTACAGACTATGACTTTCCAGAATGATTGCAAGGTTTTCCTACTATGTACTAAGTGCAAATCTCAGCCTGCAACCCCAAGACATACGTATTATTGACTACCATCAACAAGCTTTACAAGCTTGATACCTTAGTGTGATTGAGTGGAGATAAGAAAGAAGAAGAAGACTATTGAATTCTACCTGGTCACTAATCGTGAGCAGTTTTCCTCTAACGCTGTAGTAACTATTCAGATAGTGGGTATTTTGTCCATTTGGTAGCAAGCGTTTGTGTGTCTGATATCAATCATATAAAATTTTTCAAATTTGTGAAGATATTAGAGTTTCTATAAAATTAAACATTGCCTTCCCACGTCAAATTAGATGCTGACACTAAGAATAATCTATTGTCCGTCTCCGCAATTTAGCGGATTCGGTAACAAAGCCACAACACCAGCTTTGGCAAACTGAGAAGCGTCCACCTGTGACCATGGTTTCGGACTAATGGCACACGCGTTAATCAGTTTGCCGAAGTTGGTGCTGTGGCTTTGTAACTGACCCGAGTCCACTATTTTGCGGAGACGGTCAAGAGTTGGCGCTTAGTTTTAGCGTCTATCTTGACGGAAAAGTGGTTTTTTATAGATCAATTTATTCCAAAATATTTAATTTTGGATGAGGTTTGCTATGTTTCAGTGTTATTGTGGTCGCTAGGGCTTGTGTCCATCTTCAACAACACCAAATCTTTCAGTTTGTTGTAGATATTTGATGATGTTTGTCATATTTTAGTGTCATGATAGAGTTTGTCTCTATCTTCAATAACACCAAATCTACCAGTTTATTGTAGATATCAAATGAAGTTTGTTATGTTTCAGCATCGTGGTGTTCGCTAGGGTTTGTCTCTATCTTCAAACACACAAAATCTACCAGTTTGTTGTAGATACTAGATGATGTTTGTTATGTTTCAGCATCGTGGTGTTCGCTAGGGTTTGTGTCTATCTTCAATCACACAAAATCTACCAGTTTGTTGTAGGTATCAAATGAAGTTTGTTATGTTTCAGCATCGTGGTGTTCGCTAGGGTTTGTCTCTATCTTCAATCACACAAAATCTACCAGTTTGTTGTAGATACTAGATGATGTTTGTTATGTTTCAGCATCGTGGTGTTCGCTAGGGTTTGTGTCTATCTTCAATCACACCAAATCTACCAGTTTGTTGTAGGTATCAAATGAAGCTTGTTATGTTTCAGCATCGTGGTGTTCGCTAGGGTTTGTGTCTATCTTCAATCACACAAAATCTACCAGTTTGTTGTAGATACTAGATGATGTTTGTTATGTTTCAGCATCGTGGTGTTCGCTAGGGTTTGTCTCTATCTTCAATCACACCAAATCTACCAGTTTGTTGTATAGATATCAAATGAAGCTTGTTATGTTTCAGCATCGTGGTGTTCGCTAGGGTTTGTGTCTATCTTCAATCACACCATATCTATCAGTTTGTTGTAGGTATCAAATGAAGCTTGTTATGTTTTAGCATCGTGGTGTTCGCTAGGGTTTGTGTCTATCTTCAATCACACCATATCTATCAGTTTGTTGTAGATATCAAATGATGTTTGTTATGTTTCAGCATCGTGGTGTTCGCTAGGGTTTGTGTCTATCTTCAATCACACCATATCTATCAGTTTGTTGTAGGTATCAAATGAAGCTTGTTATGTTTCAGCATCGTGGTGTTCGCTAGGGTTTGTGTCTATCTTCAATCACACCATATCTATCAGTTTGTTGTAGATATCAAATGATGTTTGTTATGTTTCAGCATCGTGGTGTTCGCTAGAGTTTGTGTCTATCTTCAATCACACCAAATCTACCAGTTTGTTGTAGGTATCAAATGAAGCTTGTTATATTTCAGCATCGTGGTGTTCGCTAGGGTTTGTGTCTATCTTCAATCACACCAAATCTACCAGTTTGTTGTATAGATATCAAATGAAGTTTGTTATATTTCAGCATCGTGGTGTTCGCTAGGGTTTGTGTCTATCTTCAATCACACCAAATCTACCAGTTTGTTGTATAGATATCAAATGAAGTTTGTTATATTTCAGCATCGTGGTGTTCGCTAGGGTTTGTGTCTATCTTCAATCACACCAAATCTACCAGTTTGTTGTATAGATATCAAATGAAGTTTGTTATATTTCAGCATCGTGGTGTTCGCTAGGGTTTGTGTCTATCTTCAATCACACCAAATCTACCAGTTTGTTGTATAGATATAAAATGAAGTTTGTTATATTTCAGCATCGTGGTGTTCGCTTGGGTTTGTGTCTATCTTCAATCACACCAAATCTACCAGTTTGTTGTATAGATATCAAATGAAGTTTGTTATATTTCAGCATCGTGGTGTTCGCTAGGGTTTGTGTCTATCTTCAATCACACCAAATCTACCAGTTTGTTGTATAGATATCAAATGAAGTTTGTTATATTTCAGCATCGTGGTGTTCGCTAGGGTTTGTGTCTATCTTCAATCACACCAAATCTACCAGTTTGTTGTATAGATATCAAATGAAGTTTGTTATATTTCAGCATCGTGGTGTTCGCTAGGGTTTGTGTCTATCTTCAATCACACCAAATCTACCAGTTTGTTGTATAGATATCAAATGAAGTTTGTTATATTTCAGCATCGTGGTGTTCGCTAGGGTTTGTGTCTATCTTCAATCACACCAAATCTACCAGTTTGTTGTATAGATATCAAATGAAGTTTGTTATATTTCAGCATCGTGGTGTTCGCTAGGGTTTGTGTCTATCTTCAATCACACCAAATCTACCAGTTTGTTGTATAGATATAAAATGAAGTTTGTTATATTTCAGCATCGTGGTGTTCGCTAGGGTTTGTGTCTATCTTCAATCACACCAAATCTACCAGTTTGTTGTATAGATATCAAATGAAGTTTGTTATATTTCAGCATCGTGGTGTTCGCTAGGGTTTGTGTCTATCTTCAATCACACCAAATCTACCAGTTTGTTGTATAGATATCAAATGAAGTTTGTTATATTTCAGCATCGTGGTGTTCGCTAGGGTTTGTGTCTATCTTCAATCACACCAAATCTACCAGTTTGTTGTATAGATATCAAATGAAGTTTGTTATATTTCAGCATCGTGGTGTTCGCTAGGGTTTGTGTCTATCTTCAATCACACCAAATCTACCAGTTTGTTGTATAGATATCAAATGAAGTTTGTTATATTTCAGCATCGTGGTGTTCGCTAGGGTTTGTGTCTATCTTCAATCACACCAAATCTATCAGTTTGTTGTATAGGTATCAAATGAAGTTTGTTATGTTTCAGCATCGTGGTGTTCGCTAGAGTTTGTGTCTATCTTCAATCACACAAAATCTACCAGTTTGTTGTAGATACTAGATGAAGTTTGCAATGTCCCAGTGTAATGGTGTTCGCTAGAGTTTGTGTCTATCTTCAATCACACCATATCTACCAGTTTGCTGTAGATATTAGATGAAGTTTGCTATGTTCCAGTGTCATGATGGACGCTAGGGCTTGTGTCTATCTTCAATCACACCATATCTATCAGTTTGTTGTAGATATTAGATGATGTTTGCTATGTTCCAGTGTCATGATGGTCGCTAGAGTTTGTGTCTATCTTCAATCACACAAAATCTACCAGTTTGCTGTAGATATTTGATGAAGTTTGCTGTGTTCCAGTGTCGGTGGTTGTCGCATTCTTCCTATGCTACTCACCATTCCACGCCCAGCGACTGCTCTTCGTGTGTGTCGACGGATGGACACAGCAGCTGAGGGACTTCAACGAGAAACTCTTCTACGTCGCTGGTAAGTCTGTCTGGTGACATCAGCCAAGATAGTGTCACATGTCTCACTCAGATTGTCTCCCTAGACTTCTCTTTGAAAAGATCACCAAATATTCTATCAAAATACCATTTCCTAATTAGTTTCCTCTTCAATTCTGCCAACGCTGCGTTACAAAAATCCTTATTTCAAATTTATTATAAACATGTGGGATGGTTGCGTGATGTGTTGGTGTGGCTTGTGGAAAGGCCGTTGATAAAATTATAATTAATTTATTTAAAGCCAGAAATATATAAAGAGAAAAGAAGTAACGGCCGTTGGAGCTAGCCTTGTTGTTTACCGCGCGAGTGCCAGATAAAGTGTCGGAAGACGCCAGTCGCTAGAAAGTTCCGTATGTGTTTTGAAGCTTTGTCCCAGTTCGCGCTCGCTGAAGCAAAGTGCGGTCGCCACAAACAGAATATATGGCAATTCGTAAAATAAATGGTTTATCTTATTTTCATAGCATCCAAATATAATCTTATTTATTATTATAATTTATCATTTCTACTTTTCTAAATCCGTTTTATATTTCAAATAGCATTCCTGAGAATGGAGCTATACATGGTAAATACGTTATAGCCTGTCGCGCGAGACTGGATTAAGGAATTTGATATAATAATTATATTTTAAATAATTTATTATTATTTTGCGACCAAAAATATTTCCTAAGACTCTTCTGGTGACAATAATAGTTCTTTTCTATAAAACCTTTATAATTCTATTAAACAATGATAGCCACACAAACTTATGGTATAGGTGGTGCTTAATAAAATATATTTTAAATATTTTTAAAGTTCTCATACAAGATATAGAGGTTTTTGATCCGTTTAAAAATCAATATATTGTTATTCGAACGTATTTGATGAGGTAAACAACAGATTTTTTTTTTTTTTTTGCAATCAGACGATAGCCTCTAAAAACACTCTCGACACCATCGACTCATCATTCGAGCGTGATGATGATCAATTACTTTCAGTGACATCCATCATCTTACAGTATCTACTTGGCGCGAACGATAAAAATAGCCACTTTTTCGTTTGGTTTTATTTCCCTCCAACAATCATCTCATTATTGATCGATCTCGTTTGGTAATGATATAAGGTATATAAAAGGTTCTTAATGTGTTCTCTTTCCTCGAAGATGAATATAAAATCTAATTAGTAATATATTTAAAATACCATTTAAAATGAGATTTATTAAATATTTGAATTTATTTCGATATCTAGAGATTATTTTTTCAGAATTTATTCGAATTAGCTCCATAGTATAGTATATAATATTTATTCGTTTCCTTTAAAAGTTTTTGCCATACAATAATTTAGTACGGTTGATTAAATGATATAATTATGATAATTAATAAATATTTCTAATTTATATTTAAACCAGATTTTAAAAAGACAGGGTTAATTATATCAAATTAGTTTAGAAAGGTATTTTTGCAAAAATACTTTTAAAAAGTTTTTATTTGAAAATTTTAAATATATATATATAATTAAATAATATAATTAAATAATATATATATTTAATTAAAATATATATATAATTAGTTTTATTTTAATATTTTTTGAAAAATAAGAATTTTTATAAAAGTGTCGATAATTTAAAATTATTACATATGTGTAGAAATGTAGGGTAGTCGGTTCACAAAACACTGAGCGAGTTTCGGTAGAAGAATTCGCCGTGATGATTCTTTGTGGGCTGTTGCAAGGATTTAAATAAGATCACTAAATAGCAGAAAGGAGGGGGTAAAAATCTCCTTCTAACTAACTTTATTTAATACATATTAAGAGGACAGATAGGAAATTCGGCCCTGCGAAGCAGGGCCAGGGACGATATGGGCTCAATGCGGCCCTTGCGTCCACTGTAATTCGCTGAAATCTAGATCCACACACAGCCAGAAGGAATGATGCATTCTCCATGCACCGAGCGGCCATTGGTAGGCCCCTCGCGCCCGCCATTATGGTCTGGCTCCATGGGGTTGACCATTCACCCACAGGCGTCACCGAGAGTTCATTGGCAAGGTTGCTGACCGAGCCCTCTCGTTCGGACTTAGAAAGACCCGTCCTACGCTCCCATAGGACTCCCCCCCCCTTTAGCCCTCGTACCCTTAACCAGTACTCCCTGAATCCGCCGACGAGTCAGGGACCTCTGAGGCACGAGGTTTTCACAGGGAACCGACGAGAAGGCGGGGGGGTGTTACTACTGTGTGCACCCCTTGGTTTTTCAACACCAGGCGTCCCCGGTGCAATTTCGCGTACGGCTGTGACGCTCCCAATGGCGCACACACAGAGCGAAGACCCAAGAGTTTCAAGACACGTGCGCCGCCTCAGACGACCAAGGACAGACGGCCAGCTTACAGCTTCACTGGACATCAGTCAGTGGCACCCCTACGGAGGACAACACGTAGAGACGCCTCTCCACCCACTCTAGAGACGGAACCACCTACTAGAGTACAGGAAACTTCTTCCCCGTATATTAAGAGGACAGTGGGAAACACGCGACTGGTGGGTAGCAAACCAAGCCGTGTTCTGATGTTTATGTTGGCGGCTCCTTTGATGCAGGCAGACGCCGCCGTGTTTACAGTCGACACTTGAGCTCGTCTGGGCTGGATCTGTCTGGATCTCCACCATTCCACACACACTCCCACCTGTTTTTATCTAGGCACACAGAAAAACACAAATAATCGTCCAATCGGTTGGGTTTACAAATGGTTCTTCCCGATCTAGTCTGTATTTTTGCAGTTTTCTCTTTATCGTTCAGCAAACGCGAAGAAGCTGCTGTTGATGATATTTCCAAGGGATATATTTTCTGAATAGGTCTTAGGAAGGTTCCTACTGCGGTTTTCACCTTCACTAATCTATTCACTCCATCTCTTCCAAATAATATCTCCTCGATCACTGCTAATGGCCAGAAGTTACGCTTTTTGTTGTCCATACCAACTAGGACAACATCCCCAGCCTGGAGTTTTGGATTGTAAATGCGTCTGTTTCTCTGGACCAGGAGGGACAAATATTCCTTCCTGAATCGTGATTTCAACTCCTCCCTCAGCTTGCTCAAATAGCGCAGTTTCTGTGTCGTTGGATTAGATCCCACATTCTGGCACTCGGGAAACTCGATATCTGTCTGTTCTTGTAGAAACATGGAAGGTGATATTGTCACAAGATCATTCGGATCGTCGCTGACATAAGTCATGGGCCTTCCATTCATCACTGCCTCTGCATGACACAGCAGGGTCATCAATTGTTGATATGTTAATGTTGATGTTCCAAGCATTCTTTTTAGTATGTCTTTGAGGTAACGAATCAATCTCTCCCACCATCCACCCCACCAGGCAGCAGTGGGCGGGATGAATTTCCATTCAATACGCTTCACTTTCCCGTCGTTAGAAACGCGTTCCCAATCAATCTTTTTAAAGAAGTTATTGGCTCCTACAAAATTTGTTCCGTTGTCGCTGAAGATGGTGGATGGACGTCCTCGTCTCTTGATGAATCTCTCCAGGGCCATTAGGAAATCTTCTGTGCTGAGAGATATTACCGGTTCCAAATGTACACAGCGGTACACAGCACAGGTGAAGAGAACAACCCAGGTCTTGGTCTGATCTTTCAGATAGAGCGGGCCCTACCACCTCGAATACCTTGGCGTTATGTACTCGAGTGGCAGGTAATGGAGCGTCTTCCACCACAACGGGTTTAGCGGAGAAGCGGCGACATGTGACACATCTTCTCACTATTTTCTTAATGGTCTGTCTCGCTTTTACTATCCAATATTTTTCCCGAAGTTTGTTCATCAAAAATTGTACACCAGCGTGGCAATTCTCAACGTGTGAATCACATATCATTTGTTCAATCAACGGATGAGTCCCATGTAATAGTACTGGCAAACGGAAGCCATATTCGTCGCTGCTGTAAATCAATTTTGTTTTCACACGCAGGATTCCTTCTACTTCAGATACCTTCAGACCAGGTATAGAGTGGCTAGGGAAACACTCGGCCTGAACTAATTTCAAAAGCGCCAGCTCCGCTTCATCGATCTCCTTCACAGAAAGTTCGCCCTTTACTTTCGTTGAAGATCGGAGGTTGTTGATGAACCTTCTAATCCACGCCATCATCCGCACATTTTTTATGAACGAGGAGAAATATTTCATGTACCAATGATCGGTACTCTTAACTGTTGTCACAACAGCAATTTTATTTCTTTCCGCACAGATTTCTTCTTCATTCAGGTCTTTATACCTGGAAGGCCAAAATTCTTCGGAGAGTTTTAACCAGGAAGGGCCCTCCCACCATCTAGACTGTATCAGTCGGGAGAGGCTACATCCTCTGGAGGGTAAATCAGCTGGATTGCACTCGCTAGGAACATATCTCCAATCTCCAGGATCACTAAGTCTGCATATCTCTTTCACGCGATTCCCGACAAAGGTACCCCACTGATCATCGCGTTTTATCCAAGCGAGGGCTGTTGTGGCATCAGACCAGAATACATTTTTGATATCTTTTAACTCTAGAGCTTCAAAGATCATCTTGTTTAATCGTGCTCCTACAACACAGGCTAAAAGTTCAAGTCTTGGTATCGTAGGTCTCTTGAGAGGAGCGACTCGAGACTTAGCCGCCATCATATGCACTTCAACTTTGTCACCAACCCGAGTCCGAAGGAAGACCACAGCAGCATAAGCTTCACTACTAGCATCAACAAACGTGTGTATCTGCCAGTCCTTCTGCGGTACCATCAATGGATTGAAATTCCTAGGAATTGCCATGCCTTTGTGCAGCTGAAGGTCGTCGAACCATAGGCTTAGTTCATCCTTGTAGTGACGGTCCAATTCATCGTCCCATGCCAACTTTAGAGTCCAAGCTTTTTGCAATAGAATTTTAGGCTTTAATAATATTGGACTCAGAAATCCAATAGGGTCATATACCTGAGCTAAGCAGGACAGGATACTCCTTTTGGTTATCTTGGGGGGTATGGCTACGGGAATTTCACATGACAAACAATCTTCCCTTTTATCCCAACATATACCAAGCACTTTAGATATCTCTGCTCTTTCAAAGGGGTAAGTATCGGAGGCCACGTCCAGGCTATGCTCCCAACGGCTTAGCTCCAACCTAGCATTATCCATGATGGACGTTGCGGTCAATTTGAGATCTTGTAACTCTTCAAAAGAGTTCACGCTTGTGACTAATTTGTCCACATAAAAGGATTTCTGCAACCTCTGAGCTAACGGTTTATGTTCAGGTCGAACATTAGACAGGTGGTATTCGAATACTGCCCCCAAAATGAAAGGACTACAGTTAACGCCGAAAACGACACGTCTATGTCTAAATACTTCTGTCTTTTCTCTATTTTGGGATTACCATAGAAAACGCAGGTAATCTCTGTCCTTTTCATTTACCTCAATCTGCAGAAACGCTTTCTTAATGTCTGCCACGACACCAAACTTGCCATTTCTAAACCTTAGCATAAGGTTGGGAATCATCTCTATGAGGTTAGGTCCCTTTTTTCAAGACAGTCATTTAAAGATGGGGATCTATAGACCTTGCTAGAAGCATCAAAGACAGGCCTGATAGGCGTAGTCCCACTGGAGAGTTTCACCATAGGACGATGAGGCAGGTAGAAGGCCTCAGCGTCGTGTTGTTCAGCTGGGACTTTCTCAATTATCCCATCATCCAACCAGCCTCGGAAAATATCATCATAGTCCTCATAAAGATTCAAAGAGATTAATTTCTTAGTCGTCTGTTCTAATCTCTTCATAGCAACCTCCCTGTTGTCCGCGATTTTAGCTTTCTCTACAGTCCACGGGAGGGAAACAACATATATTCCTGAAACAGAATGTTGGACTGTTTTTAGAAAATGTCGACGCGCCAGTGCGTCTCTCTGATCTCTCTGTTTAACCTCAATAGGATCCATAATGCCAAGAACATCGAGATTCCACAGATTGGTTACACTGCTCTCCGAAATTGTCATCGTTGTAACATGATGAGCGAGTGAAACGTCACTACCTGGCTGACATTCTCCCATTAAAGTCCATCCGAAACGCGTCTGCGACGCAGTCAAGCCATTTGACAACACACAAGATTTCATCATGAAAATAGATCCCAATACATCGCATCCTAGAAGTATTTCAATTTCCATGTCATCCTTTCCAATATCAGGAACCCAGATTTTGCGGGCTTTGAGTTCTTTCAACCATGGCCCCGCGGCTCAATCTTGGTAGGTTACCACAGATTTTTTGTTGGTCAAGAAGCTTCGCTACCATCTTAAAATTCCCCGATGCATGACCCAAATTGACTCTGTATTCTTGGTGGACACTTTCACTAGTATGACCTCCAAACACCACATGTTTAAGTGATTCCTGGCCAATGGGAGATAGTCCGAGATCCTGGGCAGTTTTAGACAAAATATAGGATCGTTGGGAACCTGTATCAAGGAGGGCACGCACTACTTTCGCCGAAGTCGCACCTTCGACTTTAATCTTCAGAGTCTGTAGCAAAATCAGAGACGAAGCGCTAAGACCGGAGAATGAAACTCCGTTTTCAACTGTAGAAGAAACGTCACAGTCTTCCACCTGTTCCTTGTCTTCATCCGCTGACTCTCGTCCAGGAACATTAAGAGGGCATAAAATATCAAGATGCTTCTTCTTACATCGAATACATTCAGTTATGCGCCTTCTACAATTAGAAGAGATATGACCTGGTTGGAGGCAGGAGAAACAACATTTAGCGTTTTTAATACGCTCTCTTCTTTCTTTAATGCTCATTCTGCGCGCAGCAAGACATTCTGTGTTTTTATGATCTTTATTACAAAAGATGCAATTCTGGGCACGTCCAGCAAAGAGTCCAGAGGCCGTAGGTATCTTAGCAGGATGTGATTGTCTGCCCACGTTTCTATCTTGTTTCAGAGATCTAAGTCCAAACTTGGATCCAGCTAAGGCTCTGTCTTGTTCTGCTGCAGCTTCCTTTTGGAGAAACTCCATAATTAGGTCAACTCTAGTTTGAGTCGAATCATTGGCATCAATCTTGACATCATGGAGGGGGCTTCTTTGCCAAGCCTTCATGAGTTCCTCTGAGAGACATGCCTCAATCATTGGAAATATAAATACAGACATCTGTCTGGCCTCAATCTTTAAGGATTCCAATGCTCTCAAATGAGTCACCAACTCATCATAAAATGAAGTCACCTTCAACTGTTGTCTGGAGGAGCAATCGAGCATAAGGCGGATAAGGTCCCTGACATAGACTTGTTGCAACAGTTCAGGCCTTCCAAATCTTTCTGTCAAAGTTTCTATAACTTTGGGGTAATTCTCGGCAGTCAGGGGGTAACTATCAACCAGTTTACTAGCTCTGGTTCCCGGCGACATAGATTGCACAAGATATTGAAACTTGTCGCTATCTTCTAAAGTAGGATCGACTTGTATCTTGTTGAACTGTGCCCACCATCCCAACCAATCTTTTATTTCTCCTGTAAACTTCTTTAATTCTATCTTGGGTAGTTTTACAGTTCTATGGTGTGAGCTAGAAGCGAAGCTCACTTCACTGGTCGTGGGACTGGATGCAGTGATCCTGGGTTCAACAAGAGCGAGACATTTTTTATATATCCTTTTATATCTCTGGGTATATTGCAAGGCTTCCTCATCGTCTTGCTCTAGTTCCTCTTCGCTAACGTCTGAAGTTAGCATGAAGTCTCTTATCTTGCCTTGGATCACAAGAAGCTCACCGTGAGTTTCTTCAATTATCTCTCTATTACATTCAATGTCCTCTACAAGTATCGGTGGAGTACATGACAGAAACTCTTCTGTCGTCTTCAAGCAGCGAGTTAGTCGCTTTCTAAGTACATTTCTATGTCTTTTTAAAATTTCCATTTTTCAAAAAACACTATAAACAGAGGGTAAAACAAAAGGTACTTATCTTAAGTCTTGAACTTGTACTCCGCCGTTAATCCACTTGATCTTGCCTTGTCAGAAGCCCACCCGGGGACGCCACTTTGTGTAGAAATGTAGGGTAGTCGGTTCACAAAACACTGAGCGAGTTTCGGTAGAAGAATTCGCCGTGATGATTCTTTGTGGGCTGTTGCAAGGATTTAAATAAGATCACTAAATAGCAGAAAGGAGGGGGTAAAATCTCCTTCTAACTAACTTTATTTAATACATATTAAGAGGACAGTGGGAAACACGCGACTGGTGGGTAGCAAACCAAGCCGTGTTCTGATGTTTATGTTGGCGGCTCCTTTGATGCAGGCAGACGCCGCCGTGTTTACAGTCGACACTTGAGCTCGTCTGGGCTGGATCTGTCTGGATCTCCACCATTCCACACAACATAATTAATTTTATTAAATATATATTTTAAATGAATGTTTAATTATATGCACCTTCTTTTCAATTTATTGGGCACACATTTATTATCATTGTCAGAAATTAATTTTTCAATACTAATAATTTTTTCTTTTATCTATTATCATTTAAAATATTCTAAGCTAAAAGAACGTTGTGCTATGCGGCAAGTGAAAAACTATAGAAATCCAATATTCAATAGAATATTTTCTTCTTGCGGAAACCAAACTAAAAAGGAATATGAAATTAGGTGCATTAATAAATATTATGCCAATAAGTAACTTTTCAAATTTTAGAAATATTTCGATATATATTTATTTTTAGGTGAATTTTTAAATTAAAATATGCGTGTTGTTTATTGATTTTTATTTTTGAGTAAAATTAAATTATTATTATTTGATGTACACACACACACACACACAAATTCGACCCTCTCTCGTCTATTTTTAAGCTCAAATACAATAAAACACTTGGTCAATTAAGCAACATTTAAAAAAAAAAATAAAAACACCATTTTTATATGATTTTTAAATTCTTATTTATTATTTCAAAGTCTATAGATTATATTAAAATGAAAATTGCATTTTTGAAACGAGTTTTTATTTATTATTTTTTTTATATATACCATGGTAAACAATTCGATTTTCCTACGGCCCAGTGGACCATGGAATCAAAGTTTTAAACGCAGAAGATTTCAACAGCACAAGATCGATATCATAGAGGAATTAAGCATCAGCCGAATATATTCGAAATGTTTATCGGCTGGTACTGTAGATCTTTACTACGAACATATTGTAAATTTTGATCCAATCTACAATGAATCAGGGGTTTCGTTTCATTTTTTATTTCTTTTATTTCTCGGATTTATTAATAGAATATAACACGTTTTATAATTAAATATAAGTAGTACTTCTGGATCATCGTGTTGAAGGGCATGTTAGCCCGAAAGTCCAAGAAATAAAAGATATAAGAAACCCTTGATTCCTTGTTGAATGGTTCAAATTGTAACAGGGAAAAATCTATAATCTATAATCAAAATTCGAAACTATTATAGACGCGTATGATTCTTTTAAAAAATAAACAATTTCTACTGTCCTTACTGCAATAAACATTGTAAACTGTTAAACTGCTGTAAGGACAGTAGAAATTGTTTATTTTTAAAAAGAAGCATACGCGTCTATAATAGTTTCGAATTTTGATAACAGATGGCACGCTAATGCATCATAATATTATAAATTTGCACGGGAGGATAATATCCATATACAAAACAGACATTTAGTCTCTCTATTGATAAATATATATATGTATATTAGATCTAGTGTTTAGGCTTATCCACTTAAATCTGTTAATTCTACACGAATTCTATTAAAGAATTGCATTCTTTTAATGTCTTTATAAAAATGGATAGAGATGCCTTTTAATGTACACAAGAATTTCCATTCCTCCCGTACAATATACATTGGCCACAGAAAATTTGCATAACTTATAAATACTTTAGCAAATTTTCAGAAAATTTGCATACTTATTAAGAACATTAAGGCATGTAAATGAACAATTTTCTGAAACAGAGTGGTGGTGGTGTCTTGTCCACTCCATGGAAAGGGGAGGTGCCATTGCCCCGTTGATCAGCCACATTTCAGAGTTCCCTGTTCACGGTTACCGTAGCGGCTCACGACACCGTACTACAGGGCAGTCCTTTACTTGTGCTGCTTCTCCCGCCCGCCATGTATAGGAGGACTTCTGAGCGGGCTGAAACCGCGTAACTAGAATATAAATTAATTTTTAAAATCCTTGTTCATGAAAGTATATTTAAAATAGCCCCCCTCCAAAGCATAACTAATTAAAGTTTTTGTTTTTTAATTCTTAAGATCACTTTTAATACTTGTGGGATGTATATAGAATCCCAAGGCAGAAAAAAGGCGTCATACAAGAAAATTTCTGATTTTACAAGAAGAAGAAGCATAGGCCTCAGAGATGGTAGAATTTCGACTAGAGAAATTTCTATGAAAGTAGGGCTGTAATCAAAGTACCGTTGTAAGGTCTCAGTGGTCAGAGGAAGAGAAATATTCAAGAAAACCTGACTCAGGTCGCCATAGAGTAACAACAGAGAGAGAGAAGTTAGGAGGATTCGAAGGATGGTTGTAGTAGAGAGGATAACAACTGTACTAATTATTCAAGACAATGATAATTCCTAGGACTATATTATTTAAAATTTAACCGACGCAAGTTGAAGGAAGTAGCAAATTTCATATAAACATTTATATTCACTGATAAATCCTAGGACTAAATTATTTAAAATTTAACCGACGCAAGTTGAAGGAAGTAGCAAATTTCATATAAACATTTATATTCACTGATAAATCCTAGGACTAAATTATTTAAAATTCAACCGACGCAAGTTGAAGGAAGTAGCAAATTTCATATAAACATTTATATTCACTGATAATTCCTAGGACTAAATTATTTAAAATTCAACCGACGCAAGTTGAAGGAAGTAGCAAATTTCATATAAACATTTATATTCACTGATAATTCCTAGGACTAAATTATTCTAAATTTGACCGCAGACACGGCAAATTGAAGGTAATAGCAAATTTCATATACACATTGATATTCAAAGATAATTTTAAAGAATAAATTAATTTAAATTTGACCAACAACACGGTAATTGAGGATAATATCAAATTTCGTATAAACATTGATATTCAAAGATAATTTTTAAAATACAAACTTATTCTAAATTTGACCAACGACACGGAAAATTGAAGGTAGTAGCAAATTTCATATAAACATTGATATTCAAAGATAATTTTAAAGAATAAATTAATTTAAATTTGACCGACGACACGAAAAATTGAGGATAATATCAAATTCCATATAAACATAGATATTCACAGATAATATTCTAAGAACGATGTTATTTTAAATTTGACCGACCAGATTGAAGACTTGAGGCAGTTGGAAGAGACACAGGGAGGGTCGGTGACATCTGTTGTCCACGTCCGCAATAAATTTCGACGGCCCGGGGTTTGTCCTCGGACTTCCAATGAGGACCTCCATATCCCGGGTAACACATTGCCTCGACGTCACCCTGGGGAAGCCTGGAGTGTGAGATCAACTTAATGCCATCGCTTAAACTCACAGCAGCTCACATCCTGAGGAACATTACATTAGATAGGAGTATTGATATCTTGATATTCGATCTGTTTCTACAAATATGCTTGTTATAAATTCAAACTACAGACTTATAAGCTTATATCCATAGGTTCACTAAACAACCCTAAGCTTCCTTCCATAGTAAATACAGGGTATATTCCAATCCAATACAATAGTAGAGTGGTCTAGATATTAATTTGGTGAAACCGCTGAGAGGGTTCACTACTGATGAACCAAGCCCTCTCATTCAATAACTTATATCATTGCAGTATGATCTGTAGAGATAATGTTGACTTTGCTTAGAATTTTTAATGAAACTGATTCCAAGAATTATTAATTAAACATTATATTTATTGATTTACAAGAGAGAGAACAAAATATAAAAGGGAAACTGATATTAAACAAAGGAACTTTTTTTTCTTTCGGTTAGCCCCTATTTACCGGTGAGCTTACACACACTCTATGGTAACAATTAATTAATATATACAACAGATAATACTTGATGCAATTTTAAAAAAAAAACACAATGCCAGTAAATGTATTTGTTACATTTTTTTAGCGATAGATGGCAATTTATAAATTGAACCTATTTTTAACGCGTATGTTTATTTTCAAAATAAAACAATTGTTGTCCTTACTACAATGATACAATAATGGAAGGGCCTGGCAGATCTTTTGCGTGGCTGCACCTCAACAACCAAAAAAAAGCGTTTTAGGTATTTGGTCAATTCTGTAATAATTAAAAATCAACGATTAGTTGATATTTATTCCGTCAGATGGCGTTGGCCATCAGCAACTTTTAGCTGCAAGATGAGGAGATGTCTTTTATTATATAATAAGTAGATAATCAAAAAAGGACCAAGCTAGAGTGTGAATGGATTTGAAGAAATCTCTGAACCATTATTATTATTAACTTTATTAACATCATGAAACGCGATATCCCAAACTCAGGGATATTTGCGCCAATACATTTCACTGCATTACAGCAATACGGCTATATACAATCCTGTTCAATTCATTATTTTACATAAATTAACTAAAGAAAATTGTCCAAAGAGAAAAACAAACAACAAAGCAAAACACACAGAGCAAGCATCGCAGTTCTTTTTTTTTTTCTAAGATTCCTTCTCTTTTTTCCAATTCAAGAGAAAGTTGTATATGTATTTACAAAATTGATCAAAATTTTTATACTTTTCTTTTTTGTCTACAAATTCATCAAGCTGTCCAATTCGACCAAATCTATTTTCCCTAAAATCCCGGAAAATTGGGCACTCCAGAAGTAGATGTCTCGCGTCTTGAATTTCACCTCCGCAGAAGCATCCTGGTTCCTTCACGGCGCCGATAGTTGCCAAAAATTTCCCAAAATTGCCATGATCTGTAATGAATTGGATATTATAAAAATTTGGACGGAAAAATCTTGGAATTCCTAATACGAAAAAGCTTCTGAAAATTTCATTAGTGTTCTCAAAAATTTCATTCATTTTTGCGTGTAAGAATGATTTGACTATACTTGGAGCATGGGGTTCGTAAGTAATTAGATCTTCAATGGACATTTGAGCTAGATCAAATTTGATTATTCTGGATTCTATATAATCTGTTAGGAGTGGAATTTTTGCCAAGCTATGCACACAGTTTGATGAAGTGGTTTTGTATGCTCTAACTGCCCATAAAATGATCTGGTACTGCATGGAGTTCAGTTTTTGTTTACAACGATTGTTTAAATATTTGAACCAAATTTCAGAACCGTATGTAAGTACAGGCCTAATGATTGTTTTGAATAAAGTTAACCTCTTTTCAGTGTCTAAACCCCACATATTGCCACTTAGTGAACATAATAAATTTTTCATACGTCCTGCCTTACACAGAATATCATTAACATGCGGTGTAAAGTTAACTTTGTTTTTCCATTTGTGATTAGAAAATTTCATTCCCAGAATTTTTACTTGCTTGACCGGCATTATTATATTGTTATTAACCTTAATAGGTATTTTTTGTCTGTTATGTAGGTATAGCATATTAGTCTTCTCTGTACTGATCGTTAATTTATTTCTATTACACCATTGGATCACATAATTTAAGGTGTATTCATTTGCGGTTTTTAGTCCTTCAATAGTCTTATTCCAGCAAATTATTGTAACGTCGTCTGCATAACATATAATATCTGCATTCATTGAATCAAAATTTATCAACAAATCATTTAGCAAAATATTCCATAGAAGTGGAGATAAAGGTCCACCCTGTGGACATCCTTTAGTTAGTTTCTTATAAAAAGTTTCTGATTCGTATGTAAATTTCACCTCCCTTTCATTATTCAAATAAGATTTTATGATCCGTATTAAATCTGAAGGAACATCATCATTATCCATTCTTTTTATAATAGCAGGCCACCATGCATTGTCGAATGCACCCGCAATATCTATAGCTATCAAGGATGTCAATTCTTTTTGTTTATGTTTCAATATAGTTTCTATAATTTTATCCATTCCAGTAATTGTTGATCTAGATTTCATAAAACCATGCTGCCTTGAGCTCATTAAATTATTCTCTAAATAATAGTTACTTAATTTATTTTTTATTATATTCTCAAATGTTTTAGATAGATTAGATGTCAATGATATAGGTCTATAACTTTTATTTATTTCATAATTCGTTTTGCCTGGTTTTGGAATTATTTTTAAGAATGATTTTTTCCATTCATCCGGATAATATCCCATTTCTATACATTTATTGAATAATTTATGCAGAATTGGGATTATTTTTATTTTAGCCTGTCTAATCATATTGTTACTAATGTAATCAGGGCCCGGTGCTTTTTTAATATTTGTTTTTAAAATTGTTTCCTCTATTTCCTTAGATTCGATATAAACACTACTTTTATTTTTATATTTAGGCGTATAATTTCTAATCAAAATATGATCATCTTTATCCAAACCTCCAATATCATCCTGAAATAGATCGTTCATTAAACTTTTTATTTTGTCGGTCTTTAAATGATCTGGTAAATTATCTATTAGTGGTAATCCTAAATTTCTATTTTTCGATCTCAATGACTTGAATATCCTATAAGCATTACCAAATGAGTTATTTGAATGACTTTCTTCTATAAAAATTCTCCAACTCGCTCTTTTTGCCTTTTTACTTTTATTTAAATATTTATTTCTCATTGATTTATAGGTCTTTTCAAGGACCTTTCCATGTCGGTAATACAAATTTCTAATATAGTGGAAATCGTTTTTTCATTTTCTCCAGCTTCCCATCCCACCAGTATGTATTTGTTTTATGATTTCCGCTTCTTGTCTTAACATTTAGTGACAGATAAGCTGCCTCTTTAATTATTTGTGTGAGAGTCTTTACAATGTTGTCAATATCTTTGATGTTTGACGCGTGGTTTATCATGGTGATAATATTATCTACGTCTTGTATTGCTATTTTTTCGGTAAATGTTTTCCAATCAGCATCTTTTTCTATAAATTTCCATGTTGAGTTTTGAACTGTCCTTTGTCCTTTTCTCTTTTAGCCAAATTTTTTAAAGGAATAATCTCAGTCTCAACTTTATTTTTTCATACTTTTCTTTTTTTTATCATTTACACTTATATTTATTTTTCTTCTTCTTTTTAATTTTTTCATTCAAAATTATTATCTTTTACTTTTTTTTTATTAGTTCTTCCTTATATCTATTTTACACATCAATTGAATTACTATTATTACAAAAAAAAAACTTAAATTCCATATATAGACATTTTTAATTCTCTCTCTCTCTCTCTATCATTATATAATCATTATATATTCATATTTATATTTATTCTGTATTTAACCTTATATAATCTTATATGGACGTTGTAATAAATCAGTTTCAATCTCTTATATTATTTTTCCTTTTAAAATTTTATTATATATTTTATTTCAATATTGAACAATGAAAATGTTGTTTTCATTTGATCTACGAAAATTTACCTTTAAATTTCTTGTGTAATAAATTGATAAAAAGAGAGAAAAATATCCTTCGAAAAATTTGAAGGAAAAATGTGTTTTTTTCACAGATCCATGTACGCAATTAGAAAAGTATTTTAAAGACATCTATAATTAATATTATAATATAGAAAAGATTTTATTTATAAATATTTTTCCAATATTTCGAGGAGCAACTCGGTCTTGTAGAACGAGAGTGGTGTACGCATGCTCACATGTTTCAGTGCAAAGACTAACATCCTCAATAAAGAGAGGTGAGTTGCCCTTCAAAATATTGGAAGAAAAAATATATATTTATAAATTCAATATATTCATATTTTATAAATAGAACAAGATAGAGGACATTGCTGTGATAGAGATGTATGGAGATATCTGAGGCTCTTCATTGGACATGATAACAACAGCATAAAATTGACCCAGAACAGCAGCTTTACACACTCAAGATAGAGAACATTGTGACTGCTGTGATAGAGATGTATGGAGACATCTGAGGCTCTTCATTGAACACGACAACAACAACATAAAATTGACCCAGAACAGCAGCTTTACACACTCAAGATAGAGAACATTGTGACTGCTGTGATAGAGATGTATGGAGACATCTGAGGCTCTTCATTGGACACAACAACAACAACAGAAAATTGACATGGACCCAGAACAGCAACTTTACACACCCAAGATAGAGGACATTGCGACTGCTGTGATAGAGATGTATGGAGACATCTGAGGCTCTTCATTGGACACGACAACAACAACAGAAAATTGACATGGACCCAGAACAGCAGCTTTACGCACCCAAGATAGAGAGCATTGGGACTGCTGTGATAGAAATGTATGGAGACATCTGAGGCTCTTCATTGGACACAACAACACTAACAGAAAATGGACATGGACCCAGAACAGCAGCATTACACATTCAAGATAGAGGACATTGCTGTGATAGAGATGTATGGAGATATCTGAGGCTCTTCATTGGACACGACAACAACAGAACATTTCTTGAAAATAAAGATACTTCGGCCAGTAAATCTTTATTTTCAAGAAATGCCGGCCAGGCAGCTTCTATCTTTACGATAAATAGAACAATATGTAAATATGATTTCATTATTCATTGTTGAAATAAGGTGTGTAATTAAAAATAATATTTCTCAAATGATGTCTTAGGTTCAGATTGAGTCTAGAGCTGTTTATCTGGAATGATGATGTTTTGTGTCTCGGATCAAATAGTTGGTCTAGTCCCCATGTTACTTGGTCTCATCAAACAGCCCTTGTTGACCGCTGCTGAATTAGTCTTTGTCAAGATCAAAGGGGAAATAATGTCGTTCAATCAGGATGTAGCATCAAAGATTGACTTTCTCGACATTTGATAGACTTAAAGAGAGAAACGCGACCAGAATAGGAAGTCTTACCTTCAACCTGTTTGTCATTGAAGTTATCTATTCGATAAACTAATTCCTTGAATCAATATTGAAATTTTCTCCCGTAGAAGGGCTTTCTTGCCCGAAAACCTGAGAGATTTTAAATATTTTTAAAATAAACTTTTCCCTGGAGACTTAATGTTTTTATTTTCATATTGAAGTTACCTGTTTGTAGGTGTGATGACATTTTGTTTTTTCATAATTTGAGAAAGATGGATCAACTTGATTGGCATTGGATATTTAGGATCCTTGGTAGAATACAATTCCATCACCGAAGATGACTGGTGTAAATGCTTCAATAATTGGTTTTCACGGATTGAATCAATGTTGCATAGGTGCTAAAGAATGCATGTAGATTTTAATGGCATAATTTATTTTTTAATATTTTAATATTGATTGCAAAACCTTTTGGAGCGTCCTTGTATTTCTTTTTCTCAATATTGAATATGTTCAATAAATAATGATGAATATTTTCAAATTCCACAAAGATTTTATCAATCTTCTTTAATATCAATCATTGATATACGATATCTCTTCTAGTCTTCTTTTTGATTCTCATTTACTAAATGGAAATCAGAATGTATTCCTTTCATGCTAGATATGGTTAATATATAAATATGGTATATGGTTGATCAAATATATTTGTGAATGATATTTAGAGAAGAAAATTTCTCTCTCTTTTAAGCCATTGTTGCTCTCTTCTCTTGGAAAATTTATTTCATATTTTATTTAAAATATAAGTCCTCGGTTAACTGTGATGTTTGAAATGAATAGTTTTGCCAACTCTATTCATAAGATGATGCATTGACGTGCTATCTGTTATTCGAAATTGAAACCATTTTATACGCCTATGATTCTTTTTGAAATTAAGCAATTTTCTACTGTCCTTTCTGCAAAGATAAAGTATATTCATTTCTAACGTTTATTCTTTATCTTCTAAAAATGTCCAGTTAGAGAACTCTTAATGTGAGATTTATTTTATATATCTTCATGTTTCATCATCTTCTTCTTTCTTATCTCCACTCAATCACACTATGGTATCAAGCTTGTAAAGCTTGTTGATGGTGTCTGCTTGGGAAGAGTAGAACTCATCAATGGATGTTCATGTTTCATGGATAAAAGAAGTTACAAATATAATTATGAGAAAACAATAGAAAAAAATAAAAGATAAGTGGGTCAGGTGTTGATATTAAAAATAAAGAAGGCATCTCCTGACCACGAGCACATGTGCTTTTTAGATGGCAGAGCGCCATCTAGTGGAGCAAGAATAAACTAAACGTTTATTTAGCTTGCTCCGTGATATTTGGCCAACCCAATCTAAAAAGCACATCAGCTCTGCCATCTAAAAAGCACATGTGCTCGTGGTCAGGAAATGCCTTCTTTATTTTTAATATCAACACCTGACCCACTTATCTTTTATTTTTTTCTATTGTTTTCTCATGTTGTAAGCGTCTTTACGCAAATTTGGCCTTAAATACCCATTTCTTGATTTTTCGGGAAGCCATTGAGACCAAATAATCTTTTTGGTCGGAGTGGTTACAGCCTACTCCACGCTGACGAGCGCCAACAGCGCGAAACGCGTTCGTGGATGGCTTTTTTTGATTTATCAAGAAATTGGGTTGGCCAAATAGCACGGAGCAAGCTAAATAAACGTTTAGTTTATTCTTGCTCCACTAGATGGCGCTCTGCCATCTAAAAAGCACATGTGCTCGTGGTCAGGAGATGCCTTCTTTATTTTTAAATATAATTATATTGTGATGCATAGCGTTCCATCTGTTATGAATATTCGAAACTATTATAGACGCGTATGATTTCAAAAGAATCATACGCATCTATAACAGTTTCAAATATAATTAACATTTCCACGTGATGATCAGTGACATTCTGTGATGTAAATGGATTCTCGTAACATTTTATTGAGTAAAAGCAACTTGGTTCAACTTATCTTTTCGACTACCCCTCTTTAACTTTGAAAAACTTTTACAAAATACAACCTTTCTAAAATGTCGATATAAACTTGAAACTCGGGAGGTTTAAAACAACCACAGATTATTCCTATCACACGTTTTATTGGAGAAATGTGTTTAGCGTGAATCTAGCGGAATCTCAATAAATCATCTTTTATTCTGTGATCCACAACCTCGGCCAGCGCTCACATTTTTTATAGAAATTTCTCTTCGATACTTTACTAATGGTATTGCAGGCGGTTCAATGGAAGATTTTTTTCAGATCTATTTCATTTTTTCCTACAAACCTCTCTTTTGTATCCCTAGAGTTTCAAGATTGGTTTCGCTCCTGGAATTTATCACTCCCGATATTATTTGAAGCTTTATAGAACTATATGTTGAATGGTTAATAAATAACGATATTTTTGTAAACACACATCCACTTATTGACAAAACTTAAGGAAGTTGTACTTCTGAATCTCCGATCTCAGTCATAGTCTTTAATTGTACTTATGCACAATAGTACTTCAGTAGAACTTATCCAGTAGTACATCTTCGTTAGTGTATCTTTAGTAGTACATCTTCAGTAGTATATCTTCGTTAGTACAACTTCAGTAATACATATTCAGTAGAACATATTTAGTAGCAGATCTTCAGTAATACATGTTCAATAGTACATCTTCGCTAGTGCAACTTCGTTATTACAAATTCAGTAGTACATCTTCAGTAATACATCTTTAGTAGCAGATCTTCAGTAGTAAATCTTCAGTAATACATCTTTAGTAGCAGATCTTCAGTAGAACATCTTCAATAATATATCTTCGCTAGTGCAACTTCGTTATTACAAATTCAGTAGTACATCTTCAGTAATACATCTTCAGTAATACATTCAGTAATACATCTTCAGTAGTACATCTCCGTTAGTGCAACTTCAGTAATACATTCAGTAATACATCTTCAGTAAAACATATTTAGTAGCAGATCTTCAGTAATACATCTTCAGTAGTACATCTCCGTTAGTGCAACTTCAGTAGTTCCTGTTCAGTAGTAGTACATCTTCAGTTATTCCAGAAATAGATTTCCAGTAGCTCATGTTCAATGGTACATCTTAAAGAGTACAGATTCAGTAGCCCAAACTTCAAATATTATTTAAATGTATTCCAATAAAAGGAGTCAGAACAAACATATTGTGTGGAATGTACCCATGATGATGGTATCTTTTAGATGTCACATTTGTCATTTCTAACATTCACCAACATCACACATGTGACAATTACAGATTGCATTAAAGAAATATTGATTTATGATGCATTGGTATGCCATATGTTATGAAAATTCGAAACTATTATAGACGCGTATGATTCTTTTAAAAATTAAACAATTTCTACTGTCCTTACTGCAATGGAAAAATTAATGGGAGGCATTAGAAATCGTTTAATTTTTAAAAGAATCATACACGTCTATAATATTTATATAAAAAATAGACACTTCGGTCAGTTGGAGTTTTTTATTTTCTCAACGTTTCGACAAAATCTTTTGTCTTCGTCAGGAGAAGTAAATAAAAATAAAGCATTTGGCAAGGCGTTAAAAATTGTTCTGAGGTTTGCAAGGACGTTCTCACGTGATTTTTCGAATTTAGTACAACATCTAAAGCGCGAGTCAAAAACAAATATTAAACTCGTCAAAGACTATGATCTTGGAAATAAATAAATATATAATAATAAAATTATAATAAATTAAGTAAAAATAAATAAATAAAGTAATATAATAATAATAATCAGAAAGATTATTTTATAAATTTCTAACTATTATGTCCAATTTTTATCTAGCTTATTAACTATTTTTTTATAATAGATTAGAAATATTGATTTTTTAATAATAATTTACCTTCACTTCCATCAATAATTGACAATATGACCCAGAATAAGTATATTGCTGCGGCATTTTATGGTTTCCACAAGTCCATATCTCAGAAGAAGGCCAAGTGATACTGACTCCTCACTTTCTTACTGCTACTCTTTTTGTGTTGTTTTTCTTGCTTCCCTCTTTCTCTTTCTTGTTTTTTTTTTTCCTTCTGTATATATCGCTATTTCCTTTGTTTCACTGCTTTGTTCTTATGCATACCTCTGGTGAATCCTGTATAGGGTCAGTGACCCTGAATAAAGGCTTTGTTGTTGTTGTTGTTGTAATAATAATAATTTACAATGGAAATGTAAAGCTTATAAAGTGATATCTTGATCCCAATAGACTGAGGTAGCCAATCTCCATTCTGTTCAAATAAACAACTCGGGTATTGGCTACAGTGAAAAATATAGATATTTCATTATATACATTCAAACCTTTATGGAGAAATTCCAGGAAAATACATATTTCATCTTATATGCCTTTATAGAATTTCCTAGAATATACGTACATTATAACCAAATTTATGTAAAAGAATTCAGCTTTAATAAAATATATCTATGAAGATTTAGAATAAAGCAAAAATTCTAATGTATATCTCGGAAATTTTATTATTAAAGAAAAATTTGTCTGGAAATAATAAGAAATGAATAGAAAATGTTTCCCTCTTCTTTTATTTAAATATTTTATTCTTGTAATAGATTGGCTATACACTCATGTGGACAAAACTTAAGGAAGTGGGAAGTATTTATTGTCGCTGGTCATCTTTTTTTTTTTTTTTTAAGGAGACAGAGGTTGTTCACACTTTGTTATCTCGTGTATCTTCAATAAAGGTCACTATGTATCAAATATCTTGAAGATTTATTGTCTGAATCCCTATATACATGCTAAAGGTACAACTTCCTTAAGTTTTCTCCATGAGTGTATCTTTCAGAGTTATTGTCTTAATCCCGATATACATGCTAAAAGATACAACTTCCTTAAGTTTTGTCCATGAGTGTATCTTTCAGAGTTATTGTCTGAATCCCGATATACATGCTAAAAGGTACAATTTCCTCAAGTTTTGTCCCTGAGTGTATCTTTCAGAGTTATTGTCTTAATCCCTATATACATGCTAAAGGTACAACTTCCTTAAGTTTTCTCCATGAGTGTATCTTTCAGAGTTATTGTCTTAATCCCGATATACATGCTAAAAGATACAACTTCCTTAAGTTTTGTCCATGAGTGTATCTTTCAGAGTTATTGTCTGAATCCCGATATACATACTAAAAGGTACAACTTCCTTAAGTTTTGTCCATGAGTGTATCTTTCAGAGTTATTGTCTGAATCCCGATATACATACTAAAAGGTACAACTTCCTTAAGTTTTGTCCATGAGTGTATCTTTCAGAGTTATTGTCTGAATCCCGATATACATACTAAAAGGTACAACTTCCTTAAGTTTTGTCCATGAGTGTATTTCACAGACAATTTCTGTTTTACAAATAGACGTTATCTTCAAGTTTCTACAGTGAAATAGACCGGTGTCCACTATCTGTTAGAGCCAATCTACTCCTTGTACTAAGACCATTCTCTAAAGGGTCAGTAGACGAAGGTAATAAACATTCTATTTTAGATTTTTGCTTTTATTTATTCTTCTCTATTAAATATATATTTGCATACATTCCTCTTTTCATATTATTTCAACCACTTTTTAAAAAATTACCTTTATATCAATTTTACAATGTTTCCTTATATTTATATATAGTTATTATTATTCCTTATTTACATATTACAGTACAAAATTCGAAACTATTTTAAAGGCGTAAGATTCTTTTTGAAATTAAACAATTTCTCTACTGCCCTTACTGCAATGGAAAAATTAAAGGGAGGGCCTGGGTCATCAGTGGTGAACCCTCCCAGCGATTTCGCCAGTTTAATCTACAATACCGCTGTTATATTGCATTTTTGGAACTTCCTTTTTTGTTTAATTTCAAAAAGAATCTTACGCCTTTAAAATAGTTTCGAATTTTGATAACAGATGGCGCGCTAGTGCATCATATATTACAGTACAACTTGGATAATTCGAAAACGTCTTTAATTCCAATATTTATCTTGGTCCCTAGCCCTTTATTCAAAACGTTTTTATTTCGAAATTTTGGATAATTCGATTTTTTTTGTTCACTTGGGCTTCGAATTATTCAATTTTGACGTGTATATACTGTTTGAGTGGGTGTATTTTTGTGTAGAAGCAATTTAGCATGAATGGAATTTATGTTCCCAACTTTGCCTTCCTTATTATACGCCCGTTGAGCTTTAATAAAAGCGCAGTATAATCTCCACCCCAGGTATCATTCAAGCCGCCCTCACCGCTTCTATTAAATTTCCCTACCAAAAATAATCCTCCACCAGGCTAGAATAACAAGCCGTTTAATTCCTCTCTGAATATATTCGGTGAAATATTAAATTTGCTTTATGCGCCAGATGGGTGTTTTATTTGAAAATATTTCCGTATTTTTGATAGATAAATAACGGTAATAAAATATTCTTCTATATATAAAGAGAGATATTACTTTATTGTGGAGCTCTGTGTAAGCCTTTAATATTCCACGTATCCAGTTATTGAATGTTATATAGCGGTTAGTCTCTTGAGGAGTTATTGCCATTATATCTTCTCTTTCTTCTATTGCTGTAGTTAGAGCGCTGTTATTGGAGGTAGTCCATTTGGATGAGGAAAACTAAGATTAAAACGCGGCTGATTTTACGCTCGTCTTTTCAGTGATACGCTAACCTATGTACTGTGGCCACTGGACATGCGTCGGACCTGGAGGCTGTTGGGCTCTACGCTGCCTGGAGTATAGGAGCTCCATCTATGCTTCCTCTCTGTGGTGAATCTGTATAAGACCTGTGGTCTTAATAAAGCTGTATGTGTATATATCTATATGAAAGCCTGGAGTATAGGAGCTCCATCTATGCTTCCTCTCTGTGGTGAATCTGTATAAGACCTGTGGTCTTAATAAAACTGTATGTGTATATATCTATATGAAAGCCTGGAGTATAGGAGCTCCATCTATGCTTCCTCTCTGTGGTGAATCTGTATAAGACCTGTGGTCTTAATAAAACTGTGTGTATATCTATATGAAAGCCTGGGGTATAGGAGCTCCATCTATGCTTCCTCTCTGTGGTGAATCTGTATAAGACCGATGGTCTTAATAAAGCTGTATGTATATATATGAAAGCCTGGAGTATAGGAGCTCCATCTATGCTTCCTTCCTGTGGTGAATCTGTATAAGACCTGTGTTCTTAATAAAGCTGTATGTGTATATCTATATGAAAGACTGGAGTATAGTAGCTCCATCTATGCTTCCTTCCTGTGGTGAATCTGTATAAGACCTGTGGTCTTAATAAAACTGTGTGTATATCTATATGAAAATCTGGAGTATAGGAGTTCCATCTATGCTTCCTTCCTGTGGTGAATCTGTATAAGACCTGTGGTCTTAATAAAGCTGTATGTGTATATCTATATGAAAGACTGGAGTATAGGAGTTCCATCTATGCTTCCTTCCTGTGGTGAATCTGTATAAGACCGGTGGTCTTAATAAAGCTGTATATGTATATCTATATGAAAGACTGGAGTATAGGAGTTCCATCTATGCTTCCTTCCTGTGGTGAATCTGTATAAGACCGGTGGTCTTAATAAAGCTGTATGTGTATATCTATATGAAAGCCTGGAGTATAGGAGTTCTATCTATGCTTCCTCTCTGTGGTGAATCTGTATAAGACCGGTGGTCTTAATAAAGCTGTGTGCGTTTTGGAGAGAGAGAGAGGTTCTCGTAGTTATGTTAATAAATTATTAAGAAATCCTCCAATAAGCGACCTATCTGAAATGAAATCATCTTCATGAGCGACCACCATGGTAGAATCCCTATAACAAGATATTATCCGACCTCGAATTCCTGAATTTTCGCACAGGTTATGAGGCGCAGGAAGACGGAAATATATCACAGTGTTTTACTACACAGAATACTTTACACACAATCAATTATATTCAATATGAATCTTTGAGTTGGAGTTGAGAAAAGGATAATTCAAATAAATATGTACTTTGAAGCGTATTCTCATTAAGTCTTACTTGGTGCATTGGTCAGAAAGTAGGTGATGGAAGCCAATTTCTCTGGAGGCAGATGTTTTCCCTGGGGAAATTCTGAGAATCTATCTGGAAGGCTGAATATTTAGGTCATGGTCATGTCTTTAGGGCTCTGTGGAACAGCCTTTTACTGTTCTCTTCGGTTATGGCGATGTCTTGACGGCTCTTTGGCCTTCTTACATATTTCTGACCTCACTGTCACGGCCATGTACCATGTCTTTAGGGCTCTGTGGAACAGCTTCTTACTGTTCTCTTCGGTTATGGCGATGTCTTGACGGCTCTTTGGCCTTCTTACATATTTCTGACCCCACTGTCACGGCCATGTACCATATCTTTAGGGCTCTGTGGAACAGCTTCTTACTGTTCTCTTCTGTTATGGCGATGTCTTGATGGCTCTTTGGCCTCCTGACATATTTCTGACCTCACTGTCATGGCCATGTACCCTGTCTTTAGGGCTCTGTGGAACAGCTTCTTACTGTTCCCTTCGGTTATGACGATGTCTTGATGGCTCTGTGGAACAGCTTCTTACTGTTCTCTTCGGTTATGGCAATGTCTTTACGGCTCTTTGGCCTCCTTACATATTTCTGACCCCACTGTCACGGCCATGTACCATGTCTTTAGGGCTCTGTGGAACATCTTCTTACTGTTCTCTTCGGTTATGGCGATGTCTTGACGGCTCTTTGGCCTCCTGGCATATTTCTGATCTCACTGTCACGGCCATGTACCATGTCTTTAGGGCTCTGTGGAACAGCTTCTTACTGTTCCCTTCGGTTATGACGATGGCTCTGTGGAACAGCTTCTTACTGTTCTCTTCGGTTATGGCGATGTCTTGACGGCTCTTTGGCCTTCTGACATATTTCTGACCTCACTGTCATGGCCATGTCGAATGCAATGTATATACATTCTATTCATATGTATTCTACAAGATCGCAGTCACCGTTCGGAGGAGATTAATAGAATCGCCAAATGTCGTGGGCCAATTGGATGAGGAAAGCGAAGACTAAAAGGTGGCTGATTTCACACTCGCCTTTTCAATGATACGCTAACCTATGCACGGTGGATTCTGTGGCCACTGGACATGCGTCGGACTTGAAAGATGTTGGGCTCTGCGCTGCCTGGAATATGGGAGATTTATCTATGCTTCCTTCCTGTAGTGAATCTGTATAAGACTGGGGTGGTCTTAATAAAGCTGTATGTATGTGAATATATACGAACCTGTGTTGTGCCCAGGGTGTTTCTACTACATCAACTGCACGACCAACCCTATCCTCTATAACGTCATGTCCCGCAAATACCGAAGGGCCTTCCGTGAGACCCTGTGTTGCTGCTGTACACCGAGGGGCCTGCAGAAGGACTGGGCGGACTACAGTCTCACAGGGACCATGAGGGGCCACGGGGCCTCTTCACATCGTCGGGTGGGAGATTCCAGCCTCAACGGCGTTTCTATCATCTCCAGACATTGAAATTGCTCTTGCACATGCCATGTCATGGCCACCTCTTGTAATATAATCTTTCACATTGTATCCTCTTACATTTATATATATCCTTTTTCCTATCCTTGTACCCACACATCGTGTCTTGTCACATGTGAGATCACTAACATCCAACTTTACTTATCATATCCCCCCACATTCCTATCTCTCACATAAATTCCAGGTAGGAATTATCCTTTGTTGAATGCAGCCTACACATAGAATGCACATCTACAACGTATAATATCTTTACATGTAGAGATGTAAGAATATAAACAAATCACACAGCGATAATCTCTAATGCTTTGGCAAAATACAATATAATTCAACAAAAAATAAAGAAAGATCAAATATGCGAAATAAACTCTGAGAGAAGAATTACAAAAACAATAATAAGACTCAGAATAAAAGACTACAAAGAATGACAATACGTCCAGATGGCACAAGAACCTATAGGAAATGTAACAACTGTCCTAGTGTGGAACTAACCCCTACTCACATATTCTCATGCCCAGCAATGGCCGCAGCCTTGCAGAAAATTGACATGGACCCAGAGCAGCAGCTTTATACACCCAAGATAGAGGTCATTGCTGTGATAGAGATGTATGGAGATATCTGAGGCTCTTCATTGGACACGACAACGACAACACAGTGCTAATAACTTTACAAATAACTTCCTAATGACTTCACTGCGATTTCAAACACAATTGGAAGAAACTGATTCATCATTGATGAACCAAGCGGTTATACCAATTCAATCGGCCAAACTGATCGAATATTGTTGGGTCAATCGGCCAAATATTGTTGGGCTATTATGATTATGCAAGTGGCACCTTAGTGGAATTCTTAGTGAAGGATTTTAGGGAAACTCTAATAATCACTAAACACTTTCATCCTATCTCCCTTTCAAGCTCTACAAGCTTGATACCCTAATATGATTGTGAGTGGAGATAAGAAAGACGAATATCATATCGCTACCATCAGTTCTCTAGTTCTTGATGTGGAATTGCAAAGCAAACGATAGAAAAAATAATCATAATCAAATTCATTGAGCATAAACAGATTGATAAATGGAAAATCCACCAACACTACAGAGGCTTATAAAAAGAAAACTTTTGTCATTTCTAAAGAAATTTCATATTACTTCAAAATATTATAATAATTTATTTATTTAACAGATTATCAATTCTGATATTTATATATTCTGTTACTCTGTAAACTTCCCTCATTGCTTCTCTTATATTTTATAATTTTAAATTGTATCTTTGACTTGAATTTCTATGTTATCCTTAAATCTTTCTTAATTCTCTACATGACAATATACCATTTCATTTACCGTTCGTCATCAAATTTATTTATCAAGTTTTGTATTTTCGAATGTTTACAGATATCCTCCGAATTAACGATGTTTTGGCATATACTTCATTCATTAGTGATTGCAAATTATAAACTGAGATTTTGTCTTCAAAGGATGACACATCTAATTATTATTCATGATAAAATTGTGAAAAAAGTATTAAAATTACAAATATATTCTTACAATGAGTATATCTTTTATTTAAAAAACGCTAGCTTTGATAGCATTAATCGCTCTTCAACGGGCTTACTATAATATCGACTTTATCCCACCAGAAATATTTACAAAACTCAACTTTTTGTAAATATTTCTGGTGGGATAAAGTCGATATTATAGTAAGCCCGTTGAAGAGCGATTAACGCTTGAAAGCTAGCGTTTTTAAATAAAAAATGTACTCATTGTGAGAATATATTTGTAATTTTAATACATCTAATTATGTCATTTTTTCTCTTTAAAAAATAGACACTTCGGCCATAAAAAAAAATTATTTTCTCAACGTTTCAACAGAAATCTTTTGTCTATGTCAGGAGAAATAAAAATAAACCATTTGGCAAGGCGTTAAAAATCGCGTGATAACGCCTTTGCAACCTCGGAATAATTTTAATACCTTGCCAAATGCTTCATTTTTATTTCTCGTGACGAAGAAAAAAGATTTTTGTTGAAACCTTAAGAAAATAAAACTTTATCTGGACGAAATATTTTTAAAGAAATTTGAATGCCGGTCAGGCAACCTCGATCTTCAAGAATTTCAAATTTTATGCTCTATTTTTTTATTCATATTAGATGATATTTGGGTTTTTGAAATATACCTTTTACAATACTTCCACATACCCATTAAGGAATTGACACATTCCTGTTTATTAATCGCTATACATAATTGTATGATCATTGTGCATTAATTCTTGTTCTTTTTCACGTTTTGTTAACCTATTTCTTCACTACTTGTACACAAAGCATCCATCTCTACCAATCAAACGAATTATTTCTGCATCCTATATTTGTTATATATATCTTTAAAAAGCATAAATATCTATAAATAATATCATATATATTGGTTATAATTAGGAATATATATTATATACACACTCATGGATAACACTTAAGGAAGTTGTACCTTTTAGCATGTATATCGAGATTCAGACAATAACTTTGAAAGATACACTCATGGACAAAACTTAAGGAAGTTGTACCTTTTAGCATGTATATCGAGATTCAGACAATAACTCTGAAAGATTTTACAGTGACTTTTATTAAAGACACGAGATAACCAAGTGTGAACAGTCTCTGTCTCCTTCAAAAAACTGCCTTAAGTTTTGTCCATGAGTGTATATTCTTCCAATAAGTGAGAATATGTAGAAAAACATTTTAAATTACAAGAGCTTAACATTATAGGATTTATCAATATATTCTTACAATTTTTATTTAATATTTACTAAAATACACTCAATATTAAGGTGGAAACATAAGGTTTTAGTGAAATGAGTTTCTTTTTACACAATTTTAAATTCCAATCTATAAATTTCGGGCATGAAAGCCCTTCTAACGAAAACACGGTACAATTCTCACTGTGTATTTCAATAACTACAATATTTTTATTAAACACAAAAATATATAGCTTCCTTTGAGACTCCATATAAAAATAATGCCTTTAAAATAGTTCACATTATTAAACTCTTTTTAGGAATTTCGTGCCCTAAAAAGATTTTGAAATTAACTTTGGTATAGACAAACTTTATGTGCCTAGAATTCCTTTGGGGTCTAATTCTGCCATAAATTTTAAAATTACAAGAGCAAAAGAAAATTTAATATGCGCCTAAATTATCATCTTGAATTATTATAAGCCTTTTCGGAAAAAACATATTAACACTATGTAGGGAGATATACACGTGTGTATATATAACTTAATATAATAATTACATGTGAAATAATAATCCTGCAGAAAACATTAAAATTGGTCTTAAAAATGGATTCGTGATTTTTATTGTCCTTCTTTTAAAAATTAAAAAAAAATGTTATTTATTATTATATTTGCTTTTGAAATTATATATATCTTAATTTTTTTAATATTACTCTAACAAATTTTATATGAAAAGACATAATTTGATTCAAACCTTTTGATCTAATATATTTCATACAAATAAATGTATTATTAAATAATATATTATATGTGGATTACATTCTATCTTCAAAAATTTAATAAATCAGAAGGTGTTTTTCGTTCTTGATATAAAAAAGGATTTATTTTAAATGGATTATATGCCATACTAAAAATTATGTCGAATTTGAAACATATATAATTAGATAACAGATAGAATGAAATTATATTTACATATGAAAAATATTTCATTGTTTTAAAATAAAATATAACTTAATATTATCTGAAAACATTTTATACAAATAATATGATAATACTTTGATATAGTCTTTATTTTAAAATTTGAATAAAACAATATGTTTGAAAGGTAACATTAAATATAAATAATGTAACGGAAATAAAGAGAAGTAAATTTATGTAGCTTTTGGGGAGTGTTGATAAATATAGGAAGAGTGTCATATTACTTCTTTATTTATCACCTTCTTCTGATGCTTTGTGGATATTGTCTTACCTTCTGCTATATATTTATCACGTAGAAAAATATATTTATCCTTTACCTTTAACTAAAAAAAATTTCACTTCTAATTGCCACTTTTTTTTTCAAATTAATTCCAACCTTTTCCATTTAACACCTTTAACATTTTTAATATTTATATTACAAATCCATATTAAAGAATTGAATGCTACGATTCCCACTAGCGCCACACTGGACTTATCATCACTCTTTGTTTATCTTCTGCTTATGTTTATCTCTGAATGTTGTTCGCTATTAACTTTCTTTTTTTAAATAAATAATAAAGGTTATCAAATAACCAACAACGGCCTCATACCTTTCTACAAACTGTAGGTACCTAAACCTTACAACAATATCAATAGTTACAAATTTTATCTATAAATGACAATTGAAATTATAATATCCAATAGTATTCTAATCAATAAAACTACGTTCTCAATAAATGTATAATTTCTGAGAGAATTAGATATATATATATGCCTTCTCTGATATTAATAGAGTATTTTTGATTTTTTAAAAATGGCTTTATGCATATATAAAATATTTTATACTTCAATGGCAATTATATAAAACTTATTAACGGTTTTAAAAAAATATTATATCAACAATTAAAATATTTATAGCGAATATATAATAACTTAATATAAGGTTTTCAACAACGATATTTCAAAGTTTACTATCCACGTATTTAAGTTTCAAACGACATTAAATGTGAAAAAAACGATATTTTAAATTTCAATATTTTGTAGGTTAGTAGCATAATTCTCGATTTATAAAATTATATATTTTTAATAGAAACCTTGTTATTTAGAAACTCTTTTTATCTATTTTATTTCTTAAAATTCATATACGAAGATTTTGACGCTATATAATAATCGTTATTATATAATAATCGTTATTATAATCGTTAATTAAGTGTAAAGTATTATTAAATAATTGAATCGATATAAAAAGTTAATAAATAGAAAGGTCTCAGTCAGAAAAAAATTCAATTTGATCCGAAAATATTGATAATCAAATTAAATATAACTACAATATAATTCATAATGTTATTTTAAACAATAAAGTGTCATTTTACATTTAAGGTGGTTTGAACACCTTAAAACGTATATATTGAACTTTGAAATGTATTTGTTAAAAACGTCAAAATTTATTTATAAATCTTAAAAGTATAAATTCTTTATATATGTAACAAAAAATGCTTATTAAAATCAAAAAATGTTCTTATTAAATTAAAAATGTTCTCAATATAAATTCAAAAAGGTATATTTATTTTGTTTGATTAAAAAAGATAGACACAATAGAAACTAGAAAAACTCGTTATTATTAAAAGGCTTTTAAGCCTAAATTTTGTTTTTAAAGTTTAAAAATTTTGTTATTATCCGGCTTTCTCTTCACAAATTGTGTAACGGTTTAATTATATCATTTGACCTTTATTAATATAGCTTACAAAATACAAATTCTAAAATATTAAAGAGAAAAGATAATGCACATGCGTTTAAATCTAGGCAGTCGGTAAAATGACATTTTAAAGATAAACTCGGTCACGCATTACCTTTTAGTAAGGCTATCATCCATCAGACGAGTTTTTAAATCGCATTTCCCCGAAATGACATTTAATGTTGAGATATAATCATCCGCCATTTTCTTCCTCACCATTAGGCTAAACAAACGATAGGGATATTTGATGGCAAAAGACTGAAATTTGAGATATCTTTTTTTTTTTTTGGTTTTTAATTTACTTTTTAAATAGGCTCCCCCTTTCCCTTTTTAAAATATTTATGATAAATATTAGAAATATTTTCTTTATTTTTTTTTTCTTAAGATAATTGTGGTATTTATCTTAATATATGTCTATAAAATATTATTATCTTTTTTTTTTTTAATTCATGTATCACCTTTCTTTTGGAAAATATTTTGGAATCTTTTTTTTTTTATTAAAGGTTTGGAATTAAATATTTTAATAATTTATTATATATAATATATTTTCTTTCTTTGAATCTAGAATATATATACCAAGCGTATATTTTGCTATCTACTCATAAGATACAGGTCTATTTACAAATATATCATTTTGCGAAAATTCTTTGACGTAATGAGCGTCTAGAGAAAAATATGGTTGGAGTGGCCGAATTGAAATAATTTGCATATTTACGGGATATATTGTATATTTTCCGACCATACATTAAAACCTTTTTTTAGAATTCCAACAAATGAATACATTTTTTTTTTTTTTGTGCTTTAAAAAAGTTACATTTTCTTTCATATTATATAAGAAAAAGTTGTTTAAAAAATATCACTATATATTTAAATATATTTTAAATAATATCTATACTGCTTATTATATATAATTTTATTTAAAGTTTCAACTTTTTAAATTTTACACTAAAGAATTATATATTTGTGTCTAAGCTTTACAAATCAATTTGGTCTATCAACCCACATGGCTATAAAACATTATCTTCAATTGTGGTTTTTATTGCTTTTTCCCTAGTAACAGCTGGATTGAAATATCACCGTCTGCCAAGTTAACCCTCCCCATAGTGATTGGCTGAGCCAGTGATGTAGCAGCCAATAAACAAGAGGCGTATAAGGTCACGTGGTTAGGTATCTAAAGGCTTATTGAATCTTAACCGTATACGTCTGAAAAAATATATATCTTTAAAATTAAATACAGATTGTTTAAATATTCGAACGATAATTTCATTCTAAAATTTAAGTAAATATTCAAAATAGCTCCCACATTGATATTAAATTAACAAAATTACTTTTTTTATATACGAATTTATTATTAATATTTTAATTGTTGATACACAAATATTCTTAAATGAATTAACAAATTGAGAAATAAATACACATCGTTTCTAGATTTAATAAATTTGTAACAAAATTATTTTAATCAACAAATTTTTAAAAAATGGCCTTAAAAATTATAGATGTGAAAATTATTGTATTTAATATCACATTGGAAAAGTTGTATTCTTTATTAGCCTTTATATAAAATATAACATAACGTGCTCTTTGAATATATATTAATAATTATATATAATTTTATATTATAAAATATATTGAAATAATGTACAACCCCAATATCTTTAAAGACTGCGAAACTTTGTATCGTAATGTAATTATAATCACATAAAAATTACACATGCATGTACCATTTACCGAACATATTTAACATATATATAACTGCAATTATATGTTATATTTATTGCGTGCATGTATTGAATAATATTCAAACCCATTTTCACCTCTCACCTCTTTTTAAGTTGTTGCTGTTATATGTAAAATAAATTATATTATGTTGTAGCTATGTGTTTTATTTCACACCTTCATTTTAGAACGAGGGGTGTCGGTGGAAGGCTGGTTAAACCGTTTGGTTTTCGACCACTACGACCCGGGTTCGATTCCTGCATTGGACACTTTTTTCTGTTTAAAAAAAATGCTCCAATGGCCCCCGGTTCTTGCAAAAGTTCAACCCCACCAGCGAGTGCAAGTAACCAAACGGGGCTCTGGCACATTTGTAAGTGCAAAGTCGAACTGCTTTTCACATGTGTAGACATGTGGTGTACTTACAGTAAAAAACAGTCGCTAACTACCCACCATGATTATCATGGCCTGTACCACGTGTACTAGGGATAAGCAAAAAAAAATTTTTTAGAACGACATTTAAAAATTATCCCGCATGTGTTTCTTTTGAACGAAAAATCTAAAATTTATTTTAAGGAGAAATAACGATTATTTCTAACCTTAGGGATGAGGTATGAAAGTATGAATTGTGAAGAGTAATGTTAAACGGAAAAATAAAAGTGTGGGTTCGATTCCCATCCCTGGACACTTTATTTTTCCGTTTATCATTACTCTTCACAATTCATCCCTTTATACTTCATCCCTAAGGTTAGAAATAAATGTTATTTCTCCCCTTGAAAATAAATTTCGATATTTTCGTTCAAAAGAAACAGATAATTTTCAAATGTCGTTCTACAATCATGAGCCGAATTATATTGTATTATGACATTTATTTTAAGTCACATATTATTTATATAAATGCTATGTCTGTCTGTGGGCCACAAACTATACTCAGAAACTATTGAGATTTGATACATTATTGTTCCACCTATTGTTCAAGACATGAAGAATAAATCCAATATATGTAGGTTCCTATCTTGGAATTACAACAAAAACTTCCAAAATTAAATATTAATTTATTGTTATAAATAAGAATAATTATTCAAATACCATCGAATGTATGTTCATTATATCTCTATAAGGTCCGCCCTAAACTGACGAGGGTCATTAGCCCGAAACCATGGTCTCTAGGTGGACGCTTCTCAGTTTACCAAAGCTGGTGTTGTGGCTTTGTCACCGACCTTTGCCCGCTAGTTTGCGGAGACGGTCAATAAATGGTGTCTAGTTTTTAGCGTCTATTTTGCGAGAAGGCGATTTTATTTTTATATATCGTTATCCTCCCGGAAAATTTTGAATCTTTAAAGAGGTAGCTAAGATACAAATATATATATATATATGTTATATAAAAATATTATTCTATTTAAAATTATATTTCATAGATCCAAATACTCTGTTAAATCGACCGCCAGAGGTCAGGCTTCCCCTATAAAAACTCGTTGTTGTTTTATACCGTTGGCCGGCTTAAAACTTTTGTACATTATGTAAATAATCTTTTGTTTTCCTTGTTCTACTCGCCTTAAGCCAAACATTACTTTTATCAAATTATGTCTGTTTTTATATATTCGTTTAACTCAATTAAATTACTGATCAAAAGTGTTTTTCATTATCATACTTTAAAGATTCAACCACGACTACATCAACATGATCTAAATACAACAGAAATTCTCAGTCATTTTCTTTATTAAATATAACATATATGTAGATATGTTTCTATCAATATATATCTCTACTTTGGTTAATGATGAAACCTTAATGAAGAGAGCCATTAGACTGAAACCATGGTCTACAGGTGGCCGTTTATCAGTTTGCCAAATAATGGTCTTTTGACTTTGTCATCGACTTGGGGCAGCTAGTTTATGGCAACGGTCAATAGATGGCGTCTAGTTTTGATGTTTATTTTGACGGGAGAAGCCACCATTTGCTTATATAAAAATTTAATAGTGCTTGGAAATGGCTGTCGTTCTATGCCCGTTTGCAGAAAGGCTTTAGTTGAATCTATATCTGTAATGGCCAGATACACCTGCGAGTGTTATCTACTACTGAGTCACACAGACCTACATCTTCATCTCCCGTACAATTGTGGTGAACATTTTTTAAAAATTCGAAAAATCCATAAAATATTTCTATCTTCATATACAGATATGTCGATTAAACGCTAGATTTCATTAAATGTTCTTAAACATAACTTTGTGTTTGAACATTATGATTCCTTTAATTAAAAATACATATATTGGATCAAAAAATAATTTATTTTACCAATATTTCAGTTGGCTGAACGCCAACCTTTATCAAGATGTTATAACATTTTAAAGTGTGTCATCAATAAACTCAGCGCCACATAACGTCAATATCATGATTCCTATGTAGCAAAGTATTTATTTTATACTCATGGACTTAAGGAATTTGTACCTTCTAGTGATAGAATTCTGTTTATTTCTGTGAAATGAGAATAGCAATGGCAAATCCTCGATGACCTAACGGAGAGCCAAAGAAGGGTTATCATATCCTTTAATATCAATTATAAAATTGGAAGTATTGTTTTTATTGGATCGTTTTTGAACTCTCATATTTATAAAATTAATTTATTAAACATTTTTAGATATAGAGAGAGAAACGAGTTAATTACCTCGTATTTAAAAGGCAACAAAAGAATCATCTAATTTACATACATCCTTCTAACCAGATTCAACTTATGCAAAACAGACGACAAAGAAAAATAAACAATTTAAATGGTAGAGGTAAGTTCCTATTTTTACAAGCTTTCATACTCAAAGAATAATTATTTTCTTGCTTCAGTTTTAATATACAGTGGTACCTCGACATACGAGCGCCCCAACATACGAGTTTTTCGAGATACGAGCCGACGAGCAAGTGATTTTTTGCTTTTAGTTACGAGCGAAATTCGAGATACGAGTTCGGTTCGGTAGTGTTGAAGATATTAATCTGTGATTTTAAATGTTTCTTTTTGACCATTACTTTTGTTTTGTTTTTGCTTTTCCTAAAATGTTTCTTTCTTCTTCTTTATTATTATTTGTTCTATATGCAAAGCTTTGTTTTTTGAGACTTGAATAAACAAATTCAAGTTTATTATATTTTTGTGTGCTTTTAAAGTTAAAACACAACAGGTAGTAACACGCAGTCGCGCCATCACGATCAGTTAGCAGCGTGCTTCCGCTGTGATAAGTTGTGTTTTGTGTTCGCGTTTACATTTACAGTTTTAGTTCATTTATTTTTATAATCATGGATCTGAAGAAAGTTTGTAAAAAGTCAAGTGCTAAGAAAAAGATGATGAGTATTGAATTAAAACGTGAAATTATAGAAAACATGAGCAAGGTGTTCGAGTTGTTGACTTGTCGAGGCAGTATGGCCGTAGTACGTCCATGATATGTTCTGTGCTTAAACGGAAGGAGTCGATAAAGAGTGTAACGCCGGCTAAGGGCCTTACGATAATTTCCAAGCTGCGAACCTCCCTTCATGAAAATATGGAGAAACTGCTGATGGTGTGGGTGACAGAAAAGCAGCTCCAAGGAGATACCTTGACGCAGACCATCATTTGTGAGAAGGCAAGAGCTATCTACTGAGATTTGCTGATATAGCGATTTGCCTACAAATTATCGATCAGGCCTGGTTGGGAGTTACAACGAGGACCTTGACCTCTGCATGGAAAAAGCTGTGGCCTGAAGCTGTAGCTGAAAGGATCTATGAAGAATTGAAACCCGGTGTTTCAGTAGAGGAGGAGATTGTATCTCTGGGGAAATCCATGGGTTTAGAGGTGGAAGAGAGAGACGTGAACGAGCTCATCGAGGAGCACACCCAGGAACTGACGACTGAGGAGATACAAGAGTTACAGTCACAGCAGCATACTGAGGTTATGCAAGTAATTGGTTTTGAGGAGTCAGAGGAGGAGGTTATTTCTACAAGTGAGATAAAGGAATCTTAGGAATGTGGGAGAGAGTTTCACAGTTCGCGGAAAAAAAACACCCAGAAAAAGTTGCAACAGGTCGTGCATCTGACCTTTTTAATGACACTTGCCTAACTCATTTCCGGAACATTCTGAGAGGGAGGAAGAAACAAACCTCCTTGGACATGTTTTTTTCTAAACGGCCTACAGGTGAAAGCGAGAAAAATGTAGCGAAAAAGGCAAAGACCAGTGAGGATATCTAATTTATTTCTTTACATTCTCTTTTTTGTTTTTGTGCAATAAATATTTGATATTTATAAATACGTTTTTATTATTTAAAACCACGTAACAAAAATAACTGGGGTGACATTTTGGAGGTTGGAACGGATTAATGGTAGTTCAATTGTTTTGTATGGGGAAATTTGCTTCGAGATACGAGTAATTCAAGATACGAGCAAGGTTGCGGAACGAATTAAACTCGTATGTCGAGGTACCACTGTATATCATGTATTTATGAATATCTCTATGTCTTTATAAAATGTATAATGGAATATAAAACTTACGACTTCATTAGTTAATTAAATAATAAGTTCAAATTAATTTAATAAATTATCTATTTCACAGATATAGTTGCAATTCAATTTACAATAAAGCCAACTAAGTTTAGAGCAATTACTAAATAATTAATAGAGTTAAAGTTTTGAACGCCATTTTTGTTCGTCCTAATTAGGTATCGTCAGACAGGAATTGTCCAATCAGAGCCTTCACAAATATCCGACCAGACGATACCGCTAACGACAGAAATTGAATTTCTCTCCCGCCAAGGCAGTTACTATGGTAATGAGAAGGTAGGTAATTTGAGGGAAATAATTTTAAATTTTTTCGATTTTTTCCCTTAGTATTCTCTTAAAACAAAGTTTGAAATGAAAAATTAAAATTTCTCTATTTACATATTTGAGATTAGAAAAATGAAAGGGGGGAGGATAGAAGTTTATATCTTTGAATATATTTATATTTAAACGCATTATTTTTCTCAAAATATTAAGCTTTTATTTATCTAATATATGATTATAACTCTAAATATTTATTTCACATTCGTGGACAAACCTTAAGGAAGTTGTACCTTTTAGCATGTACAGGGTGATCCAAAAGTCCCGCACTATTTTAAAAATTAATAACTCCGCGAATATTTGCGCTAGAGCAATGCGGTAAACACCATTGTGTTCAGGATGCAATGGGATTTTTTATGGCAAATAATGAAAAATTCGAAATTGATTTTAGTTACAATTTTATTCGCCAGATGGCGCACTACCAGAATCAGAGATTCAGCGGCCAAATTGTTTAATAAATTGAAAAATATAACTGATCGACACGTATTTTTCCTTTTTGAATACCAGGAAAAAACCCTAATAACATCAAATAACAAATTAATAAAACACCACTTCGCCAAAAGTATGAAGAATTGTTTAACAATTTTTAAATACAATCAGAGATATGTAAAATAGGTAAATGCAAATTAAAACATGTAGCAAAAAAAAAAATTGATATTTTAGATACGGTTTGTGTTTCCGAAGATAATAAATTTCTAATATTTTTAATTCAACTCTCTCTCATACTGTACCTAATTTTAAAAAATGTGTCCCCTCAAATAAAAATATTTTTCAAATCGACCTTTTGCGTTGAAAAACGTGGTAGTAAAATCATTTTGTATTATTTTTTTGCACAAAATTTCTCAAGCTATTGGTGTACAGAAAATATTCCTTATGCTATTTCTTCTAATGAGCGAAAAGCGAAAAACTAAACATAAGGGGAAAAATTGTGTGTACCAGTGTTATTCGAGAAGTTATAACACTCTGGTTTGCACGACATAATATGTGAGCAAATGACAAACAAAATATTACTGTTCACCAAAAAAAAAGAGTCAAGATGTGAGGACAACATTTATTATCCCCATATCCCAACACAAAGAGCTGCAAAATATAACACATGAGGTAACTGCCTTCTCTCTTGTATTAGGTCACAATCCTTGCTCAATGTGACACCCTTCATTCTCAATCACCGCCTGTAGACGATAAATGACAGAATGGACAGCATTAAATAACATATCTGTTGAAATTGATAAAACGTGCCATCTGATAGAAGCCTTTAACATGGCCAATGTGGTAGGCCAGCATCGATAAACACGATTTAATGTACCCCCATAAACAAAAATCGCAAGGCGTCAAGTCTGGTGATCTTGGAGGCCACTGGTATATAAAGTGGCGACTTATCACACGATTTTCAACGAACGTATCCTTCAGCAATTGTTTGGCACCTCGGGAGATATGAGGAGGTCCTCCAACTTTCATGAATGTTATTTCGCTTAGTGCTTTTTCCCTGCAATATGGGAATACCCCATATGAACATAACGTTCACCAGTTACAAAAACGGTTTTAAAAGTTCTACTATTGATTTTTCAAAGAAAAATGGCCCAATAATAAAAGAAGAAGTGAACCCACACAAAACTAACTCTGGGCTGATAAAGTGGCATTTCTGTAAAAATCCTAGGGTTTTCTGTTGCCCAAAAGCGATGTTTTGAATGTTAGATTCTCCGTTTAGAGAAAAGTGAGCATCATCTGTCCACAGAACATTCGACAGCCAGTTTTCATCAATATCAATTTTCCGGAAAACCCATGCAGCGAATTCTTGACGCATCTCAAAATCGCCAACTTTCAGCTCGTGAAATCTTTGAATTTTGTATGGGTACACACAATAGATACATTAAGTGAAGCCTCTTCGGATATCACAATCATACTCGGCGATTTTAACGCCAAGGGTTCAACTTGGAGATCACCTGTCCAGGATAACAAAGGTCACCGACCTCGACCTTACACCATTAAATAAGGGATAGAACACCTATCTATCCAGGTCGACAGGCACAGAATCCGCAATAGACATCACAGCGATAAATTTCAACATCGCACCCACAACACAATGGAAAATCCTGAGAGGTGCAATCAGTGACCACAGACCAATTTTAACAACCCTAAACTTAAAAATTGTGAATGTCCAACATAATAAAAGAACATGGAACTTTAGGAAAGCCGACTTGAAAAAAAATCACAGAAAAGCTTGAAGAACTGTGCAACGAAAAATTGAATTACAGAACGCTTGACAAAAACTTGGAAAACTTCTCTTCGAATATATCAGAAACTGCAAAAGCATCGAAACCTAGAAGGAGACGTTACACCTGTATCGAGGCAATGATTGCAGAGAGAGACAATATCAATGAACTTCTTTAAAAAATAAAACAGTAGAAAAGAGAAAGTAACACATTGAAATTAGTCACAAAATAGAACAAGAAATTTGGATATGCAAACAAGAGAAAAATGGCAGAATTCTGCGAAAAAATGGATCCAAGAAAGGACAGCCAACACTGGAATATGATTAGAGTGTTAGAAAAGAATCAAAACCAACACCAATCCTCCAATACTCTAACCGATATGAATAGAACAGCGAGAAAAAAAACGAGAACAAACAAATGACTAACATAATTGCTGAATATCTTTCAAGCACTTCCATACTCAAATATACGAATGAAGACAGGACTCTAAAAATAATATAAAACAGTTAGTTAAACAAGCAAGAAACTTCCATCAACAAGATATTTTCTCCAGAGACTTCACACTGAATGAGCTAAACTCATCAATAAAAAAATCTAAGAGGTCACCAAGAGATAATCTAATCTTTGGTCAAATGATTAAACACTTTGAAGACAAAGCTAATAAACAACTCCTACGAATACTGAACATTTCATGGTAAACTGGTGAACTACCAAAGAATTGGAAGATATCAATTACTGTGCCAATACTGAAACCAAACAAAGATGCCAAGGAATCCAAGAACTATCGGCCAATTGCTCTCACCAGCATACTTTGTGAAATAACAGAACGAATTATCCACTCTAGGCTCATAGTCTGGCTCACTAACAACAATAAAATAAACTTCTACCAAACTGCCTATAGATCCCAGCACTGTACGACTGATCAACTGTTCTACTTTTGTCAATCAATAATAGATTCTTTCCAGGAAAAACCGCCAAAGAAAACCACGGCTATATTCCTTGATATGACCTCAGCTTTTGATCGAGTGTGGAGGGAGAAATTACGTGAAAAGCTGCACAACATCAGAGTAAGAGGAGAAACCTTTACCTGGATTGCAGACTTCTTAAGGGGAAGAAGGTTAAAGGTTTGGGTCAATGGAGAATTTTCCAAGGAAGGAAGAACATGGGCTGGTGTACCTCAAGGATCTGTACTCAGTCCTCTACTCTATCTGCTATATATTAACGACATCCATCCTCACCTCACTTAAGACTTAAAGGTTGCCTGTTATGCAGACGATATAGCCATATGGCACACAAGTAGCAGCATAGAAAAATCGTAAAAAATACTGAACACATCAATGAGAGGACTGGAGAAGTGGGCAATGGAACTCCAAATGACCATAAACCCAATAAAACCAAACCTATGCGTCTTCTCCACTGACAGGGAAAAAGGCATAAATATAACCACAAAATAAGCATAAACAAACAAATAATTGATAAAATTAGAAATCCAAAATACCTAGGTGTGATACTGCAGTCCTGGATCTTTCAGTTGGTCTCGAGGACCGCGCCATCACCATTTCCTAAGCGGCGAAGTACGCGATCTACGTATTCATCGTAGATCGCAAAATGCGTGGTGTCGCTGGAGACCCACCAAACTCTGCAGCGCTGGCAGAGGCGCCATATTCATTGTACATAGTGTATATAATGCATATTATCTTTTTTTAAATAGTGCAGACTGTGCACTTTGTATGTATTGACAAGATGTCAATAAAATTATTTTAACTGTCATTGATGAGGAATTGATATTTTCAAAACACATAATTAGCACCTCAAATAGAGCTACCAGAAAACTAAACATTCTGAGATGACTATGTGGAACAAATTGGGGGAGAAAAACCCAGAATTCTCAGAACAACATATATCACCTTAATAAGGCCGATAATGGAATATGCAACACCGGTCTGGGTTCCCTCAAGCTCATCACTAAAAGTAAGACTAGACAGTGTTCAAGCAAAAGCGGCCAAAATAATCACTGGTGCTGTTTCATCCACCAACAATGAGAAAATTCAGAGAGAATGTGTTCTAGACCTACTTGCTCGAAAGCAGAAGATAAAATAAAAACAACTTGGATCGGCACTTCGGAAACGAGGAACCAGATGACGAGATATCTCTGACCACTTGTGGTTTGGTGGATCCGCCCTTTTCTGAGAATGAGGTGAATCTGACGGCTTTCAATTTCGGGAAAAGGAAATCTCCTGGTCCCGAAGGGATAGATAACACGGTCGTGAAAGCCCTGTTAAAAATGCACCCATCACTTCTTGCCAGGTTTTTCAATAGGTGCCTGGACACTGGTACTTTTCCTGAGGCATGGAAGGTTGCCCGAGTAGTGCTTCTCGAAAAGTCTGGTAGAAAGGGTATTTCTCCTAATGATTATCGTCCGCTTTCTTTACTAGTGTGTCTAGGTATGGTCCTGGATAGCCTACTAGCTCAGCGACTGAAGCACTGGCTAGAGAGTAATGAGCTTCTTTCCTCTTTCCAACATGGTTTTAGGGAAGGGAACTCCACAACCACGGCTCTGAACGAGGTGTTAGAGGGGGTTGAGATGGGCTTAAATAAGGGTGCTTGGGTTCTTCTCGTGGCCCTGGACATTGATGGCGCGTTCAACTCCATGAGCTGGAACAAGCTGATGAAATTTGATGGACATGGGTTGTCCTGATAATTTGTGCAGCTTTGTTCGTGACTTCCTGAGGGATAGACGGATTAGCCTCAGGTTTGGTGGGCGGAAGTTGGAAAGAAATTGTGCTAGGGGTTCCCCCCAGGGCTCTTGCTATGGACCTATTCTGTGGAATATCCTGGTAAACACCGTTTTCCAGGAGGAGCTACCTGAGGGAGCCTGGCTGGTTCTCTATGCTGACGACCAGTTCCTCATCATTGAGGCTGCTTCGAGAGCGAAGGCTGAGAAGTGTGTTGAAGCTTCTCTCCAAATCCTCTCGAACTGGGTCCATGACTCTGGCCTTAAGCTCAATGTCTCCAAAACTAAAGCCCTCAGCTTTAAGCCTAGGGACATAAGAATTAAAAGGAAAGGGATCAAATGGGAGCACAAGCCGGCTATCCGGATGAAAGGACGGAGGGTAGCGTTGGTCAATGACAAGATGGGTTGGCATTACCAGGCGGAGGAGATGGCGAAGAGAGGCAGGGAGGCGTTGTGCAGGCCTGTTCTGGTTGGCTCTCAATAGGGGGGGGGGGGGGAGAAGAAGGGTACAAATTTTAGGAACCTCTGCCTCTTCTGTGTCGAGCCAATCCTGCTATAACAGGGATCAGAAGGTGGCAAAAACTCTAGAGAGCGTGCAGAGGACAGCGGCACTCAAAATCACAGGGGGATATCGCACTACCAGCAGTGAGGCCTTTTTGGTCCTCGCTGGGCTTATTTCCCTGGGATTGAAACTAGAGGAGGAGACCATCAGACAGAAGATCTGGGAGAACAGGGAAGATGCCCTGGGACTTGAAACGGGTGCCCTGGAATGGAAGAGAGACCCAAGGAAGCCTCCGCAGTGGTTGCCAAAGTGAAATTGGAGTCCTGGAGGGCCGACAGGGATTGACACGGAGGTTTTCACTGATGGTAGTAAGTCTGGAACCAATACTGGAGCTGGAGTAGTGATTTTCACTAATGGAGAGCTGATCTTCCAAGAAAGGTTAACACTCAGAGTGGACGAATTGGTCTTTTCAGCCGAGCTGGTTGCGATCAGGGTAGCCCTCAGAGTGTGTGCCGAGAAGAACTTCAGCCCGGACCGCCTCTATTCAGATTGTATGTCGGCCCTCGTCGCCATCAATCTGGTGAAAGGGCAACTCGCGCATCAAATAATCCAGGAGCTGGAGATGATAACGCGGGCTCCGGAGCTCCATTGGGTTAGGGGACACAGCCTCATTGAAGGTAATGAGTTCGCAGACAGGCTCGCTAAGGCAGGATGCTTTAGAGGTAGATCACTGAGGACCCCAGTGACCAAGAAAGAAGTTTATAGGAGGATCAGGGGGCACGTCCAGGACTTATGGTTGGACAGATGGAGGAAAAGTGTGAAGGAAGAGAGGTATTCAATTGGGTAACAACACCCAAGTACCTCTGTAAGGTAATGTCCCACAAATTCATTAGGGTAGTTCGGTACATGGGCTCTTCCCCTAGTCTCCACAGATTTAAAATTAAGAGAAACCCTGATTGCGTCTAAGAAGAAAGGGATGTGGATGCACGCCACTACGTCTTGGATTGTCCAAGGGTAGTGGATGTGCAGGAAGAGAGAAGGAGGGCGAGGGTCGCGATCGAGAGTAAGCTGCTGAGAAACCACAGCAAGTTTCTTGAGAAAGCCCACGACGTGGCAGCTGAGCTTTTCCTCAGCTGTGAGTGAACAGAGTCGACCGGGGGCCGCCTCCCCGCGGTCCCTGCTGGACACAGTAGATAGTTTCCTCTTTTGCTGTGTTTAAAGGTCACCGGTATAGAAATCCTTCCAGACACGTTGTCTGGGAGGTGGTGTTTCCAGGTACAATGCCCAAGCTCTAGCTTGGATACCGTTACTTGGCTTATGCGTTGAACAGAATAGCAGCGAAGGGCATACTTCGGATGCCGGCTTGTGGACCGAAAGGTCTGGGCGGCCATCTGCTTCTAGGGTGTACCAACTGTGCTTAGGTGGGATCCTCCAGTTCTTGTTTATTTTTGTTTGGCTACTGTTTCTATTTCTTTAAAAGTAAGTTTATTTTTCTGTAGTAAGGGTTCTTTTGTGCCATTTTTCGCTAGCGCATCAGCATCTTCATTGCCTTCAATGCTAACATGTAAGGGTATCCATTGAAGGTGAATTTTTGAGGTATTGAGAGTTTTTGGAGATAACCAATTGTTCCTGCTTACTTTGTCTCTAAGTTCCCTTGTGTGACTCAAGTGTTGTATGGCACTTCTACTATCAGAAAGAATCCATATATCGTGATGTTTAGTGTTTCTGATGGATTTTAAGGCTTCATAGATGGCTATAAGTTCGGATCTGAAGACTGAGCAAAAATCTGGGTTTCTTCTGTTTATTTTCTCATTGCCATTTGTAGTTTTAATGAGAGAGTCACTGTCAGCGTGTCCCAACTCGTCTCTGCTACCATCGGTATAGATAGTTATTACATTTTTAGGAATTTTATTAATTATTTCTAATGATAATGGTTTTAAGTATTCTGGATTTTGGTATTGTTTGTTGGTGGGTTCATTTAAAGTGGCATTAAAAATAACATTTTGATAGTGATTCGCATGGAGATATTTTTTCTGCTAAATAATATTTTTCCACTTTATATTTTAAAAATCCATTTCTTTTGGCCAGGAGGAGAGGGCCTTCTTTTTTGAGTCTCATATTGGATTCCCAATTAAGTATGTAATTGAAAGTTCTGTGTTTGTTTTCATAACTCTTGATTTTGTTTATATATTTTGGCAGATTGTAGCTTCTTCTATCCTTTAAGGGCATAATGTCTGCCTCGTAAAGTACAATATTATTAGGGCAGGTATTTCGAAGACCTGTAATAATTCTAGCTGCATTTAGTTGTATCCTTTCCAGTGATTTTAGATTTGTTTCAGATGCTGTACCATAGATTTGATATCCATATTCCAAGATAGGTCTCATTAGAGATGTGTAAGTTAATTTTAGTGTTGTTGCTTCAGCTCCCCACTCTTCCTGAAATACATTTCAAGATTTTTAGTCGGTCTCTTCCTTTTCTAACAACTCCTTCAATATGTTTACTGGAGTTAATGTCTGGATCAGGGTGTAGCCGAGATATTTAGGATGTTTATTATATTGCAATTGTTGTTCTTTCAGAATAATATTTGGTCTTATTTTGTATAGTTTCTTATCGGTAGTAAAAAGACAGGTTTCAGATTTTTGGGGGTTAAATTCTAATTTATGTTTATTAGCAAATTTTTCTAGGTGGAGAAGAGTCTTTTTCAAATCTCTTTCAGCTTTTTTAGCTTTTATAGAATAATGTCATCAGCGAAAAGTCCAATATTGGTTTTATTTGAAAATTTTTTTCTATGCCTGCAATAAATAGGGTGAAGAGATTTGGGCTAAGGACTGATCCTTGTGGTAATCCTTGATACAATTTGAAGGTTTTAGATAGAGTGCCATTATATTTGACCCTGATGTATCTATTTTTAAGGGAATCATTTATCCAAGTGATAGCTTTTCCATCAATTTTGAAATGTTTGAATAATTTTGTAATTAACTTTTTTTTCCATACCTTATCAAAAGCTTGTGTAAGGTATAAAAAAAGCAGCTATTGTGTGGTTAGTTGGTTTTCTGTTTTGTGCATCTTTTACCTTTTGTGTGAAAAATAAGAGTTGGTCTATTGTCCCATGTCCTTTCCTAAATCCATATTGTTCTTCTGGTAAGAGATTTCTTGTGTCGGGGTGGTAGGTGAGTCGTCTGAGTATAATTTTTTCCATTAATTCTCAGCAAATACTTGTGAGGGAGATAGGTCGGTAGTTTTTTGGGTCATCAGCAGATTTGTCAAGTTTTTAAATGGGAATTATTGTTGCATTTTACAGTCTTGAGGCAATTTTTCAGGAGTTATTGAAAATATTAAGAAGTCTTTCTTTGCCAATTTTGCCCAAGTTTGATATCATTCGGCCATGGATTCCATCTGGCCCAGGAGTCTTGTTAAGGTAAATGTTTTCTAATGCATAAGCTAGCTCTTTCATATTGATTTTTTTCATGGAAAATATTATGAGTGTTGGTGACATTTTTACAGTCATGAATAATCCTTCGGGCCTTTGTTTCAACCTTGATTTTACTACTTATTTGATATGAATTACCTAAAATATTGGCAGCAATATTGTCATTAGTTGCTGGTGTATCATCTGTATTCTTAATCATATTAGTTTTTTCGGTTTGTGACAGGGATCTGTCAATTTGTTTTGCCAAATTCCAAAGTTTTGTATTTGGGTTTCTTGGGTTCAGGTTTTCACAAGATTGTTTCCATTTTTCCCTTTTCACATTTACGTATAATCTTTCTATTTTTGCATTCACAATGTTCAGTTCAGTTCTACAATTTGTTTGGTTTTGGGTGCTCTTTTTTGTAGTTCATTTCTTTTAGTTATAAGTGTTTGAATATTTTTTGCCTGGTGTGTATAATTTGGAATCCATTTCTTAATATTACCTCTTGGTATTGAAACTGTGGCTGCTTTAATAATGGTGTTTTCGAAAGCTATCCAATTAGCCTTTTTGAAGTTCCAGAATTTTTCTTAATTGAGCAGGCTTTGGTCTTGGTGCTAATTTCTATCAAATTAGGCAAATGATCATTTCCAATACTTTTTAATATTTGCTATTTGCATTTGTGGAAAATGTCAGGATAGTAAAAACTTATATCAAAGACTTGTGCAGTATTATAGCTGTATGAATGATGGGTAGGATTCCCATCATTTAAGCACATGATGGCATTGTCGTCAAATATGTTTGAAAGTATTTTGCCTCTTGGGTTTGGCGTGGAACATCCCCATAGTTGATGTTTGGCATTAAGGTCACCTACAATAAGAGTTGTCTGTAAGAAATTGAGCCATTGTTCCATCGTCAATAAGTGTATTGTTTGGAGGGTGATACATATTGTATATGTTGATGGCTTTGTTTTGATTGAGGTAGACTTTGATATCTTGGGCTTCGAGGTCTAATGTGTTTGAAATATTAACGGCTATGTCCTCATAGTACAAATTCTTGATTAAAAATGCTAGGCCACCCCCTTTAACAGCATATACAGATGGATCTTCAGACCTTACCCTGAGTTATGGAGGGGCCGGAACATTGCTGCTGCTGTGATGGAGATGCATGGATACATCTGAGGCTCTTTATTGGACACGACAACAACAACGGCATTCCAGAGTAATATAAATTATCAGAGATTGATACATATTTTTCAAATGAATTAAAATAAATATAATCGATACTGAGAGAGAGTTGAATTAAAAATATTAGAAATTTATTATCTTCGGAAACACAAACCGTATCTAAAATATCAATTTTTTTTTGCTACATGTTTTAATTTGCATTTACCTATTTTACATATCTCTGATTGTATTTAAAAATTGTTAACCAATTCTTCATACTTTTGGCGAAGTGGTGTTTTATTAATTTGTTATTTGATGTTATTAGGGTTCTTTCCTGGTATTCAAAAAGGAAAAATACGTGTCGATCAGTTATATTTTTCAATTTATCAAACAATTTGGCCGCTGAATCTCCGATTCTGGTAGTGCGCCATCTGGCGAATAAAATTGTAACTAAAATCAATTTCGAATTTTTCTTTATTTGCCATAAAAAATCCCATTGCATCCTGAACACAATGGTGTTTACCGCATTGCTCTAGCGCAAATATTCGCGGAGTTATTAATTTTTAAAGTTGTGCGGGACTTTTGGATCACCCTGTATATCGGGATTCAGACAATAACTCTGAAAGATACACTCATGGACAAAACTTAAGGAAGTTGTACCTTTTAGCATGTATATCGGGATTCAGACAAAAATTCTGAAAAATACATTCATGGACAAACCTTAAGGAAGTTGTACCTTTTACCATATATATCGGGATTCAGACAATAACTCTGAAAGATACACTCATGAACAAAACTTAAGGAAGTTGTACCTTTTAGCATGTATGTCGGGATTCAGACAATAATTCTAAAAATACATTCATGGACAAACCTAGGAAGTTGTACCTTTTAGCATGTATATCGGGATTCAGACAATAACTCTGAAAGATACACTCGTGGACAAAACTTAAGGAAGTTGTACCTTTTATCATGTATATCGGGATTCAGAAAATAACTCTGAAAGATACACTCATGGACAAAACTTAAGGAAGTTGTACCTTTTAGCATGTATATCGGGATTCAGACAATAATTCTGAAAAATACATTCATGGACAAACCTTAAGGAAGTTGTACCTTTTACCATATATATCGGGATTCAGACAATAACTCTGAAAGATACACTCATGGACAAAACTTAAGGAAGTTGTACCTTTTAGCATGTATATCGGGATACAGACAATATCTCTGAAAGATACACACATGGAAAAAACTTAAGGAAGTTGTACCTTTTACCATGTATATCGGAAAGATATTACAGTGACCTTTATTGTGAAGCCACACGAGATAACCAAGTGTGAACAACCTCTGTCTCAGTTGCAGATCCAACTTTTAACCTTTTACATAATGAATTAATTAAAGTAATAAATTAATCCAATGTCTCATCTACTGAGTTAAGGGCACTATTTATAACGCAATTTAAAAAAGTTTTTTCTATCAAAAAGTTATAAATAGTGTTTTTTATAGGTATTGGGGGGGGGGGTATATAGTAATGGTATTCGTTACATAACATTTGATGAGATCCTCCTCATACAATTTGTATTAATCTTGCAATACACTTTATTGATTTGTTTCAAAGTTCTGGGTTTGTATAGAGCAGCGTCCCAAGCAGACTTACTTACCGTTCTTTAATAAGACTTGAGACCTGGCTTTGTCTTGACTCCATTAGTGATGCAAATTGTCCCTGGCCTCTGTTTCCATAATTGAGAAGGTTTTAGGAATTGTCTGAGGTAAGTTTATATTTCTCTCCTTTTACAAAAGGATTCATAAAACGTCTTTAGCTGTCTTTGAATCGCCATTTACAAACTGACCTATCGCTTTCACTTCATATAAAGATAAAAACTATAAAACGACACTTGAAATTACACCGCATGAGTTTCTTTTAACGAAAAATCAAAATTTTATTTCAAGGTGAAATATCGACTATTTCTAACCTCAAGTGTCGTTTTACAATCACAAGCCGCAGTGTATTATATTGTATTATAAGTTAATTTATGTATCATTTACGAATGGAAAAATACGTCCAGGGTAGCCTAGTGGACATGGCATCTGCCCGGTAAGCGGAACATTGTGGGTTCGATTCCCATCCCTGGACACTTTTATTTTTCCGTTCATCATTACTTTTCATAATTCACCCTTTCATACAACATCCAAAAAGGTTAGAAATAGTCGATATTTCACCTTGAAATAAAATTTTGATTTTTCGTTAAAAGAAACTCATGCGGTGTAACTTCAAGTGTCGTTTTACAATCACAAGCCGCAGTGTATTATATTGTATAAAAACTATATTTTAGGCTATATATTGATTTCCTGAAACTGAAAAGTTGGCCACAAATTTATATGTTATAGTGTTTTTTTAAGCCCGTTTCTTTATTTACATTCTATGTGAGGGTTCACCATTGATGAGCCAAGCCCTCCCAATATATTTTTCATCGAGGTAAAGACAATAGGAGTTTGATTGATGTGTGATAAAAACATACACATCTTAATGTTTTAATTTACTCTATATAGATTGCGTGTTATTGCTTTATATTAATTTATACCTAACTGGCTTTGTCCTCATTGTTTGCGGAAGAACATTGCTCGATGCAAATATTTAAATATAATTCTAATGTTCTAAAAGCTTTTGTCCATAGTTTTCTTGAATACTATTTCTAAGATTCCAACCTTCATTGTAGCGTATAAAAGCAGAATGATCCAATACAGTATTAGAACTCTAAAGAAACGGTCTGGTAAATTAAATTGGCGAAACCGCTGGGAAGGTTGACCACTAATGAGCCAAGCCCTACCAATATATTTTCCATCGCAGTAAGGACAGTAGAAGTGTGATTGATGTGTAAAAGAAACATTCGCGTCTTAGTTTTCATTTTCTATTTACATTCTATTCTAAGCAAAATAAAATTCATCACCTGATTGTGAAACTGAAGGTTTCTGATGGCTTGCACCATCTATCGGAATGAATATTAACTAATCGTTGATTTTTATTATTACAGAATTGCCCAAATACACACACACACACACACATACAAAAACCTTTATTAAGACACACAGGTCTTACAGAGGATTCTCCTTGAGGTTACAAGACGGAGAAACCTATGAAAGTGGGAAATATACAATGGGGTAAAAATGGAGAAAGATTATATACACATGGTAAATATATACAGATTATTAGTTGAATAATCCTATAGAAATTAAGAAGAAAAAAAATTGGAAATATGGATGGGAGAAGTGGAGAGCGAAAAGAAGAAAGAAAACAGGTATTTACATATGGAACATACATATAGAATTGACCTAATACCATTTCTTCATTAATAAAGAAAATCAAAAATACGTACGGGTTTCGGGCTATTGGCCCTCATCAGCTTGGTGCAAGCTGCATCTCAACGACCAAAAAAGATGCTCTTTGGGGCATCCTGAAAAAAAAATCATAAAGCAGGTATTCAGGTTGGAAGCGCGTGAGAACGCCAAACAATGTTAAAGATATTAAAGAAGTGAAATTGTACAGGGATCAGGTGGATTAAATAAGAAAAAGGCATCTCTTGATCGTGCAAGTAAAATAGCTGATGGTGTGCGCCATCTGTTGGAGAATTATCAACTATTTGTTGAATTTTTAAATATTCCAGAATTGGGTTAATATCATTTCTTGATTAATCAGGAAAAGCTAACCACGTACACGTTTCGAGACTTCTAGATAACATTGTCTTTTATCAGATGATTTCGCATAGATTTTGCTCTATTTTGACGGGAGAGGTGCCTCTTTGATGTTTTAAAAACCATTCTAATACATTATTGGCTATTTATAATGCACTCATCTAGGAGATAAACTGAAATTTTGATTTATATTTCGGATTTTAAAATTCCTTTCAGAAATATTCTCTATTGAACGGTTTTTTAATTTTTATATAAGAAAAAAGAAGAGCGTGAAAAAGAAAGAAAATTGGCTTGCTTCCATCATTTTAACTTTAAAAGGTCATCTCCTGCAAGCTTGATTTATAGCCCTGGAAAACCTCGGGGAACATTTTAAGAAAACATTTTCGCAGTTATTTTCCCTTATTAAGGAATTGAAAGGCATGGCATAAATTTTAATGGCTGTAATATGTCACTCACTCAGTGTTATAACTTTGTATATATGGGGATATTATAACACTGAGAGTATAAAACATATACAGTTAAACCTGTCTATAGCGCCCCCTCTTGGGACTCACCAAAATAGGGTGCTTTAGAGAGGTCACTTTTAATGTAAAATGTTTACATTTTAATGTTTAAAATCGGGCGCTATAGAGAGGAAGGCGTTATTTAGAGGGGGCGCTATAGACAGGTCACTTTTAATGTGAAATGTTTACATTTTAATGTTTAAAATCGGGCGCTATAGAGAGGAGGGCGCTATTTAGAGGGGGCGCTATAGACAGGTCACTTTTAATGTGAAATGTTTACATTTTAATGCTTAAAATTGGGCTCTATAGAGAGGAAGGTGCTATTTAGAGGGGGCGCTATAGACAGGTTACTTTTAATGTAAAATGTTTACATTTTAATGTTTAAAATCGGGCGCTATAGAGAGGAAGGTGCTATTTAGAGGGGGCGCTATAGACAGGTTACTTTTAATGTGAAATGTTTACATTTTAATGTTTAAAATCGGGCGCTATAGAGAGGAAGGCGCTATTTAGAGGGGGCGCTATAGACAGGTTACTTTTAATGTAAAATGTTTACATTTTAATGTTTAAAATCGGGCGCTATAGAGAGGAAGGCGCTATTTAGAGGGGGCGCTATAGACAGGTTACTTTTAATGTAAAATGTTTACATTTTAATGTTTAAAATCGGGCGCTATAGAGAGGAAGGCGCTATTTAGAGGGGGCGATATAGATAGGTTACTTTTAATGTAAAATGTTTACATTTTAATGTTTAAAATCGGGCGCTATAGAGAGGAAGGTGCTATTTAGAGGGGGCGCTATAGACAGGTTACTTTTAATGTAAAATGTTTACATTTTAATGTTTAAAATCGGGCGCTATAGAGAGGAAGGCGCTATTTAGAGGGGGCGATATAGATAGGTTACTTTTAATGTAAAATGTTTACATTTTAATGTTTAAAATCGGGCGCTATAGAGAGGAAGGTGCTATTTAGAGGGGGCGCTATAGACAGGTTACTTTTAATGTAAAATGTTTACATTTTAATGTTTAAAATCGGGCGCTATAGAGAGGAAGGCGCTATTTAGAGGGGGCGATATAGATAGGTTACTTTTAATGTAAAATGTTTACATTTTAATGTTTAAAATCGGGCGCTATAGAGAGGAAGGTGCTATTTAGAGGGGGCGCTATAGACAGGTTACTTTTAATGTAAAATGTTTACATTTTAATGTTTAAAATCGGGCGCTATAGAGAGGAAGGCGCTATTTAGAGGGGGCGATATAGATAGGTTACTTTTAATGTAAAATGTTTACATTTTAATGTTTAAAATCGGGCGCTATAGAGAGGAAGGTGCTATTTAGAGGGGGCGCTATAGACAGGTTACTTTTAATGTAAAATGTTTACATTTTAATGTTTAAAATCGGGCGCTATAGAGAGGAAGGCGCTATTTAGAGGGGGCGATATAGATAGGTTACTTTTAATGTAAAATGTTTACATTTTAATGTTTAAAATCGGGCGCTATAGAGAGGAAGGTGCTATTTAGAGGGGGCGCTATAGACAGGTTACTTTTAATGTAAAATGTTTACATTTTAATGTTTAAAATCGGGCGCTATAGAGAGGAAGGCGCTATTTAGAGGGGGCGATATAGATAGGTTACTTTTAATGTAAAATGTTTACATTTTAATGTTTAAAATCGGGCGCTATAGAGAGGAAGGTGCTATTTAGAGGGGGCGCTATAGACAGGTTACTTTTAATGTAAAATGTTTACATTTTAATGTTTAAAATCGGGCGCTATAGAGAGGAAGGCGCTATTTAGAGGGGGCGATATAGATAGGTTACTTTTAATGTAAAATGTTTACATTTTAATGTTTAAAATCGGGCGCTATAGAGAGGAAGGTGCTATTTAGAGGGGGCGCTATAGACAGGTTACTTTTAATGTAAAATGTTTACATTTTAATGTTTAAAATCGGGCGCTATAGAGAGGAAGGCGCTATTTAGAGGGGGCGATATAGATAGGTTACTTTTAATGTAAAATGTTTACATTTTAATGTTTAAAATCGGGCGCTATAGAGAGGAAGGTGCTATTTAGAGGGGGCGCTATAGACAGGTTACTTTTAATGTAAAATGTTTACATTTTAATGTTTAAAATCGGGCGCTATAGAGAGGAAGGTGCTATTTAGAGGGGGCGCTATAGACAGGTTTAACTGTATATTATAAGAGATTTCTAATAAGAGAGCATTATGAATCACGAATGTTTATTGTTATTTAAAACACAAAAAAAACTTCTACTGTCCTTACTGCGATAAAAAAAATACCGTGTATATACAGTACTAGCCGAATGACCCGGGCAACGCCCGTGTTTTACCCGATTGAATGTTTTTATTCAAATACTATTTGTTACAATTAAAATAATTTTATTGACATCTTGTCAATACATACACAGTCTGTACTATTTAAAATATATATTATGTATTATATACACTATGTACAATGTACATGGCGTCTCTACCAGCGCTGCAGAGTTTGGTGGAGAATCACCAGTGGGTCTCCAGCGACACCACGTATTTGGTGATCTACGAAGAATACGTAGATCGTGTACTTCGCCGCTGAGGAGATGGTGTGGCCCTCGAGACCAACTGGAAAGATCCAGGACTGCAGGTCTGGCGGCCGGCCGATGATTTATTCTGATAGGTGGTGCAAGCCATCAGCAACTTTTATCTGCACGATCATAATATGCCTTTGTATTTATTTATTTATTTTATGATACTTCAATAAAATAATATATTGTATCAATATTGAGTAAAATTAATCAGGACTCCAAGGAAAAGTATCTTTTCAAAACAGTTTTATTCTCTAGCTTTCGGGTAGCCCTTTACTTTTCTCCTGTAGGAGGACGTCCGTGCCTGAAAGCTAGAGAATAAAAATGTTTTGAAAAGACACTTTTCCCTGGAGTCCTGATTAATTTTACTCAAGTTATGATACTTTTTTTAAACTTTCAATCCTTTTTATATAAACACCCCTTTTTCCCCATTTGGTAGATATCTATTTAAATACCATGTATCATATCCTTTTATTATGTTTTATAACTGGATGAATGCAATGACGTTTGATCAAGGTCTTTGGTTTATATAAATTCTACAAGACCGCAGTCACCGTTCGGAGGAGATTGATAGAATCACCGAATGCCGTGGTCCATTTGGATGAGGAAAGTGAAGACTAGAACACGGCTGATTTCACACTCGTCTTTTCAGTGATACGCTAACCTTGACGTATGTACAAAGGAACGTGTGGCCACTGGACATGTGTCGGACCTGGAGGCTGTTGTTGGGTGCTGCGCTGCCTGGAGTATAGGAGCTCCATCTATTATTTCTTCCTGTGGTG
>CP092874.1:81284692-81317966 GCA_030710605.1 Cordylochernes scorpioides
ACAGAGTTTATGTTTTCCGTCAGGTCTTCAAGGCATCGAGGCCGCTTGGTCCCCGGCTAGATGATCCTGGGACACCTGACTGATCCTCCGCATCAAGTCTGGCATGATGATGATCCCATCGATGTGGGTGGCGTCGGTCCCTTGCTTGGCGTCGTCCCTCAGCATGAAGCGGTGAGGTGGGAACGGTTCTTCCATCTCTTTGAATCTCTGGCCGCTGCTCGTGTTGTGCAGGCGCTCAACGCGGCTGATCTCCCGCACGGTAGCAAGGAACAGCTCGCTGGCAAAGTCTTAATTTCTATTTCAGTTGAATCAAACCTAAGAATGACGTGTATCCTTCTCAAACAGACACTTCCAAGGCTATCGATCTCTAGCCCTATATAGTCTGGTAATGAGACATTGAGATGGCAAATGTTGATGCTAAGCATAATGGAAGGAAGACCTGCAATGTGTTGTGTGAGCTGTTTACGTATATACACTCATGGACAAAACTTAAGGAAGCTGTACCTTTTACCATGTATATCTGGATTCAGACAATAACTCTGAAAGATACACTCATGGACAAAACTTAAGGAAGTTGTACCTTTTAGCATGTATATCGGGATTCAGACAATAACTCTGAAAGATACACTCATGCACAAAACTTAAGGAAATTGTACCTTTTACCATGTATATCTGGATTCAGACAATAACTCTGAAAGATACACTCATGGACAAAACTTAAGGAAGTTGTACCTTTTAGCATTTATATCGGGATTAAGACAATAACTCTGAAAGATACACTCATTGACAAAACTTAAGGAAGTTGTACCTTATAACATGTATATCGGGATTCAGACAATAACTCTGAAAGATACACTCATGAACAAAACTTAAGGAAGTTAACCTTTTAGCATGTATATCGGTGTTCAGACAATAACTCTTAAAGATACACTCATGGACAAAACTTGAGGAAGTTCTACCTTTTAGCATGTATATCGGTGTTCAGACAATAACTCTGAAAGATACACTCATGGACAAAACTTAAGGAAGTTGTACCTTTTAGCATGTATTTCGGGATACAGACAATAACTCTGAAAGACACACTCATGGACAAAACTTAAGGAAGTTGTACCTTTTAGCATGTATATCGGGATTCAGACAATAACTCTGAGAGATACACTCATGGACAAAACTTAAGGAAGTTGTACCTTTTAGCATGTATATCGGGATTCAGACAATAACTCTGAAAGACACACTCATGGACAAAACTTAAGGAAGTTAACCTTTTAGCATGTATATCGGTGTTCAGACAATAACTCTGAAAGATACACTCATGGACAGAACTTAAGGAAGTTGTACCTTTTAGCATGTATATCGGTGTTCAGACAATAACTCTGAAAGATACACTCATGGACAAAACTTAAGGAAGTTGTACCTTTTAGCATGTATTTCGGGATACAGACAATAACTCTGAAAGACACACTCATGGACAAAACTTAAGGAAGTTCTACCTTTTAGCATGTATATCGGTGTTCAGACAATAACTCTGAAAGATACACTCATGGACAAAACTTAAGGAAGTTGTACCTTTTAGCATGTATTTCGGGATACAGACAATAACTCTGAAAGACACACTCATGGACAAAACTTAAGGAAGTTGTACCTTTTAGCCTGTATATCGGGATTGAGACAATAACTCTGAAAGATACACTCATGGACAAAACTTAAGGAAGTTGTACCTTTTAGCATGTATATCGGGATTCAGACAATAACTCTGAAAGATACACTCATGGACAAAACTTAAGGAAGTTGTACCTTTTAGCATGTATATCGGTGTTCAGACAATAACTCTGAAAGATACACTCATGGACAGAACTTAAGGAAGTTGTACCTTTTAGCATGTATTTCGGGATACAGACAATAACTCTGAAAGACACACTCATGGACAAAACTTAAGGAAGTTGTACCTTTTAGCATGTATATCGGGATTCAGACAATAACTCTGAAAGATACACTCATGGACAAAACTTAAGGAAGTTGTACCTTTTAGCATGTATATCGGGATTCAGACAATAACTCTGAAAGACACACTCATGGACAAAACTTAAGGAAGTTAACCTTTTAGCATGTATATCGGTGTTCAGACAATAACTCTGAAAGATACACTCATGGACAGAACTTAAGGAAGTTGTACCTTTTAGCATGTATATCGGGATTCAGACAATAACTCTGAAAGATACACTCATGGACAAAACTTAAGGAAGTTGTACCTTTTAGCATGTATATCGGGATTCAGACAATAACTCTGAAAGACACACTCATGGACAAAACTTAAGGAAGTTAACCTTTTAGCATGTATATCGGTGTTCAGACAATAACTCTGAAAGATACACTCATGGACAGAACTTAAGGAAGTTGTACCTTTTAGCATGTATATCGGGATTCAGACAATAACTCTGAAAGATACACTCATGGACAAAACTTAAGGAAGTTGTACCTTTTAGCATGTATATCGGGATTCAGACAATAACTCTGAAAGACACACTCATGGACAAAACTTAAGGAAGTTAACCTTTTAGCATGTATATCGGTGTTCAGACAATAACTCTGAAAGATACACTCATGGACAGAACTTAAGGAAGTTGTACCTTTTACCATGTATTTCGGGATACAGACAATAACTCTGAAAGATACATTCATGGACAAAACTTAAGGAAGTTGTACCTTTTAGCATGTATATCGGGATTCAGACAATAACTCTGAAAGATACACTCATGGACAAAACTTAAGGAAGTTGTACCTTTTAGCATGTATATCGGGATTCAGACAATAACTCTGAAAGATACACTCATGGACAAAACTTAAGGAAGTTGTACCTTTTAGCATGTATATCGGGATTCAGACAATAACTCTGAAAGATATTACAGTGACCTTTATTGAAGACACACGATATAACCAAGTGTGAACAAAATTGCCTTAAATATCAAAGAAATTTCATTTCTTTCAGATTTGTCGATGAATGTATTCTCCTGCTACTTCGGCAATGGCAACGACCTGTTATACTTCTTGGCTCACCGTCCCTCTCTCTCCCGGGTATCTGTTTTATTGGCGCCATTTCATAGTTACATATTGGCTTGTTGTTTCATATAAAACATATATATATATATTAAATATAATCATAAATAATTATATATGGGAGGTCGGTGGAAGGATGGTCTAAATTGTTGGTTTTCGACCGCTACGACCCGGGTTCGATTACCGCATTGGGCACTTTTTTTCTGATAATAAAAAAAAAATGCTCCAATGGTCCCCCAATTCTTGCAAAAGTCCAACCCCACCAGCAAGTACAAGTAACAAACGGGGCTCTGACACATTTGTAAGTGCAAAGTCGAACTGCTTTTCACATGTGTAGACATGTGGTGCACTTACAGTAAAAGCAGTCGCCTACTCATACCCACCATGATTATCATGGCCTGTACCACGTGTACTAGGGATAAGCAAAAAAAAAAAGAAGATAATTATTTGTGTTTTTATACACTAACGCACGTCTTGAGCCATTTTGTCTCGTTATCCCGAGAGGCCGATTTACACAGGTCTTCCTTTTATTCCCGCATATAAAACCATCTCGGCCATAGGTAGCCATGGATAGAGCGATGGTTTTCAGTAAGGAACTACGAAGACCCGGCAATATCCGGGCCGTGTGGTGGTTAATCCTGTAATCGCAAAACAATATGAAATAATCCCCACAACCAATAATCCTTCACTCCGCAGATAATCCAATCAATTCCACAAAATTCCATTGTCCTCATCCATTTTCTGCCTCAACATTTTATTAGATCTGTCACTCGAGAAATAAAACCTATTTACTCTCTAACACCATTTCCTCCCCTGTTAGGAAAAATAAAAGTTTGAATTATATAATGGAATATTCCGTGTGTGGAGTCATGGAATAAAGTCCGCCCTGGGCTGACGAGGGCCATTACATCGAAACCATGGTCTCTAGGTGGACGCTTCTTAGTTTACCAAAGCTGATGTTGTGGCTTTGTTACCGACCTGATTCCGCTAGTTTGTGGCGACAGTCAATAGATGGTGTCTAGTTTTGACGTTTATTTTGACGGGAGAGGCAACTAGGATTTTATGAATTTTAATTGTTTTAAATCTCCTTGGTATCTCCATTTCAGGAGATGAGTTTCTTTTAAACATAATCTCGAGATTTTGGATATCTCTGCCGTTCTACAACAGTACATAGAAACATATTACAATGGCTATGTACTCCAGTAGAAGGGCAGAGAAGCCCTAAAATCTAGAGATTACGTTTAATAAAGATTAACAAACCCATCTCCAGAAACCTGTAGCATTTGTTTGATTTTATGAATTTTCTAATGTGTAATTGTTGAAATGTGTCATGTTGTCTTCTTCTTCTTTCTTATCTTAAAGCCATGATAATCATGGTGGGTAGTTAGCGACTGCTTTTACTGTAAGCGCACCACATGTCTACACATGTGAAAAGCAGTTCGACTTTGCACTTACAAATGTGGCAATATCCCGTTTGATTACTTGCACTCGCTGGTGGGGTTGGACTTTTGCAAGAATCATGGGCCATTGGAGCTTTTTTTTAAACAGAAAAAAGTGTTCAATGCGGGAATCGAACCCGGGTCGTAGTGGTCTAAAACCAAACGGTTTAACCAGCCTTCCACCGACCCCCCTATGTCACGTTGTAATTTGTGTAAATTTACCAAAACGGTGTTGTGGATCATTGTTTATCAACACTAGTAATGTTTTTACTGGAGTGATACATAGTGCCATCTGAGTTCTGATGTATATTTAAAGGAAGAAGTGCCTCTTCTGGTACATGAATATCATTCCTACATTACCTTATGTCATAATAAAATATATTAAGCAAACATTTTACTGAATAAGAATTCATAACAAGAGAACATTTGTTTTTACTTCTGTTGCTACTGCAATAGTACGAAGGTTTGGGTTATCCTGTTGTACTTTGGAGTGCGCAGGTTTCAGAAGTGTTTTCAAGCTTGGCATGACAATCATCGACTTGTAGATAACTGCGTGGACTGTAGTTACACCACATATGTAGTATCACCGAACTACATCTGTAGGCATGTGGCACACTTACAGTACCAACACTCCCAACTCTATGCCTACAATGACCTGTCAATACATCTCGTTCTCTGTTGAGGTGTAGTTAGCAAACCTACAATACAAGAAACAACAATCTTCAACACATTATAACTATCTAATGAAACTAGAAGACATTAGAGATTGTTTCTAAAATACACTCATGGACATAACCTGACGTAGTGGAAAGTCTTTGATGTCTGTTTTTTTTTAAGAGACAGAGACAATTTTGTTCACACTTGAATATCTCGTATGTCTTCAATAAAGATCACTGTAATATCTTTCAGAGTTATTGTTTGAATCCCGATATACATGCTAAAAGGTACAACTTCCTTAAGTTTTGTTAATGAGTGTATCTTTCAGAGTTATTGTCTGAATCCCGATATACATGCTAAAAGGTACAACCTCCTTAAGTTTTATCCATGAGTGTATCTTTCAGAGTTATTGTCTGAATCCCGATATACATGCTAAAAGGTACAACCTCCTTAAGTTTTGTCCATGAGTGTATCTTTCAGAGTTATTGTCTGAATCCCGATATACATGCTAAAAGGTACAACCTCCTTAAGTTTTGTCCATGAGTGTATCTTTCAGAGTTATTGTCTGAATCTCGATATACACATGCTGAAAGGTACAACTTCCTTAAGTTTTGTCCATTATGTATCTTTCAGAGTTATTGTCTGAATCTCGATATACATGCTGAAAGGTACAACTTTCTTAAGTTTTGTCCATGAGTGTATCTTTCAGAGTTATTGTCTGAATCCCGATATACATGCTAAAAGGTACAACTTCCTTAAGTTTTGTCCATGAGTGTATCTTTCAGAGTTATTGTCTGAATCTCGATATACATGCTGAAAGGTACAACTTCCTTAAGTTTTGTCCATGAGTGTATCTTTCAGAGTTATTGTCTGAATCTCGATATATAAGCTGGAAGGTACAATTTCCTTAGGTTTTGTCCATGAGTGTATCTTTCAGAGTTATTGTCTGAATCCCGATATACATGCTGAAAGGTACAACTTCCTTAAGTTTTGTCCATGAGTGTATCTTTCAGAGTTATTGTCTGAATCTCGATATACATGCTGAAAGGTACAACTTCCTCAAGTTTTGTCCATGAGTGTATCTTTCAGAGTTATTGTCTGAATCTCGATATACATGCTGAAAGGTACAACTTCCTTAAGTTTTGTCCATGAGTGTATCTTTCAGAGTTATTGTCTGAATCCCGATATACGGAGAAGCTACCTTGGACCGAAGCAACGTTTATCGGTGGTACAAAATGTTCTCAGAAGTCCGAGAAGATGTGAACGACGAAGAGCGTGCCGGAAAGTGGAGAAAATGATATTGGCCAATCGTCGAATCACCGTTAAAGAAGTTGCTGAGGACCTAAACATATCGATTGGCTCGTGCCATTCGATTTTTATCAATGATTTGGGCATGAGACGGGCCACCGCGAAATTCGTACCAAAATTGTTCAATTGCGACCAAAAACAGCATCGCATGAACATTGCTAATGAGATGTTGGACTCTGTCCGCGACAACCCAAATTTGCTCCAGAGGGTCATAACTAGTGACGAAGCGTGGGTTTATGGTTATGACGTGGAAACCAAAGTTCAATCATCTCAATGGAAGCTGCCGCACGAACCAAGACCGAAAAAAGCGCGCCAAGTTCGGTCGAATGTGAAAGTTTTGCTGAGAGTTTTCTTCGATTGCAGGGGCGTGGTGCATCATGAGTTCTTGCCACAGGGTAGAACGGTCAATAAGGAATATTACCTGCAAGTTATGCGCAATTTGCGCGAAGAAATCCGCCAGAAACGCCCGGATTTGTGGAAGAACAAAAATTGGCTTTTGCACCACGATAACGCCCCTGCTCACACATCGTTGCTTGTGCGCGACCTTTTGGCCAAAAACAACACACTAATGATGCCTCAGCCACCGTATTCCCCAGATCTGGCCCCCTGTTACTTTTTCTTGTTCCCTAAACTGAAGAGGCCCATGAAAGGACGACGTTGCGCTACGCTTGACGAGATAAAGACGGCATCGAAGGAGGAGCTGAAAAATATTTTAAAAAATGATTTTTTGAGGTGCTTTGAAGATTGGAAAAACCGTTGGCACAAGTGTATAATATTTCATGGGGATTACTTTGAAGGGGACAAAGTAGGTATTCATGAATAAAAAAATAATTTTTGAAAAAACACAAAAGTCGCGATACCTTTTGTCTATGAGTGTATTTCAATCTATCAAACTTCCAAATAAAACATATCTGATTCAATACACTTTGAAAGATGACTTGTGGAACTTAGCGCCATAGCTCTACAAATGTCTGACAAAAGTTCGCACTAAGTCCAAACAAACTCAATCTACAGAAGTACAGTTAAGCCCTATTACAATCGATGGTGCAGAAAATTTAGAACCAAACGACTGACTCGGCAAGTTTTACGGCGGTTTGAACTTTTTGTTCATTAAAACCGATTTTCATTAGATTTTCGAGTCTTTTAATTACATCGCTTCTAATTCACTTTCAAATTAGGTCTAATGACTTTTTCTTTTTCTATTATCTACTAATTCTTTTATTGCTGGGGAGGATTTCGGCCAGTGTCTCTCCTAAATGCTGATTTTACTGCTGTAGTTCAGAAACTATATGTTATATATATATATGTGGTCATTTCAGGTGATAATTACTAATATTTAATTATGCCAGCAGTTTACGATAATTGATATCATATAAATATATGATATTATAAAAATAATATAAGCATATCCTGACCAGGAGCGCATTTGCTTTTTAGATGGCAGAGCGCCATCTAGTGGAACAGAAATAAATTTTTGGTCGCAATGGTACAGCCTGCTCCACGCTGACGAGCGCCAACAGCGCGAAACGTGTTCTTGGATAGCTTTTCTTGATTTATCAAGAAATTGGGTTGGCCAAATATTAGGGAACAAGTTAGACAGGTGGTCTTAATAAAGCTGTATGTATGTGACTATGATATTTTACTCTAAATAAAAAAAAACTTAAAAAACAATAATTAAATATTTAAAATTTATATTCTATCTTTTTTCTCTCTCTTAATTGTCTATTGTATAGGATATATATCAACTCGAGAATTAGATTTTTTAAAGATTAAGTAAATGTGTAAAATAGGATATTCACAAGAGAATAAAGATTATTGCAGATATCAAATAAGTTTGCTATTCTGGTTGGGATGTCGGTGGAAGGATGGTCTAAACCGTTGGTGTTAGACCGCTACTACCCGGGATCGAATTCCGCAATGGGAACTTTTTTTCTGATTAAAAAATGTTCAAATGGCCCCCGATTCTTGCAAAAGTCCAACCTCACCAGCGACTGCAAGTAACCAAACGGGGCTCTGGCACATTTATAAGTGCAAAAGTCGAACTGCTTTTCACATGTGTAGATATGTGGTGCACTTACAGTAAAAGCAGTTACCAACTTCTACCCACCATGATTATCATGGCCTGTACTATGTGTACTAGGGATAAGCAAAAAACAAACTACTTTGATTAAAGTGTATTCAGGTTTCCATGTCCCATGTAGGAAGGGGTCGTATTCGATCTAATAGAGACGTCAACAAACATCAAATTAAAATTAATGAGAAGCTGTCTATAGTATAAATATTTAAAAAATCAAATAAATATAAATGAAATGTTAAATTTTAAATTTCATTTAAATTAATGAGATATTTTAAATTAAAATGGTAAATAAATAAAATACGTTAAATATTATTTAGTTAATTACTGATAAAAATAGGTGGAATTAATATTAATAAATGGAATTAATACACGACTCAAAAATGTTTTGATGTTGATGTGTGTGATTCTATTTAATAAACAAATTCAATAAATATAAAAATGTATATTAATCGGAAACGATATTTATGGGTATTAATCTTGTGTTTAAAATAAGCATGTTATTAGTGTTTTAAAGTAAAAAATATTTGACCTTTCAAAATATTATATACAACTCTCTGACTGCAAAGATAATTTTAAATCTAATATATATCTTTGGGTGATGGATATATATAGAAGGAAATTTTTTTCCGGGAGGAAATTGATCTAAAGAGACAAGGGTCGCCTCTCCCGTCAAAATAGACGTCTAAAACCAGACGCCATCTATTGACCGTCTCCGTAACTAGCGGCTTTGTCACCGACCCGAGGCCGCTAGTTGCGGCGCCTGTCAATAGATGGCGTCTGGTTTTAGACGTCTATTTTGACGGGAGAGGCGACCCTTGTCTCTTTATATATATATATGTTATATAATTTTTAAAAATTTATAGAAATGTCATAAATATAAAACTTTGTAAATATTATTTTATTTTAATCATCTTTCTAAAATAACGCTGTTATTCTTTGGCCACCAGATGGCGCCACTTTAAATATATAAATGAATTGTTTTTTAGAGTAGGTTAGGTTAAGTTAGATATAATTTTTATAAATATGTAAATTGTAATATAGGATTAATTGCTAAATTCTATATTTACTCTGAATTTAATGTATTCTTTTGCTCAAGAGTTCACAAAATAAACTTCTTGAGATTAATTTTCTTTTTTTTTAAATTATATTCTTAACGACTGCACTTTTAATTTTAAAAAATCATTTTAAATTTACATAGTTTGTAACATATATATATATGTAGTAATTCATAAAACAAAAAAGTAATCTCCTTACCTTGCAACTGAAAGTAGCTGATGGCTTGCGCTATTGACTATTAGTTGATTTTTTAATTATTCCCAAAAAATAGTTAATATTTATTCCGATAGATGGCGCTAGCCATCAGAAACTTCCAGTTGAACGATAAATAGATGCCTTTTTTTTCTTTCTGAATTTATGCACATTATCTCAGTACAATATCACATTTGTACTATTTTTCATGTGTGTAGTATTATATATTAAATAAGTCAACAAATTTCTGGAGAATGTGGAGTTTATTTTCTTTTTTATTGGAATCTCAAACTTTCTGGCTTTATCTCCCTTTTACAGGAGTACAACAATGAACAATAATGAAACGCCGACGTCATTTCATCATTGTTCATTGTTGTATTCCTGTAGAAGAGGGCGGTAATTCCTGAAAGTTTGAGATACCAATAAAAAAGAAAAGAAACTCCACATCTCCTGAAACCTGTTGCCTTATTTAATTCATATACAGGAGATTTACATATAATGCATGTAGTAATATATGTCAATATATACACTAAATTTCCATATGTACCACAATTATAAATAGTGTAGCAGCCCCAAAATTTAGATTAAATCCAACGTGCCAGCTTGGTCATCATGTAATCACAAACAATACAATAAAGTTTTATTGAGAGTCAGTCACACCCAGACAGAGAGTCCAATTTCGTCATGTCATTTCTTCCCGTGGAACTTCCACAAGTCGTTAGTGAGTTTTACGACCAGCCGCCACCGGACTACAACATATTATCCCTCTCAGTATTACAGATCAGAAACCATCCTAGACCTTGCCGCGTCTTCAGCCAACTGGCTTCTCATAGGTGCCATCCAACTTGCCTTGTTCTTTGTGTTATTTATAGACTCCTGGAACCACTTGGCCCCATGACTGCTGATTCCTGTGGTACGACATATATATATATAAATCATATGTTGAATAAATATTATTAGAAATTAATATAAATAAATAACGCGCCATCTATATATAGGAAGTGAAGGTATTAAAGCACGATTGTTTCTTTTACACAAACTTCTACATCTTTTTAGATTCATAAAATACGTTTTGCTTATCCATGTTAGTTAACAAACTGAATAATAATAACATCTTTATATACAAAAAGGTTTTCTCTCCCGTAAATGTACACTCATGGACAAATCTTAAGGAAGTTGTACCTTTTACCATGTATACCGGGATTCAGACAATAACTCTGAAAGATACACTCATGGACAAAACTTAAGGAAGTTGTGCCTTTTGGCATGTATATCGGGATTCAGACAAAAACTCTGAAAGATACACTCATGGGCAAAACTTAAGGAAGTTGTACCTTTTAGCATGTATATCGGAATTAAGACAAAAACTCTGAAAGATACACTCATGGGCAAAACTTAAGGAAGTTGTACCTTTTGGCATGTATATCGGGATTCAGACAAAAACTCTGAAAGATACACTCATGGACAAAACTTAAGGAAGTTGTACCTTTTAGTATGTATATCGGGATTCAGACAATAACTCTGAACGATACACTCATGGACAAAACTTAAGGAAGTTGTACCTTTTGGCATGTATATCGGGATTCAGACAAAAACTCTGAAAGATACACTCATGGACAAAACTTAAGGAAGTTGTACCTTTTACCATGTATATCGGTATTCAGACAATAACTCTGAAAGATACACTCATGGACAAAACTTTAGGAAGTTGTACCTTTTGGCATGTATATCGGGATTCAGACAAAAACTCTGAAAGATACACTCATGGGCAAAACTTAAGGAAGTTGTACCTTTTGGCATGTATATCGGGATTCAGACAAAAACTCTGAAAGATACACTCATGGACAAAACTTAAGGAAGTTGTACCTTTTAGCATGTATATCGGGATTCAGGCAATAACTCTGAAAGATACACTCATGGACAAAACTTAAGGAAGTTGTACCTTTTGGCATGTATATCGGGATTCAGACAAAAACTCTGAAAGATACACTCATGGGCAAAACTTAAGGAAGTTGTACCTTTTAGCATGTATATCGGGATTCAGACAAAAACTCTGAAAGATACACTCATGGACAAAACTTAAGGAAGTTGTACCTTTTAGCATGTATATCGGGATTCAGACAATAACTTGAAAGATACACTCATGGGCAAAACTTAAGGAAGTTGTACCTTTTAGCATGTATATCTGTATTCAGAAAATAACTCTGAAAGATACACACATGGACAAAACTTAAGGAAGTTGTACCTTTTAGCATGTATATCTGTATTCAGACAATAACTCTGAAAGATACACTCATGGACAAAACTTAAGGAAGTTGTACCTTTTAGCATGTATATCGGGATTGAGACAATAACTCTGAAAGATACACTCATGGACAAAACTTAAGAAAGTTGTACCTTTTAGCATGTTTATCGGGATTCAGACAATAACTCTGAAAGATACACTCATAGACAAAACTTAAGGAAGTTGTACCTTTTACCATGTATATCGGGATTCAGACAATAACTCTGAAAGATATTACAGTGACCTTTTAAAATTACAAAATATTTCCTCACAATGAGTTTCTTTTTATTACAAAACGCTAGCTTTCAAGTGATAATCGCTCTTCAACGGGCTTAAAAAATATCGACTATATCTAACAAGAAATATTTACAAATACAAACGCGCGCAGCGTTATAGTCGATCTTTTTTTATGCCCGTTGAAGAGCAATTATCACTTGAAAGATAGCAATTTAAAATAAAAATAAACGCATTGTGAGGAAATATTTTATAATTTAAAAAGTATTTCGCAATTTTAGTATGAACAGTGGCCTTTATTGAAGAAACATGAGATAACCAAGTGTGCGAAAAACTGCCTCTGTCTCCTTAAAAAAAGATGATAGACGTAATGAAACTTGCCTACGTTTTATCCATGAGTAAATTCAACGTCGCTGATAGAATTGTTCGCAAGGTCCGTTATACAGTTTCAAGTTATTGTGTTCATTTATAATTCAATTTGTGTGTTTGAAGGGAAAGTTGAGAGGTACGTACCGAGAATTCTGAGGATGTTCCGAGAGACCGGGTGATGTCCCAGCCGTCGACGCCGCCGGAGCTCCAGGCCGATGCGGGCGTAGAGAGCGGCAAGGAAGGCCAGTGGCACCAGAAAGAAGAGACAAGACGAGAGAAGCAGCAAAGGAAGATTGTAACGGTTATTGCGGGCGGCCATGGCACAGAATGCTGACTGAGGCAGCGGCTCGCCCTTCCGTAGCTCCACGTAGTTGACCGTAGTCAGCAGGGCGAAGGGCACGGCGCTAGCTGCGGCCACGGTCCAGGCGATGGCTACCAGGCCCCGGGACCCCGAGCGACCCAGCCTTCGACTCAACGGTCGACAGATGGCGAGGAACCGCTCCACTGTGAAACCCACGATGGTCAGCACCGAGGCGTTGCTCGTCATTTCGGAGACGAAGGCGCGCAGAGAGCAGAATGTGGCGCCGAACATGTACGGGTACTGTCGCCAGTAGACGGAGAGGTCGTTGGGCAGTCCTGGACATAGCACGTCTAGTTAGTCGGTAGCTTGGAGACACTATTGAACAACAATCAGAAATTAACACAAGGTAATAAGACAATTATAAAGGTTTCCGCAGATGAGTTTCTTTTTTTGTTTTAAAACCATCTCAAGCTTTCAGACATCTCTGTCCTTCTACAGGAGAACATAGAAACATATAAACGCCGTTATAAGATGCTAACTGATTTATATATATCAGTTGGTATCTTAACAGCGTTTATAAGTTTTTATGTACATCCCTTAATCGAGTACTCGATCGAATGGATACAGAACTACAGCTGATAGAGTTAATAAAACAACGAAAACTGACGTTTGCTGGACATGTGATGATCAGCAGGAGAGACAATGCTGACAGTGTTGGAGGGAAAGCTCCGGGGGAAGAGATCGAGGGGAAGGAGACGACAGGGATACACAGACGATCTAAAACAATGGACTGGACGACACAAGGAGATGAAGAGGAAGGCATTGAAGGAAGGAAGTATGGAGAGACCATGTGGACCACCCTCAGTAGAGGAAGGCATTGAAGGAAGGAAGTATGGAGAGACCATGTGGCCCACCCTTAGTAGAGGAAGGCATTGAAGGAGGGAGATATGGAGAGACCATGTGGCCCACCCTCAGTAGAGAAAGGCATTGAAGGAGGGAGATATGGAGAGACCATGTGGCCCACCCTCAGTAGAGGAAGGCATTGAAGGAGGGAGATATGGAGAGACCATGTGGCCCACCCTCAGTAGAGGAAGACACTGAAGGAAAGATATGGAGAGACCATGTGGCCCACCCTCAGTAGAGGAAGGCATTGAAGGAGGGAAGTATGGAGAGACCATGTGGCCCACCCTCAGTAGAGGAAGGCATTGAAGGAGGGAAGTATGGAGAGACCATGTGGCCCACCCTCAGTAGAGGAAGGCATTGAAGGAGGGAAGTATGGAGAGACCATGTGGCCCACCCTCAGTAGAGGAAGGCATTGAAGGAGGGAGATATGGAGAGACCATGTGGCACACCCTCAGTAGAGGAAGGCATTGAAGGAGGGAAGTATGGAGAGACCATGTGGCCCACCCTCAGTAGAGGAAGGCATTGAAGGAGGGAAGTATGGAGAGACCATGTGGCCCACCCTCAGTAGAGGAAGGCATTGAAGGAGGGAGATATGGAGAGACCATGTGGCCCACCCTCAGTAGAGGAAGACACTGAAGGAATGATATGGAGAGACCATGTGGCCCACCCTCAGTAGAGGAAGGCATTGAAGGAGGGAAGTATGGAGAGACCATGTGACCCACCCTCAGTAGAGGAAGGCATTGAAGGAGGGAGATATGGAGAGACCATGTGGCCCACCCTCAGTAGAGGAAGGCATTGAAGGAGGGAGATATGGAGAGACCATGTGGCCCACCCTCAGTAGAGGAAGGCATTGAAGGAGGGAGATATGGAGAGACCATGTGGCCCACCCTCAGTAGAGGAAGGCATTGAAGGAGGGAAGTATGGAGAGACCATGTGGCCCACCCTCAGTAGAGGAAGGCATTGAAGGAGGGAAGTATGGAGAGACCATGTGGCCCACCCTCAGTAGAGGAAGGCATTGAAGGAGGGAGATATGGAGAGACCATGTGGCCCACCCTCAGTAGAGGAAGGCATTGAAGGAGGGAGATATGGAGAGACCATGTGGCCCACCCTCAGTAGAGGAAGGCACTGAAGGAGGGAGATATGGAGAGACCATGTGGCCCACCCTCAGTAGAGGAAGGCATTGAAGGAGGGAAGTATGGAGAGACCATGTGGCCCACCCTCAGTAGAGGAAGGCATTGAAGGAGGGAGATATGGAGAGACCATGTGGCCCACCCTCAGTAGAGGAAGGCATTGAAGGAGGGAGATATGGAGAGACCATGTGGCCCACCCTCAGTAGAGGAAGACACTGAAGGAAAGATATGGAGAGACCATGTGGCCCACCCTCAGTAGAGGAAGGCATTGAAGGAGGGAGATATGGAGAGACCATGTGGCCCACCCTCAGTAGAGGAAGGCATTGAAGAAGGGAAGTATGGAGAGACCATGTGGCCCACCCTCAGTAGAGGAAGGCATTGAAGGAGGGAAGTATGGAGAGACCATGTGGCCCACCCTCAGTAGAGGAAGGCATTGAAGGAGGGAGATATGGAGAGACCATATGGCCCACCCTCAGTAGAGGAAGGCACTGAAGGAGGGAGATATGGAGAGACCATGTGGCCCACCCTCAGTAGAGGAAGGCATTGAAGGAGGGAGATATGGAGAGACCATGTGGCCCACCCTCAGTAGAGGAAGGCATTGAAGGAGGGAGATATGGAGAGACCATGTGGCCCACCCTCAGTAGAGGAAGGCACTGAAGGAGGGAGATATGGAGAGACCATGTGGCCCACCCTCAGTAGAGGAAGGCATTGAAGGAGGGAAGTATGGAGAGACCATGTGGCCCACCCTCAGTAGAGGAAGGCATTGAAGGAGGGAGATATGGAGAGACCATGTGGCCCACCCTCAGTAGAGGAAGGCATTGAAGGAGGGAGATATGGAGAGACCATGTGGCCCACCCTCAGTAGAGGAAGACACTGAAGGAAAGATATGGAGAGACCATGTGGCCCACCCTCAGTAGAGGAAGGCATTGAAGGAGGGAGATATGGAGAGACCATGTGGCCCACCCTCAGTAGAGGAAGGCATTGAAGAAGGGAAGTATGGAGAGACCATGTGGCCCACCCTCAGTAGAGGAAGGCATTGAAGGAGGGAAGTATGGAGAGACCATGTGGCCCACCCTCAGTAGAGGAAGGCATTGAAGGAGGGAGATATGGAGAGACCATATGGCCCACCCTCAGTAGAGGAAGGCACTGAAGGAGGGAGATATGGAGAGACCATGTGGCCCACCCTCAGTAGAGGAAGGCATTGAAGGAGGGAGATATGGAGAGACCATGTGGCCCACCCTCAGTAGAGGAAGGCATTGAAGGAGGGAGATATGGAGAGACCATGTGGCCCACCCTCAGTAGAGGAAGGCACTGAAGGAGGAGGATATGGAGAGACCATGTGGCCAGTCACCCTCAGTAGAGGAAGACACTGAAGGAGGAGGATGTACACATCCCGTAGAAATGTCCGACACTCGAGATTACAGTAATAAAGATAAAATAAACTTATCTCCAGGAATCTGTAACAATAATTAATTAATTTAATATGATTAGGCGGTTCTTCAGTAGTAACTTATATAAGCGGTTAGTGAAATTGTGGAATTTCATTGGGATCTCAATATGCCTCTCTCCGCTGCTCTTCAATTCAAAGATCCAGACAACAATGCAGGATTTTTTAACTACAATTTTTATTCCCTGAATATATTTTTATTCCATTTGACATAGAAAATTTAATCTCAGCGTATATCAATGTTCGAGATATTTTATATTTCACATTGAAATATACGTTATAATAAAATAATAAATTGAAAATTACTTTTGCTCTATATTATCTCCATTAAAGTAAAATCATCCGCACAATACATAGAAATAATAAACAAAACAGATTCCAAGGAGTTTTCTTGTTTTATTTTATATTTCAAACTGCCCTTCATATGTGTAGACATGTAGTACACTTACAGTGAACCTGTCTCTAACTTCTTACCCAACATGATTATCATGGTCTGTACCACGTGTACCAGGGATAATATGTATTTTTTTCTAAAGGTTTCAGGCATCAAAAATTCTACAGGATCATATATGACATCATACTGGATCATATGCTTCTGTAGAAATGTTTGTGATACTTGAGATGAATATACAATAAAACAAAAAACTCAACTTTGGGAAAAGAGTTTTGCTTATTTACTATAAGAAATTTAAACTGTTTTTGAGGCGTATGATTCTTTTTGAAATAAAACAATCTACAATTAAACTTGCGAAATCACAGAGAGGGTTCAACACTGATGAGTCAGGCCCTCCCAATAGTTTATCATTGCAGTAAGGGCAGTAGAAAATTGTTTTATTTCGAAGATAATCAAACGCGTCAAAAATAGATTCATTTTCTTATAACACATGGCGAGTTAATGTGTATCATATTTATATCTATGTTATCTTCTTAAAATGTTTATTCTCATTTTGTCTCTTCTTTTTTATCTCCACTCAATCATATTAGGGTATCAAGCTTGTAGAGTTTGAGACTTGACAACTATCATGACTGGGTGAAGTAGAATGCCTTTGTCATTAAGACTGGGAGCACTACTCAGTGGCAGGCCGACTTAGCTCCAAAAGAAACGGCCGCCTCTGACATAAGGAACAGACACCATGTGCAGCCTCTCCTTACATGATAGTACAAACGCTGCTCATCCTGTATCCCTCTAGCCCTTACAGGGTACTATCAGCCGGACCAGCTGAACCCAGGTTTTTTAGTGAGCTTGTTACTGCTCCCCCTCCTCCTTTTTCATCCGGTAAATATAAGGGATGGTTGTATCTTGGAAAATGTCTATTTTTTGGTCAGCAGACATCTTTTACCACGACATCGCAATTCCACACAATATCCCACTGTTACACAATTGTGGTGTCTTCTTGATTGAGAGTTGACCCATCAAGCCACGAGATGAAGTTTCATCAAAATTAAACAATAATCAAAACATCACCAATATTTTAGAAGGATGAAATTAGTTAGAAAGATACAAGAAATTCTTAATATTCATATATTAATGTTAATTCATATCTTAATATACATATTATATAATATAAAAACTCAAATATTTCTTTATTTTAAAAAATATATATTTTATTTTTATTCATTGATATTTTTACTTTTGGTTATCATCGTTTTTAGAATAACTTTCAGTTTTGTTGTAAATATGCGTAGTTAACATATCTATCTTTTTGAATCACTAATATAGGATTAACTTCATAAATTCTATATAATGTGAAAATAACTAAAGTGTATATTTCCTCAAGTAATTGAAAATAAAAGCTACTTGATTGTAAATAATTATCTTTTTTTTTTATCACGACTGCACCTTCAACCCTTTATCTTATCGATCCTTTGTCTTATCAACACTTTCTCTAACAACAAACAAATTATTCATAACATATATATATTCGGAATATTCTTAGATGTGGCCATAAAATCGAATTAAAAATTTTCAATTTCTGATATTTTTTGTTCTTCTTGAGCGGTTATGTAGGGAGCACACGCAGGGAGAGCGAAGCGAGCGTTTATTCAAAAGAAGGAAAAAAACAGAAAGCAAGAACGGAGAGTTGCATGAATAGAAAAACGGTCGCAAACAATTCGATGTAAATAGAAAAACATTTTCAGTGATTCTGGAATATACAAGAATAAAGAGAGGAATTGAAGGCTATTGAGTGAATAGAGAAAAGTGCATTATTAGAGCAACAAAAATATCAGTTTATTCCCATAATTTTCTAATTCAAGCATCTATATTCTCCCATGTAATCTCTGATTTATTATGGACCTGATCTTAGTTTTACTAACCCCTCTTTTATATATTATAACGTAGAAATCAGGTCTTTGTATATCTTAAGATGTAAGCGTATTTATTGATAACGTCAGTAAGACAAGTCGACAATTATCAACAACTCAACTATCTACAGCTAAAGAATATCGAGCAAGCAATCAAAGAAATATTTTGATGATTATTTTACATAAACAGAGTAATATATATTTATAAAATCTGTTGAATATTTTCATTGAATAATTAAAATATAAAATATTAATTTTTTCTTCGCCACAATATTATTTTCACCCCAATTATGTTTATATTTTAAGGCCATCACATACATATTCTTCTTCTTCTTTCTTATCTCCACACTGGGTGAAGTAGAATGCCTTTCTCAATAAAACTGGGAGCACTACTCAGTGGCAGGCCGACTTAGCTCCTAAAGAAATGGCCGCCTCTGACATGAGGAACAGACACCATGTACAGCCGCTCTTAACATTGAGTACAAACGCTTCTCATCCTGTATCCCTGGATTAGGAGCCCTTACAGGGTACTATCAGCCGGGCCAGCTGAGCCCAGGTTTTTAGTGAGTTTGTTACTGCTCCCTCTCCTCCTTTTTCATCCGGGCTTGGGACCAGCAAAGGCGCATACATACTTGATATAAATGTAGAGTCCTATATTCTCACCAATATACATTTATTACATACTAGCGGATGTACCCGGCTTCGCCCAGGTTTTTCTCGAGGGAATGTTTGTAGTCTAGTAATAAGAAAATATACTACACCTAAAAACTATCAGAGAAAAGAGAAACCACGGAAGGTGAACAGAAAAATGCTTACAATGGATGTTATGTTTACGATATCAAGTTAAATAAAAACAAAGATAAAATTTGTTGGTCACTATAAATTTGTATATTTGTTAGGCGAAATTAGAAACATGATAAAACAATTGGGTATTTAAAAACAAATGTAGAAATAAAAGTTGAAGTATAATAAACAATGTTAAAGATTAGTTTTAATTATTAATCAAGATTGTGTGTGAATATGTGAGAAAGATGTAATATCATTGTTGTTTTCTTGGCCGACTGTTTTACATATGGTGTTATCTTAAAATTGCTTGTTTTGAATATTTTTTAGATTGAGATTATTAGCTAGTATGTAAAAAAATTAACTCTGTTGAAATTTAATTTTGTATTTATATATAAATAAAATTAACTCTGTTGATTTTTTTTGTATTTAATCGATAACAGCGAAGTTACGCATGTTAATGTTAGGAAATATATTTTGATGTTAAGCAAAACCTGCTCCATCTCGTTTTACATAAATGTTGAAAATTTGGTTGAAATTGATGCATTGTAACGAAAGTTTTTAGTGATGTCCACTTATGAAATTTCCATTTTATTAAAATAGATCTACAAACATCTATTTAAAACGTGCTAGTACACTAATAGACAAACTGATAAATGTGGAAATTATCGTCGGTCGTCTAATTTTTTTAAGGAGACAAAGGCTGTTCACACTTGGTTAACTCGTGTATCTTCAATAAAGGTCACTGTAATATTGTAGCGTAGAAATCAAGCCTTGAATTATCCTAAGATGTAAAAGTATTTATTGATGACGTCACAGCGACGAGTCGACAATTATCAACAAGTCAGCCCAAAACTATTTACCGCTAGAGAATCTTAAGCAAGTAAGCAAAGAAATATTTTAAGATGATTTCACAAACACAGATTAATATATATTTTTATAATCTGTTGAATATATTTTCATTGAATAATATTAAATTAAATAATAAAATATTTCTTCGCCACATAGCCTCCTCCTATAAAGAGCATCGACCCGATGCTCAGAAGGAGACTTACATCCTCAGGCTCAAGGCTCGAGAACGGGTGATAGGGCCTGAGATCTCTTCGCGGGTCTGTGGTTGTTGTGTTCGTTCAGTGGGGATGTCTTCTTCCTGGAAGTTTGTCGAGTCATCTTCTGGGTCCTCTTCTAGCTGGTCCTCCTGGTCCTCTGGGTTTAAATAAGGTTTCATCCTACCAATGTGAACTAAATCTTTTGTTTTACGACGACCTTGCTGGTTTCCGAATGTTTCAACTTCATAGGTCACATCAGATATTTTTCGGGTTACTTTGTATGGGCCGAAGTAACGTCTCATTAGTTTTTCCGAATATCCCACTTTACGCACAGGAATAAAGATCCATACAAGATCTCCAGGCTGATAAATTATATTTCTGTGATGGGCGTCATAGCGATGTTTATTGCTACCTTGAGATCTCATGGAGTGGATACGTGCCAGTTTTCGTGCTTCTTCGGCTCTTGCCCCTAGAGTTTGGATGAAATCGTCGTCTTCTGGCAATAACTTGGGGAATAACACGTCAAGTGGAGTCTCGGCTTCACGCCCGTGTACAAGGAAAAATGGGGTGAACCCAGTAGACTCTTGTTTTGCTGTGTTGTATGCAAATGTAACGAATGGAAGAATCCTGTCCCAATCTTTATGGTTGACATCTACATACATGGACAGCATGTCTGCTATGGTCTTATTCAACCTCTCCGTGAGTCCGTTTGTTTGGGGGTGATAGGCGGTCGTCTTCCGATGGGTTATTCTGCACTGGTTGTTCAGGTCACTTATCATTGAAGATGTGAAGTTCCTTCCTCTATCCATGATTAATTCCCTCGGCGCGCCGTGCTTTAAGATGACATCTTCAATGAAGAATTTGGCGACTTCCATGGATTCACTTGTGGGTAGAGCTTTAGTTATCGCATATTTCGTTAGGTAGTCCGTACATACAATAATCCAACGGTTGCCATTTTCTGATGTTGGAAATCTCCCCAGGAGATCCATTCCTACCTTTTCAAAGGCAACTTCAGGAACAGGTATTGGCTGTAAGTGCCCTGAGGGGAGTTGGGGCTGATGTTTACGCCTCTGACAATCTGAACAGTGTGCCACATACCTTCTAACCGTTCTATACATTCCGGGCCAGTAATACTTTTTTCTTATTCGGTCATAGGTTTTAGTAAATCCGAGGTGACCAGCCGTGGGTGAATCATGGAAATTTTTCAGTAATTCCTGCCTTAAATGGCGTGGAACCACCAAAAGCCATGGTTTCCCCATTGGATCATAATTTTTTCTGTAGAGCGTGTTATCGATTTTTACAAAGGAATTATTAGGAGAACTTTGTAATTTGTCAGCGATTTTTCTAATAGCTTGATCATTCATCTGCTCTTCGCTAAAGTTCTGCAAAGTCACTATGCTTGGAATATCTTCCTCCATATCTTCACTGTATTCTAATGGACTTCTTGATAAGCAGTCTGCGTCCTGATGTTTCCTTCCGCTCTTATACACGACAGTGACGTCAAACTCTTGCAGCCGAAGTGCCCATCTTGCTAACCTCCCACATGGGTCTTTGAGGTTGGTCAGCCAGCACAAAGAGTGGTGGTCTGTAACAATAGTGAACGGCTGTCCAAAGACATATGGTCGGAATTTATTGATAGCCCAAATGATGGCAAGGCATTCCCTTTCTGTGGTTGAATAATTTTTTTCTGCTTTATTTAAGGTTCTGGATGCATAAGCAATGGCTCTTTCCTTTCCATTTTGTATCTGCACTAATACTGCTCCTATTCCGTAGTTGCTTGCGTCAGTGTGTATTTCGGTTGGGGATGAGTAATCAAAATGTCCAAGAGCGGGTTCAGAAATTAACGCTGATTTGAGAGCTTCAAATGCATTTTGCTCTTCCTGGTTCCAATTAAATGCTGAGTCTTTCTTCAAAAGGTCATTCAAGGGTTGGGCTACGTGGGCATAATTGGGTATGAAGCGGCGGTAGTAGGAGGAAAGGCCAAGAAAACTTCTAACTTCCTTCAATGACCTTGGCGTTGCGAAGTCGCGGACTGCTCGAATCTTTTCTTGGTCGGGACGAATTCCATTTTCACTCACCTCATGTCCAAGAACCGTGATAGTTTTTGCACCAAACTTGCATTTCTTGGAATTGAGACATAATCCGGCTTTCTTAAGGCAATTTAATACAAGTTGAAGGCGTCTTAGATGTTCTTCAAAGCCATCTGAAAAAACGATGATGTCATCGAGGTAACACAAGCAAATAGTCCACTTAAGACCCTTCAGAAGATTATCGATCATTCGTTCGAAGGTAGCTGGAGCATTACATAACCCAAATGGCATTACTTTGAACTCGTACAGTCCATCTGGAGTTATAAATGCTGTCTTCTCACGGTCCGATTCTTCTACGTCGATTTGCCAGTACCCTGATTGGAGGTCCATGGAAGAATAAAATCTAGCTCCCCGTAAGCAGTCTAAAGTGTCGTCGATCCTTGGGAGAGGGTAGACATCCTTTTTTGTTATTTTGTTAAGGCGGCGGTAATCGACGCAGAATCTCCAGCTTCCATCCTTTTTTCTTATCAATACTACAGGTGAGGCCCACGGACTTTCAGAGGGCTGAATGATGTCAAGTTTTTCCATCTTGTTTACCTCATCCTGAATAATTTGGCGTTCTCTTGGTGCAACTCGGTAAGGTCTTTGTTTGGTCGGTAGGTGGTCTCCAGTGTTAATTCGGTGTTTAACATTGACGTCCTTGAATTGTTTTCTTTTACTAAATTCGAAAATATCCGTATAGTTTTTTAACAAATTTCTTAATTTTTCTTTTTGAGATTCATCAAGTGAATCATCTATAAAAAATTCCGAGATTTTTGGGTCTTCAGAATGTTCCACCTCTGTTTCAACTTGGTTACAATCAGCTAGAGTACATAATTGACTATCTTCGATGACAGCACTATCGGCTACATGCATCCCCTGTGGGATTAGTTTCGGATATGGACTCCAATTCACCACCCAAAGTTTACCTCGGTTATTGGTAAGTGAAATGACAGAGGAGGGAGCCGTTAGTTCTCTTTCCAGCAATAGCTCTTTTCGACATTCAGCCACCACAATTGCGTCATTAGGAATGTCACGACTTGCTACTTCTATTAACTGAATAGAGGCGGGTTCGATTCTATATTCCAATTCCGAGTAGAGAGGTGAGCTGTTCTTAGGGGTATCCTCAAAAAGACATTTTTCTAAGAAGAGTGTGTCGTCAGCTGAATCAATTATCGCCCTAGATAACTTCAAAAAGTTCCAACCAAGAATAACTTCGTGACTACAGTCTTCCATAACGACAAATTCAAAGCTTTCCTGTAGTCCATTCAAGTCCAGTTTCAGTGTGCAGCGTCCTTTTGGTCTTACAATTTTACCGTTGGCTACTCGTAATGTGACGTCAGTTTCGGCAAACATTATTTTTCTTAGTTTGAGTCTGAACCTCTCAGAAATGACAGAATATGAGGCTCCTGAGTCGACGAGGGCACGCGTCATTTTTCCTTCTATTTTAATGTCTATGTAATTTTCTTTTAATTCTAATGTGGTCGATAAGGGAGGATTTATAAATTTTGCGGCCTTACCTCCAAAATAGGACGCATCTTCTAGTTTTCCTGACGGGAACGGCGAGGCGACTGGCTGGGTCTTCTATCAGGAGACGAATATTGTCCTTTTCGGCCAGTGTAAGGAGAGGGGCTTCGGTAGCGACGTCTATTTTCTCTTGGCAGGTCGTCGTTGGGCTCTTGGCTGCTCCGAGAATTATAGAATGTTCTAGGCTCTAGCCTATCTCTCTGTTTGTAATTCCAAGTTTGTTCTCCTTCATATTCTCTCCTCCTGTCACGGCAGTAGCGCACGACGTGGCCAGGGCGTCCGCAGTGGAAACAGATTGGCTTACCTTCCGTGGTTCGCCATTCGTTGGTATCGCGTCTTCCGTTTACTTGTTTTGGCTGCTGCGGTCTTATCGTTTGGGCCACATATCTATTATTATAAAACTCTCGGGGTCTTTCCTTCTGTGGGGAACTTCTCCTAGGCTTTGAGATTGGCGCCAGGGTTCTTCCAATCTCCTCCTTTGCCATATCTTCGATGGTAGAAATTTTTGGTTCCTCTCGAGCAGAGCCTAATGCCCGCTGTACCTCCTCACGAACAATTTGCCTGAACATAGATGACAGATCTGCCCTGTCATCATGATCACTGAGAGATGCCACATTTGGTAGTCGCTCGTATTTGGTTGGGGTCACTCGCTTACAGTGTAGGCTTTCAATGCGGCGACATTCGGTGACGAATTGCTCAGTGTTATGCACATCCCTTGGGAGAAGTGCCTGGTAGAGCTCCTCAGCTATCCCTTTCATCAGATGGGATATTTTATCTTCCTCATTCATTTGTGGATCTACCTCTTTGCAAAGGCGCAGGACGTCTTGGATGTAATATTCGGTGCTTTCTCCTTTTAATTGTGCGCGAGTTTTGAGTATTTTCTCAGCTCGCAGTCTTGAGCTTTCATTTTTTCCAAATACATTTTCTAATTGTGACATGAACTCCGTCCATGTCTGGTTGCTTTCCTCGTTGTTTTCATACCATTTGAGAGCAGTGCCAGTTAGATAGAAATAAGCGTTAGCGAGACAAAGGGTTTCATCCCATTGGTTGTGCTTCGCCACACGTTCATACCCTTTTAACCAGCTACGGGGATCTTCAACACCCTCACCAGAGAACATTGAGGGGTTTCTAGGTAGATGTTGGACAAAAAATGAACCTACCTGAGTAGTTGCTTCTTTCTTGATGTTCATGGTTTTTTCTTCTTGCTCAACCGAGTCAATTTTCCGTTTTTTTTCTGAATGGGTATCGATCCAGCTTCTTCACCAGTTGTAGCGTAGAAATCAAGCCTTGAATTATCCTAAGATGTAAAAGTATTTATTGATGACGTCACAGCGACGAGTCGACAATTATCAACAAGTCAGCCCAAAACTATTTACCGCTAGAGAATCTTAAGCAAGTAAGCAAAGAAATATTTTAAGATGATTTCACAAACACAGATTAATATATATTTTTATAATCTGTTGAATATATTTTCATTGAATAATATTAAATTAAATAATAAAATATTTCTTCGCCACAATATATTTGAGAGTTATTGTCTGAATACCGATATACATGGTAAAAGGTACAACTTCCTTAAGTTTTGTCTATGAGTGTATCTTTCAGAGTTATTGTCTGAATACCGATATACATGGTAAAAGGTACATCTTCCTTAAGTTTTGTCCATGAGTGTATCTTTCAGAGTTATTGTCCGAATCCCGATATACATGCTAAAAGGTACAACTTACTTAAGTTTTGTCCATGAGTGTATCTTTCAGAGTTATTGTCTGAATCCCGATATACATGTTAAAAGGTACAATTTCCTTAAGTTTTGTCCATGAGTGTATCTTTCAGAGTTATTGTCTGAATCCCGATATACATGCTGAAAGGTACAACTTCCTAAAGTTTTGTCCATGAGTGTATCTTTCAGAGTTATTGTCTGAATCCCGATATACATGCTGAAAGGTACAACTTCCTAAAGTTTTGTCCATGAGTGTATCTTTCAGAGTTATTGTCTGAATCCCGATATACATGCTGAAAGGTACAACTTCCTAAAGTTTTGTCCATGAGTGTATCTTTCAGAGTTATTGTCTGAATCCCGATATACATGCTGAAAGGTACAATTTCCTAAAGTTTTGTCCATGAGTGTATCTTTCAGAGTTATTGTCTGAATCCCGATATACATGCTGAAAGGTACAACTTCCTTAAGTTTTGTCCATGAGTGTATCTTTCAGAGTTATTGTCTGAATCCCGATATACATGCTGGAAGGTACAACTTCCTTAAGTTTTGTCCATGAGTATATCTTTCAGAGTTATTGTCCGAATCCCGATATACATGCTGAAAGGTACAACTCCCTTAAGTTTTGTCCATGAGTATCTTTAAAAAGGTTTCTGAACTCCCAAGCCAGAAAAGAGAACTTAAGTATAGGAGATCATTGTTGATACATTAGATAATAATTGAGAATTAAAAAAAAGAATAAAGAATTCCTAAAAACAATACGGTTTCTTTTCACTGGAGAATGTTTTCTTGCTGGAGATAAAGAAAGTGTGAAGCAACACATCCATTAAATTAACCAAAAGACAAAAGAGACAAGATAATTGATGGCAACAGACGAAGAATGCAGCAGAAGTAAATTAGGCGATTGTTACAACAGAATAATCGAACGTCAACGTAGCCAGATGGTGTTATTTATTCGAAATTTATTCATTGATGCATATTTTCTTTTGATAATTTTTTAAAAATCTAAAATAAAACACTGAAACCTTTTTTTGTAGAAATTCTTAATTGATATTTAATTAGACACAAAAATTAGAAATAAATCACATATTTTATTTTTAAAAAGGTGATATTTTAATTTTAATAAATGGTTAATTTGATAAATTATTTTATCTTACACAATAACATCAAATGGTTTGTCTATTTGGTTCATATTTAAGTTTGGAGGTATTTCGGACAAAATAATATTCTCTTTTTAAATATATCCTCGACGTTTAGTTGAGAAATTTTGTGAGTGTATCTTTCAGAGTTATTGTCTGAATCCCGATTGTTACAACAGAATAATCGAACATTAACGTGGCCAGATGGAGTTATTTATTCGAAATTTATTCATTGATGCATATTTTCTTTTGATAATTATTTTTAAAATCTAAAATGAAACTCTCATTTTTTGTAGAAAATATTAATTGATATTCGATTAGACGAAAAAATTAGAAATATATCATATATTTTATTTTTTAAAAGGTGATGTTTTAAAATTAGATTGGAATATTTAATGAATTATTTTCTCTTACACAATAACATCAAATGGTTGGTCTATTTGGTCAATTTTTAAGTTTGTAAATATTTCGGACAAAAATATTCCTTTTGAAATATATCCTCGACGTTTACCAAGTAGTTGAGAAATTTTCCTATAGATGGAGTTATAAATTATAGAAAGATTCAATTGTAAGCTAGCTTCCAGTTCCAGTTAACAAAAATAACTTTATTAGGTACCACTCAAAAAGAGCAACCTAGCTCATGTTATTTACAGTGGATAATATGTACATAGGTTCTTCACATTTATAAGAGAAGAAAAGAAGAGAAAAGAGAGAAGAGATAGATTTATCATCAATATAATCAATTGGAAAAATAGCTCAACGTTGATATTGTACTTGGATCAAGATGATAAATTAAGAGAAAAACATCTCCTGATCTTTCAACTAAAGATTGCTAATGGCTTGTTCCCTCAAGAAAGGATATTTGGCCAATTCTGGCTACATGCCATATACATGCTAAAAGTTACAAATTACGTAAGTTTTGCCATGAGTGTATCTTTCAGAGTTATTGTCTGAATCCCGATATACATGCTGAAAGGTACAAATTTCTTAAGTTTGGTCCATTAGTGTATCTTTCAGAGTTATTGTCTGAATCCCGATATACATGCTTAAAGGTACAACTTCCTTAAGTGTTGTCCATGAGTGTATCTTTCAGAGTTATTGTCTAAATCCCGATATAAATGCTAAAAGGTACAACTTTCTTTAGTTTTGTCCATGAGTGTATGTTTCAGAGTTATTGTCTGAATCCTGATATACATGCTAAAAGGTACAACTTCCTTTAATTTTGTCCATGAGTGTATCTTTCAGAGTTATTGTCTGAATCCCGATATACATGCTAAAAGGTACAACTTCCTTTAGTTTTGTCCATGAGTGTAACTTTCAGAGTTATTGTCTGAATCCCGATATACATGCTAAAAGGTACAACTTCCTTTAGTTCCTTTAGCTCTAATATAGAAAGAGTGAAAGAAATGACGACTTCATTAAGAATGAGAGAAAGAAGCTATTTTCATCACAGAAAGAATCTTCTCCTTTTTGTCGGAAGAATTTGATTAGAAGCTGTCTTTCAAAGCTTGGAGATAGGTTATTTGATTAGTTGAGTCTGAGACATTCAAATCACAGAAACCTCTTTCCTCAGAATGGTGTCGGAATTGATGCCATCAGATTCGATTAATTCTCTTCTATCAGGATTCTAATTACGGGGGACGTGTGTAGTTCCGGTCTGAATTGTGTATCGTTCAGCGCCCATTGAGGTGGAGTACCATTTCTTCGACATGTTTTCATTTCCTACGTTATCTCAGAGTATATAAAAGACTTGAATATAAAGTTATAAAATATTAACTTATAAAACAACGTTTGACAAATTTTACCGCAAATATTTCTTTTGAACGAAAAATCATAATTTATTTTAAGGAGAAATAACGATTATTTCTATCCTTAGGGATGAAGTATGAAAGGATGAATTGTGAAGAGTAATGATAAACGGAAAAATAAAGTATCCAGGGATGGGAATCAAACCCACAGTGTTCCGCTTACCGGGCAGATGCCATGTCCACTAGGCTATCCTGGACATATTTTTCCGTTCGTAAATATAAAATAAAGTAATTTATAATACAATATAATGCGGCTTATGATTGTAAAACGACGTTTGACAAGTTTTAAAATCATAAGCCGCATTATATTGTATTATAAATAATATATATATATATCTATATATATAAAAATCAATGTTTGTATGTTTGTTTGTATGCCCGGTATACAAATTCGCAGTAGTTCATTAATTCAAACCAAAATTTCCATACATAGGTAAAAATATACGGGGAAGACGATAGGCTATTTTAAAAAATATATAAATCAATTATTAAAACTATATATTCAAATTATTCTACTTAACTCACGAACAGCGCCCTCTATCAAAGATTAGATTAAATTATGCTGATGCAAACAAATAGATAATGCTAATAACAAACAATTATTTTTTAAAATCTTATCTAAATGTATATCACTCGGGTAGATATGCACACGGGTCAATCCCAGGGCGAAGCCCGGGTCACCCGTCTAGTAAAATATATAAAAACACACACACACAAATTAACGACTTCTGTAATTGGAGACCCATGTCCTGTCTTGGGCTCGGCGGACTCTCAATAAAACTTTATTATCTTATTTTGTATTACAAGACAACACACAAGCTGGCTAGTTGAATTATATCGACATTTTGGGGCTGTTACACTTTATAATTATGGTCATATGAAATTTAGCGTATATTGAAATATGTTACTATTATATACACTAAATTTTCATATGTAACATAATTATATAAGGTATAACACCACGTTCTGACGTTTAAGGCTAAAAACCTAATATGCACACTGTGTGACAAGGAAATTACTGAAGAACTCCCCCATTATCTGCTTAATTGTACAGCCCTTGATGAAGAAAGGAAGGCCCTATATCAACAAATGTACCAACATCTCACCATACGTATTGCCTTCGAAAATATCAGCAAACAAATCTAAGGCAATAGCTTACTATACATTTTTTAGATCATCATTATGTAAGGACCAGTCAACAAGTGAATGACTTTGAGATGAAGAGTAAAGCCAGTTCTATCTTACTACCTATGTAAATAACACAATACGATTATTACCTTATCCAATTGGGAGAATTTCTATGGGGTAAGTCCCTAATAGAGGCTTTGTGTGTGTATATATATAAGGTATATCAGCCCCAAAATCTAGATACAATTTAACTCGCGAGTTTTGCCATCATGTGATACAAAATAAGATAATAAAGTTTTATTGAGAGTCCGCCGCGCCCAAGACATGACAAGGGACTCCGATTACAGAATTCGTTAATTTGTTTTGCTTCCGTCCCCTTATCGAACAAACGGTCGGTAAACAACAATTCATCTCTGCCTCTCATGTAGATCATCCTGGACCTTGTCTGTGTCTTCGGCGCTGGTATCTCTCTCTGAGGTGACATCCAACCTGCCTAGTCCTTTTGTGTTACCCTTTGATGCCTGAAACACTGTGGCCCCATGACTGCATAGTACCTGCCTACCAAATATACATAAAAGGCATATCCTGACCGCTCACATGAGCAATTTATATAGCCAAGCGCCATCTATTGGAACAAAAATCAACGTACAACTTTCTTAAGTTTTGTCTATTGAATGTCTGTATAAAAAATATAAAATAAAGAACAAAACCAAGATATATTTTTGTCATTTCTCAAAAAAGCATAAAAAAGAAGACATTTTACTGATTGTTATCTATGGCATGTGGGACAAGAACTTGCCACAATCGATCTCTGGGTACGAGATTAAACAATTTCAACGCAGTCAGTACATCGAGATAAGCTGGGGACGAGGCTAGGGATGATGATGATAAGAGAGGTTGATGATCCTAGCGGGAGAATGGGGTCGAGAGTAATGAAGCTAGCTTCCGCTTTGAGGGGAACCAATTTTTTCTGTTGGTGGAATTTTTATTTAATTCGGGATTGGCATTATGGATGCAGCCCGCATCCTGCTCTCAGTGTTTGACTTGGCGGCCTCAATGGAACATACAAATTAGTTTTGTGGAAGACAGGAATCCAGTAACTGTTGTTGTGTCTATTATAGACGGTGGAGACGCCGTTTATGTAAATCTCTCTTTTTTGCTTATTCAGCCAGAAGATTTACATATAGTTCTGTATATAAGGATGTGGAAGTTTAATAAAAGTGTGTCAGTAACAATCGGGTGTTGGTGAATTATTAGTGTCATCAGGGTTTCTGTTGTTGTGGGCTTTTTGAAGAAGCAAATAGGCTTCGGTTGGAGACCAGAAGAAGTCTGACAAGAAGATAAGTCAACATAACTATTTAGATAAGACCAGGCATATCCAGGAAAGCTTTCCGAGCTTAGTAAGTGAGGCAGTAATCGTATCCGAAACAGACGGTAATAAAGGTATGGTTGTAACATGTCATTACTACTTTCTAAATCGTTTGTTTTCGGCCGCTACGACACGAGTTCGACTCCCACATTGGACACTTTTTTTCTGATTAAAAAAAATGCTCCAAAGGCCACCGATTCATGCAAAAGTCCAACCCCACCAGCAAGTACAAGTAAGCAAACGACGCTCTGGCACATTTGTAAGTGAGAGGTCGAACTGGTTTTCACATGTGTAGACATGTGGTGCACTTACAGTAAAAGCAGTCGCCTACTTCTAACCATGATTATCATGGCCTGTACCACGTGTACTAGGGATAAGCAAAAATAAAAGATTAATTTCATTATCGATTTTTTTCGGCCGCTACGACCCGGGTTCAATTCCCGCATTGGACACTTTTTTTCTAATTAAAAAATGCTCCGATGGCCCCCGATTCTTGCAAAAGACCATCCCCACCAGGGAGTGTACGTAACCAAACGGGGCTCTGGCACATTTGTAAGTGCAAAGTCGAACTGCTTTTCACATATGTAGACATGTGGTGCACTTACAGTAAAAGCAGTCGCCTACTTCTAACCATGATTATCATGGCCTGTACCACGTGTACTAGGAATAAGAAATCATTATCGATGTTATTCCTTTGTTTTCCAATCCCCGAAGACATCCTTAGAACCAGACTCTAATATTTCTACATTACACATAAACAGAGGACTGAATAGATCAGTGGCGAAAGCCTTAGATCAGGGGTGGGCAAACTGCGGGTCTATGGATATGAAGCTGCGGCTCTTTATATTGTTCCATAGGTAAATATTATTTAAACGAGTACAGAATTTTAAAAAATTGAAATTTTGTAAATTTAAATATTTGATTCTACCTACTCAAAAGATTGCCGACCCCTGCCTTAGAAGAAAGATCTTCCTGTTCAGGGTTCAAATCCGCGTTTCGTCATATTTTTATTTATTATAATTATTTTTGCAATTTAATCTTGATATTGTAAATACTGACAGAGATGTCAATACATATGTTTCAGTTGTCACACGCAAGAACAATGGATGAGGCTGACTGTGGAAGTAATTCTCCGGTCCAGTAAAACGATGTTCATGGCACATGTGGGGAGATTAGAGGACAAACGACACGTGTGACAAATGTCCTTTTCTTCCATCAATTAGAGCTATCGCCCCCGGGCCAGGTTAGTCCTGGTTACATAACCTGTCTACACTAACCTGCCTACAATAACCTGTCTACACTAACCTGTCTACACTAACCTGTCTACAATAACCTGTCTACAATAACCCGTCTACAATAACCTGTCTACAATAACCTGTCTACAATAACCTGTCTACACTAACCTGTCTACAATAACCCGTCTACAATAACCTGTCTACCATATAAACACCTTCCTCTCATTGCTTCGAGTAGATAGCGGAGTTTGGTAATTCTGCCAGACTACCGGATGTTCACCACTTGCGTTGTCTTTTATTTTCCCATTGTATAATTATACAAGTTTATTGAGACTGAATTCATGGATTAAATTTACAATCTTGGTAGGGTTGGAATACAGGTCCTGTCTTCAGGCTCCCATATATTTCAAGAGGTTATCTGGTGAGGCGTCTTTGGTCCTGTAGATGGTGCATTGTGGAAAGCCACCATCCTGGAAGATAAGCAGTCTTGTATGACTGCCAGTTTTGAGTCTGGAGATATAGATTGATTCTCGTCGATTCATTCCACATTTTAGAATATCTCCAGGCCTTTGGTTCAGATACCAATGATGGGATATTGACTGCTGTATTTTCGTTTTATTTTCTTTTTTCGTATGCGTTTTTGAAAAAGTTGAAATCAAGGTCTAAGTTGGGCATTGCTGCTGAATTTGCAATTG
>CP092874.1:81318066-81360153 GCA_030710605.1 Cordylochernes scorpioides
ATCGTTTTATTTCATTATACCAATATTTTAGAAGGATGAAATTAGTTGAAAAATATATTGTTAGATGTGATGAAAAATCTCAAAAAATATATTGTTATGTATGTACATAACATCGAATTCAAACCCTTGGATTTCTGTGTGCTAATTTCTGTTCTTGAGCTGTTATGTAGGGAGCGCACTCAGGAAGAGCAAACCAAGCGTGTATTCAAAAGAAGGAAAAAAACAGATAAGAAGAAAGGCGAGTAGCATGAATAGAAAAACAGCGGCCAAACAATTCAGTGTAAATAGAAAAAACTTTTTCAGTGATTCTGGAATATACAAGAATAAAGAGAGGAATTGAAGGCTATTGAGTGAATAGAGATAAGTGCATTATTAGAGCAACAAAAATATCAGTTTATTCCCATAATTTTCTAATTAAAGCATCTATATTCTCCCATGTAATCTCTGGTTTATTATTGATCTGATCTTAGTTTTACTAACCCCTCTTTTATATATTGCAGCGTAGAAATCAGGTCTTTGTATATCTGAAGATGACATTTATTGATGACGTCAGTACGACAAGTCGACAATTATCTACCACCAAACTATCTACAGCTAGAGAATCTTGAGCAAACAAGCAAAGAAATATTTTGATCATTATTTTACATAAACAGAGTAATATATATTTATAAAATCTGTTGAATATTTTCATTGAATAATTAAAATATAAAATATTAATTATTTCTTCGCCACAATATTATTTTCACCCCAATTATGTTTATATTTTAAGGCCATCACATACATCTTCTTCTTTCTTATCTCCACACTGGGTGAAGTAGAATGCCTTTGTCAATAAAACTGGGACCACTACTCAGTGGCAGGCCGACTTAGCTCCTAAAGAAATGGCTGCCTCTGACATGAGGAACAGACGCAATGTACAGCCGCTCCTAACATGGAGTACAAACGCTTCTCATCCTGTATCCTTGGATTAGGAGCCCTTACAGGGTACTATCAGCCGGGCCAGCTGAGCCCAGGTTTTTTAGTGAGTTTGTTACTGCTCCCTCTCCTCCTTTTTCATCCGGGCTTGGGACCGGCAAAGGCGCATACATACTTGATATAAATGTAGAGTCCTATATTCTCACCAATATACATTTATTACATATCTACAAACATCTATTTAGAACGTGCTAGTACACTCATAGACAAACTGATAAATGTGGAAATTATCGTGGGTCGTCTAATTTTTTTAAGGAAACAGAAGCTGTTCACACTTGGTTAACTCGTGTGTCTTCAATAAAGGTCACTGTAATATATTTGAGAGTTATTGTCTGAATACAGATATACATGGTAAAAAGTACAACTTCCTTAAGTTTTGTCTATAAGTGTATCTTTCAGAGTTATTGTCTGAATCCCGATATACATGGTAAAAGGTACAACTTCCTTAAGTTTTGTCTATGAGTGTATCTTTCAGAGTTATTGTTTGAATCCCGATATACATGGTAAAAGGTACAACTTCCTTAAGTTTTGTCTATGAGTGTATCTTTCAGAGTTATTGTCTGAATACCGATATACATGGTAAAAGGTACAACTTCCTTAAGTTTTGTCTATGAGTGTATCTTTCAGAGTTATTGTCTGAATACCGATATACATGCTGAAAGGTACAACTTCCTAAAGTTTTGTCCATGAGTGTATCTTTTAGAGTTATTGTCTGAATCCCGATATACATGCTGAAAGGTACAACTTCCTTAAGTTTTGTTCATGAGTGTATCTTTCAGAGTTATTGTCTGAATCCCGATATACATGCTGGAAGGTACAACTTCCTTAAGTTTTGTCCATGAGTGTATCTTTCAGAGTTATTGTCTGAATCCCGATATACATGTTAAAAGGTACAACTTACTTAAGTTTTATCCATGAGTGTATCTTTCAGAGTTATTGTCTGAATCCCGATATACATGCTGAAAGGTACAACTTCCTTAAGTTTTGTCCATGAGTATTTTTAAAAAGGTTTCTGAAATCCCAAGCCAGAAAAGAGAACTTAAGTATAGGAGATCATTGTTGATACATTAGATAATAATTGAGAATTAGAAAAAAAGAATAAAGAATTCCTAAAAACAATACGGTTTCTTTTCACTGGAGAATGTTTTCTTGCTGGAGATAAAGAATGTGTGAAGCAACACATCCATTAAATTAACCAAAAGACAAAAGAGACGAGATAATTGATGGCAACAGACGAAGAATGCAGCAGAAGTAAATTAGGCGATTGTTACAACAGAATAATCGAACGTCAACGTAGCCAGATGGAGTTATTTATTCGAAATTTATTCATTGATGCATATTTTCTTTTGATAATTTTTTAAAAATCTAAAATAAAACACTGAAACCTTTTTTTGTAGAAAATCTTAATTGATATTTAATTAGACGCAAAAATTAGAAATAAATCACATATTTTATTTTTTAAGTCTTCAATAAATAATAATTTATTAAATATTCTAATATTAGTATGGTTAATTTAATAAATTATTTCTCTTACACAATAACAATACATATTTTGTCTATTTGGTTAATTTTTAAATTTTTAAGTATTCCGGACAAAAATATTTTCTTTTGAAATATATCCTCGACGTTTACCAAGTAGTTGAGAAATATTCCGATAGATGGAGTTATAAATTATAGAAAGATTCAATTGTAAGCTAGCTTCTCAGTTCCAGTTAAAAAAAATAACTTTATTAGGTACCACTCAAAAAGAGCAACCTAGCTTATGTTATTTATAATGGATAATATGTACATAGGTTTTTCACATTTATAAGAGAAGAAGAAGAAGAAGGGAAAAGAGAGAAGAGATAGATTTATCATCAATATAACCATTTGAAAAAAATAGCTCAACATTGAAATTGTACTTGGATCAAGATGATACATTAAGAGAAAAACATCTCCTGATCTTTCAACTAAAGATTGTTAATGGCTTGTTTCCTCAAGAAAGGATATTTGGCCAATTCTGGCTACATGCCATATATATGCTGAAAGTTACAAATTACGTAAGTTTTGCTATGGTTGTATCTTTCAGAGTTATTGTCTGAATCCCGATATACATGCTAAAAGGTACAACTTCCTTAAGTTTTGTCCATGAGTGTATCTTTCAGAGTTACTGTCTGAATCCCGATATACATGCTAAAAGGTACAACTTCCTTAAGTTTTGCCATGAGTGTATCTCTCAGAGTTATTGTCTGAATCAACTCTCAGTTGATTTTTATTCCGATAGATGGCGCAACCTTTAGAAAATTCAGTTGAACGATTAGAAGATTACTTTCTCATTATGAAATTATTGTGGAAAAATTATTAATTTGCTTTAATCACGTCTAAAAGTAATATCTATTACTCATGTACTCCTGCAGAAGGGTTTGTTATACTCGAACGCTTCAAAAGAATATAAATTTAAACAAGAAATTATTTCTTAGAAACCGGTTTGTTCATATATTTTATTTAGAATATCTATTAGTGGATTTATAGAATTAATCTAGAACTAAAAGGGCATACCTGGATCTGGGAAAGAAAAACTATATATATATACTCATATGAACAAAACACAAGGGAGTGGAATATCTTTGATTTCACTGGTCATCTATTTTTTGTTTAAGGAGACAAGGCTGTTCACACTTAGTTATTTGTGTGTCTTCAATAAAGGTCACTGAAATATTTTTCAGCGTTATTGTCTGAATCCCGATATACATGCTGGAAGGTACAACTTCCTTAAGTTTTGTCCATGAGTGTATGTTTCAGAGTTATTGTTTGAATCCTGATATACATGCTAAAAGGTACAACTTCCTTAAGTTTTGTCCACGAATGTATATGGAGCTCTAGCTGTAACATTGAGGGAGTAGCTCTAATATAGGAAGTGTGAAAGAAATGACGACTTCATCAAGAAAGAGAGAAAGAAACTATTTTCAGCACAGAAAGAATCTTCTCTTTTTTGTCGGAAGAATTTGATTAGAAGCTGTCTTTCAAAGCTTGGAGATAGGTTATTTGATTAGTTGAGTCTGAGACATTCAAATCACAGAAAGCTCTTGCCTCAGAATGGTGGCGGAATTGATGCCATCAGATTCGATTAATTCTCTTCTATCAGGATTCTAATTACGGGGACGTGTGTATTTCCGGTCTGAATTGTGCATCGATCAGCGCCCATTGTGGTGGAGTACCATTCCTTCGACATGTTTACATTTCCTATGTTATCTCACAGTATATAAAAGACTCGAATATAAAGTTATAAGATATTAACTTATAAATCGACGTTAGTCAAATTTTACCGCAAATGTTTCTTTTGAACGAAAAATCGTAATTTATTTTAAGGAGAAATAACAACTATTTCTATCCTTAGGGATGAAGTATGAAAGGATGAATTGTGAAGAGTAATGATAAACGGAAAAATAAAGTGTCCAGGGGTGGGAATCGAACCCACAGTGTTCCGCTTACCGGGCAGATGCCATGTCCACTAGGCTACCCTGGACATTTTTTTCCGTTTGTAAATATTATATAAAGTTAATTTATAATACAATATAATGCGGCTTATGATTGTAGAACGAAATTTGACAAGTTTTAAAATCATAAGCCGCATTATATTGTATTATAAATAATATATATATTGTCGCGTAGAGACTGATTTAAAGAAGAGAAGTCGATGCCAAAAATAAGTTTTATTTTTAGCAAGAGAGTCTCGATGCACTCAGCCGAGGCGATCGAAAATAGCTAAACAACAAGTATGCAAAACAGCCTGCTTTGCATAACACTAAAATAAAAGAAGCGAGATATAGGAAGAAATATTTACATATATAACAATAAATGCCGCACTTTTCCCACCTTTGAAAAGAAACAGCGTCCCGCTGTTCAATTTAGGGTTATTGACCAATTTGCATCCGTCTAGCTCTTGATCTTGTCACAGGGCCTGATATCGGTTCTGGGTCGGAGAATCTTTGTTTCAGAACAGGTTCCTTGTTTGGAGTTGAGCCAGATATTTCTTCTTGAAGCAGTGGATCTAAATATGGCTTCATTCTAAGTACATGTACTGTGTCTCTTGTTTTACGACGTTTTGGAGAGTCAGAAATGGCCTCAATTTCGTAATTGACGGGGGACAATTTTCTTGTAATACGGTAAGGACCGAAGTATTTCTTAATTAGCTTTTCTGAGAGTCCAACCTTTCTCACTGGAATGAAGAGCCATACGAGGTCTCCCACATTATAATCCACAGGTCGATGTTTCCTGTCATAGTATTTTCTGTCTTTCTCTTGATCTCGATATAGATGTAGTTGTGCAAGGTGTCGGGCTTCTTCAGCTGTGGTAATGAGATGTTGAACATAATCACCAACATCATCATTGTCGTGATATGGAAGGAGTGAATCTAAAGTTGTCTCGGCCTCGCGGCCATGCACTAGGAAGAAGGGGCTGAAGCCTGTAGTTTCTTGCTTAGCGGTGTTATAAGCAAATGTTACAAATGGCAGAACTTCGTCCCAGTTTTTCTGTTCCACGTCAACGTACATGGACAACATGTCGGTCAATGTTTTGTTTAATCTTTCAGTTAAACCATTAGTCTGCGGATGATAGGCTGTAGTCTTGAGGTGATTTATTCCACTTAAATTATTTATTTCCTTAATTATTTGGGACATAAAGTTCGTACCACGGTCGGTGATGATCTGCTGAGGAGCTCCGTGTCGGAGAATAATTTCTTCGACAATAAACTTAGCAATTTCCATGGCTCCTGCGTCTGGAATCGCCTTTGTAGTTGCAAATCGCGTCATATATTCGGTGCATACAATAATCCATTTGTTGCCCTGATTCGTAACAGGAAATCTCCCTAATAAATCCATTCCTATCTTTTGAAAAGGAAAATTTGCCGGTGGGATAGGCATAAGTTGTCCCGGCGGTCGTTGTGGAACACTCTTCCTGCGCTGGCATTCTCTACAATGAGCTATATACTGACGAATGGTTTTATACATTCCTCCCCAAAAGAATCTTTTACGTGCCCGATCATAAGTTTTGGCAAAACCCAAGTGACCAGCAGTAGGTGCATCGTGAAGATTTTTGAGGACTTCCAGCCGCATTTGCTTTGGAAGTACAAGAAGCTGTTGCCTTCCATATGGCTCGTAGTTTCTTTTATAAAGTACTCCGTCCATAACTTCAAAGCCTTTAAAAGGTCCAGTTTCTTCTATTTTGTCTATGATCTTTGCTAAATTGGGGTCTCGACTTTGTTCTGCACGAATATCAATGATCGATATTATATTGGGGAAGTCTTCTTGCTCTTCTGGTACAGGGTTCCTTGATAAACAGTCGGCGTCTTTATGTTTGCGCCCACTCTTATAGACTACGGTGATGTCGAACTCTTGCAGTCTGAGCGCCCATCTAGCGAGTCGTCCGGAAGGATCTTTAAGTCCTGCAAGCCAGCACAATGAATGATGATCTGTAACAACTGTGAAATTTCGGCCAAAAAGATAGGGTCTAAATTTGGATGTGGCCCAAACAACCGCAAGCAGTTCTTTCTCAGTGGTAGAGTAATTCTTTTCAGCCTTTGTAAGGGTCCTGGATGCATAAGCTATTGGTCTTTCAGCACCTCCTTGTATTTGGATCAACACTGCTCCAATGCCGTATCCACTGGCGTCGGTGTGTATATGGGTCTCGGCGTCTTCAATAAAGTGCCCAAGAACAGGTTCAGAGGTTAAAGCTTCTTTAAGAATCTCGAAGGCATTTTCTTGTTCTTTATTCCAACAGAATTTGGCATCGTTTTTTAAAAGGTCATTCAGGGGTTTAGCTTTGCAGGAAAAGTTTTCAACAAATCTTCTATAATAAGAGCACAGTCCCAAGAAACTTCTGACATCAGGTATACTTTTAGGAGATGGAAACTTCAAAATGGCTTCAACCTTTTCGGGGTCTGGATGTATTCCATTTTCATTGACAACGTGTCCTAATATCTTCAATTGTCTTGAGCCAAAAAGACATTTTTCATTGTTCACATTCAATCCAGCTTGTTGAAGGCATTCTAGAACAACTTCTAACCTTTTTATATGTTCTTCAAATGAAGGACCATAAACCACTATATCATCCAAATAGCAAAGACAGATGTTCCATTTTAGTCCTTTCAAAACGGTATCCATCATCCTCTCAAAAGTAGCTGGGGCGTTACAGAGGCCAAATGGCATTACCCTAAATTCGTAGAGACCATCAGGTGTAATGAATGCCGTCTTCTCTCTATCATGCTCATCCACTTCAATTTGCCAATAGCCGGTTCTTAGATCCATACTTGAGTAATACCTGGCCCCTGATAAATTATCCAAAGCATCATCAACCCGTGGTAATGGATAAACATCTTTCTTGGTGATCTTATTAAGTCGTCGATAGTCAACGCAAAACCTCCAAGACCCATTCTTTTTCTTCACAAGTACTACAGGCGAAGACCAAGGACTTTCAGAAAATTGAATTATATCTTGTTTCATCATTCTGTCAACTTCCTGCTGTATGATTTTCCTCTCCATTCCAGACACTCGGTAAGGCCTCTGTTTTGTTGGAGCGTGATCACCCGTGTCAATCTTATGCTTTATTTTACTTCGGGCAGGTTGGGACTTCCCAGAAAAATCAAAGACATTCGAAAATTTCTTAAGAACATTCATCATCTTATTTTGCTGATCCTCAGTAAGATTCGAGTCGATCATTGCTTCTATCTTCTGGTCCAATTTGGTAGTCCACATCTCTTCTTCTTGAATTAATTCATCGCATTTCAAGGAGCATATGGAGCCAACATCAACATCGCTCATGGTGCCAAGGGCCATACGCGAAGGGATCATCAGTAGTTTCGAGTTTCCGTTTGCTATCCACAAATCTGCTTTCCCTTGCTGAAATGTTGTTATAAGGGAAGGTATAATAAATTCCTTCCTTATTGATAGTTCCCAATTTGGGCAGATTAAAACATCTCTATTTTCTTGAAGTGGTGTACCCACTACTGATATCTTACAACTTGACTTAGGTGGAATTACATAATTATCAGCAGAGTATACATCAAGGTCAATTTGGTCATCATTTATTGGTAGTGTTTCTTCCAAATACAATTCTTGATGACCACAATCAATAACCGCTCTCGTTGCTTTGAAGAAATCCCACCCCAAAATTATGTCGTGGCTGCAATCAGGAATCACGATGAATTCAAAGGTTGTGGCGAGATCATTGATATGGACCTTTAGTGAACATTTTCCCAAAGTTTTAACAAGCTTTCCATTGGCGACTTTAACGACTGGTCCAGATTCAACAAAAAATGGAGTTCTCAGAAGTCTTCTAAACTTTTCTGAAACCACGGAATAATCTGCGCCCGAGTCTATCAATATTGTAGTTTCCAGTCCATTAATGTTCCCTTTTATACAATTCCGTTTTAATTTAGCAGACGTCGATGATGGAGGATTTTCAAAACCTGCGGCCTCACCCCCCATATAGGTCGCGCATCCTAGTTTTCCTCATTTTGGCGTCGGGGTGAGCGGCTTGACAAACGACCTGCCCCTGGTGATTGGCTTCTTCGTCTTGGCATCCTTCCTCTGCCTGGATATGGTGATGCACTGCGGCCAAAACCTCCGGGTCTAGGGAGAGTTGGAAAATCGTCATTTAAATCGTAGGGTCTTTGTGGGGTTGCATTGTCGGCTGATGGAAGTGTTCTTCTTGATCTGGCTTCCTCAAAAGTACGTCTTCTTTCTCGACAGTAACGTAAGACATGTCCTGGCTTCCCGCAATGGAAACAGATAGGTTGGTTATCAACCGTTCGCCATTGGTCAGATGTTCTGGGGGCATATGGAGTGTAGTCATCTTCTCGTCGAAATCTTGGTACAAACGTTCTCCTTCTTTGAGATTGAATATTTCGCCTTGTAATTGGGGCGAGTACTTGTTGCACCTCCTCTTTAACTATGGCCTCCAATGAATTCACGTCACTTGTCCCAAAGTGTTCCACCTCGGTCATTTTAGGCATAATCTTTTGCAACTCCTCCTGGACAATCCGTCGAATCTTTAGGGCCAAATCTTCTTCAAAGTCCGACGAGATCGGAGTCACGTTTGGTAATCTTTCATAACGTGTTCTTTTAATGCGGCGTTGTCCCATGTTCTCCAGCTGTCGGCAAAATTTCACCAGCTCGTCAACAGTTGTGGGATCTTTGACAATTAGAGCTTGGTAGAAATTTTCGGCAATTCCCTTCATCAAATGTCCAACTTTTTCTTACTCCTCCATTTCGGGGTTTACTCGTGAGCACAGTGATAGGATTTCCTGAATGTATGACTCGGTTGTCTCTCCAGGCTTTTGAGCTCTGGTCTTTAGCGTCATTTCGGCTCGTCGAGTAAGTTCTTCTTTTTTTCCAAACACTTCACAAAGATTCGTTTTGAATTGAGTCCAAGAATCAATAATGTCCTCGTTGTTATCGAACCACTGGGCGGCTGTTCCCTCGAGGTAGAATACAACATTGGCAAGGCTTTGAGTCTCATCCCATCTGTTGTATTTTGCGACCCTTTCAAACATTTTGATCCATTTCTGGGGATCTTGAGCACTCTCGCCAGAGAAAGTCGGAGGATTCCTTGGGATATGACAGGCGTAAGATTGTGGTCCAGCATTTGTTCCCAAAACTTCAGAAGTTCCAGAAGCTTCAGTTTTCACCATCCTTGTGCTGCTTGGCAGATCCTCAAATCTGTGTTGGGGTTGTAGGCCTTGCAATCGTAAGCTCCTTCTAAGTGCCGTCTTGGATTTACCCGGAATCTCCACCAAAAATGTCGCGTAGAGACTGATTTAAAGAAGAGAAGTCGATGCCAAAAATAAGTTTTATTTTTAGCAAGAGAGTCTCGATGCACTCAGCCGAGGCGATCGAAAATAGCTAAACAACAAGTATGCAAAACAGCCTGTTTTGCATAACACTAAAATAAAAGAAGCGAGATATAGGAAGAAATATTTACATATATAACAATAAATGCCGCAATATATATATATCTATATATATAAAAATCAATGTTTGTATGTTTGTTGGTTTGTATGTTTGTTTGTTTGTATGCCCGGTATACAAATTCGCAGTAGTTCATTAATTCAAACCAAAATTTCCATACATAGGTAAAAAATACGGGGAAGACGATAGGCTATTTTAAAAAATATATAAATCAATTATTAAAACTATATATTCAAATTATTCTACTTAACTCACGAACAGCGCCCTCTATCAAAGATTAGATTAAATTATGCTGATGCAAACAAATAGATAATGCTAATAACAAACAATTATTTTTTAAAATCTTATCTAAATGTATATCACTCGGGTAGATATGCACACGGGTCAATCCCAGGGCGAAGCCCGGGTCACCCGTCTAGTAAAATATATAAAAACACACACACACAAATTAACGACTTCTGTAATTGGAGACCCATGTCCTGTCTTGGGCGCGGCGGACCCTCAATAAAACTTTATTATCTTATATTGTATTACAAGACAACACACAAGCTGGCTAGTTGAATTGTATTCACATTTTGGGGTTGTTACACTTTATAATTATGGTACATATGAAATTTAGCGAATATTGAAATATGTTACTCTAATATACACTAAAATTCATATGTACCATAATTATATATGGTGTAACAGCCCCAAAATGTTGATACAATTCAACTAGTCAGTTTGGCCACATCATGTAATTCAAAATAAGATAATAAAGTTTTGTTGAGAGTCCGCCGCGCCCAAGACAGGACATGGGACTCCTATTACAGAATTCGTTAATTTGTTTTGATTCTGCTCTTAATCGACAAACGGTCGGTAAACGACAATTCATCTCTGCCTCTCATGTAGATCATCCTGGACCTTGTCTGTGTCTTCGGCGCTGGTCTCTCTCTCTGAGGTGACATCCAACCTGCCTCGTCTTGTTGTGTTACCTATTGACGCCTGAAACACTGTGACCCCATGACTGCATAGTACCTGTATACCAAATATACACAATTATAGTTTGCTGAAGAGCATTGCTCGAAGCAAATATTTGAATGTAATTCTACTGTCCTATGAGCTTATGTCCATAGTTTACTTGAAAACCATTTCTAAGATTCCATCCTTCAGTGTAGCATATAAAAGCAGAATCATCCAATACAGTATTAGAGCTCTGAGAGGTGTTCTGGTGAATTAAATTGGCGAAACCGCTGGGAGGGTTCACCACTGATGAGCCAAGCCCTCCCAATATATTTTTTCATCGCAGTAAGGACAGTAGAAGTTCGTTTTATGTATAAAAGAAACATTCGCGCTTCTAAATCCTTTTATTTTATACATATATATATTAAAAATAAAGAAGGCATCTCCTGACCACGAGCACATGTGCTTTTTATATATATATAAAAGGCATATCCTGACCGCTTACATGGGCAATTTATATAGCCAAGCGCCATCTAGTGGAACAAAAATCAACGTACAACTTTCTTAAGTTTTGTCTATTGAATGTCTGTATAAAAAATATAAAATAAAGAACAAAACCAAAATAATTTTTTGTCCATTTCTCAAAAAAATGAAAACATAAAAAATACGACATTTTACTGATTGTTATCTATGGCATGTGGGACAAGAACTTCCCACAATCGATCTCTGGGTACAAGATTAAACAATTTCAACGCAGTCAGTACATCGAGATAAGCTGGGGACGAGGCTAGGGATGATGATGATAAGGGAGGTTGATGATCCTAGCGGGAGAATGGGGTCGAGAGTAATGAAGCTAGCTTCCGCTTTGAGGAGAACCAATTTTTTCTGTTGGTGGAATTTTTATTTAATTCGGGATTGGCATTAAGGATGCAGCCCGCATCCTGCTCTCAGTGTTTGACTTGGCGGCCTCAATGGAACATACAAATTAGTTTTGTGGGAGACAATACAGGAATCCAGTAACTGCTGTTGTGTCTATTTTAGACGGTGAAGACGCCGTTTATGGAAAATTCTCTTTTTTGCTTATTCAGCCAGAAGATTTACATATTTGTAAATATAATTCTGTAAATAAGGATGTGGAAGTTTAATAAAAGTGTGTCAGTAACAATCGGGTGTTGGTGAATTATTAGTGTCATCAGTGTGTTGTGGGCACTTTTAAAGAAGCAAATAGGCTTCGGTTGGAGACAGAAGAAGTCTGGAAAGAAGATACAGTCAAGCTCTGCCATAACTATTCAGATAAGACCAGACATATCCAGGATGCGGCAAGCTTTCCGAGCTTTGTAAGTGAGGCAGTGATCGTATCCGAAACAGACGGTAATAAAGGTATAGAAGTAACATGTCATTACTACTGTCTAAATCGTTGGTTTTAGACCGCTACGACCCGGGTTCGACTCCCGCATTGAACACTTTTTTTCTGATTTAAAAAAAATGCTCCAATGGCCACCAATTCTTGCAAAAGTCCACCCCACCAGCAAGTACAAGTAACCAAACGACGCTCTGGCACATTTGTAAGTGAGAGGTCGAACTGGTTTTCACATGTGTAGACATGTGGTGCACTTACAGTAAAAGCAGTCGCTTACTTCTAACCATGATTATCATGGCCTGTACCACGTGTACTAGTGATAATAAAAAAAGAAGTCATTACTTCCTATCTCATGCGAGCGAGAGGTAGGGTAAGCAGGATTGTCTTTGAGATAGAAAATGTATTAAATTAGATTTTTGCCTGAAATATCATCTATACACTAGTATGTTGTAACTTTTGCATGTATATCGGGATTCAACTATCATGTCATTACTTTCTATCACAGATGTGCTAGAGAGAGGATGATTAGAGTTGTGGTTAAGCCAGAAAATGTATTAAATTAGATTTTTACCTGAAATATTGAGTATATACACTCATGGACAAAACTTAAGGAAGTTGTACCTTTTAGCATGTACACTGCGTGACATTGAAAATGGAACACCAAGAAATAGTGGCCAGAAAATTATGCAAATTTCAGGGTAGACGCGCCTAACCGAGTTATGCAAATGATGTAAAATGCGCAGCTCTCGTGCGCACATGGAGTAAGATATAAGGGAAGGAACTTGCAGAAAGGACAGTATTCGTGTCGTTATTTCTTCAAGGAAAATCATTGTAGAAATTTTGTTCTTGTGTCAAAAGACACGTGTAATAACAGAGAATGCCAGGTCATCGTAAACGGAGGCAGTTCAAGCAGACAGACGCTTTTACGAGGGGCATGGTGATCGGACTGAAAAGGGCAGGTTGGTCCATACGTCAAATCGCAGCTGATACACACCTTGGTGCGTCCACGGTGCACCGACTGTGGAGAAGATGGTTGGAACAAGGAAATGTGGCAATTTATAGGAATGTCGGTGCAACCAGAGTGACGTCAGCACGTGTAGATCGGCGTATCCTTCGACAAGCAGTGGCGGCCCCACAAGCCACTTGTACCGCCATCCTGCAACATGCGCAAGACACCCTAGATCATTCCATCTCGACCAGAACCATTTCCCGTCGATTGGTTGCTAATGGCTTGCACTCATGCCGTCCGCTAAGAAGACTGCCATTGACCCCACCGAATAGGCGCCAACGTTTGGAATGGTGTCGGGCTAGATCGACGTGGATGACTGAATGGCACAGGGTCGTGTTCTCAGATGAGTCGCGTTTCTGCTTGTCCAGTGATAGTCGCCGTGTACGCGTGTGGCGTCGACGTGGAGAAAGGTCCAATCCGGCAGCAATTGTGGAACGCCCCACCGTGCGACAACGTGGAATCATGGTTTGGGGCGCAATCGCGTATGATTCCAGGTCACCTTTACTTCGTATTCAGGGCACTATGACGGCCCAACGATACGTTGATGATGTGCTGCGACCGGTGACACTCCCCTACCTTCAGGGGGTACCCAATGCCCTTTATCAGCAGGATAACGCCCGACCGCACACTGCTCGCATTAGCCAACAAGCTCTGCAAGATGTACAGATGCTTCCCTGGCCACCGTACTCTCCTGATCTCTCACCAATCGAGCACGTCTGGGACATCATTGGACGCCGTTTGCATGCCTTGCCACAGCCGCGTTCAGAAGACGAACTGTGGCAAATGGTTGAAAGGGAATGGAGAGCCATCCCTCAGGACGCCATCCGTACTCTGATTGACTCTCTACCTAGACGTGTTGCTGCGTGCATCGCCGTCCGCGGTGGTCCTACTTGCTACTAAGCCGACGCCGTTCTCGCTCTGTATTATGACTATCATTTTGAAATAAAGATCACTTATTGTTCGTCCCTGTCTCTCTCTGTCTGCCGAGTTTCATCACTTTCTGGCCACTATTTCTTGGTGTTCCATTTTCAATGTCACGCAGTGTATATCGGGATTCAGACAATAACTCTGAAAGATACACTCATGGACAAAACTTAAGGAAGTTGTACCTTTTAGCATGTATATCGGGATTCAGACAATAACACTGAAAGGTACACTCATGGACAAAACTTAAGAAGGTTGTACCTTTTAGCATGTATATCCGGATTCAGACAATAACTCTGAAAGATACACTCATGGACAAAACTTAAGAAAGTTGTACCTTTTAGCATGTATATCGGGATTCAGACAATAACACTGAAAGGTACACTCATGGACAAAACTTAAGAAGGTTGTACCTTTTAGCATGTATATCCGGATTCAGACAATAACTCTTTATTGAAGACACACGAGATAACCAGGTGTAAACAACCTCTCTCTCCTACGACATATCAGACGAAAAGCGATATCAAAGATCTTCCACTTCCTTAAGGTTTATCTATGAGTGAATGTTGAATATGGAAATCTCTATATGAAAATTTTTGAAAATCATATTTGGTAGATTATGCAAGCGAATCCACTGAGAGGGTTCACCACTGATGAGCCAGGCCCTCTCATTATTTTATCATTCCAGTATGTACAGTAGAAAATTGTTTCATTTCAAAAAGAATCATACGGGTTACAGTAGTTTGAAATCCATAAAACCTTAGTATATGTTCCGATAAATTATGATTAATTTCATTATCGATTTTTTTCGGCCGCTACGACCCGGGTTCGATTCCCGCATTGGACACTTTTTTCTGATAAAAAATGCTCCGATGGCCCCCGATTCTTGCAAAAGACCATCCCCACTAGGGAGTGCACGTAACCAAACGGCGCTCTGGCACATTTGTAAGTGCAAAGTCGAACTGCTTTTCACATTGTTAGACATGTGGTGCACTTACAGTAAAAGCAGTCGCCTACTTCTAACAATGATTATCATGGCCTGTACCATGTGTACTAGGAATAAGAATTCATTATCGATGTTATTCCTTTGTTTTCCAATCCCCGAAGACATCTTTAGAGTCAGACTTTAATATTTCTACATTACACATAAACAGAGGACGGAATAGATCAGTTGCGAAAGCCTTAGACCAGGGGTTGTCAAACTGCGGCTCTATGGATATGAAGCCTTGGCTCAAAATATAGTTCCATACGTAAATTTTATTTATGCGAGTACATAATTAAAAAAAAAATGAAATTTTGTAAATTTAAATATTTGATTCTTCTTACTCAAAAGATTCCCGACCCCTGCCTTAGAAGAAAGATATTCCTGTTCAGGGTTCAAACCCGCGTTTCGTCATATTTTTATTTATTATAATAATTATTTTTGCGATTTGATCTTGATATTGTAAATACTGACCGAGATGTCAATACATATGTTGTAATTGTCACACGCAAGAACAATGGATGAGACTGACTGTGGAAGTAATTCTCCGGTCCAGTAGAACGGTGTTCATGGCACATGTGGGGAGATTAGAGGACAAACGACACGTGTGACAAATGTCCTTTTCTTCCATCCATCAGAGCTATCGCCTCCGGGCCAGGTTAGTCCTGGTTACATAACCTGTCTACACTAACCTGTCTACACTAAACTGTCTACAATAACCTGTCTACAATAACCTGTCTACACTAAACTGTCTACAATAACCTGTCTACACTAAACTGTCTACCATAACCTGTCTACAATAACCTGTCTACAATAACCCGTTACAATAACCTGTCTACAATAACCTGTCTACAATAACCTGTCTACAATAACCTGTCTACACTAAACTGTCTACAATAACCTGTCTACACTAAACTGTCTACCATAACCTGTCTACACTAAACTGTCTACAATAACCTGTCTACACTAAACTGTCTACAATAACCTGTCTACACTAAACTGTCTACAATAACCTGTCTACAATAACCTGTCTACAATAACCTGTCTACCATATAAACACCTTCCTTCTCATTACTTCAAGTAGAAAGCAGAGTTTGGTAGTTCTGCCAGACTACAGGATGTTCACCATATGTATCAGATGTTACACTTAAACAGAGTTTGTCAAGTGTGATTTTCAAATATAATAAAATTGCCCTTTTATAAAAAGTTCAAAAGAAGATTAAAACCTTTCGAGCCTTCGCTTTTCACCATGCAAATTTATATCTGAAAATGAGCACGGAGGCTATATTTACATTTAATGGCTATTTATTTCTTCTTTCCTATCTCCACTCAATCATATCAGGGTATCAAGTCTGTAGAGTTGACATCTATAGTGATTTGGTGAAGTAGAATGTCTTTGTCATTAAGACTGGGAGTACTACTCAGTGGCAGGCCGACTTAGCTCCAATATGAAATGGTGACATGAGGAACAGACACCATGTAGAGCCAACATGGAGTACATCCTGTATCCCCTTTGTCATTAAGACTGGGAGCACTACTCAGTAGCAGGCCACTGACTTAGCTCCAATATGAAATGGCCAACTCTAACAAGGAGTACAAACGCTGCTCATCCTGTATCCCTGGATCAGGAGCCCTTACAGGGTTACTATCAGCCGGGCTAGCTGAGTCCAGGTTTTTTAGTGAGCTTGTTACTGCTCCCCCTCCTCCTTTTTCATCCGGGCTTGGGACCCGCAAAGTCGAAGTTGCTATTAATGTTATATATAAGAGTATAAATTGACATCAAATGTAAATATCGCCTCTCAAGCTTACTATTAAATACAATGTTTCCCGTTAAAGCGAAAGAGCTCGGAATCTCGCTGTTTTTATGATAAACAAACTTATTACTAAAGGTGTTTGTTCTTAATTTGATCTTTTTGTAACAGTGTGATTTTGAAATAATAAACGGGAGAGTTAATAAAAATCTCCCATTCAGGTTTGGAATCCAGGTTCCTGATGTCGGTGTCAACACGAGACATCACTTAAGTAAGTAGAAAGTCTTTAATGTTGCCGGTCGTTTATTTCTTTTCTAAAGGAAACAGAGAGAATTTTGTTCCCTCTTTGGTTATCTCGTGTGTTTTCAATAAAGGTCACTGTTATATCTTTAAGAGTTATTGTCTGAATACCAATATACATGCTAAATGGTATAACTTCCTTAAGTTTTGTCCATAAGTGTATCTTTCAGAGTTATTGTCTGAATCCCTATATACATGGTAAAAGGTACAACTTCCTTAAGTTTTGTCCATGAGTGTATCTTTCAGAGTTATCGTCTCAATCCCGATATACATGCTAAAAGGTACAACTTCCTTAAGTTTTGTCCATGAGTGTATCTTTCAGAGTTATCGTCTCAATCCCGATATACATGCTAAAAGGTACAACTTCCTTAAGTTTTGTCCATGAGTGTATCTTTCAGAGTTATCGTCTCAATCCCGATATACATGCTAAAAGGTACAACTTCCTTAAGTTTTGTCCATGAGTGTATCTTTCAGAGTTATCGTCTCAATCCCGATATACATGCTAAAAGGTACAACTTCCTTAAATTTGTCCATGAGTGTAAATTCTATCATGTACAATGAAGGTATAATTTCATTAAACAATTTGAATTTTTTCTATGAAATATATCACGAAAGAGTGAAATTGTACTGGGATTAGGTGGCTAAATTGAGAGAAAAGCATCTTCTAATCGTACAACTAAAGGTTACTGATTGTTTGCACCATCTATCGGAATAAATATAAACTAATTGTTGATTTTTAATTATCCCAGAGATAATTGTCCTATATATATAATACCCTACCTTGATTAATCAAAGAAAAGCTAACCACGTACCCGTTTCAGGCTCCTGGCCCTCATCAGCGTGGTGCAGGCTGTATATAAACGACTAAAGAAGCTGGTCTGTAAGGCTTTCCCAGAAGCTTTTCTCTTGTCTTTATCTTAACCTTCGAAGTTCTGCCGGAAAGAACTACAAGAGAGAGAACCTGTGTAAGATGTAAATATTTGTCACTCAATGTAAATTTGACATGTCCTCCTTCATTTATCTTATTAACATATAGCCCGCAATGTCAGGTGAATAAGCAGACACTTGCGCATGCGCATATCTTCTCCCTAAAAACCCGCGGAGGCCAACTATTGGTTAACTATATTTCCCCGGATATCCGGTTACAGGGTGTAATTTGTAGTGTGGCCGATCAAAATCGAGCGTCTAATAGGTTCGATCAGAGAACCTTTGATGGATGAGGCGAAGTTTTTGTGGGGGATTCTTCCCACACAGTTCTTTCCCGTCTCCACACCCAGTTCTATATATCGGTGCTATACAGTAGGATTACCTTCCTCCCACATGGACTTACTCTATACGCTCAAATATACACTCATGGACTAAACTTGGGGAAGTTGTACCTTCTAGCATGTATATCGGGATTCAGACAATAACTATGAAAGATACACTCATGGACAATACTTAAGGAAGTTGTACCTTTTACCATGTATATCGGGATTCAGACAATAACTTTATAGATACACTCATGGACAAAACTTAAGGAAGTTGTACCTTCTAGCACGTATATCGGGATTCAGACAATAACTCTGAAAGATACATCCATGGACTAAACTTGGGGAAGTTGTACCTTCTAGAATGTATATCGGGATTCAGACAATAACTCTGAAAGATACACTCATGGACAAAACTTAAGGAAGTTGTACCTTTTAGCATGTATATCGGGATTCAGACAATTACTCTGAAAGATACACTCATGGACAAAACTTAAGTATGTTGTACCTTTTAGCTATATATCGGGATTCAGACAATAACTCTGAAAGATACACTCATGGACAAAACTTAAGGAAGTTGTACCTTTTAACATGTATATCGGGGTTCAGACAATAACTCTGAAAGATACACTCATGGACAAAACTCAAGGAAGTTAAGGAAGCTATTCGTTCATAGAACCAGATGTATAGGCCCTTTTCATATAAATTTTATAAATAGGCAAATTTACGAGTTTCAAATTATCAAAATATATCTTTTTTTTAAAATAAGTTTATAGAGAATTGTTTTAACAAATGTTCGTTAGACAAACCTTTACTCGGGTAAAACCTCGGGCGAAGCCGGGTACGTCCGCTAGTAAATTTTATAAATAGGCTAATGAAGTCTTGAATTAATCTGAATCTGGCCTTCTATATATATATATTGTCTGGTGTCACTTATATTATTGATATGGACCGATCAAACATTGATATGAAGCCAACTACCCAGGACAACAATATGCAAATATGGTATTCCAAATAATCTTCTACAATATCAAACATGACGTTAATTATCATTTATCATATCACGATTCATCATTGCATAAGTTCAGAGAATAGTTAAGTTAACAGTGTTGGGAATCTTTTATGGTTCAGACGATAAAACAATAAATAACAAGTTTACTTACAGCTGAAATGGTTTTAAAGAATTAGGCAATTTTACCTTTTAAGAAAGTATTTTAAATTTATTATTTTCAAAGAGAGAGAGAGAGATTGAGATTGAAACTGATTTATTATAACGTCCATATAAGATTATATAAGATTAAATACAGATTAAATAAAAATATGAATAAATAAGATTATATAATGAAAAATACATGAATAAATAGATATAAATATATAAAGTAATAGATAAATATACATATATATAAAATATATACAAGGTCTTCATTGGTGGCGCCCACCGCGAGAAAGACACCGCCACCGATGGACTGCGAGAGTTCTTTCCCACAGGTTGGGCAGGTCGATGTGTTGGCTGGCATTACCCAACTCAAGACCAAGATGGTACTTGTAGATGGTAGCCTTCGCCACACTTGTTAGCTTCACTGCCTCGGGATGGAGGCCGACGCCGAAGAGCCAGGCCTGCAGATCCAGGGGCAAGTCGCAGGAAGCGAACACTTCCCGGAGCAGGGTTCGCACGGCTCGGCAACTCCAATATCTGTGGGCCAGCGACCCGTCGCTGGACCCACAGGCGGCACAGTTGGCACGCCTCGAGGCAGGATGGTCAGGATGTGGTAGGGCATGGAGGGCCAGCCGTAGGGCGACATCTGCGTCGTGACCCGAGAAGCAGTTCCGACGCAGGTCGGCCCAGGGGATGGAGCGGGGCACATCCACGGTGGGGGTCCACCGGGCAGCCAGCTCTGCAGTAGGATGGGCCTGGAGCCTGCCGAGTCCAATGCCCGGCGCGCCCTCTGGCTGGGTAGGCGGGTGATGGGGGTCGCCGATCCCCGCAGGACGATGGTCTCCGCCTCGTACTCCGCATGATAGCTGGAGCTGGCGTTTTCCCGCAGGAGACGTTGGCAGAAGGCCCCCAGGTGCTGCGCATCTAGGAGCGCGGCCCGCGTTGAGCGCGCAAGTGCAGGGGCGCCATCGGAGAAGTCCCCGACAGTCGCCTGTAGCCAGCGCTCGGAAGCCAGCAGGTCTGGCGGCCGCAGGAACCTGTTGTCACCTCGAAGACGCAGGGACCTCAGACTGGCGGGATGAAGAACCCGGTGGTCAAGCTCGAGGACGCTGGACGCGGCCTCCCACAGGCTCAGTAGTCTCCTCCTCCTAGGCGAGTGCCAGACGTCAGGAGCCGGCGGTGTCAGCCACGACCGGCTGCGGACCAGCCAAGAGTAGCCGTTGGCGGCGCCGCGAAGAGAGGCCTGGACCCCCTTCAGGCAGGCGAGCCGAAGCTGGCCCGCGATGTCAAGCAGGCCGACGCCACCATCGGAGACTGGACGAGCCAGAATGCGTCCGGGGAGCCACGAGACTCGGCTCGTACCCCACACGAAGCGCGCCAACCGCGCCTGCAGCCGGCCGATGGTGGTTTCAGGTGGAAGGTAGCCATGGAGGTGGTGCAGGATGGAACCCAGGACCAGGCTGTTGGCCGCGCGAGCACGACCCACCAGCGACAGTCCGCGGGTGAAGGGCGACCACCTCGCGATGGCTCGCTCCAGCAGCCCCATCAGGTGTGAGGCCTGGGAGGCGACGGTGTTCCTGGTGGTGATGGTGCAGCCTAAGACGGTCAGCGACTCGGACGTCCAGGAGATTCCCAGAGGAGAATCCGTCCGGTGCTTCCAGGAACCGCACCAGAGCCCGCAGCTCTTCTTGAAGTTGATAGCCACCCCGGAGGACATGCGGAACTCTTCAAAGATCAGGGGCACGAGCTCAAACTGAGCGTCGTCCCTGATGAAGAGTACGATGTCGTCCGCATAGGCGACCACGTTGCCGCGGCCCAAGGTCCTCTCGAGGCGGCGTAGCAAAGGTCCAACTCCGATGCTGAAGAGCGCGGCGCTGAGACGGCAGCCCTGCCTCACCCCGTTGAGAAGCGGGAAGGCCTTGGTGTAGACATCTCCGACCCGGATGGAGGCGTCTGCTTCCCCGTAGAGGACAGCAATCCACCCTAGGAAGGTAGATGGTAGGCCCAGCTTCTCCAGCAGGGCGAACAGGTAGCTCCTGCTCAGGGTGTCGAAGGCCGACTTCAGGTCCAAAGAGATGACAGCCAGCGGCGTGTCATATCTGGATGCCCCGGCGGCTTCGTCAGACACTCGCGCGATATTCCAGGAAGATGACCGTCCTGGAACGGCGTAGATCTGACATTGGGGGACCAGGTCTGGTAGATGACGTCGCAGACGAGCCATGAGCACGCCGCTGAGGACCCTGTAGTCGGTCGTTGGCAGGCTGATTGGCCGGAATGCCTGTAGACCCGGACCACCGTGCACTTTCGGCAGCAAGATCACCTTGCTGCGCCTTGAGGATGGAGGTAAGGCCCCGCGGAGCCGAGAAGCCTCGAAGACTTGCCAAAGAACTTCGGCGAAGAAATCTTCAAAGGCTTTGACAAACTCGCAGGGTAGTCCGTCCCATCCCGAGGCACGGCCGTTTGGCAGGCGGTGGATGACTGCCGCTATCTGGTCGCGGGAGATGTCGGCGAGAAATAGCTGGTCCCACTCGTCGAACTCCAGGGGAGTCACTTCAGCTAGGAAGTCGGCGATGGCTTCTTCCGAGCTTGGAGCCTGAGCGAAGCGACTGCTTAAGCGCTCCAGAAGGAAACGCCTAAGCTGGCCCCCGGAGATGGCGTTGCCGTCGTCGTCGGTGAAGGTGGAGGGAGAGCGACGTCTGGCTCGGAGGGAACGCCCGAGGTCCGACAAGGAAGGATAGTCGGAGCGGGCAGTGTCGTCCTCCAGTCTCCGCCTCAGGAAGAGGCTTGCTCTCTCGATGTATCCACCGCCGGACTCGGCGACGGCAGGCGCGAGTGACCGTATCTCCGCGACCAGATTTGCCTTGATCCTGGTCCATTTTTCCCATAACATCGGGGGTGAGAGATTTGCTAGGTCTACCGATATTTCATCGATGAACGTTTCCATTCGATCGACAAAGAGGTCTGACCGTAGCAGCTTTCCGATGCAGGGAAGTCTTGTAGGAGCTGGGTCTCCTACTTGAATTAGGACGGCACGGTGGTCCGAGTAGGCATAGTCAACAGTTTGATATTGGGTGACTCGGTCGCAGAAGCCTGATGGAAGTAGGAATCTGTCCAGACGACGCGCGTCGACCCGGCTTCCGATCGTAGAGAGAGAGAGAGAGAAAGAGAGAAACATTTAACAATTATACTCTCTTACTAATTATATAAACCAAAAAAATATCAATCGTTCTCTCTTCTTTTGATATCACAGTGTTGCTAGTCTATAAGTATTTTATGATCATTGATTTATTATTTTAAAACATTTTCCTTCTTTTTTCCAACAAACAACAATAGAATTATATTTACGGTTTAAAAATATGTAAAATAGATTTTAGATACCACATATATATATCTAAACTTCGTAAAGATAGAGGCTGCCTGGCCGGAATTCATAGTTATTCAAATTAAAGATACTTATTACTTATCTTTTTATTATCTCGACGTTTCGACAAAAATTTTTTCCTCGTCAGGAGCGAACAAAAATTTAAACATTTGACAAGGGCAAGGGCGTTCTCACGAGGTATTTCAAATTTTGTACAAAATCTAAAGCACGAGTCAAAAAGCTATATCTAAACTTGTATATATAAATTCGGCGTGTTATAATTGGGTAGAAGTAGTAATTCTAGATCTCCGGGTTGAAGAGCATTTTAACCTGTATGCTCGAGAAATGAAAGATATGAGAAACCAAACCCTTGATTCCTTATTGATGGTGTATTATGTAAAAGCAGCAAAGAATCTTCATTACCTTATTTTCTATAAAACTTAGTTTTTCAGTGATTCCTTTATTAAAGAGTTCTTTCCGTTTAGAAATCAATATTCTGTGTTGTTCTCTGATGCTAGGGGAGTAATCCTTGTTCAAGAAGACATTTGAATCTTTAAGTTTGAATGAATAACTTTATTCTCTCACTGTATTCGGAAACCTCGACCAAAATTGGATAACTTTTGGATAGCCTCCAGCACTTGAAAACATTGAAAAAAGAAACCAAACCCTCGATTCCTTATTGAATTTGTCGATATGTAAAAGCAGCGAAGAAACTGTATTATCGAATTCTCTATGAAACCATAAATGTTAAAGAATAAACAAATCAAAGTTGGAATATTGGGGTACACTTTACATTTATAATATAATGCGGCTTGTGATTGTAAAACGACATTTGAAATACTATCCCGCATGTGTTTCTTTTCAACGAAAAATCAAAATTTATTTCAAAGAGAAATAACGATTATTTCTAACCTTTTGGATGAGGTATGAAAGGGTGAATTGTGAAGAGTAATGATAATCGTTATTTCTCCTTGAAATAAATTTTGATTTTTCGTTGAAAAGAAACACATGCGGGATAGTATTTCAAATGTCGTTTTACAATACTTTACATTTGTTATTTAATTTTGTATGTTGGAATTTATTATGATGCATTAGCGTGCCATCTGTTATGAAAATTCGAAACTATTATAGACGCGTAAAATTCTTTTTAAAAATTAAACAATTTCTACTGCCCTTACTGTAATGGAAAAATTATTCATCACTGATAATCCAGGCCCTTCTATTAAATTTCCATTGCAGTGAGGGCAGTAGAAATTGTTTAATTTGTAAAAGAATCTTACCCGACTATAGTTTATATCTAAGAGATTGCTTGTTAGAGTTATATGAAACAAATTCCAAACTTGTGAATTACTATGTGGTAACCAGGGTGGGCAGTATTGACTATTGACCAATGATCAAGATAATTAGTTCAGACTTCAGTTTGCCTTGTTAGTGCCTTCGTTAGGCTAAATGAACCCATCTCGCCATCTGGCAAGCGAAATTCAAAGTTTTCTGCTCTATATTGATTCTATCAATCGTTTATTTTACAAATGGGCGAATAAAATATGTAAACTATAGACAAAACTACAAATATATTTTCAATGCTTTATATCTATTCTATAAAATTTAACGTGTAAAATCCTGACTATATAGCAAGTTATGCAATGTGTCAGAGCCTCTTTTGGGTACTTGTACTTGCTGGTGGGGTTACACTTTTGCACGAATCGTGGGCCATTGGAGCAAGTTTATTTTAATTAGAAAAAAAGGTGCCCAATGCGGGATTTGATCCCGGGTCGTAGCGGGAGAAAGCCAATGGTTTTGACCAGGGGTGAGCAAACTGCGAGCCACATACGGCTCTTTGGATGTGAAGTTATTTATATAGTTCCATACGTGAATGTTATTTATGTGAGTACTATTTATTGTTGGCAAGAAAAAAATGTGTGGCTCTTTAAAATCTTTGAAATTTTGTAAATTGTCATTTTTGACTCTTCCACCTCAAATGTTTGCCGATCCTTGGTTTAGACCATCCTTCAATGAGCACAGTCTTCTTCTTTCTTATCTCCACTCAATCATATCAGGGTATCAAGCTTGTAGAGCTTGACAACCATCATGACTGGATGAAGTAGATGTGTCTGCCTTTGTCATTAAGACTGAGAGCACTACTCAGTAGCAGGCCAATTTAGCTCCAAAAGAAATGGCCGCCTCTGACATGAGGAACAGACGCCATGTGCAGCCGCTCCTAACATGGAGTACAAACTCATCCTGTATCCCTGGAAGCCTTACAGGGTACTATCAGCCGGGCCAGCTGAACCCAGGTTTTTTAGCGAGCTTGTTACTGCTCCCCCTTCCTCCTTTTTCATCCGAGCTTAGGACCGGCAAAGGCGGAGTAATGAGCACAGTAAAGTGCAGTAGTCACTCTCCAATGACCATCAGCTACAGAACCTATTGATGGTTTAAACCCAGTTAGATGGTGCTTCGTTGATGGCATTCACAATAGAATAATATATCACCACAGAGTACATTTCACTATTAGTTAAACAAACCTCAATAATAGAAAACAATAACGCGGTGTCTATATATAGGAAAGCTTTAAAGCAAGAATGTTTCTTTTAAACATAAAACAAACTTCTACTGTCCTTACTGCGATGAAAACATATTGAGAGGACTTGGCTCATCAGTGGTGAACCCTCCCAGCGGTTTCGCCAGTTTAATCTCCCTTTTGGAGGGTTCACTACTGATTAGCTAGGCCCTCCCATTAATTTATCATTCCATTAAGGGCAGTATAAAATTGTCTACTTCAAAAAGAAACACACACAAAATCCTTTATTACGGACATGCCCCATACAGATTCTCCCAATTGGGTAAGGCAATAATCATCTTGTGCTTTTTTACATAGAAATTGAACTGGCTTTACTCTTCGTCTCAAAGTCATTCACTTGGTCCTTACATAATACTAAAAGGTTTCAAAAAGAAGCACACACAAAAGCCTTTATTAGGGACTTGCCCCATACAGATTCTCTCAATTGGGTAAGGTAATAATTGTGTTATTTACATAGAAATTAAACTGGCTTTACTCTTCGTCTCAAAGTCATTCACTTGTTGACTGGTCCTTACATAATGATGATCTTAAAAGTTTCAAAATAAATATACATGCAAAATATATTTTAAATTTGAAGTTAATAAATATTTTTGATAATAATAGAGTTATGATACAATAGCGTGTGTCATCTGTTATGATAATTCAAAACTATTATAGACGTGTATGATTCTTTTAAAAAAATTAAAACAATCTCTACTGTCCTTACTGTAAAATTTTCATTAATTTTTCAGAGAGAATATTGTTTAATTTTTAAAATAATCATACACGTCTATAATAATTTCGATTTCTAGTAATATATTTATTAGTAAATAATTAATTTCACAACAAAACTTATAAAAGGAATAATATTGTAGCAGATTATTTATTAGTCTATGAAAATATTTTTAATTTCGATATTTGTATTTTGATGCACTGTAAATTTTCTCATTGCTTCTCTGCTATTTTATTAGATTTAATTTGTGCTTACATTAAATGAAGTATTGAATTAAATTGCCATCTATCGTTAAAATTTTACACAAATAAATTTACTGGCAATTCGTTTCTTTTAAATATCAACAAAAATTATCTCTACAGACCTTACTGCAATGATATGAGTTATTGAATGAGAGGGTTTGGCTCATCAGTAGTGAACCCTCTACAGACCTATAAGCTTATGTCCATAGGTTCACTAAGCACCCCTAAGCTGCCTTCCATAGAAAATACAGGGTATATAACAAAACTAATCCAATACACTAGTAGAGCGGTCAAGAGATTAATTTGGCGAAACCGCTGAGAGGGTTCACTACTGATGAGCCAAACCCTCTCATTCAATAACTCATATCATTGCAGTAAGGTCTGTAGAGATAATATTTGATGATATTTAAAAGAAACACATTGCCAGTAAATTTATTTGTGTAAAAAAAAAAAACAATGGTTGCCTGTAAAGTCGGTTTTACGGGCGAAGATTTTACGTGACAACGGTAGAAAATTTATTGATATGAATATAATTAAATTGCACAATAGGAACAAGGAATTGAATGAAAATAAGAATTGCACAAATTTTAACTATAGAAATATATTTTGTTTACTAAAACATTGTACATGTAAACTTAAACTTAACTAATTCCTATTTGAGTGATTTTGTTGAGGATAGGACGATGATAGGAGAAATATGAAATGAAAGGAAGTGTTTCTGCTGTAATGTGTCTTGCGAAAGTCAAGTCGATAGTTGTTCCTTTTAACGTAGTTGACTTAGAAACGTTTGATACGCAATCAAGATCATACGTATTTTTCATGAATTTAAGAAACGAGTTGTCAGGCTTTACGTTTTTGTTAAAATCACCACACAGAAGAATCGGTATACTAGAATCAACTTGCACGAACGGTGGCACGTACTGGCTGTTGTGAATGTACGGACCGAGTCCTTGCCATAGTAACATTCCAATATCCTGCATACTAGTTCCTGGATGAATATATACAGCACCGAGTATAAACTTGAAGCTAGTATTAGCGGCGAAGCAAGTAACTTCAGTCATGTACATGTCACCCTTGGTTTTAATGACACGAGTTACGTCTGTAATCGCAACTTGGAACACTTCCGCCGTAGATGTCGATGATAATTTACGATAGATCGCCACTCCACCAGCCGCGTTGGTATTTGAAAATCAAAACACTTATTCAGATCGAAGGTTCAAATTTTTGCTAAATAAATTTGAAATTAAATAAAATTTGTAATTGTAAATGATGAAGTTGAAAATTAAAACATTTACTTAATTTAGATGTTAAAATTCTTGCTCAACACAGTTTAAATAAAGTTTTCTTATATCTGCCACTTTTTCTTAATATTTGTAATTTTAAAGAATCAATTCGAAAATCAAAACATTTATTCAGATCGAAGGTTCAAATTTTTGCTAAATAAATTTGAAACTATTTAAAAATAATAATTAATTAATTAATTAATTTTAAACTAATAATTTACTTAACACTATCAACATTTATCAATAGTATGACATAACCTATAAACTCAGTTTCTCAACTTTTGTGTCAATCTAACAATTAATCAATCAATCATAGTTTACGATAATGAAATATCAGTGTACAATTATTTACCTTTCAAAGGAAAAACAGGGTAACGTGGTAAGATTCTTTAATGAAACACGACGAGCTTTCAGGCAGCAGTTCTATATATCGGTGCTATACAGTAGGATTACCTTCAACCCAAATGGACTTACTCTATAGGCTCAAATATGCACTCATGGACTAAACTGGGGGAAGTTGTACCTTTTAGCATGTAATATCGGGATTCAGACAATAAATCTGAAAGATACACTCATGAACAAAACTTAAGGAAGTTGTACCTTTTAGCATGCATATCAGGATTTAGACAATAACTCTGAAAGATACACTCATGGACAAAACTTAAGGAAGTTGTACCTTTCAGCATGTATATCGGGATTCAGATAATAACTATGAAAGATACACTCATGGACAAAACTTAAGGAAGTTGTACCTTTTTCGACCACGAACTCTGATATAGCGTTATTTTTACGAAAATTCGGTATTCGTACGTTTTTCAAAAATTCGCCTTCCCTAGAGGCATCCTTACGGCACCCCATAACAAAAAGTTCCATCAAACTTAACCCTCTATCCCTCAATAACGGCATCTATAAAATATCATGCAACGATTGTGAGCAATGCTACATTGGTGAAACTGGTCGAACCATCGCCACTAGAATCCGCGAACACAACCGTAATATACGTTCCAAAGATCGAAAATCTCTCATCTTTCAACACATGGCAGATTTCGACCATTCCTTCAATTTAGACGATACGATTTCTGTATACAGGGATTTCGGAAACAAGTACCAACGCTTGGTTCTGGAAGCACTGGTGTCCAACTGTACTCCCAGTTTTAACCGGAAGATTGATCTCCCACCGCAATATACAATATTTTACGGCCTCACTCGCTGATATGTTTCTGGGTTTTATTGTTATTTACGGTTCAATTTTTATCTTCGTGTTTTACCTCCAGGTTTAATTTTTATCTCGGTTTTTAGCCTCTATTTCCCACACAGAGTTTGTTTTATTTTTATTTGTAAATATGCAAATTCCCCCTTTTCCAATCTTCAGTATGTAAAATTCCTTATTTCCTTGCGCGTATATATGTAAATATTTTTGCTTATAAATATGGCACTTCTTTGTCTACACTTGTATAAGACCTGAAGAAGGGCAGTTGCTGCCTGAAAGCTCGTCGTGTTTCATTAAAGAATCTTACCACGTTACCCTGTTTTTCCTTTGAATCTTACAGCGTGGCGATATGATGTCTGATCCTAACCTCGAATATCTTGCCTTTTATAAGCGGCAGCTGAACAAGAAGTCTTTGCAGCTCGCCCGTTGGCGCTGTCATCTTGCCTTTAACCTAAAATGTTCCCAGGCCTCCTTCATACCACCCTCTCTTAGGATTAGGGATCCAGTACAAAACCATTACTCCGCTGCAATTATACACAGAACCGAAAAACAGCTTCTTAACTCGAGAATTAAGAGGCTCCCGTGCTATGATCCGTTTTTTACAAAAAACCATCAGAGGTCTGCTTTGTCTGCTCTCTCCCAGAATCCCTTCCAATGATCTCGGCTCTCTTGTACAAGGCATAACCGCCCGAGTTAAACTTCAGAACTCTGAGATTGAACTCCGGCACCAGAGGAAACTGGAATTCTGGCACGTGAAATATGGTTTTCCCTTGCGCACCCGCTCCCCCTCTGAAGATACCATTGTTAACCTAGCCTGATCTTTTATACACGGTTAGCTGTATTGAATCTTCCCTCCAGCACCAGTCCCACACAGACAAACATCACATCCGTTCTACCATAGCCAACAAACTTCTTGCTGCTTACAAGAGTTCTTCATCTCGCTCCAATTCCGTCAAGAGCGATCTTGCCTCCTTGAAAGCCCTCAAGAGCCATCATGATATCCTCATCACTAAATCAGATAAGGGCTCACAAGTAGTTGTGTTAAAAGTTGATGATTACAAGAAGAAAATGTCTGATATCCTTTCAGACTCCGATACCTTCCAAGAGATTTCACCTGAACGTGTTTGTGCTATTTCTGGTGCCTACAAATCATCACTCAGATTGCTCAGAAGAAACGAATGCATTACTCCCGATCAGTTCCAGCAGTTTACCTCCAATCTTTCTAGGGTTCCATATATATACGGCCTACCTAAAACCCATAAGCCCAGTGTCCCCCTTAGACCCATAGTTGCTTACCATCTGTCACCCGCCTTACAGCTAGCCAAATACCTTCTAGCCTTCTAAAACCCCTGGTCAAAACTCATAATCTTTACTCGGTACAGGATCCATCTGAATTTTTTACAAGATTAAAGAGTGTCCCCCAACCTCGTAGTCTCACCATGTCGACTTTTGACGTGACATCACTCTTTCTGTGCCTCCCGCATTCTCTGATCATAGATGGCCTAGAGCAACTTCTTTCTTCTTCCACTCTTCCTAGTAATGATCAAAAAACCATCTTGGATCTATTCACCATCTGCCTTGACATGAATGCTTTAGAATTCAATGGCTGTTTCTTTGTACAGATGAGAGGCTCCCCTATGGGCAGCCCTCTTTCCACAATAGCAGCTGAGATTGTTATGTCTAATCTGGACCGGTGGTTAGTTTCCCATAATCATTTGGGGATCGAGATGTGGTCGAGGTACGTTGACGACATTTTTTGCCTCCATCGTGATACCGACCATCTCCCTATACTCACGGTTTTAAACTCATACCATCATGATCTCCGTTTTACTCACAACCCATCCTGTTTTAATTGCATCCCGTTTTTAGACGTTTTAGTCATCAACACTAATGGCACTTTTCAGACCACCGTATTTCGCAAGCCTAACTTCACTCCCTCCTATTTACACTTTTTATCACATGCCCCGGTTTCTCACAAAATCACCACGGTAAAAACTCTCTCCAAACGGGTATATACTCATTGTTCCCTTGCCTTATTTAGAACGATCGAGAAGCGTACCGTTTACACCCATCTTTTATCCGCCGGTTACCCTCATAATTTTATTGACCGCCATTTTTACGTTCCGAACCACAAAAAAGTTACACCTCCGCTGTATAAAAACGTCTGTGTCCTTCCTTTTTCGACCACGAACTCTGATATAGCGTTATTTTTAACGAAAATTTGGTATTCGTACGTTTTTCAAAAATTCGCCTTCCCTAGAGGCATCCTTACGGCACCCCATAACAAAAAGTTCCATCAAACTTAACCCTCTATCCCTCAATAACGGCATCTATAAAATATCATGCAACGATTGTGAGCAATGCTACATTGGTGAAACTGGTCGAACCATCGCCACTAGAATCCGCGAACACAACCGTAATATACGTTCCAAAGATCGAAAATCTCTCATCTTTCAACACATGGCAGATTTCGACCATTCCTTCAATTTAGACGATACGATTTCTGTATACAGGTATATTGGAAACAAGTACCAACGCTTGGTTCTGGAAGCACTGGTGTCCAACTGTACTCCAGTTTTAACCGGAAGATTGATCTCCCACCGCAATATACAATATTTTACGGCCTCACTCGCTGATATGTTTCTGGGTTTTATTGTTATTTACGGTTCAATTTTTATCTTCGTGTTTTACCTTCAGGTTTAATTTTTATCTCCGTTTTTAGCCTCTATTTCCCACACAGAGTTTGTTTTATTTTTATTTGTAAATATGCAAATTCCCCCTTTCCAATCTTCAGTATGTAAAATTCCTTATTTCCTTGCGCGTATATATGTAAATATTTTTGCTTATAAATATGGCACTTCTTTGTCTACACTTGTATAAGACCTGAAGAAGGGCAGTTGCTGCCTGAAAGCTCGTCGTGTTTCATTAAAGAATCTTACCACGTTACCCTGTTTTTCCTTTGAATCTTACAGCGTGGCGATATGATGTCTAATTATTTACCTTTATTGTTGTAGTTGTTGTAAATGACGAATCTAAGCACTCCACATTTTCACTACAGACACAGCTGACGATACTTTAACCACACGTGTGAACTCGTATTATGACGCTTTCTTGTTTTTCCAACGCCAAGAACGTTCGAGAAAGACAAAGACAGAGACAAGCATGCGCCGATTCAATGCGCCTAATTCTCTAGCGCTGCGCGCGCAGCACTCTCGTTCGATGACTCATCGTAACGTTACCGGGCGTTACACTTTTTCATAAGTGACTCCCAGCCGCAACCTAATTTAAGACGTTGTCACGTCAAAATTAAATAAAGTGCCATGTCATCCTGAAGTTTGTCTTCCCTAATTTTCTACATTACATTACCGCTATAGCAAAGCATTTTTGAAGCAATAACGTTGGGCAAACATCTGGCTGAGAACTCATGGACAAACTCAGCCTATTCATCTAATAATCTGTTATCCATTTGACATATAGGACGCGATATCCCAGCTTGGGATACTTGCGCCTAAATACATTTTAGTAGCTTATATACAATTCAATAAACAAGACTAAAAACAAAATTAAAACTGAGAAAGGTTGGTTTTCACAGAAAAGAAAATCTGAAATGAATTTACAAACATTATTTTACATAGGTGTCTTTTCTTGAAAATAAAGATACTTCGGCCAGTAAATCTTTTTATTACCTCGACGTTTCGACAAAAAGCATTTGTCCTCGTCAGGAGCAAACAAAATTAAAACATTTAGCAAGGCGTTAAAAATTATTCTACAAAAATTAAAACATTCAAAAAAAAAAAAAATTACTGACCAAAGTATCTTTATTTTCAAGAATATGAATACCGGCCCCAGGCAGCGTCTATCTTTAAGATAGGGGTCTTTGTTATATACAAATTCGCACATTGCTTCGATGGGATAAAATGATTTCATCTGTAGCTGTGAAAGATATTGGACATTCTATTAATAATGAATACAGTAAACTCTCCTATAACATGTGTTCAGTGTTTTATGAAATCGCGTTATAGGAATTCGCGTTGTATGAAATAAAACTTGTATAACGCGAATGTTGTTAGGGTAAATTGTTTAATTTTATAACGCGTTATACGAAAATTCGCGTTGTATAAATACATTTGTCGCAATTTTTTATCGCTTTGTAAAAACTCGCGTTATAGGAGAGTCTACGGTATAACAATTCTATTATGTGCAATTGTAAAGAATGACAGAAAGTTGCTCCTCTAGCAGGAATTGGAGGCAGAAGACAGCTAAACAAGATGGCGACCAACTAGCCAGCCAATATTTAGTACCCCCTAACTGGAATCTATGTCCGGATTTCCTGCAGACGACCTAATCCTGCTGGATGTATGGCCGCCATCTTGGTACCTTTTTCCATATCGGCGTAATAGGAACACTGCCCTCAGTTTATTACCAATTTGTGGTTTGGTAGGTACACTGATTGAAATATGGCTGGAGGGATTGTGAACGCTTGAAAAAGGTTAACTTTAATTATCAATTTGTTGTTAATATAATCCCTTCGGTATAATTATAAATAAAAGACGCTGAGGGAAAAGTTGATTTTTAATTATCCCAGATATAATTGTCCTATATATACAGTGCGGCAAATAATTTTTAAGACTCGCGCTAGATAAAGGCCAATAGCAGAGCCAGTTATGAAATTGCGCATGCGTATATATATTCGAAGCCTTATCTAGCGCGTGGCTTTGTTTCAGCCATTTTGGTTAACTCTTTAAAAACATACAGGCGATTTTTGAAAAGTAAAAATTTTTGTTCGTCGGAATTCTGAGATGGAACAGAGAGCGGTCATTAAATTTAATGCAAAACTTGGTAGAAGTGCATCGGAAACATATATTTTGATGAAGCAAGTTTATGGTACGTTATGTTTGAGTAAATCAAATGTTTTCATTTGGCACAAACGTTTTTCGGATGGAAGAAATACGCTAGAAGATGATAAGCATACTGGACGACCAAGTTCTTCAAAGACACCAGAAAGTATAGAAAAAGTGCGAGAATTTGTTGAAAACAATGATGGCAGAGGTTTTACACATCAACAAAGAAACGATTCGAACCATTCTGCATGAAGATTTAGGTAAAACTAAAGTCTGTACTAAATTTGTTCCACACACTTTAACGGGCGAGCAGAAATCAGTGTGAATTGCACATTGCAGGGACATCATTTCTGCCTATGAAAATAATTCAAACTTCCTGAAATCAATTGTTACGGGTGATGAAACATGGTGTTTTCAGTATGACCCAAAGACAAAGCGCCAAAGTGCCGAATAGAAGTCAAAAAACTCTCCACAAGCCAAAAAAACGCGAAAAGTGCCATCAAAAATCAAAACAATGCTGATTACCTTTTTCGATAGTAGAGGTATTATCCACAAAGAATTTGTTCCCGCTGGACAAACCATTACTGGAGAGTATTATTTAAACGTTTTGAAACGTTTGATTGCTAGAAATCGTCGCATTCGTGCAGAATATCGCGATGAAGACAGTTGGTGTTTGCTGCATGATAATGCACCGAGTCACTCATCACTCACTGTTCGTCGCTTTTTGGCCAAAAATAACGTCTGTGTGTTGAATCATCCTCCGTACTCGCCTGATTTAGCACAATGTGACTTTTATTTATTCCCAAAAATAAAATTGAAGTTAAAAGGTTGCTTTTTTTATGATATCCCGACCATCCAGACAGCTGCGACGAGCACTTTGGAGGCAATTCCTCAAAGTGGCCTGCAAGAGGCATTTAATTCCTTATTAAATCGTTGTAACATATGTATTGAATCCGGAGGGGATTATTTTGAATAAAAAAATAGTAGAAATTGAATTAGCTTGTTTCTTTTTTATTTTACAAACCCATTCTTAAAAATTATTTGCCACACTGTATATAACGGCAATACAAGTTTTCTGGTTCAACAGTCCTTCGACAGTTATAACTATGGTACTGAGGTATTTCGAATCTAATCCATATATATATAGACAACAAAGCAGGAAATATAATACAGATATGCAAAATACGAAACTATTATAGACGCGTATGATTCTTTTGAAAATAAAACAATTTCTACTGTCCTTACTGCAATGGAAAAAAATTAATGGGAGGGCCTGGCTCATCAGTGGTGAACCCTCCCAGCGGTTTCGCCAGTTTAATCTACCATTAGATAAATTAAACTGACGAAACTGCTGGGAGGATTCACCACTGATGAGCCAGGCCCTCCTATTAATTTTTCCATTGCAGTAAAGACAGTAGAAATTGTTTTATTTCCAAAAAGAATCATACTTGTCTATAATAGTTTCGAATTTTGATAACAGATGGCGCGCTAATGTATCATAATAAGATAAATATGTAAAACCTAATTTACATAGTACAGTTTTAAAAACAATGGAGTATTAGTTAATGCTCTATTGAGTTTATGTGATTACAGTAAATAACAAATTGGGAAGCCGGAGATTTAGGTTGGAGGAAGTACAAACAAACACCCACAGCCTTTATTGAGGACCTCTCGTCCTATAAAGGATTCGCCAGTTTACAGAGTAATTGAAGAGAAGAGAACTAAGAATACAGAGAGAAACCTATATGTAGTAGGTATAGTATAGTATTTTCTACACTGTGACTATATACAACAGCAGCAACAAAAGCCTTTATTGAGGACCTCTCGTCCTATATAGGATTCGCCAGTTTACAGAGTAATTGAAGAGAACTAAGAATACAGAGATATATGTAGTAGGTATAGTATAGTATTTTCTACACTGTGACTATATACAACAGCAGCAACAAGCCTTTTACTGGAATCAAAGTCCCATACCGGATTCGTCATTCTAATCCTGACAAAGATTATTTACATATAATTATTTACATCAATTAGATTATGTATATATCTTCCCTTTCTCTTCAGCCGTCTTCCAAGGTTGGAGGAACTATACCATGATATATGTCGGCGAATGTCTTATTTATGAATTATCAATTGACTTAAATATGCTAGATATAAATCAACAACACGTTCCTGGAGATAAGATATTTTCACATTTATTAATTCTATCTCAAGCTTTCAGCCATCTTCTATACAGGACTACATAAAACCCAATACAGTAGAACTTCCTCCATGAGAGGACACTCACGCTAGAGGACATATCTCTATAAACGACAGTTTTCATCACCAAAAATACAATTTTTACTATTTAGAAATTATCCGATAAGAAGACACCTATATATACGAGTATATGTTATGAATATTTTGTTTTGTTGTTGAAAAAGATAGAGAATTGAAGGTGCAGTCGTAAAAATAGGAAAGATAATTATTTACCCATCAAGTAGTTTTTATTTTGAATTACTTGAAGAAAATTAAACATAAAATTATTTTTCACAGTAATATAGAATTTATATAATTAATTCTATATTCGTAAATTAGAAAAAATAGTTAGGTCAACTAAACGTATTTACAATAAATATTCAAAGTTGTATATTCTAAATCTATGGTCAAAAATAAAAGAATAGTCAATGATGAAAATAAAATACATGTTTTATAAAAAATAAAATATTTGCATTTCAGGTTATATAATATATTTATTTATTATAATCTAAAAACTCTCAAATATTTATATATTTAAAAATTTATATATTTTATTTTTATTCATTGATATTTATACTTTTTGGTTATCATCGTATTTAAAATAACTTTCACTTTTGTTGTAAATATGCGTAGTTAACATATTTATCTTTTCGAATCACTAATATAGGGGATTAATTTTATAAATTCTATATTATATTATATTATATTATATATAAATTCTGCATAAATTATTCAATAAATGTATAGAAATGGGATATTATCCGGATGAATGGAAAAAATCATTCTTAAAAATAATTCCAAAACCAGGCAAAACGAATTATGAAATAAATAAAAGTTATAGACCTATATCATTGACATCTAATCTATCTAAAACATTTGAGAATATAATAAAAAATAAATTAAGTAACTATTATTTAGAGAATAATTTAATGAGCTCAAGGCAGCATGGTTTTATGAAATCTAGATCAACAATTACTGGAATGGATAAAATTATAGAAACTATATTGAAACATAAACAAAAAGAATTGACTTCCTTGATAGCTATAGATATTGCGGGTGCATTCGACAATGCATGGTGGCCTGCTATTATAAAAAGAATGGATAATGATGATGTTCCTTCAGATTTAATACGGATCATAAAATCTTATTTGAATAATGAAAGGGAGGTGAAATTTACATACGAATCAGAAACTTTTTATAAGAAACTAACTAAAGGATGTCCACAGGGTGGACCTTTATCTCCACTTCTATGGAATATTTTGCTAAATGATTTGTTGATAAATTTTGATTCAATGAATGCAGATATTATATGTTATGCAGACGACGTTACAATAATTTGCTGGAATAAGACTATTGAAGGACTAAAAACCGCAAGTGAATACACCTTAAATTATGTGATCCAATGGTGTAATAGAAATAAATTAACGATCAGTACAGAGAAGACTAATATGCTATACCTACATAACAGACAAAAAATACCTATTAAGGTTAATAACAATATAATAATGCCGGTCAAGCAAGTAAAAATTCTGGGAATGAAATTTTCTAATCACAAATGGAAAAACAAAGTTAACTTTACACCGCATGTTAATGATATTCTGTGTAAGGCAGGACGTATGAAAAATTTATTATGTTCACTAAGTGGCAATATGTGGGGTTTAGACACTGAAAAGAGGTTAACTTTATTCAAAACAATCATTAGGCCTGTACTTACATACGGTTCTGAAATTTGGTTCAAATATTTAAACAATCGTTGTAAACAAAAACTGAACTCCATGCAGTACCAGATCATTTTATGGGCAGTTAGAGCATACAAAACCACTTCATCAAACTGTGTGCATAGCTTGGCAAAAATTCCACTCCTAACAGATTATATAGAATCCAGAATAATCAAATTTGATCTAGCTCAAATGTCCATTGAAGATATAATTACTTACGAACCCTATGCTCCAAGTATAGTCAAATCATTCTTACACGCAAAAATGAATGAAATTTTTGAGAACACTAATGAAATTTTCAGAAGCTTTTTCGTATTAGGAATTCCAAGATTTTTCCGTCCAAATTTTTATAATATCCAATTCATTACAGATCATGGCAATTTTGGGAAATTTTTGGCAACTATCGGCGCCGTGAAGGAACCAGGATGCTTCTGCGGAGGTGAAATTCAAGACGCGAGACATCTACTTCTGGAGTGCCCAATTTTCCGGGATTTTAGGGAAAATAGATTTGGTCGTATTGGACAGCTTGATGAATTTGTAGACAAAAAAGAAAAGTATAAAAATTTTGATCAATTTTGTAAATACATATACAACTTTCTCTTGAATTGGAAAAAAGAGAAGGAATCTTAGAAAAAAAAAAGAACTGCGATGCTTGCTCTGTGTGTTTTGCTTTGTTGTTTGTTTTTCTCTTTGGACAATTTTCTTTAGTTAATTTATGTAAAATAATGAATTGAACAGGATTGTATATAGCCGAATTGCTGTAATGCAGTGAAATGTATTGGCGCAAATATCCCTGAGTTTGGGATATCGCGTTTCATGATGTTAATAAAGTTAATTAATTAATTAATATATTGTGAAAATAACTAAAGTGTAATATTTCCTCAAGTAATTGAAAATAAAAACTACTTGATGGTAAATAATTATCTTTTTCTTATCACGACTGCACCTTCAACCCTTTATCTTATCGATCCTTTATCTTATCAATCTTTTATCTAACAACGACAAATTATTCATAACATATATACAGAATTTTTATTAGAACAGAATATAAGTTATGGACAGTAAGTGCTTCTTGATTCTTTCCATCTCCAACTTGTAAACTTTATTTCGACACGGTCTTGTAAAATTGGAAGGAGCACAACAATAAATCAACTAATCTGAATGCAACAGCTAGTTTTAAAGAAACAAGCAAACATTCACAGTCTTTCTCTAAATTCTCACAAAGAAATTCCTTTTAACCAATTTTAAAAGCTTTTTGTCTAAAATCAATTTGAAGCTAACAATGTGTTTGGAATAAAAACATCTTTTACATTTTGTAAATGGATGATTTGCACTTTATTTTAAAGGAAATATCATTTTATTTGATGGCGAGAAGGTGATTGTAAAATATAGAACTTTTACAATGGCGTTTACCTTTATACAAAATATTCTTTTCACAAATAAGTCAAACTTCTACTGTCCCTACTGCGATGAAAAGATATATACAACACCTATCCCCCGATTTACACGGTACTTGTTTTACACGTTTTCGCTTTTACACGGTTTTTCAAATAAGTTTTTTTTGTTTTTATCGCACTATACTAAATGCTACTGTGATTGAACACATGCGCTGTGTACACATCTCACGAGGAATCCCGAGCTTGTATGCTGACAACATATTTTAACCTGTCAATCCATTTTATTTTTATTTCTGTGTACACCTATCCCTCGATTTACACGTTTTTCTCAGGAACGTATCTACCGTGTATTACGGGGGATAGGTGTATTGGGAGTGCTTGTCTCATCAGTACATAATTCTACTGTCCTAAAACCTTATGTCCATAGTTTTCTCAAATACCATTTCTAAGATTCCACCCTTCAGTGTAGCATATATAAACAGAATGATCCAATACAGTATTAACTCTAAGAAGCGGCTCTGGTAGATTAAAATTGGCAACCGCTGGGAGGGTTCACCACTGATGAACCAAGCCCTCCCAATATATTTTTCATCGCAGTAAGGACAGTAGAATTTTGATTTATTTGTGAAAAGAACATTCGCGTCTTAATGTTTTCATTTGTTATATATAGATGGGGCGTTATTGCTTTGTATTAAAATATTTTCACTCACAGCTCACACACAATAGAAAAACCCAATTTAAAGTGAAGATAGAGATATAGAGACACTGGCCTCGTAACAAATCTTATTTTTCAAAAATTGGACTTCCATTATCTCAAAGGTAAGCGGAATTTTAATTGATATTCTTTAAATGATAACAAATGAAGACATTAAGCTGCGAATATATTTTTTTTCACAAATAAACAAAATTCGACTGTCCTTACTGCGATCAAAGAATATTGGGAGGGCTCAGCTCATCAGCGGTGAACCCTCTCAGTAGTTTCGCCAATTTAATCTACCAATTCACTTCTGGGACCGCAAACTGCTTGGAAGGTTCACCACTGATGAATCAAGCCCTTCCAATATATTTTTCATCACAGTAAGGACAGTAGAAGTTTGATTTATTTGTGAGAATAAACATTCGTGTCTTAATGTCTTCATTTGTTATATATAAATTGGGCGTTATTGCTTTGGATATATTCTTTAAAAATGAATATGTTAAAAAACAAAATAGAAAAAGGTCAGGTATCTACTTATATAATTGCCTTATTCTGTCTGTGTGAAGTTCACGGATAGATTTTGGTCAGAATGGATAAAATAAAAAAAGTGTCAAGGGATGGGAATCGAACCCACGACCTTCCGCTTACCGGGCAGATGCCATGACCACTAGGCCACATGACCACAATTTATAATTGTAACAAATAGTATTTGAATCAAAACATTCAATCGGGTAAAACACGGGCGTTGCCCGGGTCATTCGGCTAGTATATAATAAAGAAATATTCTGACAGCCTCACATGAGCATGTTAGATGGTAGAACGTCATCCTTTAGTTGAATTTTGTTCCACTAGATGGCGCTCTGTCATTTACAATGTTGATCAGAGTGGTCAGGATAAGCTTTTCTTTTGCTTTTACTGAATGAATATATCCAAATATTTCATTAAAAGCTTTAAAAAATAAATTCAAAAATCTACGACTGAATAATATATACATACCTATTGATAAATTTAAGAATTGTTTTTAAAATGTTTGTTTCTTATCTTCTTCCTTATCTCCACTCAATCATATTAGGGTGTCAAGCTTGTAAAGCTTGTTGATGGTGTCTGTTGACAACCATCATGATTGGGTGAAGTAGAATGTCTTTGTCATTAAGACTGGAGCACTACTCAGTGGCAGGCCACTGACATAGCTCAAAAGAAATGGTCGCCTCTGACATGAGAACAGACACCATGTACAGCCACTCCTAACATGTAGTACAGACGCTGCTCATCCTGTATCCCTGGAGCCCTTACATGGTACTATCAGCCGGGCCAGCTGAGCCCAGGTTTTTTTACCGAGCTTGTTACTGCTCCCCCTCCTCCTTTTTTATCCGGGCTTGGGACCGGTGGAGTTTATGTTTCTTATGATGTATATTTGCCGAACTTAATTTACTACATATAAAAGAGTATCTCATTGTGTTCCCATTTCAATTTCTAATGGTGTAATAACTTAGCCTCTTTCTTAAATATATCTCAAAGTAATTCCTTTCACACAATATTTATAAATATGTTATAATACCTTGATAAAGGTTGGCGTTCAGCCAACTGAAATATTGGTAAAATAAATGATATTTTTATCCAATATATGCCTTTTTAATTAAAGATTTATTTATGGATTGCTCTATATTCTAAAATTATATAAATATTAGAACAATATATACGAGGAACCCGGCAAATCACTACAAAACGTCAACATAAAGCAGTCTGATTCAATCACAATCCAATACCTCTCCAGGCCAACCAAGCATGTAACCTTGTATCCATATCTCCAATTTTAAATAACATCCACCCCAACATAAAAAAACACGGCAGATTATTTTCGGAAAGCTAGGCCTCTGTAGATTACAAAAACAGCATAAATAGAGAAATGTATTTCTATGAATGTATATATATATATAGCTTCTTTGCATATTCAATTTTCTGAATATACTTTTAAACTAACACAAAGCAATAACGCGCCATCTATACATATAAAATAAAAGGATTTAAAAGCGCGAATGTTTCTTTTATACATAAAACGAACTTCTACTGTCCTTACTGCGATGAAAAAAAATAAATATTATAATATATAATATAACCGCTGGGAGGGTTCACCACTGATGAGCCAAGCCCTCCCAATATATTTTTTCATCGCAGTAAGGACAGTAGAAGTTCGTTTTATGTATAAAAGAAACATT
>CP092874.1:81360253-81511112 GCA_030710605.1 Cordylochernes scorpioides
AACACTTTGTTTTATGACAATAAGCTCTGTAGATATAGTATTTATGGATGGTTTGGTAAGGCGGTATAAAACTGTCAACACCTTTGTTTTATGACAATAAGCACTGTAGATATAGTATTTATGGATGGTTTGGTAAGGCGGTATAAAACTGTCAACACCACTTGTTTTATGGCAATAAGCTCTGTAGATATAGTATTTATGAATGATTTGGTAAGGCGGTATAAAACTGTCAACACTTTGTTTTATGGCAATAAGCACTGTAGATATAGTATTTATGATGGTTTGGTAAGGCGGTATAAAACTGTCAACACCACTTGTTTTATGGCAATAAGCTCTGTAGATATAGTATTTATGGATGGTTTGGTAAGGCGGTATAAAACTGTCAACACTTTGTTTTATGGCAATAAGCTCTGTAGATATAGTATTTATGGATGGTTTGGTAAGGCGGTATAAAACTGTCAACACCACTTGTTTTATGGCAATAAGATCTGTAGATATAGTATTTATGGATGGTTTGGTAAGGCGGTATAAAACTGTCAACACTTTGTTTTATGGCAATAAGCACTGTAGATATAGTATTTATGGATGGTTTGGTAAGGCGGTATAAAACTGTCAACACCACTTGTTTTATGGCAATAAGATCTGTAGATATAGTATTTATGGATGGTTTGGTAAGGCGGTATAAAACTGTCAACACTTTGTTTTATGGCAATAAGCACTGTAGATATAGTATTTATGGATGGTTTGGTAAGGCGGTATAAAACTGTCAACACTTTGTTTTATGGCAATAAGCACTGTAGATATAGTATTTATGGATGGTTTGGTAAGGCGGTATAAAACTGTCAACACTTTGTTTTATGGCAATAAGCTCTGTAGATATAGTATTTATGGATGGTTTGGTAAGGCGGTATAAAACTGTCAACACCTTTGTTTTATGACAATAAGCTCTGTAGATATAGTATTTATGGATGGTTTGGTAAGGCGGTATAAAACTGGCAACACGGAATATTGGCTACAGATGAATAGGAAGCCTAATTGAGTTAATAAACAAGCTGACACCGCTGAATTCTAGAGATCTTACTTGGTTTTCTTTCCCCTTGGAACATGTCATCGATTTACTCCTGGTCTTCCACATATCTTTACATTTATTTCTGTCCACAGCTGGACCTACCCTTTTATTTATCCTTCTTTTTATCCACAGCTGGCTTCCCCTCTGATTCAACATTTCTATCGTACCTATGTCCACAGCTGAACTTCCTTTTTTCATTTCCTTTGTCTTCTTTCCATCTTTGTTGAGAAAATGTGAACTTTGGTACCGTAACCTTACATGCGTTAAAATAAAGTGATTATTCCCCTTAACTCTATGTGTAGATATGCAGTAAGCTTTGTCCCTCTACTATATATTTGTAGACACATGAGGTATATTCAATCTGAATATAAAAATAACAAAAAGCTTTCATTAAAGACATTCGTCCCATACAGGATTCTCCCAGATACAGAAGTAAACATAACAGTTATTTACACAAAGTGGAGAATAAGATCGACTTCTCTTCAAGTTGGATCCATTATCTGTGTTACACCTATTGTCTGTGCTGTTTTCCAGAATTTGTGAAAAGCCAATGTATTGGATTTGTTTTCCATTACCTTTGTCAATAGTTATATTATGGCGTGTTGAGAATTAGATGTATATCTGTGAATATTTATTTGTTGTTAATCTTTTTTTTTTTGTTTGTAAAATACGTTATTCTTTTTTTTTTTAAATTATTATTTTGACCACGGGCCAAGATGTATAAATAGTTTTGTTGTTTTTAAATAAAGTCAGTGTGTGTCTTATAGTGTTGGTGTTGGCTTGATGGAAATACATGGGGTAGGCAGCAGCAAAGTGGAACCTTATAAGGAACAAATACAGTCCTCAAGAAATTAAGGAGCTATCATGGCGAATTATATATTTTCATAGCCAATCTTTTGACGGAGAATTTCTCTTTCCTCCTTTAGTACCGGACAATAAAACATGTGGTGTGGAAAGTCCTGGCTAAATTCACTATTACACACAGAGTGAATTTTATATTCCTAGATTTCAATAATAAAACGTAAAATTAGGTTTAAATAGTAAACAAAAATAATTCTCACTGTATTTACTCTAAAATATAAGTTTCACTATACATATCTGTGGCGACCACACTTTGCTTCAGCGTGCACGAACTGGGACAAATCTTCACTACACATACAGGCAGTAGTGTGGCGACCTCACTACGCCTCGGCAAGCGCGAGCTGGGAGAACACCTCACTACGCATGCGCGGGCGGCATCCAGGACAGTTGCCACACGCGTCGTTCAAACAACAAGGCTTGCTTCCAGCGGCCGTTACTTCTTCCCTCTCTATATATTTCGGTGCTTTAAATAAATAAATTTATTTTATAAAAAATAATTATAATTTTATCAGCCGCCTTTCCACAAGCCACACCAAAAGGCACGTAACCATCCCTCATATCTGTGGTACTTGACTTAAGTCAGAGTTGTTATCCTCCAATGTGACAACTCAGCCACAGACCGTCTATACCAGCCCTGGCCGACCTAAATGACGCCACGGGCCGCACGGAATCGTAAACAAGGTCTAAAAACGTTATCAAAATTTTAACTTTAAAAAGTATTTTAAAAAATACTTAATACTTCCTTGATGCTTAATGTTTTTATTTATTATTTTTCGGCTGCTTTTTTTAAAATAAAAATAATAATAACTATTTAAAATAAAAAAATATCTCTCTATTAATTACCAATATTACTAACTTTTTTTCTTCCTTTTTATGGAATCAAATATGCATTTTTAAAAATTGTGGGACATATTTTAAATTTAAAAAAATATTATAATTATTTCAATATATTTTCTGTTTTTGAATATACAGACGAGAAATGAAAGTTACAAAAGAATATAAAGTTAAATGGCGAGCCGCAAAATCTTTTACGGAGCGCCGCATGCGGTTCGAGGGCCGCGGGATGGCCAGGCCTGGTCTATACAAACCCTCAAGTCACCCAAGTTGTAAAGAGATTTAAAATTCCATTGACCCCGAGCTGATACTGTAAACTGTGGTCGTAAACTGGGGATTGAGTAGAATTCCTTCATGTGGAGTAACATACGTGGAGTTGACATTGACCTGCTGCGTCAATAGTTGTGTCTTATGTATGGATGATTTGATTTTAAAACACTAAAATGAATTAATTGAATTGATTGAAAAAATTATAATTGAAAGATTAAAAATACGTATTTTATTTCTAGCAATGGGGAGTCTCATTTTCAAATATAGAAATCAAAGAAGATGGAAATTATAAAATAGTGTGTCTGAAACTATATATATATATCATTCGCCTTTTTTTTTTGCTTATCCCTAGTACACGTGGTACAGGCCATAATAATCATGGTGGGTAGTGAGCGACTGTTTTTACTGTAAGTGCACCACATGTCTACACATGTGAAAAGCAGTTCGACTTTGCACTTACAAATTTGCCAGAGCTCCGTTTGGTTACTTGCACTCGCTGGTGGGGTTGGACTTTTGCAAGAATCGGGGGCCATTGGAGCATTTTTTAATATTTCTTTTTTTAACAGAAAAAAGTGTCCAATGCGGGAATCGAACCCGGGTCGTAGTGGTCGTAACCCAAACGGTTTAACCAGCCTTCCACCGACCCCCTTTTTAATTATATTAACAAGAACTTTCTGAAAGTTTAAAATAAGTAAACAATATTCATATAAAAAATAGACACTTCGGCCAATTAGAGTTTTTATTTTCTCAACGTCTCAACAAAAATCTTTTGTCTTCGTCAGGAGTAATAAATAAAAATAAAGCATTTGGCAAGGCATCACAAATTGTTCGGAGGTTGCAAGGGCGTTCTAACTGGCCAAAATGTCTATTTTTCATATAAATATAAATGCTGGCCAGGCAGCCTCTATCTTTAAGATAAAAACTATTCATTCAGCGTTGTCGAACATTTTAATTTTATAAATCAGAGAGAGAGAGATTGATTTATTGTAATCGTTCATATAATATTATATAAGATTAAATACAGAATAAATATTGTGGAAAATTAGGTAAGACCAACTTCAGTATGAGACAGCAGTATATTTAAGGCAAGAACAAACTATGAATGATAAACAAAAAATAAGCAATGAGGGAAGTTTTACTGAGTATTAAAATATAAATATTTAAAAAATGATACTCTGTTAATAAAATAATAAATACTTTGTTACAATATTCCTATTCTAAAGATAGAGGCTGCCTAGCCGGTATTCATATTTCTGTGAAAATAGACATTTCAGCCAGTTAGAGTTTTTTATTTTCTCATCGTTTCAATAAAAATATTTTGTCTTCGTCAGGAGCGATAATGCAATATTTTTATTCATTTCTCCTGACAAAGACAAAATATTTTTAATATGATGCACTAGCGCGACATCTGTTATCAAAATTCGAAACTATTTTAAAGGCGTAAGATTCTTTTTCATATTAAAAATTTTCTACTGCCCTTACTGCAATGGAAAAATTAATGAGAGGCCTGGTTCTCTGAGAGGGTTCACCACTGATGAGCCAGGCCCTCTCATTAATTTTTCCATTGCAGTAAGGGCAGTAGAAATTGTTTAATATGAAAAAGAATCTTACGCCTTTAAAATAGTTTCGAACAAAAGAATTTTGTCGAAACGTTGAGAAAAAATAAAAAAAACTCTAACTGGCCGAAATGTCTATTTTTCAGAGAAATATTAACTATGTTAAAGAAATGGTATTTGTCAAGTTAGGTTTTAAAATAGACTGTCATATAATGGAAGTTGGTAATTCCCAAGTTGTTACTGGAGAAAGCTGGTGGTCATATGACACTGAATCTATTCGGAGGGAAAAATCTTCACAAAAATTCCTAAATATATTTCCCTACATCAGGAGAAAAATCAATTCTACTTTACTTCCGGAAAAATATTTTTCCAAATTTATGAAAGTATTGAAATTTGAATCACGGAAAACTGAGGGTGACAAATAATTTGTCGCTATGAAGATAATCAATGTTTGACTGGTAGAAAATACGTTTGTTATAAACACAAGTTTGTTTATTAAAATAATGCCTCAGGAAATATTGGGTCTATTTAACTTTCAAGTTTGTTTGCTTTTCTTACTCCATGGCGTCAATATGACTTTTAATTAAAGTAAAATTTTATATTTTTGAAATTGATTTTTTATCTAAGCGATTACTGGTGAGTATTTTTCGTCGGTTTAATTACAATTACAATTATTTTATTTCCAAAGCGCTATATCCCGCAAGGGATACTTGCGCCAAACAAGGAGAAAAGTTTATTTACATAAGTTATTTTCATTATTCAACGCATGAAAACATTAGATATCCAGATTTTGTAGAAAGTATAGAATGTATTTACAAAATGAATTGAACTTTAAATATGATTTTTTATCGGAATTCAAATCGTTAAGTTCACAAACAACTAGTTCATTCTTCATTCTATAATCTTGAAATACTGGGCAATCGATCAGTAGATGTCTTGAAGTTTATTCCTCAATACCACAAAAGCAACTTGAATTCTACATTTGTTTTATAGAAACAAATATATTTGCACAATAGAAATAGGAGCGAATATGATTTGTTTCCTTTCTTTCCCCTTTGCTCTCAGAATTCCTGTTACCTCTATCTTGTAAATTATTAATTGGTTGAATATTGTGTGTTTGGTTTATCATTGTGGCAATAACTGTTTATATCTATATAGAATATTTATAAAATGAAAGGAATCAAGCACGAATGTTTCTTTTAGAATAATACAAACTTCTACTGTCCTTACTGCGGTGAAAAAAATATATTGGGAGGGCTTGGCTCATCAGTGGTGAACCCTCCAAGCGGTGTCGCCAATTTAATCCACCAGACCGCTTCTTAGAACTCTAATACTGTATTGGACGATTCTGCTTATATATTCTACACTGAAGGGTGGAATCTCAGAAAAGGTTTTCAAGAAAACTATGGACATAAGCTTATTGGATATTAGAATTACATATGGTTTTCTTGAAAACCATTTCTGAGATTCCATCCTTCAGTGCTGTTTATATAAGCAGAATTTTCCAATGCAGTATTAGAGGTCTAAAGAAGCGGTCTGGTGGATTAAATTGGCGAATCCGCGGGGAGGTTTCACCACTAATGAGCCAAGCCCTCCCAATATATTTTTCATCGCAGTAAGGACAGTAGAGAAGTTTTTATTGTATATAAAAGAAACATTCGTGCTTGAAACCTTTCATTTCATATATATAGATGGCGCGTTATTACTTTGTATAGAATGTTTAGTAAGATAAGTGTGGTGGGAGACGTCGAGTGTAAGATTCCTCTTTTACAATGGCCTATCGCTGCCATTGTCTGAACTTAGAATGGAGTGGATTTAGAAAGACAAAACTCTTTGTAGATATATCAAGTGTGGATATATATGCAGGATACATATAATCACTTATCCAAAGAAGCATAGGTCGCCTCTCCCGTCAAAATGAACGTCAAAACCTGACGCCATCTATTGACCGTCGCCGCAACTAGCGGCCTCGGGTCGGTGACAAAGCCACAACACCAACTTTGGCAAACTGAAAAGCGTCCACCTAGAGACCATGGTTTTGGGCTAATGGCCCTCATCAGTCTAGGGCGGACTTTATTCCATGAGATCCACACGGGATCTAATGGAATCTTCACAACCTACCAAAAAGGCGTCAGGTTTTGACGTTTATTTTGACGGGAGAGGCGACCTGTGCTTCTTTGGATCAATTTCCCCCCGGAAAACCTTCCATATATAATCATTTATATTATCAGAATACAAATTACTGATTACAATTTTAAAACTTCAGTTATAAATATCCACGCTGTATGTTTTGTAAAATATTTCTTGTAAGATATAGTCGATGTTTTATTAAATCCGTTGAAGAGAGATTATCACTTGAAAGCTAGCGTTTTGTAATAAACTCATTGTGAGAAAATATTTTGTAATTTTAAAACAAATTACTGAAAGGACAACTATGTATATAAGGTGAAGTGAAGGAGACAAATTCCCCCCAAAAAAAGGTGAAATGTCAACAGACGAAAATTGCCATGAAAATGGCGGCGATCAATAACCATCATGTGATAAAGTTAATCCAGCTAATTAATAATGTATATTGAATAAATTAAATATAAATAAATATTAATTTTATAATCAATTAACCACTTAATATTCAAATTGTGGGTGACCCTAATTGAAAAATTAACATGTCAAGAAAACTTCGGTCATATTTTTAATTTGAATTATTGTATAAAGAGGGGGGGAAATAATGGTTGAGAGAGGAGGCTTGATTTACTGTAATTGAATAAATATATTTGGTAATTGCCTTAACCAGTAATAGTTAATGATTAATCAATGGGATTAGGTTAGTAATTATTCCATTGTTGATGAATGGGGAGGCCGTACAGTGATGAATGGTGGGCGCGTGTAGAATTGGAGGAATAGCAATATTTGCATATATCCAATATATATATGCTTAATATTTGCATATATCCAATGTATATATGCTTAATATTTGCATATATCCAATATATATGCTTAATATTTGCATATATCCAATGTATATATGCTTAATTGTATTTGACATCGAGCTCTTTATTGTGTCTCTTTGTATCAATTAGATTATTAAATTATATAAATGTGGTTGGGGAGAGATTGAATATACATTTATTTATCGTTCATATAAGATTATATAGGTTTATATATGGATAAAATGTCAAATTAAAACTTATTTACATCAGAGGAATCCCACTGAGTGTCATATGGTTCGATGTCAAGTCCTGAACAGATCTCTCCGACCATTTCCATGTCGAGGTATTGCTTCAGACCTCTGCTCAGATGACAGGTACTCCCTGTTAGAAGGAGAGACTATCTCCTACCTATAATAGTTTCTGAAAAAACGAAAGAAAAAAAAAGATAAAAATATCAGAAGTTTGTTTTATGTATAAAAGAAACATTCGCGCTTTTAAATCCTTTTATTTTATATGTATAGATGGCGCGTTATTGCTTTGTGTTAATTTATGCCTAACTGATCAGGTGTTGAAATCAATATTAAAAATGGCATATCCTGACCAGGAGCACATGTGCTTTACAGAAGGCAGAGCGCCATCTGGTGGAACAGAAATCAACTAAACATTGATTTAGCCTGTTCCCTGAAATTCGGCCAACCCAATTTCTTGATAAATCAAATAGGTTTGGCCAAATATCAGGGAACAGGTTAAATCAATGTTTAGTTGATTTCTGTTCCACCAGATGGCGCTCTGCCTTCTGTAAAGCACATGTGCTCCTGGTCAGGATATGACCCATTTTTAATATAATAGTTTCTATACAGGGGTTGTAGAAAGAGATAGATTGAGACTACTCTCTCTTTATTACAATGTTCATATAAGGCTATATACAATTGAATATAAAATAAGATCAAATAAGGATAAATGATACAAGAAGAGAAATCGCCAGATATTATTTCGAAGAAGGAATAAAAGCAAACGGTGACGAGATTCTAAAATATTTCTTAATAAAGAATCTCTTTTAGCTTTTATTTTTTCTTCGAAGGATAAATATATGAATAAATATAGATGGAATTTTGCCGGGAGGATATTGATATGAAGAGACAAAGGTCGCCTCTCCCGTCAAAATAGACGTCATCTATTGACCGTCGCCGCAACTAGCGGCCTCGGGTCGGTGACAAAGCCACAACACCAGCTTTGGCAAACTGACGAGGGCCATAAGCCCGAAACCATGGTCTCTAGGTGGACGCTTTTCAGTTTGCCAAAGCTGGTATTGTGGCTTTGTCACCGACCCGAGGCCTCTAGTTGCGGCGACGGTCAATAGATGGCGTCTAGTTTTGACGGGAGAGGCGACTTTTTTTCTCTTTATATGAATAAATATATAAAATAATTGATAAATACAATGTATTCATTGGTGGTGCCCACCGCGGGAAAGACTCCGCCACCGATGGACTGCGAGAGTTCACAGAGTGGGCAGGTCGATATGATGGCTGGGGTTGTCCTCCTCAAGACCAAGATGGTACTTGTAGATGAGACAAAAATCTATACCAGTTCATCTAGGGCACGGTTCTGTGACCATGTTCCGAAGCGAGACCCTGCTAGGTACCATTCACAACACTGTCAAACAGATGCCAAAAATACCCTATTAATAATTATAAATCTAGGAAATTTCATTAACAATTATATTTATTGTAAAACGACATTTGAATATTATCCCGCATGTGTTTCTTTTAAACGAAAAATCAAAATTCATTTTAAGGAGAAATAACGATTATTTCTAACCTTATGGATGAGGTATGAAAGTATGAATTCTGAAGAGTAATGATAAACGGAAAAATAAAAGTATCCAGGGATGGGAATCGAACCCACACTTTTATTTTTCCGTGTATCATTACTCTTCACAATTCATCCTTTCATACCTCATCCCTAAGGTTAGAAATAATCGTTATTTATCCTTAAAATAAATTTTGATTTTTCGTTTAAAAGAAACACATGCGGGATAATTTTAAAATGTCGTTTTACAATCACAGGCCGCATTATATATTATATTGTCGCGGAGATCAATAAAGCAAAGGCAAGTTTGGGAATAAATAATTTATTATAAGGGGTATTTATAGGGAGAGAGAGAGTGTACAACTTACCCCAAGTTAAAGATAATCCTAATGAGCGACGTCAGCCACCGTCCCGTTTTCCTTATTTACAGATCAGCTATCGAGAACCCCTCACACCTGTGGTCCCCCCCCGGGGTCCACGGATGATTGACAGGTGTCCCATCTGGATGGAGCTACTTGACAATATTATATTTATTAGCATAAAGCAATAACGCCCCATCTATAGGAGATGAAAGCATTTAAAAAAGAACGAATTGTTGCTCAAATATATAATACAAACTTCTACTGTCCTAAGTGCGACATCGTGGTAAGGACAGTAGAAGTTTGTTTTGTGTATAAAAGTAACATTCGTAATTAAATGCTCTCATTTCCTATATACACTGCGTGACATTGAAAATGGAACACCAAGAAATAGTGGTCAGAATATTATGCAAATTTCAGGGTAGACGCGCCTAACCGAGTTATGCAAATGATGTAAAATGCGCAGCTCTCGTGCGCACATGGAGTAAGATATAAGGGAAGGAACTTGCAGAAAGGACAGTATTCGTGTCGTTATTTCTTCAAGGAAAATCATTGTAGAAATTTTGTTCTTGTGTCAAAAGACACGTGTAATAACAGAGAATGCCAGGTCATCGTAAACGGAGGCAGTTCAAGCAGACAGACGCTTTTACGAGGGGCATGGTGATCGGACTGAAAAGGGCAGGTTGGTCCATACGTCAAATCGCAGCTGATACACACCTTGGTGCGTCCACGGTGCACCGACTGTGGAGAAGATGGTTGGAACAAGGAAATGTGGCAATTTATAGGAATGCCGGTGCAACCAGAGTGACGTCAGCACGTGTGGATCGGTGTATCCTTCGACAAGCAGTGGCGGCCCCACAAGCCACTTGTACCGCCATCCTGCAACATGTGCAAGACACCCTAGATCATTCCATCACGACCAGAACCATTTCCCGTCGATTGGTTGCTAATGGCTTGCACTCATGCCGTCCGCTAAGAAGACTGCCATTGACCCCACCGAATAGGCGCCAACGTTTGGAATGGTGCCGGGCTAGATCGACGTGGATGACGGAATGGCACAGGGTCGTGTTCTCAGATGAGTCGCGTTTCTGCTTGTCCAGTGATAGTCGCCGTGTAAGCGTGTGGCGTCGACGTGGAGAAAGGTCCAATCCGGCAGTAATTGTGGAACGCCCCACCGTGCGACAACGTGGAATCAAGGTTTGGGGCGCAATCGCGTACGATTCCAGGTCACCTTTACTTCGTATTCAGGGCACTATGACGGCCCAACGATACGTTGATGATGTGCGGCGACCGGTGACACTCCCCTACCTTCAGGGGGTACCCAATGCCCTTTATCAGCAGGATAACGCCCGACCGCACACTGCTCGCATTAGCCAACAAGCTCTGCAAGATGTACAGATGCTTCCCTGGCCACCGTACTCTCCTGATCTCTCACCAATCGAGCACGTCTGGGACATCATTGGACGCCGTTTGCATGCCTTGCCACAGCCGCGTTCAGAAGACGAACTGTGGCAAATGGTTGAGAGGGAATGGAGAGCCATCCCTCAGGACGCCATCCGTACTCTGATTGACTCTCTACCTAGACGTGTTGCTGCGTGCATCGCCGTCCGCGGTGGTCCTACTTGCTACTAAGCCGACGCCGTTCTCGCTCTGTATTATGACTATCATTTTGAAATAAAGATCACTTATTGTTCGTCCCTGTCTCTCTCTGTCTGCCGAGTTTCATCACTTTCTGGCCAATATTTCTTGGTGTTCCATTTTCAATGTCACGCAGTGTATATGCTGAAATATGAAAAATAATTAACGAATAATTATTATTTTTATGTTGTTTATTGATAAATAATAAATTTCAAGTATTAACTGTTTGAGCAAGTTGAGCAATATGGTATCTACAAATTGTTAGTTGTCATGTCCATTGAAGAGCCTCAGATGTCTCCATACATCTCTATCACAGCAGTCACAATGTTCTCTATCTTGGGTGTGTAAAGCTGCTGTTTTGGATCAATTTTCTGTTGTTGTCATGTCCAATGAAGAGCCTCAGATGTCTCCGTACATCTCTTTCACAGAAGTCGCAATGTCCTTTATCTTGGGTGTGTAAATCTGCTGTTCTGGGTCAATTTTCTGTTGTTGTTGTGTCCAATGAAGAGCCTCAGATATCTCCATACATCTCTATCACAGCAATGTCCTCTATCTTGGGTGTGTAAATCTGCTGTTCTGGGTCGATTTTCTGTTATTGTTGTTGTTATGTCCAATGAAGAACCTCATATGTCCCCATACATCTCTATCACAGCAGTCACAATGTCCTCTATCTTGGGTGTGTAAAGCTGCTGTTCTGGGTCAATTTTCTGTTGTTGTTGTGTCCAATGAAGAGCCTCAGATGACTCCATACATCTCTATCACAGCAATGTCCTCTATCTTGGGTGTGTAAAGCTGCTGTTCTGGGTCAATTTTCTGTTGTTGTTGTGTTCAATGAAGAACCTCAGATGTCCCCATACATCTCTATCACAGCAGTCACAATGTCCTCTATCTTGGGTGTGTAAAGCTGCTGTTCTGGGTCAATTTTCTGTTGTTGTTGTGTCCAATGAAGAGCCTCAGATGACTCCATACATCTCTATCACAGCAATGTCCTCTATCTTGGGTGTGTAAATCTGCTGTTCTGGGTCAATTTTCTGTTGTTGTTGTGTTCAATGAAGAGCCTCAGATGTCTCCATACATCTCTATCACAGCAATGTTCTCTATCCTGGGTGAAATTGTCAATTGTATAGGCCGTAGGTCTGCAAACCTTTATGTCGGATAGGTCAAAAATTACAAATTATAAAATTTCAAAGTTTTTAAAGAACCACAACATTTTTTTCTTGCCAACAATAAATAGTATTCGCATAAATAATATTTGCATATGGAACTATATAAAGAACCACAGCTTGTGTGTGGCTCGCGAGGCTCAGTTTGCCGACCTCAGGTATAGGTTAATAATGTAGCAGAGTGTTATCCTAAACCTCTAAGACAAGGTTTAAACTAACCACGTTGGTTCTTTGTCTCCCAGCGGGAAATCCTCGCCAAGTTCTCAACTCATCCATCATCTCGCCCTCCACATTCTGGCGATAAAACAATCAATTGTTCTATAGGATGAAACATTTCGAGATAAAAGTATAATTGAAAAGGAGAATATATATTTTCAAGGGGTTTTATCCTTTTTTTTTCTGTAAAAGAAAGTAATTACTGGAAATTTGAATTAAATGGAGAAACTCAGTACGCCATTTATCAAATCAGTTTCTCTTGTTTATACTTCACTCTTCACTTCCCTGTGGATTCTGTGGGATACCGATTAATCAAAGATTACCTGAATGTTCACCCCGCGCAGGAAGTTTCTTTATTTGAACTTAGATCAATTTGATAAAAATTCATTTAGAACGCGGAAGTAAAATTTGAAATTTTGCCCTCTCTATATTGCGGCCAAAACGAATATTTTTCCAAAACTCTTTTTATAGAACCTGCTTCATGCAGATATGCTATATCCCATGGTATTGGTTAGTTAGTGTGTTGTGCAGTCACCGTTCGGAGAAGATTGATAGAATCGCCGAATGTCGTGGTCCATTTGTATGAGAAAAGCGAAGACTAGAACGCGGCTGATTCCACACTCGCCTTTTCAGTGATAAGCTAACCTATGCACGGTGAAGTCTATGGCCTCTTGACAATGCGTCGGACTTTGAGGCTGTTGGGTTCTGTGCTGCCTTGAGTATAGGAGCTCCATCTATGCTTCCTTCCTGTGGTGAATCTGTATAAGACTGGTGGTCTTAATAAAGCTGTATGTGTATATCTATATGAAAGCCTGGAGTATAGGAGCTCCATCTATGCTTCCTTCCTGTGGTGAATCTGTATAAGACTGGTGGTTTTAATAAAGCTGTATGTGTGTGTGTGGTTAGTGTGTTGGATATACAGATCTATATTTATAATATGATGCACTAGCGCGCCATCTGAGGGTTCACCACTGATGAGCCAGGCCCTCCCTTTAATTTTTCTATTGCAGTAAGGGCAGTAGAAATTGTTTAATTTCAAAAAGAATCTTACGCCTTTAAAATAGTTTCTAAAATCGATAACAGATCTATATATTTATAAAGTAATATAAATTATTAAAAAATGAGATTTACTAGCTTGGACTACTCCGGCCTCTAACAACTGCTTCATAAACCTTGCAAGTCTCTATGGAGACATAACCAGAACCAAGAACTCCCAATGTTTTCCATCGCAGTAAGGAGAGTACAAGTTGGATTTATGTGTAAAAGAAACATTCATGATTTAATACTTTCATTTCTGAAGTATGCTTTGTTCATAGCAATAATGACTAAGTGGTCTCACGCATGCGCTGCATTGTTTAGCTACCGCCGGTAGTGGGTAGAAGTGAACGATGATAACAGGAAATAATCTAAAGAGACAAAGGTCGCCTCTCCCGTCAAAATAGACGTCAAAACCAGACACCATCAATTGACCGTTGCCGCAAACTAGCGGCCTCGAGTTGGTGACAAAGCCACAACACCAGCTTTAACAAACTGAAAAGCATCCACCTAAAGACAATGGTTTCGGGCTAATGGCCCTCGTCAGTCTAGGGCGGACTTTATTCCATGAGATCCACAACTATTCACAACTTGAACATCAGTCCAACTTCGCATCGGAATGTTCCCAAGTGCATATTTCCTCAACCAATGGTATTAGTCATAGCGTCCGTGTGGTAGTTGTAATAGAGTATTTACTAAATCTATCGCTGGCTTAACAGTCGCCCAGATGGTACATCTAGCTCAAGACAGAGATGGCTGGCGTTGCATCATGTTTGGGATGTAATACGTACACACAACGTTCGATCGCGAATGAAAGGTTTTATATATGTATACTAAATACAAATACCAATTTTAACGATACCTTTAACTCCGTCTTTTCCGATCGCAAGCCCAGATGAAAAAGGAGTAGGGGAAACAGTAACAAGCTCACTAAAAAACCTGGACTCAGATGATCTGGCTGATAGCACGATGTAAGGGCTCCAGGGATGCCGGATGATTCTGTACTCCATGTTAGAAGTGGCTGTACATTTTGTCTGTTCCTCGTGTCAGAAGCGGCTATTTCACATTGGAGCTAAGTCAGTGGGAAGGTTCACCACTGATGACCCAGGCTCTTCCAATTATGTTCCATTACAGTAAGGGCAGTAAATAATTGTTTAATTTTTAAAAGAATCATACAGGTATAAAATAGTTTCAAATTCTCATACATTTATAAATTAGGCAAAATATAGCCTAATATAAACATATATATAATTAGTTAATATCAGCGTTTATTATTATTCATTTTATGTACTCCTGTACTCCTGAGATTACATTAATAAACATAAAAATAATCTCATCTCCAGAAATCTGTTGTATTATATAATATATATATCCAGGAAATTTAAACCAAGTAGATTGATAGTTCATTATATAAAGGGAAGAGGAAGGTCTTAAATCCAGTGATTAAAGAAGTCCTGTGACATTTTGACCAAAGTTGTAAATAAATCAGCCTGGTCGGTCGGAAATTCCATTTCTTCTCTTTGTCAAATTAAAACTTCACGAGGCTATTTAGGGGCTCCTTCCATCACGGCAACCTTATTTAAACTTGTTCCGTCCTGCGCCATCTTGAAATAGAATCAAACTTTTACCTTCCTCCTGTAACTAGGACAGGAATATACATTTCTTCCCCTTGTACTGACACTCCTTCACTATCTCAGTTTGGAAATTCGGTTCACCCATTATAACAATAATTGAACAGAGACAATTTAATACAGAGAGGGTAGATAGAGATAATTGACACTTTTTAAAAACAATTAATATAATTTTACTGACATCTTGTCAATACAGGCTGGCGATTCTCCACCAAACTCTGCAGCGGTGTCAGGAGGCGCTTCTAAGGCGGTTCCTTCTATATATACTCCTTGATAAAACTTTAGGAAAACTTTTTTAAGTTTTGTCAATGAGTCTATATTAAAGTTATTAAAGCACAGTGGATTATGTGGCCACTGGACATGCGTCGGACCTGAAGACTGTTGGGTTCTGTGCTGCCTGGAGTATAGGAGCTCTATCTATGCTTCCTTCATGTGGTGAATATGTATCAGACCGGTGGTCTTAATAAAGCTGTATGTGTGTTTGTATAATTTCCACCTTCCTTTTAGTAATAATTGCAATTAATACGATACTGCATCAATGAAACTTCAATATAATACCGCGGAAAAAAAAAGAATTTTTTACGTATCTCTCATTTAAAACATTTTATGCGAATACAGGAGTATTCAAGTGAACACATTGTCCATAGATGTGTGTATATATTAAGTTTTGTATAATTTCTACCTTTTTTAGTAATGAGTACAATTAATACGATACTGCATCAATGAAACTTCAATATAATACTGCGATTATAAAAAAAAAAAGAAAATGTGAATTTTTGCGTATCTCTCATTTAAAACATTTTAAGTGAATACAGGGGTATTTAAGTGAACACATTGTCCATACAGGTGTGTATAAAACGAGGATCATCCAGTACCAAGGAAGATCACAGCCAGTGGAGACAGTCGTTGGTATGTAGTCACCATGGCAACGCTTCATTTATCTTCAGGGTGCAAGGGAGCGATGAACCCCCCGTGGCTACAAGATTGACCAAGTGATATTTAAAACCTTTCCTAAGTTAAATTCAGGTCGTACACGCGAAATTCCAATTATGTCAAAACCCACTTGTTCAATCTTCTTGCTCAACGTGTTTCCGTGAATTGTTTGGGAATTGGAGCAGTTTTTGTAGATCTGCATGCTATGGTAGCAATGGGGGGGACACTAATTCATAACTAAAAAAAAACAATTACACCCATAGACAAAACTTAAGGAAGTTGTACCTTTTAGCATGTATATCGGGATTCAAACAATAACTCTGAAAGATACACTCATGGACAAAACTTAAGGAAGTTGTACCTTTTAGCATGTATATCTGGATTCAAACAATAACTCTGAAAGATACACTCATGGACAAAACTTAAGGAAGTTGTACCTTTTAGCATGTATATCAGGATTCAAACAATATCTCTGAAAGATACACTCATGGACAAAACTTAAGGAAGTTGTACCTTTTAGAATTTATATCGGGATTCAGACAATAACTCTGAAAGATACACTAATGGACAAAACTTAAGGAAGTTGTACCTTTTACCATGTATATCGGGATTCAAACAATATCTCTGAAAGCTACACTCATGCACAAAACATAAGGAAGTTGTACCTTTTAGCATGTATATCGGGATTCAGACAATAATGGCGAAAATACTGGCAGGGTTCACCAGTGTTGAGACAGGCCCTCCTAATAATTTATCATTACAGTAAAGGCAGTAGAAATTGTTTTAATTTAAAAAGAATCATAAGCATCAAAAATAGTTAAAATTTCGTTTAACACATTATTAAAACTATTACATCTATTCACTCTCTCTCCATCTCTCTCTCCCTGGATCTCCAGGCCTGGCTCTTCGGCCTCCATCCCGAGGCAAGTGTGGCGACCATCTACAAGTACCATCTTGGTCTTGAGGTGGGTAACACCAGCCATCACATCGACCTGCCCACTCTGTGAACTCTCGCAGTCCATCGGTGTGGGAGTCTTTCCCGCGGTGGGCGCCACCAATGACGACATTGTATATATATATGGCAGCCTCTTCAACCTTGATTCTTTCCTCAGACATGTCGCGAATCTTTCCAGTGTTTCAACCATCCTACCAATTTATATAAGAGAATAATGAGATAACTTATTTTAAGTAGCCTCCGGAATAATTTATTTCTCTAAGAAAGGTATTTACAAGTTGTACAGATCGATCAATACCACCGAGATACAAAATATTTACAAATAAAATGGTGACATCAGGACGATGGCATTTAATTGTCAGAGTGGGCCACCACAGAATCCTGTGACAATATATTTGCATATATTTATCATTATGAAAATAGAGCATTCCATAGATAAATCTTTAATTAAAAAGACATATATTGGATCAAAATATCATTTATTTTACCAATATTTCGGTTGGCTGAACGCCAACCTTTATCAAGGTGTTATAACATATTTAATGTGTGTCAACAACAAATGTGGCGCTGAGTTTGTTGTTGACACACATTAAAATGTTATAATACCTTGATAAAGGTTGGCGTTCATCCAACTGAAATATTAGCAATAAATATTTTATTCAATTCAATATATGTGTATTTTTATTATCTAATATTTACATATATTTATCATTATATATTCCTATTAAATCTATATATTTATTTTGTATATAACCTTATATGTGTGATGTGAATAACGCCATGTAAGAAAGTAGTTTCAACCTCAACCTTTTTTTGCTTATCCCAAGTAAACGTGGTACAGGCCATGATAATCATGGTGGGTAGTTAGCGACTGCTTTTACTGTAATTGCACCACATGTCTACATTTGTGAAAAGCAGTTCGAATTTGCACTTACAAATGTGCCAGAGCCCGGTTTGGTTACTTGCACTCGCTGGTGGAGTTGGACTTTTTGCAATAATTGGAGGCCATTGGAGGATTTTATTTAATCAGAAAAAAAAAGTGCCCAATGCGGGAATCGAACCCGGGTCGTAGCGGTCGTAAACCAACTGTTTAGACCATCCTTCCACCGACGCCCTCAACCTCATCTTCACTTTAATATTATAACTATTGATACTATATGTTCTCATAATAAAAATTTTCAGAAATCCCATTGGTTGGGAAAACATCACTTCGGACCTAACAAAGGAGTAGATTATGAAAAAGGCATCTCCTTATCGTGCACCTGAAAGTTGCTGATGGCTTGCGCCATTTATCGGAATAAATATCAACTATTCTCGTTGATTTTTAATTATTCCAGAATTGGCCAAATACCCATTCTTGATTAATCAAGAAAAGCTAACCACGGACGCATTGTGTCGCGATCTCACGCAATTCTGGCCTTAACTACCCGTTTCATGATTTTTCAAGATGCCTGAAGGACCAGTTTTTTTTTTGGTCATTGAGGTACAGCTTGCACCACGCTGATGAGGGCCAACAGCCCGAAACGCGTCCGTGGTTAGCTTTTCTTGATTAATCAAGAATTGGTATTTGGCCAATTCTGGAATAATTAAAAATCAACCAGAATAGTTTATATTTATTCCGATAGATGGCGCAAGCCATCAGAAACTTTCAGTTGCACGATAAGGAGACGCCTCTTTCATAATTTATGCACCTTATCCCAGTACAATGTCACATTTGTACTATTTTTTTCACAAAGGAGTAGATGTTGCACCATTCCTCTAGTAAACCAATCAACGAAGATATTAGAGAGCCATGGTAATCTGGCTAGCAAGCCTCATCTCACAAGTTGGATCCACAGGTTACATTCGAATGTCAGCGCATTGTCACAGGATCGAAGATTAAATCTGCTGTCCCCAAAGGACAGTTGTCCCCTGGGTGACAGGTCATTGGCCCCCACCTGGGAAATAAACTTTTACAGCTGTCAGCCAATCAGCTCTATGACTTCTTGTAAATAAACCTCCACATCTCCCGACTCTGCCTTTTCTATTCCCTTCTTCTACTTCTTTACATTCACTAGCATCATTAAGTTCGTTACGTTTTTTTATTCACTACACCTTTCTACTATTACTGTCACTAGTGAGATTAACCTCTTTAAGGTTTTTACCCTCTATACCATTATACTATTACCCTTCTAGTACTGCTTTTCTCTTACATTCACATTCTCTTCATTCTTACACTACATTATACTATTACTCCTCTAGTACTGCTTTCCTCTTACATTCACTAGTGAGATTAACCTCTTTAAGTTTTTTCTCCTCTATACCATTATACTATTACCCTTCTAGTACAGCTTTTCTCTTACATTCACATTCTCTTCATTCTTACACTACATTATAATATTACTCCTCTAGTACTGATTTTCTCTTACATTCACTAGTATGATTAAGTTCGTTATGTTTTTTTATTCGCTAAACCTTTCTACTATTACTTCTGTAGTACTGCTCTCCTCTAACATTCACTAGTAAGATTAACCTCTTTAAGTTTTTTACCCTCTATATCCTTGTACCATTCCTTGTACTATTACTGCTGTAGTTCTGTTCTCCTTTTACATTCACGGAAGTTCTTTTATAGATATTTCAAAGGAACAAATGATTTTTTCACGTAGATTTTCACCTTTGGTTTACCTATTTAGAATCGCATTTATGAGATTTAAGATGAGACAAGTAAATGGGTTTTGCCTTAAGAGCATTTTTAGACTAAGTGAAAAAGGATTTGTTGGGAATATCTGAGTGTCATCCGTGAATAGAAAAAAATTGTGGTAGACCGAAGACTTAATGGACAAACTCTCACAACAATTCTTTACCAGAATGGAAATGGAAATACCAATTCGGCTGGCAGGTTGAATTCACATTGATCAATATCCAAATGGAAGGATTTGATAAAATCCTGTACGTGGGAATGTGTAACACATAAATATTCTTTGAATCTCTATAATGGAAGTATTTTGAATTGTATTTGTGAAGTATCCATTTGGATAAAAACGGAAGAGTTTTGTTTCTAGGGATTGTTCCTTTGAGTGCAAATATTGAAAATATTATACAATGGAACCTAATGGAGATCGTTTAAACGACTTGAGGAAAAGGCAACAACAACTGCAACAAATATTGAAACATTTAAAGTAATTCTATATAATACAAGATTATCGCCCAACTTCTTAATATTAAAGATAGATGATTTCTATGTAATCAAACCTCTCTCTCATTCATGGACAAAACTTTAGAAAGTTTTATGTTTCAGAATGTTTAACGGGATTGAGACAATAACTCTAAAATATACATTCATGGACATAACTTTACGAAGTTTACATTTCAGAATGTTTAACGGGATTCAGACAATAACTCTGAAATGTATTTGATACACAGTGGCCTTTTTGAAGACACACGAGATAACCAGGTGTGAACAAATCAATCCAAGAAGTTGTACCTTTAAGAATGTATATTGGGATTCAGACAATAACTCTGGAAGATTTTACAGTGACCTTTATTGATGACACACGAGCCAACCGAACATTTCAAGCTGTTAAAAAATACCACTCTCTTTTCAAAGAACAACAAGATAAAGCTATACAAAATCCCAACAAAAATAGATACACATATGCTAAGATAGCAACAGATCTACCTATAATAAGCGATATCAATATCAGATCTAATAAAGCTGATAGTATAAGATAAAATTGATGTTAAATCACAATAAAACGCACGATCCGAGTATGAGTTTGTTATTTTATTAAATATTCCCTTAAGCTTTCGGGTACTGTGAACCCTTCTACGAATATTTACAAATATTTCAGTTGGCAGTACGCCAACCTTTTTCGAAATATTGGCAAATAAATATTTTTTTATTCAATATATTTATTCGAAGAAGGTTGGCGTTCAGCCAACTGAAATATTCGTAAATAAATTTTGATCCAATATATATGCCTTTTCTTTTAAAGATCTATTTATGGATGGCTCTATTCTAAAATATGTACCTCTATGTATGCATCTCATTAGTTTGAATTGATTTTGTTATTATCCCTAGTAAACACCTGGTACAGGCCATGATAATCATGGTGATAGTATTTGGGCGACTGCTTTTACTGTAAGTACATCACATGTTTACACATGGGAAAATCAGTTCGACTTTTGTACTTACAAATGTACCAAATGTTCGGTTACCCGCACTCGCTGGTGGGGTTAGACTTTTACAAGTATCGGAGGACATCATGGCCAATTGGGAAGCAATTTTCTAATTTGAAAGAGGAAAAATAAAAATCAGGTAAAAAGTTTCTTTTAATTTTGAATTTGCAAGTTTTCAAGCAAATATACTGTTCTTCAACGGGCTGATACTCTATGTACAATCTACTTATATAATTGCCTTATTCTGTCTGTCTGTCTGTCTGTCTGTCTGTCTGTCTGTCTGAAGCTCACGGATAGAATGCCCGCCCATTGGCCGCCAGCAAACACGTGGCTTCCCTGTGCGCGCGCATGCGCCGGGAAGCCACTCTCACGCCGACAGCCGACGGGAGCAGTCGCTTGCTCGCCGGGAGTCAACGGGCGCCGACAACCCTAGGAAGCCAGGTGTATTCGCACTCGGGTAAAACCCGGGCGTTGCCCGGGCCATTCGTCTAGTCTCTTAATAATCTTTATACAAAATAATTGAAAAACTTTTGTTATTGGTATGTGTGGGCGTGCATCAGACTGCTCACAGCTAAAGTAATAGATAATATACTGGGATTAAATATATATATATTCCATTATTAATATTTATATAATTTGTCAGGGATATTGTTATATTGGGTTGGGAGGTCAATTTTTCTATTGATGCTATTTATTTTTGATGATACTAGTGCTTCCAGGAATAATCGTTGTTGCTTGCTTTTTCTAATTAGAAAAAATGCCCAATTTGATACTTCAATAAATAATACCAATAAATACGCACAAATAGGAAACACATTTCAAAGTCGTTATATAAATGTTTAACATCTCCAATGTTCCATGTACATGCTGGCCCTCATTCTGATAAACCCTGGTATTATAGCGATTGGAAATATCGATATTTTGAAGTTTTTTTTTATGAAATACCTATAAAAGACTTCCAGAATTTATATGTAATGTCTAAAGTAGAAAACATCAAAGACTTTATATTCTATAAATATTATAATATATCCTAAAGATAGAGGTTGCCGGCATTCATATTTCTGTGAAAAATAGACGCTTCGACCAGTTAGAGTTTTTTATTTTCTCAACGTTTATATTAACCAATTTCTAACACCTTGCCAAATGCTTTATTTTTTTTATTTCTCCTGACGAAGACAAAAGTTTTTTGTCGAAACGTTAAGAAAATAAAAACCTCTAACTGGTCGAAGTGATTATTTCTCACAGAAAAATAATAGTTTTATTATATATATATTTATAGGTATAGTTAGTATTAGTATTTAGTAGAGTTTATAATATATTTTCTCATCACAGTAAGGACAGTAGAAGTTTGTATTATGTATAAAAGAAACATACATGCTTAAATCCTTTCATTATATATTTATATATTAATAGTATTTTTTTTTATATTTGGAAAATAGAGGAAAAGTAAACTATTACGAACTATATATTTCACCCAGCCTATGACGCGTAACTGCCTATGCTTTGCTGGTGTTACTTTTTTTTCTTCTATTTTTAAATTATAATCTAACTAATTATTTATTACAAAAAAAAAATAATAATAAAAAATCTCACACATTTAAATTAAATTATTTTTTTTTTATTAATCTTAAATTTTTCATAACTATACTATATATATATAGATGGGGTTTATTGCTTTGTATTAATACGTTTTATATTTGATTTATACGTCTCTTTATATTTGAGCAGTCCTGCTATTGAATGAATACCCTATATATTGGGCAAACATTCCTCGTCACCAAGGCAAATATACATTAAACTCCTATATAATATCTCAATGGGAAGAAATACCTTCATATAAATGTATATTTGTTCTGAAAATAGAGCAATCCATACTTAAATCATTAGATAGTAAAAAGGCATATATTGGATTGTATAAAAGATTTATCTGCCAATATTTTATTCAATCCAATATATGTTTTTTTACTATCTAATAAATGTATATTTAAAGCTCCACTTAGCTTCTGTAGCCTTTTGGATAGAGAGAAATTTAAATCACATTAAAACGCAATCTTCAAGGATTAATTTCTTAATTTATTAAATGTTCTTTCAAGCTTTCGGGTACTGTGAACGCCTCTACAAAGGCGGTACTTCCCGAAAGCTTGATGGTATATTTAATTAAATAAGAAATTAATCCTCTAAGACTGTGTTTTATTGTGATTCAACATGAATTTATCATATACTATATCTGAAAAAAAAATTTTTAATAAATAAAAATATAAAAAAGGTCAGGCGTTGATATTGAAAAAAAGAGGCATATCCTGACCAGGCTCACATAAGCATTTCTAGATGACAGAGCGCCATCTAGTGGAACAAAAATAAACTAAACGTTTATTTAACTTGTTCCGTAATATTTGGCCAACCCAATTTACTGATAAATCAAGAAAACATGCCTGAAACGCGCACGTGGTTGACTTTACCCATTTCAAGAGTCTAGGATCAGTATCACTATAAAAGGAAGTTCCAAAAATGCCATATAACAGCGGTATGGTAGATTAAACAGACGAAACCGCTGGGAGGGTTCACCACTGATGAGCCAGGCCCTCCCATTAATTTTTCCATTGCAGTAAGGACAGTAGAAATCATACGCGTCTATAATAGTATACATTTCTTATAACAGATGGGAGTTAATGTATTATATTAAATATATTTATATTTGTTCTACCAGTAATATATTGGATATACATATATACATATTAAGATTAGAATTATTTTGTGTGTTTGGTGTTGAAAAGAGGTGCAGTCGTGGAAAAGTAAAGATAATTATTTACCTTTCAAGTAGATTTTATTTTGAATACCTGAAGTAAATTACACATAAAATTATTTTTATCACAGTAATATAAAATTTATAAAATGAATTCTATATTCGTGATTAAAAAAAAAATAGGAAGGGTTAACTATACGTATTTACAACAATAATAATTAAAGTGGTATGTTCTGCATCTATGGTCAAATATGTAAAACAGTCAATGAATGAAAATAAAATATATGTTTAAAAAAATTGTATTTTAGATTATATAATCTACATATACATTTGTATATATATATAAAGAAGATTAAAATGTGCAAATAAAAAAGCAGACGAGAAAATATTGTAGAAGAGGAAGGGAAAACTTTTATTGGCAGGGAATTAGCAGACGATCAAAGAAAAGAGAGGAATTCTTGCAATAATTTGGTGAAGAGAGAGGCGAACTGCCCTGGGGAATCTGCCCTTTGGTGCAAATCGATCGCCAACACTCAGCGTATACTATGAGATGGTGGCATAGGACAAAGGTCGGCAAACATTTAAGTCGGAAGAATGAAAAATTACCATTTACAAAATCAACGGGAATTAAAAATTTACAAAATTTCAAAGTTTTCAAAGAACCACAATTTTTTTTCTTGCCAACAATAAATAGTTTTAAACGTGTATGATTCTTTTTGAAATTAAACAATTTCTACTGCCCTTACTGTAATGGAAAAATTAAAGGGAGTGCCTGGCTCATCAGTGGTGAACCCCCACTGATCAACCAGGCCCTACCATTAATTTTTCCATTGCAGTAAGGGCAGTAGAAATTGTTTAATATCAAAAAGAATTTTACGCGTTTAAAATAGTTTCGAATTTTGATAACAGATAGTGCGCTAGTGCATCAAACAATAAATAGTACTCACATAAATAATATTTGCATATGGAACTATAGAAAGAGCTTCACATCCAAAGAGCCGCATGTGGCTCGCTGACCCCTTGTCTAGAGGTTGGTATTGGATGAAACCTAAGTACCAATTGATTTAAAAAGATCTCCCCTGGACATAAGCAATCAAAAAGGTTTCTGGAGATGAATTTCTTTTAATTTTATTATAGCATTCTCAAGCTTCCAGGCTTCTCTCCCTTTCTACTGGAGAACATACATAAACGAATAAAACGCTGCCTGATACCCAACTATTACAAAACTCTATGTATACACAAACACATGTATATATATATATATATATGAAAAAACGAAAGAAAAAAATAAAAGATAAAAAGATCAGGTATTGAAATCAATATTAAATATGGCATATCCTGACCAGGAGCACAAGTGCTTTACAGAAGGCAGAGCGCCATCTGGTGGAACAGAAATCAACTAATCATTGATTTAGCCTGTTCCCTGATATTTGGCCAACCCAATTTCTTGACAAATCAAGAAAAGCCATCCACGAACGCGTTTCGCGCTTTTGGCGCTCGTCAGCGTGTTCTATAAATAGAAGATTAAGCAGCGAAAACTAAACATGGCGCGAGTATATACAAAGTAAGCAAAACACCGATAAATCTATAAGAAATGCTGCTCGCATGTTAAACCAATAGAACTCCAATTTCTAACTCTCCAAGAAGTATCTGTCAAGTCAATTTGGGAAATCCTCTTCAAGCCATTCCCAGCCTGTAACAAGATCTGCCACTCCTGTTTTATATATTGGCGCTCTGCCTTCTGTAAAGCACTTGTGCTCCTGGTCAGGATATGCCATATTTAATATTGATTTCAATACCTGATCTTTTTATCTTTATTTTTTTCTTTCGTTTTTTCATGTGCTAAGCGTATTTACGCAAGTTTGGCCTTAAATACCCATTTCTTGATTTTTCAAGAAGCCATTGGGACCAAAAATTATTTTTTGGTCGCAGTGGTTCAGCCTACTCCACGCTGACGAGCGCCAAAAGCGCGAAACGCGTTCGTGGATAGCTTTTCTTGATTTGTCAAGAAATTGGGTTGGCCAAATATCAGGGAACAGGCTAAATCAATGATTAGTTGATTTCTGTTCCACCAGATGGCGCTCTGCCTTCTGTAAAGCACATGTGCTCCTGGTCAGGATATGCCATATTTAATATATATATATATATGGATATTTTGCATATTGTTAGTAGTTGGAAAAACATAATAATTGAAAATGAATATATTCCAACTATACTAAAAATATGCAAAATATTCTGATATATATATTATACCACCCTTCAATGCAACATATATAATCAGAATGATTCAATACAGTATTAGAGCTCTAAAGAAGCGGTCTGGTAGATTAAATTGGTGAAACCGCTGGGAGGGTTCACCACTGATGAGCCAAGTTCTCTCAATATTTTTCATCGCAGTAAGGACAGTAGAAATTTGTTTTATATGTGAAATAGACATTTACGTATTAATGTGTTTCCATATTTGTTATGTATAGATTATAATAATACAACAGTTTCTGGAGATGAGTTTCTTTTAATTAATGTAATCTCAAGCTTTCGTACAGCCCTGCCCAACTACAAAAATACATTATTCGTTTATTTATGTATTCCTGTAGAAGAGCAAGGTTGCCCGAAGATTTGAGAATACAACAATAAAAATAAACCCATCTCCAAATAACTGTTGTATTATTTTACTAAATCACAAATATCCACAGTCGAGATAGTTAATATTGTACCCAAGTAAAATATATAAAACAGGAGTGGCAGATCTTGTTACAGGCTGGGAATGGCTTGAAGTGGATTTTCCAAATGGACTTGACAGACACTTCTTGGAGAGTTAGAAATTGGAGTTATATTGGTTTAACACATGCGAGCAGCATTTCTTATAGATTTATCTGTATTTTACTTACTTGTTTTATACTCTCGCCATGTTTAGTTTTCGCTGCTTAATCCTCTATTTATATAACACACTGTAGTTTTGGCCAATACTCATAACGTTGGTGGTTCATCCTAGGAGTTGTTCGAATAAGAATGATCAACACACATATTTGTGTGCGATTTAAAGTGGTTCTTCCACAAAGAGTGTCATTTAGATATATGAGTGTACAGAGTTAAATACACACATGGACAAAACTTAAGGAAGTTGTACCTTTTAGGATGTATATCGGGATTCAGACAATAACTCTGAAAGATACACTCATGGACAAAACTTAAGGAAGTTGTACCTTTTAGGATGTATATCGGGATTCAGACAATAACTCTGAAAGATACACTCATGGACAAAACTTAAGGAAGTTGTACCTTTTAGGATGTATATCGGGATTCAGACAATAACTCTGAAAGATACACTCATGGACAAAACTTAAGGAAGTTGTACCTTTTAGCATGTATATTGGGATTCAGACAATTACTCTTAAATATACACTCATGGACAAAAGGAAGTTGTACCTTTTAGCATGTATATCGGGATTCAGATAATAACTCTGAAAGATACACTCATTGACAAAAAGAAGTTGTACCTTTTAGCATGTATATTGGGATTCACACAATAACTCTGAAAGATACACTTGTTGAAGTTTGAGATTGAATCAAGGAATAAAAGGATTATTTATTAAACAAAGTAACTTAAAACAAGATGTTAAAGTAGCAAAATTTTAAAGGCAAGTATATGTATGTAAAGGCGAGAGACAAAGACTATATATATTGACGTCGACCGCAGCGCCACCGCGGCCGTTGATTGGTCGATCCCCCAATGCCTCACGCCAATTTTTGATCGCTATTCCAACACTCCCTCTCGATCCAAAATGTTCAGTAGACCTCTTAAGTAGTGGAATTTGTTTCGTGGAAGAGGTTTAGTCATTATATCAGCTAGCTGTTCTGAGCTGCAAACATGATGCACTTTAAGTTCACCTTCTTCATGTTTGGATCTAATGAAGTGGTAGCGAACATCAATATGTTTCGTTCGTTTGTGGAATACTGGATTTTCAACAAGTTTTATTGCTGCTTGGTTGTCGATATAAAGTTCAGTTTCTTTAGTAATATCACAGCCGATGCCCTGTAGAAGTCTTCTGATCCAAATCAATTCCTTAGCAGCACTGCAGGCAGCGATGTATTCACTTTCGGTGGTTGAAAGTGCGATAATTGGTTGTCGTTGGCTTGCCCAAGAAACAGTTCCTCCGTTCATCATGAAGGCATAACCAGTCGTACTTTTTCTGGAGTCAACATCACGAGCAAAATCACTATCAGAGTAGCCAACAAGTTGGTCTTGTCCAGTGAAGAGAATTCCCATGTGTGGAGTGCCTTTCAGATAACGGAAAATATTCTTCACTGTTGTACAATGTGCAGGTCCTGGATATTCTAGGAATTTACTCACTTGTGAAACTGCATAAGTGATATCTGGACGTGAAACACATGATGCAAACATAAGGGATCCAACAGCTTCTCGAAAAGGGAATTTAGGCATCTTTTCCTTTTGTTCTGGAGTAGGACAGTCCTGCTTTGTTAAGATGACAGAAGGATCCATAGGCACCGAAGCAGGAATACAGTCAGCCATATTAAATTTACTCAAAATTTTGTCAATATATGATGACTGGTGAATGAAAATACTTGCCCTATCTTCTGACTGCTCTATTTGTAGCCCAACAAAAAAGTTAACACTTCCAGATGTAATTTCAAATGCGTGTTCTAACTCATCCATTATAATAGCTATTGCCTCTTTATCTTTAGATAGAATAATTCCATCATCAACATAGAGAGCTAAGATAACATTTGAATCATTGTGTGTTCCAATGAAAATGCACGGGTCGGCGTCTGATGTTTTGAAATTATGGCTATTCAAAAAATTGGTAAATTTCTTATTCCAATTTCTAGAAGATTGTTTAAGACCATACAGACTTTTATGTAATCTATAGCAGCTATTATCATCTCTCTTGTAGCCTTCTGGTTGTTCAAGATAAACAAGTTCCTCTAATTCGCCATTGAGAAAAGCTGTCTTTACATCGAATTGCTTAAGAAACATCCTTTCAGAAGCAGCGTGTGATAAAAGAATGCGTAACGAATCATACCTGACTACTGGGCTAAACGTATCGAAATAGTCAACATTTTTGATTTGAGAATAGCCTTTTGCAACTAATCTGGCTTTGAACCGTTGAATTGTACCATCGGACTCCGTTTTAATTTTATAAACCCATTTAAAACCGATAGGTTTATGACCATCTGCCAAACGTTCTAAAGTCCATGTTTTATTTTTATTTAATGCATCAATCTCTTCATCCATGGCTAATTTCCATCTTTCTGAATCTGAACTTGTTATTGCATCTAAATAGTTACTGGGTTCATCAGCGAGCGCAAAGTTACGTTGGCTATTCGAAACTTTAGAGCGTGTTATCATTGGATGCGAACTGATATCGGATACTGGCGGCATTTCCTGCACTGGAATGTTTGCTGTCGCAATTGGTGATTCATCCGGAGCGCTGTTAATCTGAAATATTATTTCTTTTGGTTTGGTAGATTCTCTATCTGGAGTAGCTTTCTCATCGAATGTGACATCTTTAGAAATTCTTATTTTTCTAGTTTTCCAATCCCATAATCTAAAATTTTTGCTTGTATTCTCATAACCTAAAAACATAAGTTTTTATCGATTTATTATCCCACTTTTTACGGTTTTCTTTGGGAATATGCATATAAGCATTACAGCCAAATATTTTATAGTTAGCTACATTAGGCTTTGTGCCAAAGAAAAGTTCATAAGGTGTCGTTCCAGGGGTTTGCTTAGTCGCACTTCTATTTAGAATATTAGTGGCTGTGTTACATGCCTCAGCCCAAAAAAATCCTGGAAGATTTCGTGAATTTAGCATGGACCTGGCTGCTTCCACAATCGTACGATTGTCTCTTTCTATACGTCCTATCTGTTCGTGCACATAAGGTGCAGTGAACTCGTGAATTATCCCAAATCTTTTACATAAATCTGCAAAATTATCGCTTTTGAATTCTAGCGCATTATCAGTCCTAAGAACTTTTATCTTATTTCCAGTTTGAGTATAGATTAGAGTAGCATATTCTTTGAATATATCTAGCACATCTGATTTGCTTTTAATAAAATAAATATGGCGATAACCACTAAAGTAATCTTTAAATAAGCAGAAATACAGATATTTACTTAATGATTGAGTCTGCATTGGGCCACAAATATCAGCATAAATAAACTCACCTAGCTGGTAGTTTTTGCCATCTGAGGGATAGCACGACTTTCTATGGGCTTTTCCAAGTTGGCATCCTTCACAGAAGAAAAATTCTCCCTCTAAATCTTGAGGCTGCAGACCATCCACCAATCCTTTGGTCGCCATCTCTCGAAGTGTAGCAACTGGAAGATGCGCAAGTCTCTCGTGCCACAACTGAAGCTTGTTCTCGCTGGTGATGTATCCTTGTGATGATGACGTAACCTTGAAGAGCATCCTGTAGAGGCCGTCATGACGCACTCCTACGGCTTTTAGGTCATTATCCATGAAGATCTGTAGCTTGTCATGTTTGATAATGACGTTGAATCCTCTTCTTGTGGACGTAGAAAGGCTATACAAATTTTTCTTTAGTTGCGGCGAGTAGAGCACATTTCTTATGTACGTATTGTACCATCCACCGTCGACGTAGGCTTGAATCTCGATGTCTCCCATGCCTTCTGCAAGTAGTGTCGAGTTGTCTCCCAAGTAGATTGGATGATCACTGGTGAACGGCGTGTAGGTCTTGAACCACTCTCGTCGAAATGTCATGCTGCAGCTTGCACCGCTGTCAGCATACCAAATATCATTGGGCTCTACTTGATTATCGCACAAAATAAGTCCATAATCACTTGAACTTCCTTTTGAATCATGAAGATTTTTGGATTTATTTTTCTCATTAGCTAATCTTTTTCTACATTCGCGGCTCCAATGTCCAATTTTGTGACAATAGTGGCATTTAGTGTTCTTCTTGGCATCTTGAAAAGAACGTTGTGTATCTTTAGGCTTCGTTCGTGCTTGCCTGTGTAATAAGGCCTCATCTTGTTTAGAAGAACCGCTTTGTTGATTCCTTGTTTTCTTCAATCAAAAGTCTTGCAGTTAAATTGTTAAGAGTTTGAGCTTTCGGATCTAACGATTCCCACGCTGCAACAAAGTAGCGCATACTCGAAGGCAAAGTATTTAAAATTTTTGCTACCTTTTGATCTTCCGTTATGGTTCCGCCCATTTGTGAAATTTGTGCAGAAATATTTTCAATTTTTGCTATGTAATCACTTATTGTTTCTGATGTCAATCGTGCATCGAAGAATTGTTGCCAAAGTAGGCCAATAGTAAATTCGGATTTTTGTTCATGAATAGCAAGTAATTTCTGCCACATTTGTGAAGCGGAAGTACAGTTCATCAGGGGCTGAAGAAACTTTAATTCGATTGCCTGTGATAATAACATCCTTGCCTTAACGTCCTTTGATTTCCAATTCTGTAGTGAACTTTCAGAGTTACTGTCGGAGGAAACAACATTCGGCTTTATTTCTAAGCCTTCCAATAATTCTAGTAATTTTTGTTGTTCCAAAAGAAGCCTGAATTGGAATTTCCATAGTGAAAAGTTTTCACCATTAAAAACTTTAATCCTTGAAAGACAATCTTCGCTCATCTTCTTTGTCTTGGAATCGGCCAACGACAAAAAGAAACTAGGGTTATGGTTGGCGGTTGACGCCTAAACTTCGAGCAAAATAAAGGCTTACTCACTGCTGGCGGTTAATCCTTTTAGGCGCAGTGGAAGCTGTGATGTAATTGTACATATTCAGATGTAAATATGTAAATTTGGTTTTGCATATAGACGCTCGAGTTAGGATATAAATAGAGACAATTGGATGTTGTCAGTTAGTTAGTAAGTTCCGTTCTTAAATAAAGAAGTGTTCACCATCGTAGCCAGACCCCTTAAAGAAACAAAACATGGTGGCAGCGTAAAAGCGGTATAAGCGTAAAAGCGGTAAAAGCGTAAAAGCAATTTTCAAAATTATAAAGTTGAAATATAAGAATTTTTTTTTTAAGAAAAGGAAAAAAATGGCTAATTATATACAAGTAGCTGCTCCAGAAGGATTCAATTTCGGCAAACCTAATGAATGGCCGATATGGTTCAAAAGATTTCAAAGATACAGAATCGCTTCAGAACTTTCAGAGAAAAGTGAAAGTGAGCAAGTAAATGCTCTGATTTACATAATGGGCGATAAAGCAGAAGAAATCTTGATCTTATTTAATTTAAGTGAAGCGCAAATTAATGACTATAAACTAGTGGTGTCCAAATTTCAGGACTATTTCATAGGAAAAAGAAATGTTATTTATGAAAGAGCAAAATTCAATAGAAGCCAAGGGAAGCCCATCGATTCTCTGTGCTTAGAAGACTTCAAGGAATCCGAAGGCGACGATGGAAAGTACAGTTCATCGGCATATATGGAATGGCCAGAAATCTTGAAGAAAGAAGAATGGATTTGGGGAGATGATCAAGATCGGGCATTTGACCAAATAAAGAAAAATCTCACTTCTGCGCCAGGGTTAGCCTTGTATGATCCTTCTTTGCCTATGAAGAAAGAAGTCTTAAGACCCGAAGCTTTAGAAAAGGCAGTCAATCTGGAAGATTCGGAGAAGGCGGCAGAAAGTCAACAACTCTCCAAAAGACATTTAGAGAAATCGAACAAACAAGGCTCATGCATAAAAGCTGAATTGAAAACTTGGGAAGATCCTATTGAGCCCGACTTGGCTTCAGAGTCTGAGAATCCAGCAGTTTCCGAAAAAGAACTGGCCAGCGAATCTGAAAATCTTATCCAAGATTCACCTCAATCAGATGCTCAAAGGGAAGCTGAAAATTCTAGCAAGGAGTTAGCCGAGGGATCTGATGGAAATATTCAAGTTAACAAGCAGTACGTGTATACACCAGACTATTCTAATATTATACTAAGGCCTTGTACAGATCAGGAAACTATCGAAGAAATGCCTGAAATTATTGAAATGGAAAACCAAGTGGAGCTCGATCTAACTTATTTAGAAAGCTGTTTAGGATTAAGCACGGTTAAAATTCTATTTACTTTTCGATCTATTTTGGAAGATAAGTATGATAAAATTGAATTAAAAGGACGTGGCCGTTTAAGTAATTGTTACAAAATCTCTGATACGGAGGTATGCAAATTTGTAATGGTGGCTAAAAATGATGCAAATAAGTATGCATCCTATTTGTATGCAACATATAGCTCAGAAGGATTTAAATTTGAAGACGTTTCAAATGGAATTCTTGAATTACTCAATATTGAAGTAGGAAAGGTGAAATACACGGATACGAAATATTGTAGAAAATGCAAGTTAAACAAGGAAGAAATTGGTTTGCCATGTCACAGGCTATGTAAGACCTGCTGGATCGGTCATGTGAGTGAACATCTTTCTTCTGAGAAACTTGAAGATCCTATAACGTGTCCAAATGAAGAATGCAAAGAAACTTTGAATTCTGAACAATGAAAATTGTACAAAAGTGAAAATTGTACAAAAGTGAAAATTGTACAAAAGTGAAAATTGTACAAAAGTGAAAATTGTACAAAAGAGGAAATTGTACAAAAGTAAAATTGTACAAAAGTGTAATTGTACAAAAGTGTAATTGTACAAAAGTGAAATAGTACAAAAGTGTAATTGTACAAAAGTGAAATAGTACAAAAGTAAAATTGTACAAAAGTGTAATTGTACAAAAGTGTAATTGTACAAAAGTGTAATTGTACAAAAGTAAAATTGTACAAAAGTGAAATAGTACAAAAGTAAAATTGTACAAAAGTGTAATTGTACAAAAGTGAAATAGTACAAAAGTAAAATTGTACAAAAGTAAAATTGTACAAAAGTAAAATTGTACAAAAGTAAAATTGTACAAAAGTGTAATTGTACAAAAGTGAAATAGTACAAAAGTAAAATTGTACAAAAGTAAAATTGTACAAAAGTGTAATTGTACAAAAGTGAAATAGTACAAAAGTAAAATTGTACAAAAGTAAAATTGTACAAAAGTAAAATTGTACAAAAGTAAAATTGTACAAAAGTGTAATTGTACAAAAGTGTAATTGTACAAAAGTGAAATCGTACAAAAGTAAAATCGTACAAAAGTAAAATTGTACAAAAGTAAAATTGTACAAAAGTAAAATTGTACAAAAGTAAAATTGTACAAAAGTAAAATAGTACAAAAGTGTAATTGTACAAAAGGAAAATTGTACAAAAGGAAAATTGTACAAAAGGAAAATTGTACAAAAGTGAAATAGTACAAAAGTGTAATTGTACAAAAGTGTAATTGTACAAAAGTGTAATTGTACAAAAGTGTAATTGTACAAAAGTGAAATAGTACAAAAGTAAAATTTTGGCTGACGGACCTTAACGGGGAGCCATATGTGAATTGCCCGGAGGCCAACACACACACTTCGGATGCTGCTGCGGATGTGGCCGGATCATCAACATCTCCTGGAAGAACAGTTCGTCCGCCCAGACGTTTTGGAGAGGACTAGAGCTAATCTCCAAGAGGGGAGATGTGATGTAATTGTACATATTCAGATGTAAATATGTAAATATGGTTTTGCATATAGACGCTCGAGTTAGGATATAAATAGAGACAATTGGATGTTGTCAGTTAGTTAGTAAGTTCCGTTCTTAAATAAAGAAGTGTTCACCATCGTAGCCCGATTCACTTGAAGAAACAAAACAGAAGCGTGCTGGGCCCATAACCTGTTGAAGTTTGAGATTGAATCAAGGAATAAAAGGATTATTTATTAAACAAAGTAACTTAAAACAAGATGTTAAAGTAGCAAAATTTTAAAGGCAAGTATATGTATGTAAAGGCGAGAGACAAAGACTATATATATTGACGTCGACCGCAGCGCCACCGCGACCGTTGATTGGTCGATCCCCCAATGCCTCACGCCAATTTTTGATCGCTATTCCAACAACACTCATGGACAAAACTTAAGGAAGTTGTACCTTTTAGCATGTATATCGGGATTCAGACAATAACTCTGAAAGATACACTCATGGAAAAAAGGAAGTTGTACCATTTAGCATGTATATCGGGATTCAGACAAAACTCTGAAAGATACACTCATGGACAAAACTAAAGGAAGTTGTACCTTTTAGCATGTATATCGGGATTCAGACAATAACTCTGAAAGATACACTCATGGAAAAAAGGAAGTTGTACCATTTAGCATGTATATCGGGATTCAGACAAAACTCTGAAAGATACACTCATGGACAAAACTAAAGGAAGTTGTACCTTTTAGCATGTATATCGGGATTCAGACAATAACTCTGAAAGATACACTCATGGACAAAACTTAAGGAAGTTGTACCTTTTAGCCTGTATATCGGAATTCAGACAATAACTCTGAAAGATACACTATTGGACAAAACTTAAGGAAGTTGTACCTTTTAGCATGTATATTGGGATTCAGACAATAACTCTGAAAGATATTACAGTGACCTTTATTGAAGACACACGAGATAACCATGTGTGAACAAAATTGTCTCTGTCTCCTTAAAAAAAAATTAAACGATAGGCGATAACAAAGACTTCCATTTTCTAAAGTGCTGTCCATGAGTGTATTACTGTGTATAACAATAGAATAATACCTAAATAGAAATTCCACTAGAAATCTCGAGGGACACTAATGACGCATGGGATAATTATTTTTGTTAATTGCGTGTTGACCAGAATTATAAATATAGAACATGTTGAAAATATGCCAGCTGTGGCCTAGAAATTACACCCACAACATCTCGACTATTTGCCATGTAACAGAAGTTAATGTCTTCAGTTTTACAGCAGGGAACTCAGGAAATAACAGCCGGGGTATAGCGAGATGATATTGAAATGAATAACTTTATATCAGTATCTACAGAAGCATAGTGCAACCCACGTCTAAATAGGTTCCAGACATAGGAAAGAGTTCAGGAAAGACTTGTGGCCATGAATGGGCAGCCATCCCTCAATTGACATTCTGTAAGCTCATTGAGTCAGTATCTAGACATGTTGCTGCCTAGGTGTGTGACCTCTCGACCTGGTGCCATAATATTTTGAAGTGGTCCCAAAACATTTCTAATGGACATCAAAGACTCTCGTGTCTAAGTGTATATATGTTATAATAAGTATCTACTTATATATTTGCCTTATTCTGTCTGTTTGTCTGAAGCTCACGGATAGAATGCGCGCCCATTGGCTGCCAGCGAACACGTGGCCTCCCTGCCCACCTCTAGACAACCCTGTTATCAGCTGTGCGATACATACACCTGTCTATAGCGGCCACTCTAGACAACCCTGTTATCAGCTGAGTGATACATCCACCTGTCTATACAGACCACCCTGTCATAGCGGTCACCCTAGGCAACCCTGTTATCAGCTGAGTGATACATCCACCTGTCTATACAGACCACCCTGTCATAGCGGTCACCCTAGGCAACCCTGTTATCAGCTGTGTGATACATCCATCTGTCTATACAGACCACCCTGTCATAGCGGTCACCCTAGGCAACCCTGTTATCAGCTGTGTGATACATCCACCTGTCTATACAGACCACCCTGTCATAGCGGTCACCCTAGGCAACCCTGTTATCAGCTGAGTGATACATCCACCTGTCTATACAGACCACCCTGTCATAGCGGTCACCCTAGGCAACCCTGTTATCAGCTGTGTGATACATCCACCTGTCTATACAGACCACCCTGTCATAGCGGTCACCCTAGGCAACCCTGTTATCAGCTGAGTGATACATCCACCTGTCTATACAGACCACCCTGCCATAGCGGTCACCCTAGGCAACCCTGTTATCAGCTGAGTGATACATCCACCTGTCTATACAGACCACCCTGTCATAGCGGTCACCCTAGGCAACCCTGTTATCTGCTGTGTGATACATCCACCTGTCTATACAGACCACCCTGTCATAGCGGTCACCCTAGGCAACCCTGTTATCAGCTGTGTGATACATCCACCTGTCTATACAGACCACCCTGTCATAGCGGTCACCCTAGGCGACCCTGTTATCAGCTGAGTGATACATCCACCTGTCTATACAGACCACCCTGTCATAGCGGTCACCCTAGGCAACCCTGTTATCTGCTGTGTGATACATCCACCTGTCTATACAGACCACCCTGTCATAGCGGTCACCCTAGGCAACCCTGTTATCAGCTGTGTGATACATCCACCTGTCTATACAGACCACCCTGTCATAGCGGTCACCCTAGGCAACCCTGTTACCAGCTGAGTGATACATCCACCTGTCTATACAGACCACCCTGTCATAGCGGTCACCCTAGGCAACCCTGTTATCAGCTAGTGATACATCCACCTGTCTATAGCGGCCACTCTAGATAACCCTGTTATCATCAGTGTGATAAATACACCTGTCTATACAGACCACCCTGTCTATAGCGGTCACTCTAGGCAACCCTGTTAACAGCAGTGTGATACATCCACCTGTCTATACAGACCACCCTGTCATAGCGGTCACCCTAGGCAACCCTGTTATCAGCTGAGTGATACATCCACCTGTCTATACAGACCACCCTGCCATAGCGGTCACCCTAGGCAACCCTGTTATCAGCTGAGTGATACATCCACCTGTCTATACAGACCACCCTGTCATAGCGGTCACCCTAGGCAACCCTGTTATCTGCTGTGTGATACATCCACCTGTCTATACAGACCACCCTGTCATAGCGGTCACCCTAGGCAACCCTGTTATCAGCTGTGTGATACATCCACCTGTCTATACAGACCACCCTGTCATAGCGGTCACCCTAGGCGACCCTGTTATCAGCTGAGTGATACATCCACCTGTCTATACAGACCACCCTGTCATAGCGGTCACCCTAGGCAACCCTGTTATCTGCTGTGTGATACATCCACCTGTCTATACAGACCACCCTGTCATAGCGGTCACCCTAGGCAACCCTGTTATCAGCTGTGTGATACATCCACCTGTCTATACAGACCACCCTGTCATAGCGGTCACCCTAGGCAACCCTGTTACCAGCTGAGTGATACATCCACCTGTCTATACAGACCACCCTGTCATAGCGGTCACCCTAGGCAACCCTGTTATCAGCTAGTGATACATCCACCTGTCTATAGCGGCCACTCTAGACAACCCTGTTATCATCAGTGTGATAAATACACCTGTCTATACAGACCACCCTGTCTATAGCGGTCACTCTAGGCAACCCTGTTAACAGCAGTGTGATACATACACCTGTCTATACAGACCACCCTGACTATAGCGACCACTCTTTATGAAAATCCACAATTCTAATTTTATATTTTCAAGACACACACAGTTTGGGGCGGGAAGTTTCACAAGAGAGACATCCACGGCGCCAATTTATAATTGTAACGAATGGTATTTTAATTAAAACATTTCTAAAATATATACGCACTCGGGTAAACCCCGGGCGTTGCCCGGGCCTTACGTCTAGTCATTTATAGTTCCTTACAGAAGCATAGGACTCCTCTCATGTCAAATAAAGCATCAATGCTATATGCCATCTTTTGACCGACTCCGCCAACTATCGGTTTTCGGGTCGTTGACAAAGCCACAACACCAGCTTTGGCAAATTGAAAAGCGTCCACTTAGACACCATGGTTTCAGGCTATTGGCCCTCGTCAGTCTAAGGCGAACTTTATTCCATGAGATACACGCGTGATCTAATGGAATCTGGTGGTGTCGCTGGAGACCCGCCGGCGATTCTCTACCAAGCTCTGCAGAGACGCCATATTATACATAGTATCATGCATATATATATAAATAAACTTATCTTTTTTAAAAAACAGTACAGAATGTGTGTGCACTTTGCATGTATTGACAAGATGCCAATAAAATTATTTTAATTATCAAATTGTCTAATGGAATCTTCACAACCTGCCAAATTTATAATTATTTTTCCATCCTCAACAGAAACGTTGGGATGATATTTTAATTACAATTTTGTTATTCAGTTCTTGCGTTATTTTTACGCCCCCATCCCCTTTCAATATCAGAAACATTACGTAACATGTAATTTGCCATGGTAACGTCGCTCCAATTACGTTCTACAGTAAGTAAACACCTAAAATTGCCATTTCTAATAAACGCATCAACTAGAGAACACTCGATAGTAAACAATTAAAAATGTTATTAAACATCCCTGCCCACCACATCTATTTGAAAATTGGAAGATACAAATAAAAATACTTGATTGAAATTATTCATGTGGGAGAGATATTTAAATTTAGGTTGGTTTTACTTTTCAATTCATATAGTTGGACTGGAATTAATTATATATAAATATCTTTTGGAATTTTCAATTAAAATTTGTTTTTTTTTATCGTGATAATTACTTTTTAACATATATATATATCAAAATAACATGAAAACTTTCTCCGTTGATTGTAAATACTAGAAACTACCAGTCTGGCCATCAGGATGGTTGAGCATGGCAGGTGTATCAATAATAAAGACAGCAAATCCCTCATTTACAACCATACTCTTGATACAGGCCACTCATTCAATTTAACTTCTCCCACCACCTTATACAATAACATCCCCAATAAACACCAAAGACTGATCATAGAGGCCATTTTATCCATATCTAAAAACAGCATTAACCGACATATAGATTTACCTACACAATATCAGGGGGGGGAGGGGGGATATATGTAATAACTTAAATAGCCTTTAAACCCCCCCCCCCCCCCTCTATAGTTCCGATGTGGCCGCTGATGGTGGGTTGAACAGTCGATGTCCGGTCTCATTTGATAGTTTCATAATATAGCCATCTGCAAATTTACCATTTGTTTGTCTTTTGGCATTACAGGATTAGTATAGTTTCGTAAATATCATATACAATAGTTTAGATTTGCAAAATATTTTTAATCTAAATAATATTTTAGCCGTCCTATATTCTTCTCATATGTAAATATATCTCAAAAACGGAATCCTATATAAAGCCTTTTTCTATCATGTTTCATTACCTGTCGAAGGGCGTGACTGCACGAAAGCTTGTCGCACGTTTAATTGATTATTTAAAAAATCTTTTCTCCTTACGTTTTATTTCTAGTATATATATATATATTGATAAAAATAATATGTCTCAATATGTCTCAATACCCGAGGCCGCTAGTTGCGGCGACGGTCAATAGATGGCGTCTAGTTTTGACGTCTATTTTGACGGGAGAGGTGACCTTTGTCTCTTTAGATCAATATATATGTAGACATCAACATTACCATAACTATATTTAGAGATTATAAACTCTAAAGGAGATTATTCTATAGAACATGTTTATTTCGTTAGATTTCAAACGGCATCGTTCTTTAACGGGGGTAGAAAAAGCTCCTTTTGAATTTATTATCTTACAACATGTCTCAAAATGTATCACTTATTTTTTATCATTACAAATGAGTTTGCTATTAATTGCGTAAGGTTTGAAATATAATTTCACCGTTTTTTAATTTCCATCTAATTTGAATAAATATATATATTTTTATCAAAAACAAAAACAAAAATGAAAGAGAGAGACCCTAGATATGGAAAGCTGGGATTGTGCATCTAACGTTTTTATTCCCAAATCTAATTACAGACTTCTAGAGCAGCCGATAGAGAGAAGCATATCCTGACCAGGCTCACACGAGCATTTCTAGATGGCAGAGCGCCTTCTAGTGGAACAAAAATAAACTAAACGTTTACTTACCTTGTTCCGTGACATTACAAATATTTTACAAATAACGCCAAACGTGTCAAGCTATTCAATATATATATATATATATCAAAAAAGGGCATATCCTGACCACAAGAACTTGATTTTTTTAGATGGCAGAGCGCCATCTAGTAGAACAGAAATCAACTAAACGTTGATTTAGCCTGTTACCTGATATTTGGCCGAACCAATTTCTTGATAAATCAAGAAAAGTCAACCACGTACGCTTTTCGGGCTGTTGGTCCTCGTCAGCGTAGTGCAGGCTGTACATATACTACCAAAATTTGGTCCCAGAGGTTTCCTGAGAAATCAATAAATGGGTATTTAAGGTCATGTTTGCGTAAATACGAATTTCATGTGAAAAAAATGGAAGTTTTTAAGATTGACATTTTCCCAATTTATCAAATAGATTCTCAAAATTACGCTTTACATTCTCCTCCTATTTCCTATATATTCTGTCCAAATAAAAAAAGGTTATTGTTATTGGAGGCGACAATGAACTACCAATCAATACTAGGAAATGAGAGTTATGCTCAAAAACTTGGAATAAATTGCATGGAAAGACGGGTAAAAAAAACTTTGAATATTTATTAATCATTAGAGAGACGCGCGTTAACTAATTTCACTCTTTAATTAAAAATTCTAGAGCGCGATGTGAAAAATTGGGTCTCGTTATTTCATTACTCAATTTTGGATGGTTTCCGAGGCATGGTACCTCAGCTGAATTCATGAAACATCGTCATTTAGAACAAATAGTACAAATGTGATATTGTACTGGGATAAGGTTCATAAATTGAAAAAATAAAAAGAAAAAAGTATTTCCTTATCGTGCAACTGAAATTTACTGTTGACTTGCGCCATCTATCGGAATAAATATCAACTATTCTCGTTGATTTTTAATTATTCTAGAATTGGCCAAATGCCCATTCTTGATTAATCAAGAAAAGCTAACCACGGACGCGTTTCGGGCTGTTGGCCCTCGTCGTGGAATAATTAAAATTCAACGGATAGATGATATTTATTCCGATAGATGGCGCAAGCCACCAGAAACTTTCAATTATCCGATATTAAGATGCCTTTTATCGTAATGTAGGTCAGAACTCTGTTAAAAACAAATTTTAAAATAGTATTTCGTCTTGTTTGCGATATAATGTTGATACATATCAAAATAGATTCTTTCATCATTGAATTTAACTAAGTTTGGTGATTGCTTATTTGTTAGTAGTGATTAGTGGCCAGAGTCTCCATCAGTTTAAGGGTTATGTGACACTCATGGACAAAACTTAAGTAGGTTTCATAATTTTATATCGCTAGCCGTTTGACTTTTTGAAGTAGCCAGAGGTTGTTCACACTTGGTTATCTCGTGTGTATTCAATAAAGGTCACTGTGTATCAAATATCTTTCAAAGTTATTGTCTGAAATCAGGCTAAAAGGTTACAACTTCCTTAAGTTTTGTCCATGAGTGTTATTGGATAGGAACCTACTAGATTCTATAAATATAAAGAGGCTAGCTGAAGTGAAGAAGTCACACACATCGAATTTTGGATTAGTTCACATTATTATAGATGGGAGAGAAATTTTGTATAGATTCAGGTCAACATTCTGCGCCTTTGTGTACAAACCATATTGAAAGATTCCTATAATGAAGTTTTAATAAAGTTAAAAATGTATTTGTCACAAAAGAAAGTTAGAAATAATATTAAAGATATAAATATATATTTTATATAATCGATAAACCTATAAACAACAAATGTTATATAATGTAAAGGAGTAAAATAAACTTATTTAAAATATTTTGACCATGAACGTCGTTTGAGAGAATTTTTAATTATGAAGTAAAAAAACTAAAGAATAAAACTTATCACAGAAAATGGAAAACTTTTAGAAGCCACAAACTTTAATAAAAGATGTTTCAAAAGTTTGGAGAAATAAAAGTTTCGAAACGTTAGAAAATTTAAAATTTTCTTTTGTGAAATCTCTTTGAGAGTGAAAATAATTGTAAATCATAGAGGAGCTTGAGCGCTCGTTTTATAAGGAGATAGTAGGGAATTTATAGAACAGTAAAATTTATTTGAAATTTTGTATCATATATATAAAGGTAAATTTATTGTCTGAATCCCGATATACATGCTTGAAGGTACAACTTCCTTAAGTTTTGTCCATGAGTGTATCTTTCAGAGTTATTGTCTGAATCCCGATATACATGCTAAAACATACAACTTCCTTAAGTTATGTCCATGAGTGTATCTTTCGGAGTTATTGTCTGAATCCCGATACACCTGCTAAAAGGTACAACTTTCTTAAGTTTTGTTCATGATTGTATCTTTCAGAGTTATTGTCTGAATCCCGATATACATGCTAAAAGGTACAACTTCCTTAAGTTTTGTCCATGAGTGTATCCTTCAGAATTATTGTATGAATCCCGATATACATTTTAGAAGGTAAACTTCCTTAAGTTTTGTCCATGAATGAATTTGTGTTTGTTGTTAACATTCTAAAAAACGAATATTTAATTTGTTCATCTCAAATATCAAATATAGCAACGATACAATGTATGTTTCAATTGCACAATGCCGTGATAAAAATTCCAACGCAACAAAATATGGACGAAGATAAAATTTCCAGGCAGGTTACCTCGTTAACCTTTATTTCAGTAATTGGACCACGTGATACGGGTTAATTAACCTGCAGTAGCTAATTTAATTAAATAAAACCCTAACATGTGCGTGTTTTTTTAAATTATAATTAATGAGGTGAGAGATTATCTTAGAAGCTATACAGTCTGGAGAGTGGGGGCTCAAATATTGAATTGGAGAGAAATATCTTTTATCTTCTCAGTGTGGAAGGAATAAAGAAGGGCTTCTATAAACATGGAATTCACATTTCCTATCAATATTTGAACCAAACAGCAATAATACAAAGCAATAACATGCCATCTATTTATCAGTAATGAAAAAAACAAGGTACGAATGTTTATCTTACACTTAAAGCTTATGTCCATAGTTCACCTGAATACCATTTCTAAGATTGGGGGGAGAAGTCCGACCACACCTCCCTGCGGTCCCCCCTGGATCCTTGGAATATTCGACCAAATTCTGGTTCAAGGTGACTAACTTGGCAACGGCACCCATTTTCCAATGAAGAGCAATGGCTGCAGCCTTGCAGAAAATTGACAAAGACTCAGAGCAGCAGCTTTACACACCCAAGATAGTGGACATTGCTGCTGCTGTGATAGAGATGTATGGAGACATCTGGAGCTCTACATTGGACACGACAACAACAACAACATTTCTAAGATTCCACCCTTCAGTATAGCATATATAGGCAGAATGATCCAATACAGTATTATATCTCTAGGAAGCGGTCTGGTAGATTAAACTGGCGAAAACGCTGGAAGGGTTCACCACTGATGAACCAAGCCCTCCCAATATTTTTTCATCGCAGTAAGGACAGTAGAAGTTTGATTTATGTGTAGAAGAAATTTTATTGCTTCAATGTTCTCATTCCCAAACAGCATTAATTGTTTATATATTTAATGAAAAAGGCACGTCTTCTGTAAATATCGATGTATAAAGGGGACATTGTCTTCTTTAACCAATTATGAAAAGGTTAGAACTTTAATCAACTTTCAGTGGACAAAGGTACACACGCGTTTTATAAACATTCTATAAGAGGCAGGTCTTCTGTAAATATCGATTTATAAAAGAGACATTGTCTTCTGTAACCAATTATGAAAACGACACAGCCTTAGTCAACAACAAATGGATAAAGGTACACACCGCGTTAACATTCAATAAGAGATTTGTATTCTGTGGAATGTAATGATTTTGTTGAAATAAAGTTGAAATAATTGCAAACTGTCTGTTGAACTTTGGAAGATGAGGGATTATATTTGCCATCCACTCCTGCTGTACAATGTTCGGAAACCACTGCAATTATAGAAGTACTGTAAACAGGGATGTCATTAAATGGCTCTGCTGATTACACTTTAATTACCGCCAGATCCTAATTACAGCGGTAGGACTTTCTTGATTTCCGATCTTTTGTTCTTGGTCGTCCTGTTCTTGTTTCAACTATTCTTAGAGTTGTCCCCTTCCTTGTCTTTGTTTCCTTTCTTTCTGATCCTTATTCTTCTTTGTTTACTCTTCTCTCTGATCCTTGTCCTTTCTTATCTTTGTTTACTCTTCTTTCTGATCTACGTTCCCTTCCATGTACTTGTTTACTCTTCTTTCTCCTCCTTGTTCCCTTCCTTGTCTTTCTTTACTCTTCTTTCTGATCCTTGTTCCCTTCCTTGTCTTTCTTTACTCTTCTTTCTGATACTTGTCTTTTCACTCTTCTTTCTGATCATTGTTCCATTCCTTGTCTTTTTTTACCCTTATTTCTGATCCTTGTTTTTCCTTGTCTTTTTTTACTCTTCGTTCTGGAGCGTTGTTTCCAATTTTTCAATTTAGGTTCTGAAACTTATCCTGTACACGGGTATTTATCAAACTGTCAAAGAACAACATGTTTCATTCTATTATATCGCTCAAACACAAAATTTCAAACTTCAATGTTCTACTGGCGGGACTCCTATAAAAGGAAACATTTCTCAATTTTGTTCTAGGAATTTTCGCTATTTTCCTTCTTCCTTAATCATTTCTCGTTTCTGAAAACCCCCGCTTTCCTTTTATTAACATTTCAAAACCGCTTGTTTTACTACTACAATGTCCACTGTTATCCAAATCAAAAGTTTCCGTTTAATGGCTGTTTCAAAATGTAAATAAAAACATTTTTTTTTGTTTTCAGAAGGACCAAATGATTAAATAAAGAAGGAATTCCTGCAATAGGTCTAAATAGCTGCGTTTTCTTTCTATCTTTATTTTTATTCAATATTATTTTGAAATGAACCAGGCGATAAGGAAGATGGGTGTCTTTTATTTAAAAACGAGCACAAGCTTTCGGGTAAAAACCCTTCTACAGGTGGCTATCACATAGCAAGATGGATACCAATGGCAAGAGCTTCTCAAATATATATAGCAGAGGTAATTTGTATAACAGCGTGCAAAGAAAAAGATGCAAAGTAGAAAAAAAGCTATTAAATACATATATATGGTAAATTCTCTATGTTTATTTTATATATATATATTTAAAATTACTCTCTATTATTCCCATCCCTGGACACTTTATTTTCCCGTTTATCATTACACTTCACAATTCATCCTTTCATACTTCATCCCTAAGGTTGGAAATAGTCGTTTTTTTCTCCTTGAATAAATTTTGATTTTTCGTTCAAAATAAACATTTGCGGTATAATTTTTAAACTTCGTTCTACAATCATAAGCCGTATTATATTGTATTATATTTAACCTTATATTCAACCTTGTTTATATGTACTTTGAAATAAAGTACACCTATCCCCCGATTTACACGGTAGAAACGTCCCTGAGAAAAACGTGTAAATCGGGGGATAGGTGTACACAGAAATAAAAATAAAATGCATTGACAGGTTAAAATATAAAGTCAGCACATAAGCTCGGGATTCCTCGTGAGATGTGTACACAGCGCATGTGTTCAATCACAGGAGTATTTAGTATAGTGCGATAAAAACAACAAAAAAAAAAACTTATTTGGAAAACCGTGTAAAAGCGAAAACGTATAAAAAAGTACCGTGTAAATCGAGGGATAAGTGTAGTTTTAATCTCAATATCTCAACCTTCTTCCATAAAATCCCAACCTACATACATATTATTGTATAAATTTAGATACTATCAGTGCATTGTCGCCAAAGTCGGGTTTAACATGAACGCTGGATGTTAAGAACCTCTGGTTTCTAAGTTTTCCCCCACAGAACCTTTTGTTATTGAGGGTTTACATGGAGAATTTCCATCTAAATTATATTTGGCCGTTTATAACACTCTTTTATAGCGGAGATAAATCTGCTAGGATCGGCTGTAAAGATTTAGATAAAGTTTGAATGAGTGCAATGACTTTCTGAGAGTTGAGAGTTTTCTAAACAACAATATATGGGTTATTCATGTTGCTTGGCAATGTAACCTTTGGTATAAAACAACATTCTGTCATTTTACAACTTTCACAAAGCAGTAAGTATAAAAAAGAATTTGAAATTTTCTCCTCCACTACAATTTATTTTTTATTTATTGTTACAAAAGCACGAAGTCCAAAGGACTATTGTGCTGTGCTAAGGTAAACCGTTTGGTTTTCGACCACTAGGACCCGGGTTCGATTCCCGCATTGGGCACTTTTTTCTGTTGAAAAAAAAATGCTCCAATGGCCCCCGATTCTTGCAAAAGTCCAACCCCACCAGCGAGTGCAAGTAACCAAACGGGGCTCTGGCATTTGTAAGTGCAAAGTCGAACTGCTTTTCACATGTGTAGACATGTGGTGCGCTTACAGTAAAAGCAGTCGCTAACTACCCACCATGATTATCATGGCCTGTACCACGTGTACTAGGGATAAGCAAAAAAAACATATATATGATTAATTATTTACACGATGGATTAGTAGTGTTTTGTAAATTATTGTACAAATAGTTCTAAACTTAACAAAGTTCTCATGAGATTGAGTATATACACAAACACGAGAATTTGGTAATGTTTCAAAGTATTTGCATACAATTTGATTAGTCTTCCACTACATGATGGTGCTTGATCATCGTGAGGATATCGTTGGAAGCTGGCAATGAGAGAGTAGAATCTGTATAAGATTGGTGTCTTAATAAAGTCTTTGTGTGTATATGTGTTTATGTAGATGGACATCTTGCCGGGAGGAAATTGATCTAAAGAGACAAGGGTCGCCTCTCCCGTCAAAACAGACACCTAAAACCAGACGCCATCCACTGACCGTCGCCGCAACTAGAGGACTCGGGTCGGTGACGGTCAGTGGATGGCGTCTGGTTTTAGGTGTCTGTTTTGACGGGAGAGGCGACCCTTGTCTCTTTAGATGTGTTTATGTGTGTGTATTTGTGTAGCATATGAACAGATAAACATATTTTAACTCAAATAATTTGTTATTCAAATATCAATTGGAAGAATTCTTTCAGAAATAATTGGTATTCTTCAAAACGTCAATTTTATATATTTATTTTGATGCTAATAACTTTATAATCACGAAATTCAAGTACATTTTCAATTTTCAGGACACTTTTACATTGTATTTTGGTGTTATATTCAATCATATATAATAATTTTATCTCATATTTTAAATATTATTTTATATCCTTTTTGTGCGCATGTGTGTGTATTTGTGCGCATGTGTGTGTATTTGTGTGCATGAGTGTGAATTTTTGCGTGTATGTGTGTGTGTAAAACAACATGGACGCTGTTCACGGTTCATCGGTTCAAAAAATCACATTAATAGGTACCGCTCAGCAAGAGCAACCTTCTTCTTCTTTCTTATCTCAAAGCCATGATAATCATGGTGGGTAGTTAGCGACTGCTTTTACTGTAAGCGCATCACATGTCTACACATGTGAAAAGCAGTTCGACTTTGCACTTAAAAATGTGCCAGAGCCCCGTTTGGTTACTTGCACTCGCTGGTGGGGTTGGACTTTTGCAAGAATCGGGGGCCATTGGAGCATTATTTTTTTAAACAGAAAAAAGTGTCCAATGCGGGAATCGAACCCGGGTCGTAGTGGTCGAAAACCAAACGGTTTAACCACCCTTCCACCGAGACCCCCCTAAACAATGTCATTTTAAAAAATGAATATAGATGAAAAGATTCATAGAGGTGCAAGACTTAATGGAATGTTTCGAGAATCCATTTACCTCACAGAATGTCGCTGATCATCACGTGGAAATGTTCATTATAAATAAAAGACGCTGAGGGAAGAGTTTATATATAACGGCAATACAAGTTTTAGGGTTCAACTGCCCTTCGACAGATGTAACTACGCTTCAGTAGCATCTTATAGATAAGATAATCCTGCCCAGAAGTTCTCCTCTACGTGGGGAGAAGCAGCACAAGTAAGGGACTGCCCTGTAGTACGGTGTCGTGAGCCGCTACGGTAACCGTGAACAGGGAACTCTGAAATGTGGCTGACTAACGGGGCAATGGCACCTCTCCTCTACGTGGGGAGAAGCAGCACAAGTAAGGGACTGCCCTGTAGTACAGTGTCGTGAGCCGCTACGGTAACTGTGAACAGGGAACTCTGAAATGTGGCTGACTAACGGGGCAATGGCACCCCCATTCCATAGAGCAACACAAGTAAGGGACTGCCATGTAGTACGGTGTCGTGAGCCGCTACGGTAACTGTGAACAGGGAACTCTGAAATGTGGCTGACTAACGGGGCAATGGCACCCCTCCTCTACGTGGCGAGAAGCAGCACAAGTAAGGGACTGCCCTGTAGTACGGTGTCGTGAGCCGCTACGGTAACTGTGAACAGGGAACTCTGAAATGTGGCTGACTAACGGGGCAATGGCACCCCTCCTCTACGTGGCGAGAAGCAGCACAAGTAAGGGACTGCCCTGTAGTACGGTGTCGTGAGCCGCTACGGTAACTGTGAACAGGGAACTCTGAAATGTGGCTGACTAACGGGGCAATGGCACCCCCATTCCATAGAGCAAAACAAGTAAGGGACTGCCATGTAGTACGGTGTCGTGAGCCGCAACGGTAACTGTGAAGAGGGAACTATGAAATGTGGCTGACTAACGGGGCAATGGCACCTCACCTTTCCATGGAGCAACCTTTCCATGGACAAGACGACACCACCACAAGAAAATATTGAAGCACGAATGTTTATTTTTAAATAAAACAAACTTCTACTGTTCTTACTAAGATGAAGGCAGTAAGGACAGTCGAGGTTTGGTTGACTTGGCTGTCGATTGAAGATTCGTTCAAATACAAGCTAAGAATTCACTCTGCCTGAATGGCATTTATACACCCAGAGTGTTAAACAGTAAAACTTGCGAAACCACTGGGAGGGTTCACCACTGATAAGCCAGGCCCTCCTATTAATTTTTCCATTGCAGTAAGGACAGTAGAAATTGATTATTTTAAAAAAGAATCATACGGGTCTCTATAATAGTTTCGAATTTACACCCAGAGTGTAACACAGGTCTTTTTCTGCGATATAAACGTTCTAAAGAAATGTAAACTCCTTTTGACGAGTATGAATCTTTTACAATAAATAACCTTTTCTACTTATACGATAATAACAAGGCGAAGGAAGACGAGTATCTTTATTGGTGCATAAGAGCGAGCTTTCGGGAAAAATCCCTTCGACGGGCAAGATATAACGACACTGTGAGCGATATCGATGGCTGTAGCGAATATATACACATATTAATTTACATAAATATAGAAAAAAGCATGCAAATGAACAATTTAACTATTTGTAAAAAAGTGAGAAGTAAAAATAAAAATAAAGATGAAATAAAAATCCTTTAGGGTAATAGAAGAGATGCCAAAACATCAGCTGATGGGAAGAAATATCAGTGAGGCACAGTATATGGCTGCAATGGAATATCCAGTATACAAAAGAGAGATCCACACATAAAGGCCAGGAGAGCTCACTATGCGTCAGGGAGGGCGACCTTTCACAGCTAAATACAAGGGGGAAGTTTAAATAAAGGACAGGAGAGGATGATAGGCTTCAGGAAGTTCTATTTTTCTATTGATGCTGTTTAGTTTGTGGGATACTATTGATTCTAAAATGAGTCTTTGGTGCAAGATATGTATGTGGCTGTAATGTATGGTGGGGTTGTTGATGTTGAAAGTGTGGCCTGTGGTCTGCATATGTTGATAAATAAGGGACTTGGTATCTTGACGGGAAATATTGCGGAATGTTCAGTCATCCTGATGGATACAGATCTACCCGTCTCACCAACGTAAGTGGCAGGGCACTGTTCGCATGAGACGGAGTAGACTGCACCCACAGAACGAAGGGGGGCAGGGGGAGCTGAGGACTTAGTATGAGGGTGACGGAGGGATGAAAGAAGGTTCGGGGAGTTTTTATATATGGTACGGATGCCATAGGATTTGAGTTTTCTAGCTATAGCAACAGAGGAGGGGGAGTAAGGGAGAAAACACAATGATCTGTATGTCATGGAAGGATTGGAAGTTGCAGGTGTATAAGTATATTTGTTAATGAACCAGAGTGGAAAGGAAGCTGCGGAGAGCTGGGTTATAATGCGATTTCTTTCTATTATTTTAAAGATGTCTATGGAACAATGGGTGGAAATTCTTTTTGTAAGAGTTCTAACAATATTGATTTTATGGGAGGTGGGGCAATGAGAATTGTAATGAGTGTAGCAGGGGGGGCATTGTTTTTTATGATAAACTGTCGTGTGAAATGAGGATGGGGTGCGAATAATTAAGATATCTAAGAATGGGAGAACATGGTTAGCTTCAGTTTCTAGGGTAAAGGAAATATCTTGGTTGTAATTATTAAGGGTTGATAGTATGAAGCTCTCCTGACCTTTTTTGCATATACAAAAGACATCATCAATGTATCTGCGCCAGAATTGGATATCTGTAGGGAGGGTATGGGTGATCCAATTATCTATTCTAGTCATGACTATTTCGGCAATGATGGTAGATAGAGGGCTGCCCATTGGGGAGCCTCTGAACTGTCTGTAATGGTGCTGTAGGAATGTGAATGTGTTCATGCTTAAGCATGTTTTGGTAAGTTGGACTATGGTTGAGGAAGTATGGGTATCGACATTTTGCGATTGAAGGAAATCAGTCAAGCCATCTATGATGAGCTCATGAGGAAGACAGAGGTAGAGGGAGGTGACGTCGAAGGAACACATAGTGTAGGCGGGGTCTGGTTTAAGAGCTGTTAATTCATTAATGAAGTGTGGGGTGCTGTTAATAGAAAGGGTATTATTGTAATTGGTTAATAAAGGGGAGAGGAAGTTGGAAAGATATTTAGCCAGAGGGTAAGCGGGCGATGAGTGATAGGCTATGATGGGGCGGAGGGGTACTTCAGGCTTATGTATTTTGGGGAGGCCGTAAATATAGGCTGAACTGTGGAGGTTTGAGGTAAACGAGGTGTATTCTTCTGGTGAGATGTTTTTAGATTTCTTGAGTCGGAGAAGTGAGGTTCTGAAATCTTTAACTACGGAGAGGCTGATTCGGTCTGTGATGGGTAAGAAAGTGGAGTCATCGCTAAGTAAATTGTGCATCTTTGAAACGTAACTATCCTGATTCAATATGACTGTGTTAGCACCTTTATCTGACCTAGTAATAACTAATGATTTACGAAGTTTGAGTTTTTTAAGTGCAATGGTGTTTTCAAGATGGTTAGGGGGAGGGAGAAAGGGCCTAGATAAATTTTTAGCTACCATGGATCTAATGGAAATCTTATGCACCAATAAAGATACTCGTCTTCCTTCGCCTTGTTATTATCGTATAAGTTTACTCCAGGAAGAATTATTCTACTATATTTCTAAATTCGTTATTTCTTAAACCTTTTCTACTGCCCTTACTGCGCGCGCGCAATGATAAAATATTCATAATTATCTGTATTTCTACTCTCCTCAAAGATTATATCGATATAGTTCAATCAAAATACCCTTTCCAAGAGTTTAGCTTCAATATCGGTATAAAAGAAAACAGCAAAATACAATATAACAGCGGTATGGTGGATTAAACTGGCGAAACCGTTGGGAGGATTTACCACTGATGAACCAAGCCTTCCCATTATTTTATCATTGCAGTAAGAGCAGTAGAAAATTGCTTTAATTCAAAAATAATCATACGCATCAAAAATAGTTTATATTTCTTACAACAGATGGCGCGATATGCATCATTATATATACAGTTACGAGCGTCATTCTTCATCTCTGTCACCGTTTGCTTTTTTTTTGAAATGGCGCCCTCCTATTGGTTGGCTACGATCACGCCACCTTTGCCCCCCCCCCACTCGCTATTTCGTCTTTGTAACCATTGTGTTAGCGCGGGTCGCTCCTTAAATAAATGCCTATATTAGTTAATAACCAAATGGAATCCTCTCTTTCTTTTTCCCAGTAGCCTACGGAAGCCAACAGTACATAGACAGATAAAGCACATAGGCTATAGTTATTAACTAAAATATGCATTTATTTAAGGCGCCAATTTATAATTGTAACAAATAGTATTTGAATAAAAACATTCAATCGGGTAAAACACGGGCGTTGCCCGGGTCATTCGGCTAGTATAATCTATTTATCATATTGAATTAGAGATGTTGACAACTCGAGTGTCTTTGTTCGTTTACTTGAACTATACGTAGGAATGTCTTATAAAACTTCAATTTTCATATAATACAACAGATCAATGGAGACATATTTTCTCAATCCCGATATACGTACATGCTATTAGGTACAACTTCCTTAAGTTTTGTCCATGAGTGTATCTTTCAGAGTTATTGTCTGAATCCCGATATACATGCTAAAAGGTACAACTTCCTTAAGTTTTGTCCATGAGTGTGTCTTTCAGAGTTATTGTCTAAATCCCGATATACATGGTAAAAGGTACAACTTCATAAGTTTTGTCCATGAGTGTATCTTTCAGAGTTATTGTCTGAATCCCGATATACATGCTATTAGGTACAACTTCCTTATGTTTTGTCCATTAGTGTATTTAACAAATAAACTTTCAACACCTTTGTTTTATGGCAATAAGCTCTGTAGATATAGTATTTATGGATGGTTTGGTAAGGCGGTATAAAACTGTCAACACCTTTGTTTTATGGCAATAAGCTCTGTAGATATAGTATTTATGGATGGTTTGGTAAGGCGGTATAAAACTGGCAACACGGAATATTGGCTACAGATGAATAGGAGGCCTAATTGAGTTAATAAACAAGCTGACACCGCTGAATTCTAGAGATCTTACTTGGTTTTCTTTCCCCTTGGAACATGTCATCTGTTCACTCCTGGACTTCCACATATCTTTACATTTATTTCTGTCCACAGCTGAACCTTCTCTTTTATTTCTATTTCTTTCTATCCACAGCTGACTTCCTCTCTGATTCAACATTTCTATTGTACCTCTGTCCACAGCTGAACTTCCTTTTTTCATTTCCTTTGTCTTCTTTCCACCTTTGTTGAGAAAAGGTGAACTTTGTTTCTGTAACCTTACATGTGTTAAAATAAAGTGATTATTCCCCTTAACTCTATATGTGTAGATATGCAATAAGCTTTGTCCCTCTACTATATTGTAACATAGTATTTATTAATTTTATTGTTTTTTATTAACAGAATGGTCATTTTTATGTTTAAATCTTGCGACTCTGTAAATTTCCCTCGTGGCTTATCTTTTGTTTACATTTCATAGTTTGTCCTTCCCTGAAATAAATTTTGTTTCCTCCTGAAGTTTTTGTCTTCCCTAATTTTCCACGTGGCATTTTGGTGGAGATGCTGGGTAGGTTAGGGAAGACAAACTGAAGATCGCCGAGAAGAATTTGAAGCCATGGGTGCTGTGATCTACATTTTTAGAGACTGGCTCCAGGATTCCACCGCCGTGTCAAAGCCAAGACTTCCTTCCAAGATGACGATGTCCCTTAGACGACGATACGACGACAAAGCCGCTCTTCACGCCGCAAGAAAAAGGACGCAAAGGTACTAGGGACAAAGTTCCAAGACTTCGATAGAATCCTTGGCAATAGCACGTCAAATCCACGTCAGTATCTACAATAATTGCTAGCTGTGGGTCAAAGCTCCCATAGGGAAGAAGCTATGTAACATAGTATTTATTAATTTTATTGTTTTTTATTAACAGAATGGTCATTTTTATGTTTAAATCTTGCGACTCTGTAAATTTCCCTCGTGGCATATCTTTTGTTTACATTTCATAGTTTGTCCTTCCCTGAAATAAATTTTGTTTCCTCCTGAAGTTTTTGTCTTCCCTAATTTTCCACGTGGCAATATATTTGTAGAGACATGAGGTGTATTCAATCTGAATTCAAAAATAACAAAGAGCTTTTATTAAGGAAAGTTGTCCCATACAGGATTCTCCCAGATACAGAAGTAAACATAACAGTTATCTACACAAAGTTTAGATTAACATTGATCTTTCTTCAAGTTGGATCCAACCACTGTGTTACACCTATTGTCTGTGCTGTTTTCCAGAATTTGTGAAAAGATAATACATTAGGTTTGCTTTTTACTACATTTGTCAATAGAACATATTGTGAATTGTTTCCCTAACCAATGTTTTGATGTAGAATTTTTCTATTTTCCTCCAGTGTAGGACAATAAAACATGTAGTGTAGAAAGTCATGCCTTAATTCACTATTGCGCACAGAGTGCATATTAAATTCCTAGATTTCAATAATAAAACGTAAAATTAGGTTTAAATAGTGAACAAAAATAATTCTCATTGTATTTACACTAAAATATATGTTTCACCATATATATCTGTGGCGACCACATTTAGCTTCAGCGAGCGCGGACAAAGCTTCAATACACATACGGGCAGTAGTGTGGCGGCCTCACTACGCCTCGGCAAGCGCGAGCTGGGAGAATACCTCACTACGCATGCGTGGGCGGAATCCGGGACACTTGCCACGCGCGTCGTTTGAACAACAAGGCTTGCTTCCAGCGGCCGTTACTTCTTTCCTCTCTGTATATTTCGGGGCTTTAAATACATTTATTTTATAAAAATAATTATAATTTTATCAGCGGCCTATCCACAAAGCCACACCAACACGCACGTAACCATCCCACATGTCTGTATTACTTGACTTAAGTCAGGGGTCGCTACCCTCCAATGTGACAACTCAGCCACAAACCGTCTATATCAGCCCTGGCCAACCTAAATGGCGCCACGGGCCGCACGGAATCGTAAACAAGGTCTAAAAACTTTAACTATATCGAAATTTTAACTTTAAAATGTATTTTAAAAAATACTTAATACTTCCTTGATGCTTAATGTTTTTATTTATTATTTTTCGGCTGCTTTTTTTAAAAATAAAAATAATAATAACAATTTAAAATATATATATATATATTTCTCTAGATAATAAAAGGCATATATTGGATTTTATAAAATATTTATTTTGCCAATATTTCGGCTGGCTGAACGCCAACCTTTATCGAGGCAACGCATTTTTGTATACACAAACTCAGCGCCGCATAGTGTTATAATATTAGGTGATATTATAACACTATGCGGCGCTGAGTTTGTGTATACAAAAATGTAATGCTTCGATAAAGGTTGGCGTTCAGCCAGCCGAAATATTGGCAAAATAAATATTTTATAAAATCCAATATATGCCTTTTATTATCTAATGAATTAAATATGGATTGCTCTATTTTCAAAAATATATTTCTCTATTATTTACCATTATTCCTAACTTTTTCTTCCTTTTTATGAAATCAAATATGTATTTTAAAAATTGTGGGACATATTTAAAATAAAAAATATTATAATTATTTAAATATATTTTCTGTTTTTGAATATACAGACGAGAAATGAAAGTTACAAAAGAAATATAAAGTTAAATGGCGAGCCGCAAATTTTTTTACAGCGGGCCGCATGCGACGCGGGTTGGCCAGACCTGGTCTATACAAACCCTCAAGTCACCCAAGTTGTAAAGAGATTTAAAATTCCATCGACCCCGAGCTGATACTGTAAACTGTGGTCGTAAACTGGGGATTGAGTAGAATTCCTTCATGTGGAGTAACATACGTGGAGTTGACATTGACCTGCTGTGTCAATAGTTGTCATATGTGTGGATGATTTGATTTTAAAACACTAAAATGAATTAATTGAATTGATTGAAAAAATTATAATTGAAAGATTAAAAATACGTATTTGATGTCTAGCAATGGGGTACTCATTTCAAATATAGAAATCAAAGAAGATGGAAATTATAAAATAGTGTGTCTGAAACTATATATATATATATATATGAAAAATAGTACAAATGTAATATTGTACTGGAATAAGGTGCATACATTAAGAAAAAGGCATCTACTTATCGTGCAACTGAAAGTTGCTGATGGCTTGCGCCATCTATCGGAATAAATATCAACTATTCTCGTTGATTTTTAATTATTCCAGAATTGGCCAAATACCCATTCTTGATTAATCAAGAATTCTGGAATAATTAAAATCCAACGAGAATAGTTGATATTTATTCCGATAGATGGCGCAAGCCTTCAGCAACTTTCAGTTGCACGATAAGGAGATGCCTTTTTCTTAATATATATATATATCATTCTCCTTTTTAATTATATTAACAAAAACTTTCTGAAAGTTTAAAATAAGTAAACAATATTCATATGAAAAATAGACATTTCGGCCAGTTAGTTTTTTATTTTCTCAACGTTTCAACAAAAATCTTTTGTTTTCGTCAGGAGAAGTAAATAAAAATAAAGCATTTGGCAAGGTGTTAAAAATTATTCTGAGGTTGCAAGGGCATTCTAACTGGCCGAAGTGTCTATTTTTCATATAAATATAAATGCCGACCAGGCAGCCTCTATCTTTACGATAAAAAATATTCATTCAGCGATGTCGAACATTTTATTTTATAAATCAGAGAGAGAGATTGATTTATTGTAATCGTTCATATAATATTATATTAGGTTAAATACAGAATAAATATTGCCACGTAGAAAATTAGGGAAGACCAACTGTTAGGTTTTTTTTATTATCATTATTATAGTAATCTATATGTTAGGTTTTATTTTTTATTATTATTATTGTATTTTATTAATTAATTATAATTCATATTCATAGAATTTTATTGTTAATTATCATCATTCTTTTTATTGTTAATTATCATCATGCTTTTTTTTTTCTTCTTCTGTTTTCTTTTGTGTTAAAATACAACTAAATCGCATTAAATGCGATTCTTTCTAGAAGAAACATCAAAGAAAACGTGCTAACACCAACTTTAGTATGAGACAGCAGTATATTTAAGGCAATAACAAACTATAAATGATAAACAAAAGATAAGCAATGAGGGAATTTTTACAGAGTATATTAAAATATAAACATAAAAAATAATACTCTGTTAATAAAATAATAAATACTTTGTTGCAATTATACCTATCCTAAAGATAGAGGCTGCCTAGCCAGCATTCATATTTATATAAAAAATAGACACTTCGGCCAGTTAGAGTTTTTTATTTTTCTCAACGTTTCGACAAAAATCTTTTGTCTTCGTCAGGAGCGATAATGTAATATTTTTATTCATTTCTCCTGACGATGACAAAAGATTATTAATATGATGCACTAGCGCGCCATCTGTTATCAAAATTCGAAACTATTTTAAAGGCGTAAGATTCTTTTTCATATTAAAAAATTTCTACTGCCCTTACTGCAATAGAAAAATTAATGGGAGGGTCTGGTTCTCTGAGAGAGTTCACCACTGATGAACTAGACCCTCCCATTAATTTTTCCATTGCAGTAAGGGCAGTAGAAATTGTTTAATATGAAAAAGAATCTTACGCCTTTAAAATAGTTTCGAACAAAAGAATTTTGTCGAAACGTTGAGAAAAAAAACTCTAACTGGCCGAAATGTCTATTTTTCACAGAAATATTACCTATGTTAAAGAAATGGTGTTTGTCAAGTTAGGTTCTAAAATAGACTGTCATATAATGGGAGTTGGTAATTCCCAAGTTGTTACTGGAGAAAGCTGGTGGTCATATGACACTGAATCTATTCGGAGAATCTTCACAAAAATTCCTAAATATATTTCCCTACATCAGGAGAAAAATCAATTCTACTTTACTTCCGGAAAATATTTTTCTAAATTTATGAAAGTATTGAAATTCGAATCACAGAAAACTGAGGGTGACAAATAATTTGTCGCTATGAAGATAATCAATGTTTGACTGGTAGAAAATACATTTGTTATAAAGACAAATTTGTTTATTCAAATAATGCCTCAGGAAATATTGGGCCTATTTAACTTTCAAGTTTGTTTGCTTTTCTCACTCTATGGCGTCAATATGACTTTTAATTAAAGTAAAATTTTATAATTTTGAAATTGATTTTTTTATCTAAGCGATTACTGGTGAGTATTTTTCGTGGGTTTAATTACAATTACAATTATTTTATTTCCAAAGCGCTTTATCCGCAAGGGATACTTGCGCCAAGAAAAGGAGAAAAGTTTATTTACATAAGTTATTTACATTATTCAACGCATGAAAACATTAGAGATCCAGATTTTGTAGAAAGTTTAGAATGTATTTACAAAATGAATTGAACTTTAAATAGGATTTTTTTATCGGATATCAAATCGTTAAGTTCACAAACAACTAGTTCATTCTTCATTCTATAATCTTGAAATGCTGGGCAATCGATCAGTAGATGCCTTGAGGTTTGTTCCTCAATACCACAAAAGCAACTTGAATTCTACTTTTGTTTATAGAAACAAATATATTTGCACAATAGAAATAGGAGCGAATGTGCTTTCTTTCCCCCTTTGCTCTCAGAATTCCTGTTACCTCTATCTAAAGAAATTATTAATAGGTTGAATATTGTGTGTGAGGTTTATCATTGTGGCAATGACTGTTTAAAATTATATAGAATATTTAAAAATGAAAGGATTCAGGCACGAATGTTTCTTTTATACACAAAATAAACTTCTACTGTCCTTACTGCAATGAAAATATATATTGGGAGGGCTTGGCTCATCAGTGGTGAACCCTCCCAGCGGTTTCGCCAATTTAATCCATCAGACGCTTTTTAGAACTCTAATAATGTATTGGACGATTCTGCTTATATACGCAGCACTGAAGGATGGGATCTCAGAAGTGATATTCAAGAAAACTATGGACATACGCTTATAGGACAGTAGAATTACATATGGGTTTCTTGAAACCATTTCTTGACCATTTCTGAGATTTCACCTTTCAGTGCTGTGTATATAAGCAGAATCGTTTAATACAGTATTAGAGCTATAAGAAGCGGTGTGGTAGATTAAATTGGCGGACTGCTGGGAGGGTTACACCACTGATGAGCCAAGCCCTCCGGACAACGGTCCGAAGACCGTTGGTCTATAGATCTTGAGAGACAAAACTCTCCGGAGACCTCGAGTGTATGTAGAACCATTTTGACGTGACAACGTCTTAAATTAGGTTGCGGCTGGGAGTCACTTTTGAAAAAGTGTAACGCCCGGTAACGTTACGATGAGTCATCGAACGAGAGTTATGCGCGCGCAGCGCTAGAGAATTAGGCGCATTGAATCGGCGCATGCTTGTCTCTGTCTTTGTCTTTCTCGAACGTTCTTGGCGTTGGAAAAACAAGAAAGCGTCATAATACAAGTTCACACGTGTGGTTAAAGTATCGTCAGCTGTGTCTGTAGTGAAAATGTGGAGTGCTTAGATTCGTCATTTACAACAACTACAACAATAAAGGTAAATAATTGTACACTGATATTTCATTATCGTAAACTATGATTGATTGATTAATTGTTAGATTGACACAAAAGTTGAGAAACTGAGTTTATAGGTTATGTCATACTATTGATAAATGTTGATAGTGTTAAGTAAATTATTAGTTTAAAATTAATTAATTAATTAATTATTATTTTACAAATTTTAAGTAGTTTCAAATTTATTTAGCAAAAATTTGAACCTTCGATCTGAATAAATGTTTTGATTTTCGAATTGATTCTTTAAAATTACAAATATTAAGAAAAAGTGGCAGATATAAGAAAACTTTATTTAAACTGTGTTGAGCAAGAATTTTAACATCTAATTTAAGTAAATGTTTTAATTTTCAACTTCATCATTTACAATTACAATTTTTTTTTAATTTCAAATTTATTTAGCAAAAATTTGAACCTTCGATCTGAATAAGTGTTTTGATTTTCAAATACCAACGCGGCTGGTGGAGTGGCGATCTATCGTAAATTATCATCGACATCTACGGCGGAAGTGTTCCAAGTTGCGATTACAGACGTAACTCGTGTCATTAAAACCAAGGGTGACATGTGCATGACTGAAGTTACTTGCTTCGCCGCTAATACTAGCTTCAAGTTTATACTCGGTGCTGTATATATTCATCCAGGAGCTAGTATGCAGGATATTGGAATGTTACTATGGCAAGGACTCGGTCCGTACATTCACAACAGCCAGTACGTGCCACCGTTCGTGCAAGTTGATTCTAGTATACCGATTCTTCTGTGTGGTGATTTTAACAAAAACGTAAAGCCTGACAACTCGTTTCTTAAATTCATGAAAAATACGTATAATCTTGATTGCGTATCAAACGTTTCTAAGTCAACTACGTTAAAAGGAACAACTATCGACTTGACTTTCGCAAGACACATTACAGCAGAAACACTTCCTTTCATTTCATATTTCTCCTATCATCGTCCTATCCTCAACAAAATCACTCAAATAGGAATTAGTTAAGTTTTAGTTTACATGTACAATGTTTTAGTAAACAAAATATATTTCTATAGTTAAAATTTCTGCAATTCTTATTTTCATTCAATTCCTTGTTCCTATCGTGCAATTTAATTATATTCATATCAATAAATATTCTACCGTTGTCACGTAAAATCTTCGCCCGTAAAACCGACTTTACAGGCAACCATTGTTTTTTTAAAATAATATTAAGATTTTCTAAAAGAAGCTCAACTGGGCCAAATCAGTTGGGCCAGTTCACATCACGTGATATTTATCCAACTTCTGTCTGATGGTGTATCAAGATTTGATGATTAAGAAGCTTGGTCAGTCCAGCTGACATTGTGGCCCTCATCGGTAGACACCAGAGTTGACATCTGAGATTGATACAAGAGTTCATCTGGTTTAATTGTCTTCGGTATGATTGTTAGGGTGAATTCTTACCTGCATTCTTCAACATATTGATATATGGATTCACAATAAATTTTGCAATATTGTCTTAATATATATTTGTTTCTTCCTTCTAAATTTGCACCAGAATTTTCTCGTTATCATTAAATATTGAATTATATCAAAATTAGTATAATAATTTATCATATATTTTTCTAATTTTGAAAATAATATTTTTATCCATTATTATTTTTATATTTTTATTGTTTTGTTAATTTTTATTTTGTTCTCAAGTGTAGATACATGCATGTAGAGATCAATTGTAATCAGTTATCTTATCTTAAATATAGAGGCTGCCTGGCCGGCATTCACATTTCTTGAAAATAAAGATACTTCGGCCAGTAAATCTTTAAAAAAAAAAAAAAGAATCAGTGGCCAAAGTATCTTTATTTCAAGAAACAGTCATCTTATCGCAATATACAAATTACTGGAAGGACCACTATGTATATAAGGTGAAGTGAAGGAGGAAAATTTCACCCCCCCCAAAAAAAAAGGGGAAAATGTCAACAGACGAAAATTGCCATGAAAATGGCGGCGATCAATAACCATCATGTGATAAAGTTAATCCAGCTAATTAATAATGTATATTGAATAAATTAAATATAAATAAATATTAATTTTTATAATCAATTAACCAATTAATATTCAAATTGTGGGTGACCCTAATTGAAAAATTAACATGTCAAGAAAACTTTGATGATATTTTTAATTTGAATTATTGTATAAAGCGGGGGAAATAATGGTTTAGAGTGGGCTTGATTTACTGTAATTGAATAAATATATTTGGTAATTGCTTTAACCAGTAATAGTTAATGATTAATCAATGGGATTAGGTTAGTAATTATTCCATTGTTGATGAATGGGGAGGGCCGTACAGTGATGAATGGTGGGCGCGTGTAGAATTGGAGGAATAGCAATATTTGCATATATTCTCAATGTATATATGCTTAATATTTGCATATATCCAATGTATATATGCTTAATATTTGCATATATCCAATGTATATATGCTTAATATTTGCATATATCCAATGTATATATGCTTAATATTTGCATATATCCAATATATATGCTTAATATTTGCATATATCCAATGTATATATGCTTAATTGTATTTGACATCGAGCTCTTTATTGTGTCTCTTTGTATCAATTAGATTATTAAATTATATGAATGTGGTTGGAGAGAGAGATTGAATATACATTTATTTATCATTCATATAAGATTATATAGGTTTATATATAGATAAAATGTCAAATTAAAACTTATTTACATCAGAAGAATCCCACTGAGTGTCGTCTGGTTCGATGTCACACCCTGAACAGATCGCTCCGACCATTTCCATGTCGAGGTATTGCTTCAGACCTCTGCTCAGATGACAGGTACTCACTGACAGGAGACAATCTCCTCCCTATAATAGTTTCCGAAAAAAAACGAAAGAAAAAAAAAAAGATAAAAAGATCAGGCGTTGAAATCAACATTAAAAAAGGCATATCCTGACCAGGAACACATGTGCTTTACAGAAGGCAGAGCGCCATCTGGTGGAACAGAAATCAACTAAATATTGATTTAGCCTGTTTCCTGATATTTGACCAACCCAATTTCTTCATAAATCAAATTGGGTTGGCCAAATATCAGGGAACAGGCTAAATCAATGTTTAGTTGATTCTGTTCCACCAGATGGCGCTCTGCCTTCTGTAAAGCATATGTGCTCCTGGTCAGGATATGCCATTTTTAATATAATAGTTTCTATACAGGGGTTCTAGAAAGAGATAGATTAAGACTACTCTCTCTTTATTACAATGTTCATATAAGGCTATATAGAATTGAATATAAAATAAGATTAAATAAGGATAAATGATACAAGAAGAGGAATTAACAGATATAATTTCGAAGAACGGAATAAAAGCAAACGGTGACGAGATTCTTAAATTATATCTTAATAAAGAATCTCTCTTATTTCTTCTTCGAAGGATAAATATATGAATAAATATAGATGGAAATTTTGCCGGGAGGATATTGATAAAAGAGACAAAGGTCGCCTCTCCCGTCAAAATAGACGTCAAAACTAGACGCCATCTATTGACCGTCGCCGCAACTAGCGGCCTCAGGTCGGTGACAAAGCCACAACACCAGCTTTGGTAAAGTGACGAGGGCCATTAGCCCGAAACCACGGTCTCTAAGTGGACGCTTTTCAGTTTGCCAAAGCTGGTGTTGTGGCTTTGTCACCGACCCGAGGCCGCTAGTTGCGGCGACGGTCAATAGATGGCGTCTAGTTTTGACGTCTATTTTGACGGAAGAGAGACGACCTTTGTCTCTTTATATGAATAAATATATAAAATAATTAATAAATACAATGTATTCATTGGTGGTGCCCACCGCGGGAAAGACTCCGCCACCGGTGGACTGCGAGAGTTCACAGAGTGGGCAGGTCGATGTGATGGCTGGGGTTGTCCGCCTCAAGACCAAGATGGTACTTGTAGATGAGACAAATATATATACCAGTTCATCTAGGGCAGGGTTCTGTAACCATGTTCCGAATCGAGACCCTGCTAAGTACCATTTACAACTCTGTTAAACAGATGCCAAAAATACCCTATTAATAATTATAAATATATGTAATTTCATTAACTATTATATTTATTGTAAAACGACATTTGAAAATTATCCCGCATGTGTTTCTTTTAAACGAAAAATCAAAATTCATTTTAAGCAGAAATAACGATTATTTCTAACCTTATGGATGGGTTATGAAAGGATGAATTGTGAAGAGTAATGATAAACGGAAAAATAAAGTGTCCAGGGAAGGGAATCGAACCCACACTTTTATTTTTACGTTTATCATTACTCTTCACAATTCATCCTTTCATACCTCATCCAAAAGGTTAGAAATAATCGTTATTTCTCCTTAAAATAAATTTTGATTATTCGTTCAAAAGAAACACATGCGGGATAGTATTTCAAATGTCGTTTAACAATCACAGGCCGCATTATATATTATATTGTCGCGGAGATCAATAAAGCAAGAGCAAGTTTGGGGATAAATAATTTATTATAAGGGGTATTTATAGGGAGAGAGAGAAAGTACAACTTACCCCAAGTTAAAGATAATCCTAATGAGCGACGTCAGCCACCGTCCCGTTTTCCTTATTTACAGATCAGCTTCCAAAAACCCCTCACACCTGTGGTCCCCCCCCCCCCCCCGGGGTCCACGGACGATTGACAGGTGTCCCATCTGGATGGAGCTACTTGATAATATTGTATTTATTAGCAATAACGCGCCATCTATAGGAAATGAAAGCATTTAAGAACGAATTTTTGCTTTAATATATAATACAAACTTCCACTGTCCTAAGTGCGATATCGTGGTAAGAAAGTTTGTTTTGTGTATAAAAGTAACATTCGTAATTAAATGCTCTCATTTCCTATATATGCTGAAATATAAAAAAATAATTAACGGATATTATTATTTTTATCTTGTATATTGATGAATCATAAATTTCAAGTAATGACTGTTTGAGCAAGTTGAGCAATATGGTATCTACAAATTGTTAGTTGTTGTGTCCAATGAACAGATGTCTCCATACATCTCTATCACAGAATGTCCTCTATCTTGGGTGTTTAAAGCTGCTGTTCTGGGTCAAATTTCTGTTGTTGTTGTGTCCAATGAAGAACCTCAGATGTCCCCATACATCTCTATCACAGCATGTCCTCTATCTTGGGTGTGTAAATCTGCTGTTCTGGGTCAATTTTATGTTGTTGTTGTCATGTCCAATGAAGAGCTTCAGATGTCTCCATACATCTCTATAACAGCATGTCCTCTATCTAGGGTGTGTAAAGCTGCTGTTCTGGGTCGTTTTTCTGTTGTTGTTGTTATGTCCAATGAAGAACCTCAGATGTCTCCATACATCTCTATCACAGCAGTCGCAATGTCCTTTATCTTGGGTGTGTAAAGCTGCTGCTCTGGGTCAATTTTATGCTGTTGTCGTCATGTCCAATGAAGAGCCTCAGAAGTCTCCATATATCTCTATCACAGCATGTTCTCTATCTTGGGTCTATAAATCTGCTGTTCTGGGTCAATTTTCTGTTGTTGTTGTGTCCAATGAAGAGCCTCAGATGTCTCCATACATCTCTATCACAGCAATGTTCTCTATCTTGGGTCTATAAAGCTGCTGTTCTGGATCAATTTTCTGTTGTTGTTGTTGTTTCCAATGAAGAGCCTCAGATGTCTCCATACATCTCTATCACAGCAATGTTCTCTATTTTGGGTGTGTAAAGCTGCTGTTCTGGGTCAATTTTCTGTTGTTGTTGTTTCCAATGAAGAGCCTCAGATGTCTCCATACATCTCTATCACAGCAATGTCCTCTATCTTGGGTGTGTAAATCTGCTGTTCTGGGTCGATTTTCTGTTATTGTTGTTGTTATGTCCAATGAAGAACCTCATATGTCCCCATACATCTCTATCACAGCAGTCACAATGTCCTCTATCTTGGGTGTGTAAAGCTGCTGTTCTGGGTCAATTTTCTGTTGTTGTTGTGTCCAATGAAGAGCCTCAGATGACTCCATACATCTCTATCACAGCAATGTCCTCTATCTTGGGTGTGTAAAGCTGCTGTTCTGGGTCAATTTTCTGTTGTTGTTGTGTTCAATGAAGAACCTCAGATGTCCCCATACATCTCTATCACAGCAATGTCCTCTATCTTGGGTGAAATTGTCAGTTTTTTATGCCGTAGGTCGACTAACCTTTAAGTCGGATAGGTCAAAAATTACAAATTATAAAATTTCAAAGTTTTTAAAGAGCCACAACATTTTTTTCTTGCCAACAATAAATAGTACTCACATAAATAATATTTGCATATGGAACTATATAAAGAACCACAGCTTGTGTGTGGCTCGCGAGGCTCAGTTTGCCGACCTCAGGTATAGGTTAATAATGTAGCAGAGTGTTATCCTAAACCTCTAACACAAGGTTTAAACTAACCACGTTGGTTCTTTGTCTCCCAGCGGGAAATCCTCGCCAAGTTCCCATCCATCATCTCGCCCTTCAAACCTCTCCTCCACATTCTGGCGATAAAACAATCAATTGTTCTATAGGCTCAAACATTTCGAGATAAAAATATAATTGAAAAGGAGAATATATATTTTCAAGGGGTTTTATCCTTTTTTCTGTAAAAGAAAGTAATTACTGGGAATTTGAATTAAATGGAGAAACGCCATCTATCAAATCTCTTGTTTATATTTCTCTCTTTACCTCTCTGTGGATTCTGTGGGATTAATCAAAGGTAACTGAATGCTCTCCCCGCACAGGAAGTTTCTTTATTTCAACTTGGATCAATTTGATAAAAATTCATTTAGAACGCGGAAGTAAAATTTCAAATTTTGCTCTCTTTATATTGCGGCCAAAACGAATGTTTTCTAAAACTCTTTTTAGAGAACCTGCTTCTTGCAGATGTGATATATCCCATGGTATTGGTTAGTGTGTTGTGTAGTCACCGTTCGGAGGAGATTAATAGAATCGCCGAATGTCATGGTCCATTTGGATGAGAAAAGTGAAGACTAGAACGTGGCTGATTTCACATTCGTCTTATCAGTGATACGCTAACCTTGACGTATGTACGGTGTGTCCACTGGACGTGTGTCGAACCTTGATGATGTTGGGTTCTGCGCTGCCTGGAGTATAGGAACTCCATCTATGCTTCCTTTCTGTGGTGAATCTGTATAAGACCGGTGGTCTTAATAAATCTGTATGTGTGTTGTATATACAGATCTGTAAAAAGTAATCTACATAATTAAAAAAATGAGATATACTAGCTTGGACTACTCCGGCCTCTAATAACTGCTTCACAAACCTTACAAGTCGTTATAGAGACATAACCAGAACCAAGCCCTCTCAATGTTTTCCATCGCAGTAAGGACAGTACAAGTTTGATTTGTGTGTAAAAGAAACATAGGTGCTTTAATACTTTCATTTATGCTTTGTTCATAGTAATAATGACTAAGTGGTCTCACGCATGCGCTGCATTGGTTAGCTACCGCCGGTAGTTCGTAGAAGTGAACGACGATAACAGGAAATCATCTAAAGAGACAAAGGTCGCGTCTCCCGTCAAAACCAGACGCCATCTATTGACCGTCGCCGCAAACTAGCGGCCTCGAGTCGGTGACAAAGCCACAACAAAAGCTTAACAAACTGAAAAGCATCCACCTAGAGACCATTCTTTCGGGCTAATGGCCCTCGTCAGTCTAGGGCAGACTTTATTCCATGAGATCCACAACTATTCATAACTTGAACATTAGCCCAATTTCGCACTGGAATATTCCCAAGTGCATATTTCCTCAACCAATGGTAATAGTGATAATAGCGTCAGTGTGGTAGTTGTAATAGAGTATTTACTAAACCTCACTGGCTTAACGGTCGCCCAGATGGTACATCTAGCTCAAGACAGAGATGGCTGACGTTGCATCATGTTTGGGATGTAATAGGTACAATGGGCCACAATGTTTGATCGCGAATAAAATGATATAATATATATATTAAATACAAATACCAATTTTAAAGATACCTTTGTCTTTTCCGATCTCAAGCCCGGATGAAACAGGAGTAGGGGAAACAGTAACAAGCTTACTAACAAACCTGGACTCAGATGGTCCGGCTGATAGCACGATGTAAGGGCTCCAGGGATACCGGATGAGTTTGTACTTCATGTTAGGAGCAGCTGCACAATAGTGTCTGTTCCTCATGTCAGAAACGGTCATTTCATAATGAAGCTAAGTCAGTGGGAGTATTCACCAATGATGACCCAGGCCCTCCCATTGATTTCTCAATGCAGTATTGGCAGTAGATAATTGTTTAATATTTGAAAGAATCATACAGGTCTAAAATAGTTTCAAACTTTCATGTATTTATATATTAGGCAAAATCTAGCCTAATATAAACGTATATATATAATTAATTACTATCAGCGTTTATTATTATTAGCTTTATGTACTCCTATAAAAGAGCAGAGATGCCTGAAAGCTTGAGATTACATTAATAAATATAAAAAGAAACACATCTCCAGGAAACTTATTGTATTATATAATATACTAGACGAATGACCCGGGCAACGCCCGGGTTTACCAGATTAAATGTTTTATTCAAACACTATTCGTTACAATTATAAATTTGGCGCCGTGGATGTCACTCTTGTGAAACGTCTCGCTCCAAACTTTGCATGTACATTAGGTCAGCTGATATTACCTCCCATCTTCACCGCTAGAGGCGCTGCTCGCGAGATAAGTAGAATAATTTGAATATATAGTTTTAATAATTTATTTATATATTTTTTTAAAATAGCCTATCGTCTTCCCCGTATATTTTTACCTATGTATGGAAATTTTGGTTTGAATTAGTGAACTACTGCGATTTTGTATACCGGACATACATACAAACATACAAACATTCATTTATATATATAGATAGCCAGGAGATTTAAAAACCAAGTAGATTGATAGGTCGATATATAAAGGAAAGAAGAAGGTCTTAAATCCAGTGAGGAAGCCAGTGATTAAAGAAGTCCTGTGACATTTTGACCAAAGTTGTAAATAAATCAGCCTGGTCGGTCGGAAATTCCATTTCTTCTCTTTGTCAAATTAAAACTTCACAAGGCTATTTAGGGGCTCCTTCCATTACGGCAACCTTATTTAAACTTGTTCCGTACTGTGCCATCTTGAAATAGAATCGAACTTTCAGCTTCCTCTTGTAACTAGGACAGGAATATACATTTCTTCCCCTTGTACTGACACCCATTCACTACCCCAGTTTGGATATTCGGTTCACCCATTATAACAATAATTGAACAGAGACAATTTAATACAGAGAGAGTGGATAGAGACAATAGTTACTTTTTAAAAACAATTAATATAATTTTACTGACATCTTGTCAATACCTACTGGCGATTCTCCACCAAACTCTGCAGCGATGTCAGGAGGCGCTTCTAAGGCGGTTCCTTCTATATATACTCCTTGATAAAACTTTAGGAAAACTTTCTTAAGTTTTGTCAATGAGTCTATATTAAAGTTATTAAAGCACGGTGGATTCTGTGGCCACAGGACATGCGTCGGACCTGAAGACTGTTGGGCTCTGTGCAGGCTGGATATAGGAGTTCCATCTATGCTTCCTTCCTGTGGTGAATCTGTATAAGAACAGTGGTCTTAATAAAGCTCTATGTATGTTTGTATAATTTATACCTTTCTTTTAGTAATAATTGCAATTAATACGATACTGCATCAATGAAACTTCAATATAATACTGCGATTATAAAAAAAAGAAAATGTGAATTTTTGCGTATCCTTCATTTAAAACATTTTAAGTGAATACAGGGGTATTTAAGTGAACACATTGTCCATAGATGTGTGTATATATTAAGTTTTGTATAATTTCTACCTTTTTTAGTAATGAGTGCAATTAATACGATACTGCATCAATGAAACTTCAATATAATACTGCGATTATAAAAAAAAAAGAAAATGTGAATTTTTGCGTATCTCTCATTTAAAACATTTTATGTGAATACAGGGGTATTTAAGTGAACACATTGTCCCCCCATACAGGTGTGTATAAAACGGGGATTATCCAGTACTAAGGCAGACAACAGCCCGTAGAGACAGTCTATGGTATGTGGTCACCATGGCAACGCTTCATTTATCTTCAGGGTGCAAGGGAGCGCTGAACCCCCCGTGGCTACAAGATTGACCAAGTGATATTTAAAACCTTTCCTAAGTTAAATTCAGGCCGAACACGCTAAAGTCTAATTATGTCAAAACCCACTTGTTCAATCTTCTTGCTCAACGTGTTTCCGTGAATTGTTTGGTAATTGGAGCAGTTTTTGTCCGTCCTGGCTGTTCTAGGACTTATGGAGATACTGTGGTAGCAATATGGGGGGGGGGGGGGAGACAATAATTCATAACAGAGAATAAACAATTACACTCATGGACAAAACCTAAGGTAGTTGTATCTTTTAGCATGTATATCGGGATTCAGACAATAACTCTGAAAGATATTTCGGTAAACTTTATTGAAGAAACACGAGATAGCTAATTTTGAACAACCTCAGTCTCCTTCATCAAAACCAACGAACAGAGACAGCAAAGAATTTTCACTTTCCTCCAGTTTTGTTCATGAGTGTATGTGATTATATAATTTCAAGATTGACGTTCATGGTTGAATTGTTGATATAAACAGACTTTTCAAGTCATAAGAGGTAAGTTTTATATAAATAATATTTGCTTTTTATCTCAGAGATTCTTGCTTCCTCTCTCTGTGAGTAAATAAATAGGGTTTCCATCTTATAAAGCCTTTCCTTAAACTTACTAAAAGTTTCCTGATTACACAACTAATATTATAACAAAGATTGATACTGCTATAATCAATCAATATCCGAATTTTTCTCAATATCGTCTGTTTTTTTTTTATATGAAAAAGGCATCTCCTTATCGTGCAACTGAAAGTTGCTGATCGCTTGCGCCATCTATCGGAATAAACATAAACTATTCTCGTTGATTTCTAATTATTCCAGACTACTACCCGTTTCATGATTTTTCAAGATGCCTGAAGGTTCTGTTGGTCGTTGAGGTACAGCTTGCACCACGCTGATGAGGGCCAACAGCCCGACACGCGTACGTGGTTAGCTTTTCTTGATTAATCAAGAATGGGTATTTGGCCAATTCTGGAATAATTAGAAATCAACGAGAATAGTTGATATTTATTCCGATAGATGGCGCAAGCCATCAGCAACTTTCAGTTGCACGATAAGGAGATGCCTTTTTTATAATTTATGCACCTTATCCCAGTACAATATCACATTTGTACTATTTTTTCACATCGTCTGTTTTGTTCTCTTCATTGATCAACAATTCATTAAATTTAAGGTTATAAAACGGGTCTCTGAGTCACAGATATTGGAGTTGCCCAGCCGTGCGACTCCTGTTCCGGGAGGTGTTCGCTTCCTGCGAAGTGCTCCTAGATTCGCAAGCCTTGCTCTTCGGCCTCCGTTCCGAGGCAAAGCAACTAAAGTGTGTCGAAAGCTGCCATTTACAACTTCCATCTTTCTGTGGAGGAGAAATTCAAGACACGAAAAATTTACTTCTAGAATACCCAATTTTTCGTGATTAAAGGGAAAGAAAATTTGGTGGCATCGGACAGCTACATGAATTCGTAGATGAGAAAAAAAACATATAAAAATGTTAATCAATTTTGTAGATATATATACAACTATCTTTTGAACTGGGAAAGAGAGGGAAAGATATTTTGAGGGAATTGGTTTTGTATGTTTGTCTTTTTCTCCTTTCTCCTTGTATATAACCAATTTGTTATGATGTAAATAAATGTATTGACGCAAATATCCCTGAGTTTGGGATATCGTGTTATAGGATGTTAATAAAGTTAAATAAATCTTGGTCTTGAGGTGGATAACACCAGCCAATACATCGACCTGCCCACTCTATGGGAAAGAACTCTTGCAATCCATCGGTGGCGGAGTCTTTCCCGAGGTGGGTACCACCAATGAAAACCTTGTATATATTTTATATATATGTATACGTATAAAATATTTTATTTATTTATAAATATATTTATTATTTTATAAATATTTATTCTGTATTTAACCTTATACTCGTATAATCTTATATGGACGTTATATAATAAAGTAGTTTAAATCTTTCCATCTGCTTATATAAATATACTAGCCGAGTGACCCGGGCAACGCCCCGGGTTTACTCGAAGGGCCCGCAGGTGAGAAACTATAGGCATTGGTTCCTATGCCTAAAAAAATATTTAAAATGAAAAAAGAAGAAAAATACTAACAAATCAGAAAATAAAAGTGCAAACAACACATCTACACTACTTCAAGAACATGAGAGCACATGCACTGTGTCACCATACGTGTACCATTCGTAAAGACCCTGTTTAGGATTAAAATATCTCCGAAGCATAACAATACAACCAACTCATGTTTGGTAAGCAATTTCAGGAAAGAAACTATAGGCATTAGTTGAAGAGTTTAAATAAATATATTTAGAGTGAAAAAATGACACAAATCAGCAAATAAAATTGCAAAAAATGCTACTATATCGCAGTTAAGACAACATATAAAAGGAATGAAAATATTTAAAGGACCTCATTAAAACTACATTTCTAGTTTTATATATACAATATAACCTCGATAATTCGACCATGTTTTGTTGTCCTGACCTACAGCCTATCATATAACAAACTGTAATTCAACACTATCGATAATTCGACCATTATAAATTTCAACAATTGTTTGTTGCTCAAATATAACCTCACTGCTAAAAAGGTATTACAGAGAAAACGGCTGACATTGTAAATGTACAAAATGTATGTATAGAGCAGGGGAATAATAAATAAAGACCAAAATCAAATTAATTGATAATAAATAGATTATTGCCAAAAAAAAAATACAAAAAATATTTTTTTCTCCTTTCTTATCTTCACTCAATCATATTAGAGTGTCAAGCTTGTAAAGCTTGAAATTAACAACCATCATGATTGGGTGAAGTAGAATGCGTCTGCCTTTGTCATCAAGACTGGGAGCACTACTCAGTGGCAGGCCACTGACTTAGCTCCAAAAGAATGTATCCCTGGATTAGGAGCCCTTACAAGGTACTATCAGCCGGGCCAGCTGAGCCCAGGTTTTTTTAGTGAGCTTGTTACTGTTCCCCCTCCTCCTTTTTCAACCTGGCTTGGGACCGGCAAAGGCGGAGTTTTTTTTCTTTCAGGTGAGAAACTTTAGGCATTGGTGAAAAGTGTAAATATATATTTTGGAAATGAAAAAAAAAAGGATAAAATAAATCAGAACATAAATTTACAAACTATATTTCAGAGGAGACGATTTATAATAGGAATTCATTTAAATGACCTCATTAAAACTACATTTTATATATATTTGGGTTAAACTTTACATGTATGCTATCCAAAGTTCGCACACTTGAAAAAGTCACATAAAGTCGTCTGTGCGTAAACACAGGCTCTTGTAGCAAAGGTTTGGCCATGAGCCCTCTTTATAGTCATATATGTCAGACATTATACAGTGTGTTCAACTTTGGGTACTGTCAGTATATGTGCTTCAAGGACATGAGAGCACATGCGCTAGAACACCATACCTGTTCCATAGCAAAGATCCTATAGGCATTGGTGAAAGTGTAAATAAATATTTTGGAAATGAAAAAAAAATTGCAGATATGACAACATATTAAAGGAATAAATTCATTTAAAAGACCTCATTAAAAACAACAATTCTATAATTTTATATATACAATATAATCAAATTAATTCAACACACGATAATTCGACCATTTTTGATGTCTCGACCTACGGCCTATCATATGACAAACTAATTCGACACTTTCGATAATTCAACTATTTTGGAAATTCAAATTTCAACAGTTGTAATTTGTCTAAAACCCCTATTATTAACAACATATTAGACTGCAGAGTGCAAAAATGTAGAAAATTGTATGTATATAATTGAATGCATATATTTGTATGTATATAATTGTATGCAAATAATTGTATGTATAGATCAATGAGTAAAATATTTTTTTTTTTGCTTATCGCTAGTACACGTGGTACAGGCCTTGATAATCATGGTGGGTAGAGTAGGCGACTGCTTTTACTGTAAGTACACCACATGTCTAAACATGTGAAAAGCAGTTCGACTTTGCATTTACAAATGTGCCAGAGCCCCGTTTGATTACTTGCGCTTGCTGGTGGGGTTGGACTTTTGCAAGAATCGGAAGCCATTGGAGCATTTTTTTTTTATTTTTTCAGAAAAAAGTGCCCAATGCGGGAATCGAACCCGGGTCGTAGCGGTCGAAAACCAACGGCTTAGACCATCCTTCCACCAACCCCCAGTAAAATAAGTAAATAAAAAGAAGACCAAAAATAAGTGATAATAGTTTATTGAATAACAAATAAAATAAAAAATCTTTCAGGTGAAAAATTAAAGGCATTGGTAAAAAAGTAAACAAGAGAAATAGCAATTGGGGTTTTGTGTCTGCGGCGAGTCATATTAGCACGCCTAGCGGTTAGGGGAGTGAGTCTACCACGGCCTTTTCGAGGCATGACAGAAGACGCTGAAAAAAAAAAAGGTAAAATAAGAACCAAGCAGAGGAAAACTATAAAACTGAAAGCCAGGACAGGCATAAAAAGAAAATTCCAAGCATGTGAGGAAACAATTGATGAAAAAAAAAAGGATTCCAAAAAAATACTGCAAAAAAGAAACCAGACACAAAAAGCAACAATTGAGTACACAAATACAGCATCAGCCTATTTATGAGAAGAAAAAAAACGACAGACACAAAAATGGAGCTAAATTCAAATGAAAAACTATAACAGATCAAGTAATCAAATCAGGCATTATGAAAGATACTGCAAAAAAGAAAATAAGACACAAAAATGGAGCTAAATATGTAAAAAACATGTATACAAAAAAGCAAAGCCCAATTCCAAACCCAAATATTTTTTTTATGAGAAGAACATCAACATAATGCATGATTACGGCAGTCCATAGCTTCCCTGACAAAAATTCACCAAAAAAGTTAAATATTCCAAAATATTTCTGTGTATATATTGCTAAATGTGTAAATAACATGTATATAAAAAAGCAAAGCTTAATTTTAAATTTCATTATCCTTTTCACAGGAAAAGCATCAAAATACTGCATAAGTACGGCACTTTTGCAGCCCCCCTGACAAAAATTCACTAAAAGAGTTAAGTATTCAAAAAAATATTTTGGTATATATATTGCTAAATGTGTAACAAACATGTATATAAAAAAGCAAAGCTTAATTCTAAGTTTTAATATTTTTTTATAAGAAAAGCTACAAAAGCAAATAGGGAGAAGTGGAGCCATTTAGCCATTTTCAAAATTTGATTATGAAAGAGTAAATAAATGAGTAAATAAGGACAGATATAAAGAGAAAGTATTGCTAAATGTGTAACAAACATGTATATAAAAAAGCAATGCTTAATTCTAAGTTTTAATATTTTTTTTTAAATAAAAGCTACAAAAGCAAATAGGGAGAAGTGACGCCATTTAGCCATTTTCAAAATTTGATTGTGAAAGAGTAAATAAATGAATAAATAAGGACAAATATAAAGAGAAAGTAGTGCTAAATGTGTAACAAACATGTCTATAAAAAAGCAATGCCTAATTCTAAGTTTTAATTTTTTTTATAAGAAAAGCTACAAAAGCAAATAGGGAGAAGTGGAGCCATTTAGCCATTTTCAAAATTTGATTGTGAAAGAGTAAAAAAATGAGTAAATAAGAGCAAATATAAAGAAAAAGTATTGCTAAATGTGTAATAAACATGTATATATAAAAGCAAAGCTTAATTCTAAGTTTTAATATTTTTTTTATAAGAAAAGCTGCAAAAGCAAATAGGGAGAAGTGGGGCCATTTAGCCATTTTCAAAATTTGATTGTGAAAGAGTAAAAAAAAAGAATAAATAAGAACAAATATAAAGAAGAAATAATTAAGCAAAAGAAAGACATAAATAAATATTTCAATCTACAATTCGAAAAATAATATAACCTCAGCCTATTTATGAGAAAAAAAAACGTTGCCAAAGACATTAGGAAAGATAATGCAAATAAGAAACATACACAAAAATTGAGCTCTATTTAAATGAAAAACTATAACAAAGTACTTACAAATTATAATCATAATCAAATGAATCAGAAATTAGTAAAAATTAGTAAATAAGAATTAGTAAAAGGTAAACAAAAGAACGCATTTCAAAACAAATGAATTGATGATGATAAATGCAAAAAATCTACGATTGTAAAATAGATTAAATTAAAAAATAAAAATAACTGTTAACATTAGGAAAATAAAAACAGGCCTATCATACGAAGAAAAAAATAACGAAAATTTTGGTATATAGATCGTTATGTGTAGTTCAGAATCTTCGGAGGAGATAGCTCAGGACTTTACAATGGAAAACTCTGTTACGGTATTATCTATATAGATTCCATAAAATAAAATAGACATATAAATATAGATTTGATTTTATATCTTAATATATTATTCAGTCAACATCGTCCTGACATTGGGTCTGGAGGAGTCAATCCTAGGATATGCAAATCAGGGAAACTTTGCATATTGGGCGCAGTCGTTAACTTACCATGTGACGATATATTACATTAATAATCTTTAACACAATATTAGCATGATGGATTAGTGCGCCATCTGTTGTCAGACATTTAAACTAATTTGGAAGCGTATGATTCTGTTTGAATTAAAGCAATATTCTACTGCTATTCTTTATCATTGTAGTGAGGGCAGTAGAAAACTGTTTTAATTACAAAAGAATCCTACGCGTCAAAATTTCTTATAGAAGATGACGCGCTAATGCATCATCTTAATATTGTTCTAGAAAAAAAACATTCATTTGTATTTTCGAAAGAGAAATTGTTCGAATCCTATATACAGTTAAGCCTGTCTATAGCGCTCCCTCTAAATAGCGCCTTCCTCTCTATAGCGTCCGATTTTAAATACGTAGTACAATGCGATTTACATTAAAAGTGACCTGTCTATAGCACCCCTTCTCTATAGCACCCTATATTTTGGTGAGTCCCAAGAGGGGGCGCTATATACAGATTTAACTGTATATAATATATATTTATAATTATATATATATATATATTACTGTCCTCAAAGTTTATGTGTTTCTATAGTTCGTTTATAATACCATTTTCCAAGAAGACAATATTAGTATAAAGTTAATAATAATAAAGTTATAATCATTGTATAAAGTTCATTTTGATATTGTACATAGAAGTATTTGCCCGTTGAAGAATAAAATATATATTTATGCAAAGCTTATGTCCATAGTTCATCTAAAATACCCATTCTAAGAATCCAGCATCAGTATCACTATAAAAGGAAGTTCCAAAAATGCAATATAACAGCGGTATGGTAGATTAAACTGGCGAAACCGCTGGGAGGGGTCACCACTGATGAGCTAGGTCCTCCCATTAATTTATCATTACAGTAAGGACAGTAGAAAATTGTTTTAGTTTAAAAAGAATCATACGCATCAAAAATAGTTTAAATTTCGTTTAACACATTATTAACACTATTGCATCTCTCGGCATCTCTCTCTCCCTGGATCTCCAGACCTGGCTCTTCGGCCTCCATCCCGAGACAAGTGTGGCTACCATCTACAAGTACCATCTAGGTCTTGAGGTGAACAACCCCAGCCATCACATCGACCTGCCCAATCTGTGGAAATAACTCTCGCAGTCCATCGGTGGCGGAGTCTTTCCTACGGTGGGCGCCACCAATGACGACATTGTATATATTATATATATATATATATATTATATTAAAATATTTTATTTAAAATTATGTTATATTAAAGTATTATTTTATTTGAAATTGTATTTCATCGATTCAAATACTCTGCTAAATCGACCGCCAGAGGTCACTTTCCCCTATAAAAACTCGTTGTTGTTTTATCCCAATGGTCGGCTCAAAACTTTTGTACATTATGTAAATAATCTTTTCCTTTTTTATTCTTACGCCTTAAGCCAGGCAGTACTTTTACCAAATTATGTTATTTTATATATTCCTCAGCTCAAATATAAAAATCTATGATCTTCAATATTATTATTATTCTTCTTTCAAGATTGTTAACAACGATTGCATTACCATAATTCTCAACATGATCTAAATTCAAGCAGGAAATCTCATTTTTATTTATAACATGTATATTTATCAATATATAGTTTGACCATATTGCGGTTTGGCAGACTCTTCAGCCTTGATTCTTTCTTCAGACATGTCTTTCCAGAGCGTGTTTCAACCATCCTACCAATTTATATAAGGGAATAATGAGATAACTCTACTCACCAGCTGGTTCGGCTCTGGAATTGGCTCTATGTAAATATAATCTAGAGGTTTCTACTAGTTAGCTGGACAGCCCGGGCAGTTTGCGCTCCAGGGGCCTCGGTTATCCATATTTCTCTCTAACTCTACTCACACTTCGGAAAAATGTATTTCTACAAGTAAAGTATTTCCCAGATAGATCAATACCACCGAGATTCCAAATAATTACAAGTAAGATGCTGACATCAGGATGATGGTATTTAATTGTCAGAGTGGTCCACCACAGAATTATTTGACAATATATTTGTGGTGGTTAATTAACAATAATCCACATAAACATTTCTTGTAAAATCAAGTTTTGTTTTATTGTAATCACTAAGGTTATACCTTGCTATTGTCCATATATTCAGACAACAAAAAGAAGAATGAATCCAATCAAATAGAAAAAATATATATAAAATTAGATAATAAAAATTTGCATATTTGCAACAAACAAATACGAATTTTTAAAAGCAAATAAATTTACATAAAATAGAAATATAAAACAATAATTTTTACATTTACCCTACACATTTATCCACACTATGCGGCGCTGAGTTTGTGTATACAAAAATATAATGCCTCGATAAAGGTTGGCGTTCAGCCAGCCGAAATATTGACAAATAAATATTTTATTCAATCCAATATACGTATGAATTTTTACTATCTAATATTTATCATTATATATTCTTATCCATTCTTTCTATTTATTTTGTATTTAACCTTATATGTGTGATATGAATAACGCCATGTAAGAAAGTAGTTTCAATCTCAACTTTTTTTTGCTTATTCCTAGTACACGTGGTACAGGCCATGATAATCATGGTGGGTAAGATGTAGGTGACTACTTTTACTGTAAGTGCACCACATGTCTATACATGTGAAAAGCAGTTCAACTTTGCACTTACAAATGTGCCAGAGCCCCGTTTGGTTATTTGCACTCGCTGGTGGGGTTGGACTTTTTCAAGAATCGGAGGTCATATTGGAGCATTATTTTTTATTTAAAAAAAAAGGGACCAATGTGGGATTCAAACCCGGGTCGTAGCGGTCGAAAACCAACGGTTTAGACCTTCCTTCCACCGACCCCTTCAACCTCATCTTTACTTTACTTTAATACTATAAATACCGATAATATATGTTCTCATAATAAAAATTTTCAGAAATCCTATTGGTTGGAAAAACATCACCTCGGACCTAACAAAGGAGTAGATTATGAAAAAGGTATCTCCTTATCGTGAAACTGAAAGTTGCTGATGGCTTGCGCTATCTATCGGAATAAATATCAACTATTCTCGTTGATTTTAATTATTCCAGAATTGGCCAATTACCCATTCTTGATTAATCAAGAAAAGCTAACCACGGACGTGTTTCGGGCTGTTGGCCCTCATCAGCGTGGTGCAAGCTGTACCTCTACGACAAAAAAAAAAAAACCTGGTCCTTCAGGCATTTTGAAAAATCATGAAACGGGTAGTTAAGGCCAGAATTGCGTGAGACCGCGACACAATGCGTCCGGGGTTAGCTTTTCTTGATTAATCAAGAATGGGTATTTGGCCAATTCTGGAATAATTAAAAATCAACGAGAATAGTTGATATTTATTCCGATAGATGGGGCAAGCCATCAGAAACTTTCAGTTACACGATAAGGAGATGCCTTTTTCATAATTTATGCACCTTATCCCAGCGCAATGTCACATTTGTACTATTTATTCACAAAGGAGTAGATGTTGCATCATTTCTATAGTAAACCAATCAACGAAGATATTAGAGAGCAATGGTAATCTGGCTAGCAAGTCTCATCTCACAAGTTGGATCCACAGGTTACATTCGAATGTCAGCGCATTGTCACAGGATCGAAGATTAAATCTGCTGTCCCCTGGGTGACAGGTCATTGGCCCCCACCTGGGAAATAAACTTTTACAGCTGTCAGCCAATCAGCTCTATGACTTCTTGTAAATAAACCTCCACATCTCCCGACTCTGCCTTTTCTATTCCATTCTTCTACTTCTTTACATTCACTAGCATCATTAAGTTCGTTACGTTTTTTTATTCACTACACCTTTCTACTATTACTGTCACTAGTGAGATTAAGCTCTTTAAGTTTTTTCTCTTCTACACCATTATACTATTACCCTTCTAGTACTGCTTTTCTCTTACATTCACATTCTCTTCATTCTTACACTACATTATAATATTACCCCTCTAGTACTGCTTTCCTCTTACATTCACTAGTATGATTAAGTTCGTTACGTTTTTTTTATTCGCTAAACCTTTCTACTATTACTTCTGTAGTACCGCTCTCCTCTAACATTCACTAGTGAGGTTAAGCTCTTTAGGTGTTTTACCCTCTACACCATTATACTATTCCTTGTAATATTACTGCTGTCGTACTGCTTTCCTTTTACATTCACACGGAAGTTCTTTTACAGATATTTCAATGGAACAAATGCTTTTTTTCACATAAATATTTTACCTTTGGTTTACTTATTTTAGAATCAAATTTATGAGATTTAAGATGAGACAGGTAAATAGGATTTGCCTTAAGAGCATTTTGGACTAAGTGAAAAAGGATTTGTTGTGAATATCTGAGTGTCATCGGTGAATAGAAAAAATGGTGGTCGACCAAAGACTTAATGGAAAAACTCTCACACCAATCCTTTCTCAGAATGGAAATGGAAATACCAATTCGGCTGGCAGGTGGGATTCACATTGATAAATATTCAAATGGAAGGATTTGATAAGATCCTCTACCTGTATATGTAACACATAAATATTCTTTGAATCTCTATAATGGAGGTTTTTTGAATTGTATTTGTGAAGTATCCATTTGGATAAAAACGGAAGAGTTTTGTTTCTAGGGATTGTTCCTTTGAGTGCAAATATTGAAAAGCTGAGACAATGGAACCAAATGGAGATCGTTTAAACGACTTGAGGAAAAGGCAACAACAACTGCAACAAATATTGAAACCTTTAAAGTAATTCTATATCGTACAGGATTATCGCCCAACTTTTTGATATTAAAGTTAGATTGCTTCTATGTAATATATCAAACCTCTCTCTCACTGATGGACAAAACTTAAGAAAGTTTTACCTTTTAGCATGTATTTCGGGATTCAGACAAAAACTATGAAAGATGCATTCATGGACAAACCTTAAGGAAGTTGTACCTTTTAGCATATATATCTGGATTCAGACAATAACTCTGAAAGATACACTCATGGTCAAAACTTAAGGAAGTTGTATCCTTTTAGCATGTATATCGGGATTCAGACAATAACTCTAGAAGATTTTACAGTGACCTTTATTGATGACACACGAGCTAACTGAACATTTCAAGCTGTTAAAAAATATAACTCTCTTTTCAAAGAGAACAACAAGATAAAGCTATACAAAATCACAACAAAAATAGATACACATATGCTAAGATAGGAACAGATCTACCTATAATAAGCGATATCAATATCAGATCTAATAAAGCTGATAGTATAAGATAAAATTGATGTTAAATCACAAAATAAAACGCAGGATCCGAGTATGAGTTTGTTATTTTATTAAATATTCCCTCAAGCTTTCGGCTACTGTGAACCCTTCTACGAATATTTAAGAATATTTCAGTTGGCAGTACGCCAACTTTTTTCGAAATATTGGCAAATAAATATTTTTTTATCTAATATATTTATTCGAAGAAGGTTGGCGTTCAGCCAACTGAAATATTCGTAAATATATTTGATTCAATATATGCCTTTTCATTTAAAGATCTATATTTATGGATGGCTCTATTCTAAAATATGTACCTCTATGTATGCATCTCATTAGTTTGAATTGATTTATTATTATCCCCCTAGTACACGTGGTACAGGCCATGGTAATCATGGTGATAGTATTTGGGCGACTACTTTTACTGTAAGTACACCACATATCTACACATGTGAAAAGCAGTTCGACTTTGTACTTACAAATGTGCCAAGTGTTCGGTTACTTGCACTCGCTGGTGGGGTTAGACTTTCACAAGTATCGGAGGACATTATGGCCAATAGGGAAGTAATTTTCTAATTTGAAAGAGTAAAAATAAAAATCAGGTAAAAAGTTTCTTTTAATTTTGAATTTGCAAGTTTTCAAGCAAATATACTGTTCTTTAACGGGCTGATACTCTTATGTACAATCTCTTAATGATCTTTATACAAAATAATTGAAAAACTTTTGTTATTGGCATGTGTGAGCGTGCATCAGACTGTTTCCAGCTAAAGTAATAGATATTATACTGGGATTAAATATATATACATTCCAATAATTATTAATATTTAGATTATTTATCAGGGATATATTGGGTTGGGAGGTCAATTTTTCTATTGATGCTATTTATTTTTGATGATACCAGTGCTTCCAGGAATAATCGTTGTTGCTTGCTTCTTCTAATTAGAAAAAAATGCCCAATGCGATACATCAATACATAATACCAATTAATACGCACAAATGGGAAAACATTTCAAAGTCGTTATATAAATGTTTAACATTTCCAATGTTCCATGTACATGCTGGCCCCCATTCTGATAAACCCTGGTATTATTATAGCTGTTAGAAATATCGATATTTGGAAGTTATTTTTATAAAATACCTATAAAAGACTTCCAGAATTTATATGTAATGTCTACAGTAGAGAACATCAAAGACTTTATATTCTATAAATATTATAATATATCCTAAAGACAGAGGCTGCCTGGCCAGCATTCATATTTATGTGAAAAATAGACATTTCGGCCAGTTAGAGTTTTTTTTTCAACGTTACCTCAGAACAATGTTTAACGCCTTGCCAAATGCTTTATTTTTTATTTATTTCTCCTGATGAAGACAAAGGTTTTTTGTCGAAACGTTAAGAAAATAAAAACCTCTAACTGCCCGAAGTGACTATTTTTCACAGAAAAATAAAAGTTTTTATTATATATATATATTTATAGTTATAGTTAGTATTAGTATTTATATATATATAGTATAGTTTATCATATATTTTACATCACAGTAAGGACAGTAGAAGTTTGTATTATGTATAAAAGAAACATACATGCTTAAATCCTTTCATTATATATATATATTAATAGTATTTTTTTTATATTTGGAAAATAGAGGAAAAGTAAACTATTAAGAACTACATATTTCACCCAGCCTATGACGCGTAACTGCCGATGCTTTGCTGGTGTTACTTTTTTTTCTATTTTTAAAATATAATCTAACTAATTATATATTACAAAAAAATAATAATAATAAAAATCTCACACATTTAAATTAAATTAATTTTTTTTATTAATCTTAAAATTTTCATAACTATACTATATATATATATAGATGGGGGTTTATTGCTTTGTATTAATAGGTTTTATATTTGATTTATATGTCTCTTTTATATATATTTGAGCAGTTCTGCTATTGAAAGAATACCCTATATATTGGGTAAACATTCCCCGTCACCAAGGCAAATATACATTAGACTCCTATATAATATCTCAATGGAAGGAATACCTTCGTATAAATGTATATAGATAGAAATTTGGCCGGGAGAGGATATTGATTTAAAGAGACAAAGGTCGCCTCTCCCGTCAAAATAGAGGTCAAAACTAGACGCCAGGCGACCTTTGTCTCTTTAAATCAATATCCTCCCGGCAAAATTTGCATCTATATTTTAGCCATAGATTTGGCCCAGCCACTTTGCCAGCTAAACACCTCTTTGACAGATTGTCAAGATTCCATTAGATCCCGTGTGGATATCATGGAATAAAGTCCGCCCTAGACTGACGAGGGCCATTAGCCCGAAACCATGGTCTCTAGGTGGACGCTTTTCAGTTTGCCAAAGCTGGTGTTGTGGCTTTGTCACCGACCCGAGACCGCTAGTTTGCGGTGGCGGTCAATAGATGGCGTTTAGTTTTGACGTCTATTTTGACGGGAGAGGCGACCTTTGTCTCTTTATATAAATGTATATGTGTTCTGAAAATAGAGAAATCCTTACTTAAATCATTAGATAATAAAAAGACATATAATGGATTTAATAAAATATTTATTTACCAATATTTTATTCAATCCGATATATGCCTTTTTACTATCTAATAAATGTATATTTAAAGCTCCACTTAGCTTCTGTAGCCTTTTGGATAGAGAGAAATTTAAATCACAATAAAACGCAGTCTTCAAGGATTAATTTCTTAATTTATTAAATGTTCTTTCAAGCTTTCGGGTACTGTGAACGCCTTTACAAAGGCGGTACTTCCCGAAAGCTTGATGGTATATTTAATAAAATAAGAAATTAATCCTCGAAGACTGCGTTTTATTCAACATGAATTTATCATATACTATATCTGAAAAAAATAATAATAAAAATATAAAAAAGGTCAGGTGTTGATATTGAAAAAAAAAAGGCATATCCTGACCAGGCTCACATGAACATTTCTAGATGACAGAACGCCGTGGAACAAAAATACACTAAACGTTTATTTAACTTGTTCCGTAATATTTGGCCAACCCAATTTCTTGATAAATCAAGAAAACATGCCTGAAACGCGCACGTGGTTGACTTTACCCATTTCAAGAGTCTAGCATCAGTATCACTGTAAAAGGAAGTTCCAAAAATGCAATATAACAGCGGTATGGTAGATTAAACTGGCGAAACTGCTGGGAGGGTTCACCACTGATGAGCCAGGCTCTCCCAATAATTTTTCCATTGCAGTAAGGACAGTAGAAATCATACGTGTCTATAATAGTTTCGAATTTTAAAAAGAATCATACACGTCAATAATACTGATAGACAAAACTTAAGGAAGTTGTACCTTATAGCATATATATATCTCTCAGAATTATTTTCTGAATCCCGATATATATATGCTATAAGGTACAACTTCCTTAAGTTTTGTCTATCAGTGTAATAGTATAATTTTATTATAACATATAGCGTGCTAATACATCATACTAAATAGATTGCATATTAGTTCTACCAGTAATATATTGGATATACATATATACATATACATTTGTATATATATATAAATAAGATTAAATTGTGCAAATAAAAGAGCAGACGAGAAAATATTGTAGAAGAGGAAGGAAAAACTTTTATTGGCAGGGAATTAGCAGACGATCAAAGAAAAGAGAGGAATTCTTGCAATAATTTGGTGAAGAGAGAGGCGAACTGCCCTGGGGAATCTGCCCTTTGGTGTAAATCGATCGCCAACACTCAGCGTGTACTATGGGATGGCATAGGACAAAGGTCGGCAAACCTTTGAGTCTGAAGAATCAAAAAATACCATTTACAAAACATCAAAGTTTTTAAAGAGTCACAAAATTTTTCTTGCCAATAATAAATAGTAAAACAACATTTGAAAATTATCCCGCATGTGTTTCTTTTCAACGAAAAATCCAAATTTATTTTAAGGAGAAATAATGATTATTTCTAACCTTAGAGATGAAGTATGAAAGGATGTTTTGAGAAGAGTAATGATAAACAGAAAAAATAAAAATATTATTTACGAACAGAAAAATATGTCCAGGGTAGCATAGTGGACATGGCATCTGCCCAGGAGGCGGAACACTGTAGGTTCGATTCCCATCCCTGGAAACTTTTATTTTCCCCCTTTATCATTACTCTTCACAATTCATCCTTTCATACCTCATCCCTAAGGTTAGAAATAATCGTTATTTATACTTTAAAATAAATATGGATTTTTCGTTCAAAAGAAACACATGCGGGATAATTTTCAAATGTCGTTCTACAATCATAAGCCGCATTATATCATATTGAATAATATAAATAGTACTCACATAAATAAATATTTACGTATAGAACTATATAAAGACGGGCAACTTCACATCCAAAGAGCCGCATGTGGCTCACAGTTTACCGACCCTGGTATAGAGGTTGGTATTGGATGGAGCCTAAGTACCAATTGATTTGAAAATCTCCCGGACATGAATCAAAGAGGTTTCTTGAGATTGATTTATTTTCATTTTATTATAGCATTCCCAAGCTTTCAGGCTTCTCTCCCTTTCTACTGGAGAACATACCTAAAAGATTAAACGCTGCCTGATGCCTAGCTTTTACAAAACTCTTTATACATATATATTATGAAAAAGGCGTCTCCTTATCGTACAACTGAAAGTTGCTGATGGTTTGCGCCATCTATCGGAATAAATATCAACTATTCTCGTTGATTTTTAATTATTCCAGAATTGGCTTGCACCACGCTGATGAGGGCCAACAGCCCGAAACGCGTCCGTGGTTAGCTTTTCTTGATTAATCAAGAATGGGTATTTGGCCATTTCTGGAATAATTAAAAATCAACGAGAATAGTTGAGATTTATTCCGATAGATGGCGCAAGCGATCAGCAACTTTCAGTTGCACGATAAGGAGATTCCTTTTTAAAATAATTTATGCACCTTATCCCAGTACAATGTCACATTTGTACAATTTTTTCATACATATATATATTAAAAATGAAGAACTCATTTCCTGACCACGAGCCCATGTGCCTTTTAGATGGCAGAGCGCCATCTAGTGGAGCAAAAATAAACTAAACGTTTAAAAAGCACATGTGCTCGTGGTCAGGAAATGCCTTCTTTATTTTTAATATCAACACCTGACCCACTTATATTTTTTTTTCTATTGTTTTTTCACATATATATATAATTTAGAAATAGAGCAATCTATAAATACATCTTTGATTAAATTGACATATATTGGATCAAAATATCATTTATGTTACAATATTTCAGTTGGCTGAACGCCAAGCTTTATCAAGGTAATATAACATTTTAATTTGTGTCACAGAAGTACATTATTAATTTATTTATGTACTCAGGGCAAGGTTGCCCGAAGGTTTGAGAATACAACAATAAAAATAAACCCATCTCCAGAAACTGTAGTATTAGTTTACTAAATCACAAATATCCACAGTGTAGATAGTTAATATTGTACCCAAGTAAAATATATAAAACAGGAGTGGCAGATCTTGTTACAAGCTGGGAATGGCTTGAAGTGGAATTCCAAATTGACTTGACAGACACTTCTTGGAGAGTTAGAAATTGGAGTTATATTGGTTTAACATGCGAGTAGCATTTCTTATAGATTTATCTGTATTTTACTTACTTGGTATATACTCTCGCCATGTTTAGTTTTCGCTGCTTAATCCTCTATTTATATTACACACTGTAGTTTTGGCGAATACTCACAGCGTTGGGGGTTCATCCTTGGAATTGTTCGAATAAGAATGATCAACACACATTTATTTGTGCGATTTAAAGTAGTTCTTCCACAAAGAGTGTCATTTAGATATATGAGTGTACAGAGTGTTAAATACGGAAGTTGTATAATAGCATGTAGCATGTATATCGGGATTCAGACAATAACTCTGAAAGATACACTCATTGACATAACTTAAGGAAGTTGTACCTTTTAGCATGTATATCGGGATTCAGACAATAACTCTGAAAGATACACTCATGGACAAAACTTAAGGAAGTTGTACCTTTTAGCATGTATATCGGGATTCAGACAATAACTCTGAAAGATACACTCATGGACAAAACTTAAGGAAGTTGTACCTTTTAGCATGTATATCGGGATTCAGACAATAACTCTGAAAGATACACTCATGGACAAAACTTAAGGAAGTTGTACCTTTTAGCATGTATATCGGGATTCAGACAATAACTCTGAAAGATACACTCATGGACAAAACTTAAGGAAGTTGTACCTTTTAACATGTATATCAGGATTCAGACAATAACCCTGAAAGATACACTCATCGTTAAAACTTAAGGAAGTTGTACCTTTTATCATGTATATCGGAATTCAGACAATAACTCTGAAAGATACACTCATGGACAAAAGGAAGTTGTACCTTTTAGCATGTATATCAGGATTCAGACAATAACTCTGAATGATACACTCATGGACAAAAGGAAGTTGTACCTTTTAGCATGTATATCGGGATTCAGACAATAATTCTGAAAGATACACCAATGGACAAAACTTAAGGAAGTTCTACCTTTTAGCATATATATCGGGCTTGAGACAATAACTCTGAAAGATATTTGATACACAGTGACCTTTATTGAAGACACACGAGTAACCAAGTGTGAACAAAATTGTCTCTGTCTCCTTAAAAAAAAATTAAACGATAGGCGATAACAAAGACTTCCATTTTCTAAAGTGCTGTCCGTGAGTGTATTACTGTGTATAACAATGGAATCATACCTAAATAGAAATTCCACTAGAAATCTCGAGGGACACTAATGACGCATGAGATAATTATTTTTGTTAATTGCGTGTTGACCAGAAATATAAATATAGAAAATACGCCAGCTATGGCCTAGAAATTACACCACAACATCTCGACTATTTGCCATGTAACAGAAGTTAATGTCTTTAGTTTTACAGCAGGGAACTCGGGAAATAACAGTCGGGGTATAGCGAGATGATATTGGAATGAATAACTTTATATCAGTATCTACAGAGGCATAGTGCAACCCACGTCTAAATAGGTTCCAGACATAGGAAAGAGATAAGGAGAGACTTGTGGCCATGGATGGACAACCATCCCTCAATTCACATTCTGTAATCTCATTGAATCAGTATCAAGACAGGTTGCTGCCTAGGTGACCACTCGACCTGTGCCATAATATTTTGAAGTAGTCCCAAACATTTCTAATTGACAGCAAAGTCTCTCGTGTCTAAGTGTAATCTGTTATAATAGATATAATTTATAGTTCCTTACAAAAGCATAGGACTCCTCTCATGTCAAATTAAGCGTCAAAACTAGACGGCATCTATTGACCGTCGCCGAAAACTAGCGGCTTCGGGTCGTTGACAAAGCCACAACAACAGCTTTGGTAAACTGAAAAGCGTCCATCTAGAGACCATAGTTTAAGGCTAATGGCCCTCGTCAGTCTAGTGCGGACTTTATTCCATGAGATCCACACGGGATCTAATGGTGTCGCTGATCTGGTGGTATCGCTGGAGACCAACTGGCGATTCTCCACCAAACTCTGCATGTATTGACAAGATGCCAATAAAATTATTTTAATTATCAAATTGTCTAATGGAATCTTCACAACCTGCCACAAATTTATAATTATTTTTCCATTCTCAACAGAAACGGACGAATGATATTTTAATTACAATTTTGTTATTCTGTTCTTGCGTCATTTTTACGCCCCCATCCCCTTCAATATCAGAAACATTACGTAACATGTAATTTACCATGGTAACGTCGCTCCAGTTACGTTCTACAGTAAGTAAACACCTCAAATTGCCTTTTCTAATAAACGCCTCAACTAGAGAACACTCGATAGTAAACAATTAAAAATGTTATTAAACATCCCTGCCCACCACATCTATTTGAAAATTGGAAGATACAAATAAAAATACTTGATTGAAATTATTCATGTGGGAGATATATTTAAATTAATGTTGGTTTTACTCTTCAATTCATAGAATATAGTTGGACTGGAATTTATTATATAAATGTATTTATGGAATTTCAATTAAAATTAGTTTTTTTTCATCGTGATAATTTATTATTTTAACATATATATATATATATTAAAAATGGCATATCCTGACCAGGAGCACATGTGCTTTACAGAAGGCAGAGCGCCATCTGGTGGAACAGAAATCAACTAAACATTGATTAGCCTGTTCCCTGATATTTGGCCAACCCAATTTCTTGATAAATCAAGAAAAGCCATCCACGAACGCATTTCGCGCTTTTGGCGCTCGTCATTTCATTATATATATACAGAAATCCCTCGTTAAGACGAACTCAACGGGAGAACGAAATACCCTTTTCGTCTTAAAAGAATATATACCGAATTCGTATAAACCGAATTCGTATTAGACGAATTGAATTCGTGGTATCCGGGGTTGTACTTATGTACTACTGATGAGTAAGAAAACTACATTTCTGAGGAATAACGAATAAATTTATTTGAAAACAATATTAATGAAAAAATATTTTATAATTTTGAGGAACAACAATTATGTATATGTATGTACATAAAGTATTTTATTTTAAAAGACAATATGGATAATATAATCACAATGTAAGGCAATAACATGAGAATATAAGTTTATTTTAAAACACAAATAAAAAAGAACAACAAAAGAAACAACTTACATAATATACTTGGTACATACAATGTTTATGTGTATGCAGCATATGCAGTATGCATAGAGTATCCTATATCTGGGTTTTCTCTGCAGGCTTCAGAAAATCTGTTATAGTTTTTTGGTGGTATTTGATTGGGCACTGTTTCAGACACTCCCTTCTAATTTATCCAGTCATCTTCAAAATGAACATCAATATCCGCAGAGGTTTTGGACAGCTTCTGGAGGGTTTTGAGGGCCGCGATTACTTCCCCTCTAGTAGGCATCATTATCTCTTCTTTCACCTCATCGTCTTCTGTTTCTTCTTCTTCTTTTCTTCTAATTCGGGTGAACCGCAAATTTCCAACCCTTCATCCAGGGCAACATACTCCAGGAAAGTCAAAGTCTCAGCTGGGTTTGTAGCTGAAAGGAGTTTGGTCCATTCTTCAGGCTCATCAAGCATTGTTTCTGGAAGTGAAAACGAATCAGCTGTTTTTTCCACACCCAATGAGACACTTATTTCTTTAGCCTTTTCTTTGACAAGTGCGCCGGATACAGGAATATTATTTTGTCTACTTTTTCTAAACCATTTTAAAAGCTCATCTTCCACGTCTTGATGGGATGCTTTTCGAAGTCGTTTTGAAGAGCTCGAAGACCCTGAGGCAACAGCCGCATCTATTTTTCTTCGTTTTTTAGAATGGTTGATAATGTGGATTTCGCAATTTGAAAATTTTCGGCAATTTACGACTTAGATAACACTCCAATTGCAACTTCGTCCAAAATTTTCCTTTTTAAGGCAAGATCAATGGCGCTTTTTTTCGCGGTTTAGATGACATGTTTATGTAGGTTTTTTATGGAAGCTCAAACAATTCACTCTTCGGTTATTTAGAATTTAATAATTTTTATTTCAAGCGCATTATTTTATAATACAATCAATTAGTCGGTTATAAAAAATATATAACAAATAGAAATAAGTCCTTTTTCTTCTGAGAGCTCGATTTACACAGATTATTATTCACAGAATATATTTTTATTATTTATATTATATTTAATATTTTTAAATATATGTTTTGTATAAAAATAAGAATAATATAATATTCTGTGAAATTCCGTATATATTATAACTCGCCTTTAAAAACATATTAGAATTCGTTTTAACCGATTGATTAGTTCTGCTGGGGGCTAAATTTAATTCGTATTTCGTCATAACCGAATATTTCGTCTTAACCGGCAAAATATCTTTGGAAAGCATTGAAATTTAACGGGGGAAAAGAAACGGTTCGCGCAAACCGAGAGTTCGTATAATCCGAGTTCGTGATAACGATGTCCCATAAGTTCCCGGACTGGGTCCATAAAAAAAAAAGGTAAGATTTTTTAAATATTTTTTTATTAAAACTTTTCAAAGTAATCCCCCCTTGCTTCAACGCACCAGCGCCATCGTTTCTCCCAATTGTCGAAACAGTTTTTATAGGCCTCTTTCGGAATGCTCTTCAATGCCAGCAGCGATTTTTCTATTATGTCTTCCCTGGTGTCAAAATGTCTTCCTTTTAGAACTGCTTTGAGTTTGGGGAACAGGAAAAAGTCATTTGGTGCGATGTCTGGGGAATAGGGTGGTTGAGGTAGGATTTCTGTCCCGTTTTTCGCCAAAAAAAACTCGTCACCAAGTGCGCTGTGTGAGGGCGGGCATTGTCATGGTGTAGGATCCAGTCACCATTAGTCCATTTTTCTGGCCTTTTTTTTTCGAATCGCTTCCCTTAGACGGCGAAGAATGCTCAAATACATTTCCTTAATAACTGTTTGGCCTGCAGGAAGATACTCGTGATGAACAATGCCCTTGTTATCCAAAAAAGCGACCAGCAACACCTTGTTTCTGGATTTCAATATCCTGGATTTTTTGGGTCTAGGCTCACCCTGACCTCTCCACTCGGCAGATTGACGCTTGGTTTCAGGGTCATAGCCATAGACCCATGTCTCATCGCCTGTGATTATCTTGTCTTTCCATTCCGGATCCGTTCTTGTCATTTTAAACATGTCTTCACAGGTTGCAAGCCGACACAGATTTTGCTCATTAGTGAGGAATCTTGGGATGCATTTTGCAGGAGTCTTTTTGAGCTTCAAATCTTCGGTTACGATCTTTCCAATCGTTGTTTTAGAGATGCCTGTGTCTTGCTCTAGCTCCAGCAAAGTGGTTCGAGGATTTTCTTTTATCAAATCGGTGATTTTTTGCACATTTTATCAGTACTTTGAAATTTTGGGCGTCCTTGACGAGGAGCATCTTCAATGGAAATTCGGCCAGCTTTAAATCTAGAATGCCATTCAAAAACAGTTGTTTTCTTTGGGGCGTCTTTGGGGAATGCTTTATTAAGCATTTCAAAAGTTTCGGTTGCTAATATTTGAAGTTTCACACAAAATTCTATGCAAATCCTCTGCTTCAATTTTTTTCCATCGTAAAATCGCCGCAGCGCTAGGTGTGACCTTTAAATAAATTAGAATTACCTTGGCGCGCGCGCACCTACCGACTCGATATTGGTACCACCGTGTTGCCAGATATTTTTTCTATAATAAACAGTCAAATTTATTTACATTTTCCATTTATTTATTTTTTTATGGACCCAGTCCGGGAACTCTTATGGGACATACCTTGTATATATATATAATGAAAGGATTTAAAAGCGCGAATGTTTCTTTTATACATAATACAAACTTCTACTGCCCTTACTGCAATGAAAAAATATATTGGGAGGGCTTGGCTCATCAGTGGTGAACCCTCCCAGCGGTTTCGCCAATTTGAAGGTTCACCACTGATGAGCCAAGCCCTCCCAATATATTTTTCATCGCAGTAAGGACAGTAGAAGTTTGTATTATGTATAAAGAAACATTCGTGCTTTTAAGTCCTTTCATTTTGTATGTATAGATGGCGCGTTATTGCTTTGTGTTAATATATATATATATCGACTAAAATAAACTCTTCGAGTTAAAATAGAAAAATAAAACAGAGATAGAAGAGAAGTATCTTGTGCCAATTTTATTAGCAAGCTTTCGGACGTCCTTCTACAGTCTTTTTTTCGATAACTAAACAAAAAAACGAGATGAGTTTTAAATAAGCTATTTTTGCATACGAGAGAAAAAAATATAGTGTTGTGTATTTGCATACTTGCATTTCTGCAAATATCCTCTTTGCATACTCATTTCTGACTTAATGTATAAATAGCGCTACAAATTGTTAGCAGTCAGTCAGTCCATATTGTAGAAGTTAGTGTTCTAATAAATTCTAAGAGAATGTAGTGGCCTGGTATTGAGTAACCCACACAGAGGAAACGCAACATATAGTATTTATAAAAATAAAGAAAAAGAAAAGTGAAAACGTAAATTTCGTATGTACAGAATTGATATGCAAAATTTGTGCCAAGGAAGTTAAAAAAAATTATGAAATTAAAACATTTTTCACTATTATGACTTCAATACGATAAAGGTAATGACAAATAAACAATGAGGATGAACCTATAAATAAAAATTGCTAGAAAGAAATGGACTGTGTGTGACTATTTAACAGAAGGAATGGTATCTATCGGGGATATCCGGTTTATACTGTTATATTTTATGGATAGGAATAATTCAAGAAATAATCTTTGCTGTTTATTATTGATGTGATGGTAATGTATTCTTGGGGAATTTAAATTAAAACTAGGGCCTGTTTGCGATATATGTTGAAAAATTAAAGATTTACGGTCCTCTTGTTGGTGATATTTCTGTTCCGTCATTTTCACGGACCTACCCGTCTCTCCTATATAAAAATATGTCAATTTGTTCATCTCTCAATAGGTAGACATCAACATTACCATAACTATAAGATTATAAATTCAAAAGAAGATTCTCTCTTCTATAGAACATGTTTATTTCGTTAGATTTCAAACTACATTGTTCTTCAACGGGAGTAAAGACAAGGTTTTATAGAAGACGCTCATTTTAAGTTTATAATCTTACGACGTGTCTCAATATATTTTACTTATTTTTTATGTTTAAAAATGAGTTTGCTATTAATTTCGAAAGGTTTGAAATATAATTTACAGTTTTCCTACATACATCTAATTTGAATACATATATTTTTTTTTTATCAAAAACAAAAGAGAGAAAGAGAGAGAGGCTTATTCTGACCAGGCTCACATGAACATTTCTAGATGGCAGAGCGCCATCTAGTGGAACAAAAATAAACTAAACGTTTACTTAACTTGTTCCGTGGCATTACACATATTTTACAAATAATGCCAAACTTGTCAAGCTATTCAAAATATATATGTTATATTAAAATATTATTTTATTTAAAATTATATTTCATAGATTAAAATACTCTGCTAAATCGACCGCCAGAGGTCACGCTTCCCCTATAAAAACTCATTGTTGTTGTTTTCCGATGGCCGGCTCAAATCGTTTGTACATTATGTAAATAAGTTTTCCATTTTTTTTATTCTTACGCCTTAAGCCAGGCAGTACTTTTATCAAATTATGTTTTTATATATTCTTTTAGCTCATTTTTTATAACAATATATCTTTTTATTACACAGAAATCACTTTTTTATAATATATATATAAATCAAAAAAAGGCATATCCTGACCACAAGAACATGATCTTTTTAGATGGCAGAGCGCCATCTAGTAGAACAGAAATTAACTAAACGTTGATTTAGCTTGTTACCTTATATTTGGCCAAACCAATTTCTTGATAAATCAAGAAAAGTCAACCACGTAAGCGTTTCGGGCTGTTGGCCCTTGTCAGCGTGGTGCAGGCTGTACCTCTACGACCAAGTATTTAGTCCCAGAGGCTTCCTGAAGAAATCAAGAAATTGGTATTTAAGGTCATGTTTGCGTAAATACGAATTTCATGTGAAAAAAATGGAAGTTTTTAGGATTGACATTTTTTCAATTGATCACATAGATTTTCAAAAATCCACTTTGAATCTTCCTCTCCTATTTCCTATATATTCTGTCCAAATAAAAAAGGGTCATTGTTATTGGAGGCGACAATAAACTACCAATCAATACTAGGAAATGAAAGTTATGCTCAAACTTAGAATAAATTGCATGGAAAGACGGGTAAAAAAACTTTGAATATTTATTAACTATTAGAGAGACGCGCGTTAACTAATTTTACTCTTTAATTAAAAATTCTAGAGCGCGATGTGAAAAATTGGGTCTCGTTATTTCATTACTCAACTTTGAATAGTTTCCGAGGCATGGAACCTCAGCTGGATTCATCAAACATCGTAATTCAGAGAAAATAGTATAAATGTGATATTGTACTGGGATAAGGTTCATAAATTGAAAAAAAAAAAAAGAAATAAAAACAGCATCTCCTTATCGTGCAACTGAAAGTTGCTGTTGGCTTGCGCCATCTATCGGAATAAATATCAACTATTCTCGTTGATTTCTAATTATTCCAGAATTGGCCAAATGCCCATTCTTGATTAATCAAGAAAAGCTAAGCATGAACATGTTTCAGGCTGTTAGCTCTCATCAGCGTGGTGCAAGCTGTACCTCAACGACCAAAAAAAGTGTTCTTTGAGGCATCTTGAAAAAGGTATTTAGGCCGGAGGGGGTGAGAATGCCAAACCATTTGTTGATATTTATTCCAATAGATGGCGCAAACCATCAGCAACTTTTTGTTACACCATCAGGAAATGCCTTTTTTTTATAATTTATCCATCAGGTTCAAGTACAAATTCATTTTGTACTATTTTCCAAAAGATGGTTAAAAATACTAAAATTAGAGATATACAATTATATAAGGAGACAAGGGTCGCCTCTCCCGTCAAAATAGACGTCAAAACCTGACGCCATCTACGACCCTTGTCTTTTTAGATCATTATCCTCCCGGCAAAATTTCCATCTATATACATATATATATATATATATATATATTTATATATATATATATATATATATATATATAAATAGTTGTATAGTTTTATAGTTAAGTATTTTATTAAAATTATCTTCATAAATTTGATTATTTAATTTCAAATTATAAAATTTGTAAAATGTTATTATTTAGTATAGATAGAGAGAAAAAAAAATTCCTTCACTTCTAAACATCATCTAGTTAATTATATATTTATAATTAATAACAATAAAATTTAACAACGTAACTTCTTTTGTATCGGCTTTTACACGTCATTTAGACATACTCTAATCCTATATATAGAATAATAGAAGTGAGAATATATATGATAGTTAGAAAAAAGAGAGAAAGACAGAACCATGCACTTTTAATCAAACTAATAATAAGAAAACAAAAAGTTTTGTAAAGAAGGTAGATAAGGTTGTTAGTATATATATATATATTTTTATAATTTTATATTTTATCCTTTTTTTTTTTTTAAATGATTTTTTTAAATTTTTTTATTTTAAAATATGAATATAAATAGTTGTATTTAGTAATATATCTATATTATTAATTAACTTTTGTTATAAGTTTGGTTATTATGTTTTGAAACCCTAATGGTAGACAAGACATATACAAAAAAAAAATTTAAATTTGGAGTAATTATTGAAAAAAGAGATCTGCTGAACCGGGACTTCTCAAATAGAATTTCAGCGGCGTTTCATCCCTTCTCTATTACGTCATAGATCTCTTTTCAACCGTATTTTATGTGTTAATATAAAGTTAATTCAGTGAAACATTTATATGAACAGATATAACAAATTCCATTAACAAGTTCCAACCGTGACCTACCTTGCCCGCGGCGTCCTCAACTGTAAACATCTATTTCTGGATGACACATGTTGTGGGAAGGGGGGTGGGGGACTAAATTAGACCGTTTGTTTTGAAGTTTTAGAACGAAAAGATATTCAAAGAAGAGAGAAAAGTTAGTTAATGGAAGAAAACCAAACTTTATAATCTTTACAGCTAGTTATATTAAAATAACTGATTCAACACTTATTCATCTTTCAATATTCCTTTAAAAAGGCAAATTATTAGAGTTTAATAAAGCTATTAAATGTGAAAATTCACTTTTATATAATTTCCATTTTCCTCCCCAGAAATTGGAGATTAAACCAAATGAATTTTATACAATATTACTTTAAACATCTTGTGAAAAAATCTTCAAATCAGCTATTTAATTTAAGTTTAACTAATTGTTAAAGAATATAAATTTGTATTATTTATTATTAAGAGAAATTATAGAATGTTGATTTAATAAATGGATATTTCCATTTATTTTTTTTAAAGTATTTTATAATAGATATACTGTTGAAATATTTTACTTGTCTGATACTAAATTTGTTTTTAATAAATTCCATGTTCAAATTTTTAACATCTTCTATGAAATTTTCTAATATATTATTTATTCTATAAAATCTTAGAAACTGTCCAAAGTATATACCTTTACAACAATTTAATGATATATTAGAATTCATATTACAGTATTTTATAATATTGAAATTATAATTACTTTTTTATTATAAATTTTAATAGCATTGTTTGTAAGGTCTATATTTAGGTCTAAAAAGTTAACTTTTTTGTTTCTATAAATTTTTTCATTGTTCTTAAGTTTCAAGTATTTAGGATAAATTTTAGGTATTAAGTTTTTGAACTGAGGATTATTAAATATTATAATGTCATCTACATAACGGAACATTTGCCAGTTAACATTATTTTGTAGAAAGTATTCTCTTTCGTACCAGAATAATATTAAATTTGCTAATAAAGGACTAGAAGATGTTCCCATGGGAACGCCTTCTGATTGAATATATATTTTATTTTTAAATTCTATATAGTTAAAATTTAAAAATGTTTCCAGTAGGGTTTTTGCTGTTTTAAGATCTAATTTAATTGTTTTATATCTGTTATGAATAATTTTAATGTGGAAAGTTTTGTCATTGATGATTTCGTTAAATAAATTGGTTATTTTATTATTTAGATCTCTTAAATTTATTTTAGAATATAGGTCCTCAAAGTCAAATGTGTGTACTGTTTCAATGTTTGTCCAATTGTTCATTAAATAGTTAATGATTTTTTTATTTGAGTCGATAAATTTATAATTAAATTTATTAGTTAATTTATTTATAATAAATTGTAGTGTTGAAGCTAATTGTATATCAATGTTTTTTATAACTGAATTTATACCAGATGTGATTGTTCTGAAAGAAATAGGTTTTTTGTGTAGTTTAGGAATTATATAGAACTTTGGTATGTTTGGATTTTTGTAGTGATTATAAATTTTTAGTGAATTTTCAACGTTTTTGATGTCTTTTTTGATTTTTGTGGCTGTAGTTCTAGCAAAAGTGTATTTATGATTATTATCAATTTCCTTTTTTAGTATATCGTGGTATAGATTTTTACAAATTATAGGTAAGTTATTGGAACATTTATCTATAGGAGTGATAATAAAGTCCTTCTGTAATTTAATTATATTTTCTTTAAAAGAAGGAATATCTGAATTAGGTTTTGTGTATTTAAGTGTATTATTATAATAATTTATAATTTCCTTTTTAATATTATGTTTCCATTCCAGAAAAGTAAATTCTGGAATACTGTATTTTATACTAGTTTTATTTATGAAAATATCTATATCTTTTAATATAGATTTAATTGTATTATTATAATTGTGTTTAATTTGAGGTATATATTTATACCCTTTATTTAAAATATACTGATATTCTGGATTTAAAAAAGAAAAATTGCTAGTTAATATATGACCTGAGAACTTATATCTATCAATATAGTTGTTGCAATTACATTTAATTTTTTTTTAAATTTGCTAAATTATCAATAAATTGGTTATAATTGCAAACTAAATTACCTATATTTTTGTTGTATCTCCAGATTGTTTTGAAATTTAAATTTTTTATAGGGAAAAGATTATTAATGTTTTGGTTATTAAAAATATCATTAAACTTAATATGATTAAATAAATTGTTATTAAATTTAATGATAATATTAATGTTATTAGTAGATTGTTTAATTTTTCTGTATTTAAAGATGTCGTGTGTGATATCTATTAATCTGTTAGTCAGATTATGAATTTTAATATATTCTATGAGTTTGATAAATTTATTATTATTTAGTTTAAATAATGTTTTAATAAATTTATCGATGAAGTTGTTAGTATACATTTGTTTTGGGTCCAGTAATTCTTCAAATTCAATGTAACCTAATTTATTGGTAGTTTTACCTCTAGTTTTATTAGGTTTAGTTTTAAATTCATTTTTTTTTTGTATTTGCAGCTGATTTCATAAGTTGAAATTTGTTCTGTTTGTGGTTTGTATGTGTAGTTTAATTCGTCATTAAGACCATAGGGGAATAATGTGTTGTGTTTATAAATGTAGTTGTTTTCTAATAATAGTCGTTGTTTTTTGTTTTGACATATGTCTAGTATTTCTATCTTAAAGTTGTTAAAAGTATGTAATTGATTGTGTTCTTTCATATATATATTACCAATTGATTTTTTAGCGTGGTTTCTATGTAGGTTTATTCGTATATTTAATGGATTACACGTTTGTCCTATATATGATAATTGACAAATTTGGCATGTTAATTTATAAATAGTATTTACTAATTTACAACTAGTCGTTTGAAATGTGTCATGGTTCTTAAGAGAGGGACAAGTTTGACAATTCTTTCTTAGGCAATTCTTAGCGAGTTTAAATTAACATAAAAGAAGTGCTAACCCTAATATGCTCGTAGTTTTTTTTAGTTTTTTAGTTTGTTATTCAATTGAGAAATTTTTTTTTAAATATATTTATCTTAATTGTTTTTGTGGTGATAAAATTTGTAATAAAATGAATAATTAATCTATAAAAATATAGATATTACTGTTTGTTATCTGTTATATTTTTAAGAATAACTAATAAAAACATCTTTAAACTATCTAAACACTGAAAAAAACAAAAGTTCTGAAGTTATTTTTTCTAAAATTACTTTTATAATTTACTTTTTCATAATCAAACAATAAAAGATAATTATAATCTGTATGGAGTTTTATTTATATTAGAATATCTAATATATAATTAAATTTGTATATTATATTATATATAAAAATATATCATAGAGCAAGCTCATATGAATTAATATAGTGTAAAAACTATATAATAAAAATATAACAGTGATTCTATATTTAAAGCTTAATGAGCAAACTGATAAGAATGATAAATCATATCAAGTAGATTTGGTTAGATTAGCAAGCTAAATCTAAATTAGTTATAAAAATAAATAGTTGTATAGTTTTATAGTTAAGTATTTTATTAAAATTATCTTCATAAATTTGATTATTTAATTTCAAATTATAAAATTTGTAAAGTGTTATTATTTAGTATAGATAGAGAGAAAAAAAAATCCTTTACTTCTAAACATCATCTAGTTAATTATATATTTATAATTAATAACAATAAAATTTAACAACGTAACGTCTTTTGTATCGGCTTTTACACGTCATTTAGACATACTCTAATCCTATATATAGAATAATAGAAGCGAGAATATATATGATAGTTAGAAAAAAGAGAGAAAGACAGAACCATGCACTTTTAATCAAACTAATAATAAGAAAACAAAAAGTTTTGTAAAGAAGGTAGATAAGGTTGTTAGTATATATATATATATTTTTATAATTTTATATTTTATCCTTTTTTTTTTTTTTAAATGATTTTTTTAAATTTTTTTATTTTAAAATATGAATATAAATAGTTGTATTTAGTAATATATCTATATTATTAATTAACTTTTGTTATAAGTTTGGTTATTATGTTTTGAAACCCTAATGGTAGACCAGACATATACAAAAAAAAATTTAAATTTGGAGTAATTATTGAAAAAAGAGATCTGCTGAACCGGGACTTCTCAAATAGAAATTCAGCGGCGTTTCATCCCTTCTCTATTACGTCATAGATCTCTTTTCAACCGTATTTTATGTGTTAATATAAAGTTAATTCAGTGAAACATTTATATGAACAGATATAACAAATTCCATTAACAAGTTCCAACCGTGACCTACCTTGCCCGCGGCGTCCTCAACTGTAAACATCTATTTCTGGATGACACATGTTGTGGGAAGGGGGGTGGGGGACTAAATTAGACCGTTTGTTTTGAAGTTTTAGAACGAAAAGATATTCAAAGAAGAGAGAAAAGTTAGTTAATGGAAGAAAACCAAACTTTATAATCTTTACAGCTAGTTATATTAAAATAACTGATTCAACACTTATTCATCTTTCAATATTCCTTTAAAAAGGCAAATTATTAGAGTTTAATAAAGCTATTAAATGTGAAAATTCACTTTTATTTAATTTCCATTTTCCTCCCCAGAAATTGGAGATTAAACCAAATGAATTTTATACAATATTACTTTAAACATCTTGTGAAAAAATCTTCAAATCAGCTATTTAATTTAAGTTTAACTAATTGTTAAAGAATATAAATTTGTATTATTTATTATTAAGAGAAATTATAGAAAGTTGATTTAATAAATGGATATTTCCATTTATTTTTTTTTAAGTATTTTATAATAGATATACTGTTGAAATATTTTACTTGTCTGATACTAAATTTGTTTTTAATAAATTCCATGTTCAAATTTTTAACATCTTCTATGAAATTTTCTAATATATTATTTATTCTATAAAATCTTAGAAACTGTCCAAAGTATATACCTTTACAACAATTTAATGATATATTAGAATTCATATTACAGTATTTTATAATATTGAAATTATAATTACTTTTTTTATTATAAATTTTAATAGCATTGTTTGTAAGGTCTATATTTAGGTCTAAAAAGTTAACTTTTTTGTTTCTATAAATTTTTTCATTGTTCTTAAGTTTCAAGTATTTAGGATAAATTTTAGGTATTAAGTTTTTGAACTGAGGATTATTAAATATTATAATGTAATCTACATAACGGAACATTTGCCAGTTAACATTATTTTGTAGAAAGTATTCTCTTTCGTACCAGAATAATATTAAATTTGCTAATAAAGGACTAGAAGATGTTCCCATGGGAACGCCTTCTGATTGAATATATATTTTATTTTTAAATTCTATATAGTTAAAATTTAAAAATGTTTCCAGTAGGGTTTTTGCTGTTTTAAGATCTAATTTAATTGTTTTGTATCTGTTATGAATAATTTTAATGTGGAAAGTTTTGTCATTGATGATTTCGTTAAATAAATTGGTTATTTTATTATTTAGATCTCTTAAATTTATTTTAGAATATAGGTCCTCAAAGTCAAATGTGTGTACTGTTTCAATGTTTGTCCAATTGTTCATTAAATAGTTAATGATTTTTTTATTTGAGTCGATAAATTTATAATTAAATTTATTAGTTAATTTATTTATAATAAATTGTAGTGTTGAAGCTAATTGTATATCAATGTTTTTTATAACTGAATTTATACCAGATGTGATTGTTCTGAAAGAAATAGGTTTTTTGTGTAGTTTAGGAATTATATAGAACTTTGGTATGTTTGGATTTTTGTAGTGATTATAAATTTTTAGTGAATTTTCAACGTTTTTGATGTCTTTTTTGATTTTTGTGGCTGTAGTTCTAGCAAAAGTGTATTTATGATTATTATCAATTTCCTTTTTTAGTATATCGTGGTATAGATTTTTACAAATTATAGGTAAGTTATTGGAACATTTATCTATAGGAGTGATAATAAAGTCCTTCTGTAATTTAATTATATTTTCTTTAAAAGAAGGAATATCTGAATTAGGTTTTGTGTATTTAAGTGTATTATTATAATAATTTATAATTTCCTTTTTAATATTATGTTTCCATTCCAGAAAAGTAAATTCTGGAATACTGTATTTTATACTAGTTTTATTTATGAAAATATCTATATCTTTTAATATAGATTTAATTGTATTATTATAATTGTGTTTAATTTGAGGTATATATTTATACCCTTTATTTAAAATATCCTGATATTCTGGATTTAAAAAAGAAAAATTGCTAGTTAATATATGACCTGAGAACTTATATCTATCAATATAGTTGTTGCAATTACATTTAATTTTTTTAAAATTTGCTAAATTATCAATAAATTGGTTATAATTGCAAACTAAATTACCTATATTTTTGTTGTATCTCCAGATTGTTTTGAAATTTAAATTTTTTATAGGGAAAAGATTATTAATGTTTTGGTTATTAAAAATATCATTAAACTTAATATGATTAAATAAATTGTTATTAAATTTAATGATAATATTAATGTTATTAGTAGATTGTTTAATTTTTCTGTATTTAAAGATGTCGTGTGTGATAAATTAGGTTACATTGAATTTGAAGAATTACTGGACCCAAAACAAATGTATACTAACAACTTCATCGATAAATTTATTAAAACATTATTTAAACTAAATAATAATAAATTTATCAAACTCATAGAATATATTAAAATTCATAATCTGACTAACAGATTAATAGATATCACACACGACATCTTTAAATACAGAAAAATTAAACAATCTACTAATAACATTAATATTATCATTAAATTTAATAACAATTTATTTAATCATATTAAGTTTAATGATATTTTTAATAACCAAAACATTAATAATCTTTTCCCTATAAAAAATTTAAATTTCAAAACAATCTGGAGATACAACAAAAATATAGGTAATTTAGTTTGCAATTATAACCAATTTATTGATAATTTAGCAAATTTTAAAAAAATTAAATGTAATTGCAACAACTATATTGATAGATATAAGTTCTCAGGTCATATATTAACTAGCAATTTTTCTTTTTTAAATCCAGAATATCAGGATATTTTAAATAAAGGGTATAAATATATACCTCAAATTAAACACAATTATAATAATACAATTAAATCTATATTAAAAGATATAGATATTTTCATAAATAAAACTAGTATAAAATACAGTATTCCAGAATTTACTTTTCTGGAATGGAAACATAATATTAAAAAGGAAATTATAAATTATTATAATAATACACTTAAATACACAAAACCTAATTCAGATATTCCTTCTTTTAAAGAAAATATAATTAAATTACAGAAGGACTTTATTATCACTCCTATAGATAAATGTTCCAATAACTTACCTATAATTTGTAAAAATCTATACCACGATATACTAAAAAAGGAAATTGATAATAATCATAAATACACTTTTGCTAGAACTACAGCCACAAAAATCAAAAAAGACATCAAAAACGTTGAAAATTCACTAAAAATTTATAATCACTACAAAAATCCAAACATACCAAAGTTCTATATAATTCCTAAACTACACAAAAAACCTATTTCTTTCAGAACAATCACATCTGGTATAAATTCAGTTATAAAAAACATTGATATACAATTAGCTTCAACACTACAATTTATTATAAATAAATTAACTAATAAATTTAATTATAAATTTATCGACTCAAATAAAAAAATCATTAACTATTTAATGAACAATTGGACAAACATTGAAACAGTACACACATTTGACTTTGAGGACCTATATTCTAAAATAAATTTAAGAGATCTAAATAATAAAATAACCAATTTATTTAACGAAATCATCAATGACAAAACTTTCCACATTAAAATTATTCATAACAGATATAAAACAATTAAATTAGATCTTAAAACAGCAAAAACCCTACTGGAAACATTTTTAAATTTTAACTATATAGAATTTAAAAATAAAATATATATTCAATCAGAAGGCGTTCCCATGGGAACATCTTCTAGTCCTTTATTAGCAAATTTAATATTATTCTGGTACGAAAGAGAATACTTTCTACAAAATAATGTTAACTGGCAAATGTTCCGTTATGTAGATGACATTATAATATTTAATATTCCTCAGTTCAAAAACTTAATACCTAAAATTTATCCTAAATACTTGAAACTTAAGAACAATGAAAAAATTTATAGAAACAAAAAAGTTAACTTTTTAGACCTAAATATAGACCTTACAAACAATGCTATTAAAATTTATAATAAAAAAAGTAATTATAATTTCAATATTATAAAATACTGTAATATGAATTCTAATATATCATTAAATTGTTGTAAAGGTATATACTTTGGACAGTTTCTAAGATTTTATAGAATAAATAATATATTAGAAAATTTCATAGAAGATGTTAAAAATTTGAACATGGAATTTATTAAAAACAAATTTAGTATCAGACAAGTAAAATATTTCAACAGTATATCTATTATAAAATACTTAAAAAAAAATAAATGGAAATATCCATTTATTAAATCAACTTTCTATAATTTCTCTTAATAATAAATAATACAAATTTATATTCTTTAACAATTAGTTAAACTTAAATTAAATAGCTGATTTGAAGATTTTTTCACAAGATGTTTAAAGTAATATTGTATAAAATTCATTTGGTTTAATCTCCAATTTCTGGGGAGGAAAATGGAAATTAAATAAAAGTGAATTTTCACATTTAATAGCTTTATTAAACTCTAATAATTTGCCTTTTTAAAGGAATATTGAAAGATGAATAAGTGTTGAATCAGTTATTTTAATATAACTAGCTGTAAAGATTATAAAGTTTGGTTTTCTTCCATTAACTAACTTTTCTCTCTTCTTTGAATATCTTTTCGTTCTAAAACTTCAAAACAAACGGTCTAATTTAGTCCCCCACCCCCCTTCCCACAACATGTGTCATCCAGAAATAGATGTTTACAGTTGAGGACGCCGCGGGCAAGGTAGGTCACGGTTGGAACTTGTTAATGGAATTTGTTATATCTGTTCATATAAATGTTTCACTGAATTAACTTTATATTAACACATAAAATACGGTTGAAAAGAGATCTATGACGTAATAGAGAAGGGATGAAACGCCGCTGAATTTCTATTTGAGAAGTCCCGGTTCAGCAGATCTCTTTTTTCAATAATTACTCCAAATTTAAATTTTTTTTTTGTATATGTCTGGTCTACCATTAGGGTTTCAAAACATAATAACCAAACTTATAACAAAAGTTAATTAATAATATAGATATATTACTAAATACAACTATTTATATTCATATTTTAAAATAAAAAAATTTTAAAAAATCATTAAAAAAAAAAAAAAAGGATAAAATATAAAATTATAAAAATATATATATATATACTAACAACCTTATCTACCTTCTTTACAAAACTTTTTGTTTTCTTATTATTAGTTTGATTAAAAGTGCATGGTTCTGTCTTTCTCTCTTTTTTCTAACTATCATATATATTCTCACTTCTATTATTCTATATATAGGATTAGAGTATGTCTAAATGACGTGTAAAAGCCGATACAAAAGACGTTACGTTGTTAAATTTTATTGTTATTAATTATAAATATATAATTAACTAGATGATGTTTAGAAGTAAAGGAATTTTTTTTTCTCTCTATCTATACTAAATAATAACATTTTACAAATTTTATAATTTGAAATTAAATAATCAAATTTATGAAGATAATTTTAATAAAATACTTAACTATAAAACTATACAACTATTTATTTTTATAACTAATTTAGATTTAGCTTGCTAATCTAACCAAATCTACTTGATATGATTTATCATTCTTATCAGTTTGCTCATTAAGCTTTAAATGTAGAATCACTGTTATATTTTTATTATATAGTTTTTACACTATATATATATATATATATTCCAATATAATAGCTAATTCTATAAACAACGATTGTATTATAATGTAAAAAAAAGAAAAAATTTAAAATATATTTGTCATGAACGTCGTTTGAGAGAATTTTTAATTATAAAGTAAAATAACTAGAGAATAAAACTTATCACAGAAAATGGAAAACTTTTAGAAGCCACAAACTTTAATAAAAGATGTTTTAAAACTTTCGAGAAATAAAAGTTTCGGAATGTTAGAAAATTTAAAATTTTCTTTTGTGAAATCTCTTTGAGAGTGAAAATAATTGTAAATCATAGAGGAGCTTGAGCGCTCGTTTTATAAGGAGGTAGTAGGGAATTTATAAAACAGTAATATTTATTGAATTTTTGTATCATAAAGGTAAATTTATTGTCTGAATCCCGATATACATGCTTGAAGGTACAACTTCCTTAAGTTTTGTCCATGAGTGTATCTTTCAGAGTTATTGTCTGAATCCCAATATATATATATATACATGCTAAAACATACAACTTCCTTAAGTTTTGTCCATGAGTGTATCTTTCAGAGTTATTGTGTGAATCCCGATACACATGCTAAAAGGTACAACTTCCTTAAGTTTTGTCCATGAGTGTATCTTTCAGAGTTATTGTCTGAATCCCGATACACATGCTAAAAGGTACAACTTCCTTAAGTTTTGTCCATGAGTGTATCTTTCAGAGTTATTGTCTGAATCCCGATATACATGCTAAAAGGTACAACTTCCTTAAGTTTTGTCCATGAGTGTATCTTTCAGAGTTATTGTCTGAATCCCGATATACATGCTAAAAGGTACAACTTCCTTAAGTTTTGTCCATGAGTGTATCTTTCAGAGTTATTGTCTGAATCCCGATATACATGCTAAAAGGTACAACTTCCTTAAGTTTTGTCCATGAGTGTATATTTCAGAGTTATTGTCTGAATCCCGATATACATGCTAAAAGGTACAACTTCCTTAAGTTTTGTCCATGAGTGTATCTTTCAGAGTTATTGTCTGAATCCCGATATACATGCTAAAAGGTACAACTTCCTTAAGTTTTGTCCATGAGTGTATCTTTCAGAGTTATTGTCTGAATCCCGATATACATGCTAAAAGGTACAACTTCCTTAAGTTTTGTCCATGAGTGTATCTTTCAGAGTTATTGTCTGAATCCCGATATACATGCTAAAAGGTACAACTTCCTTAAGTTTTGTCCATGAGTGTATCTTTCAGAGTTATTGTCTGAATCCCGATATACATGCTAAAAGGTACAACTTCCTTAAGTTTTGTCCATGAGTGTATCTTTCAGAGTTATTGTCTGAATCCCGATATACATGCTAAAAGGTACAACTTCCTTAAGTTTTGTCCATGAGTGTATCTTTCAGAGTTATTGTCTGAATCCCGATATACATGCTAAAAGGTACAACTTTCTTAAGTGTTGTCCATGAGTGTATCTTTCAGAGTTATTGTCTGAATCCCGATATACATGCTAAAAGGTACAACTTTCTTAAGTGTTGTCCATGAGTGTATCTTTCAGAGTTATTGTCTGAATCCTGATATACATGCTAAAAGGTACAACTTCCTTAAGTTTTGTCCATGAGTGTATCTTTCAGAGTTATTGTCTGAATCCTGATATACATGCTAAAAGGTACAACTTCCTTAAGTTTTGTCCATGAGTGTATCTTTCAGAGTTATTGTCTGAATCCTGATATACATGCTAAAAGGCACAAATTCCTTAAGTTTTGTCCATGAGTGTATCTTTCAGAGTTATTGTCTGAATCCCGATATACATGCTAAAAGGTACAGCTTCCTTAAGTTTTGCCCATGAGTGTATCTTTCAGAGTTATTGTCTGAATCCCGATATACATGCTAAAAGGTACAACTTCCTTAAGTTTTGTCCATGAGTGTATCGTTCAGAGTTATTGTCTGAATCCTGATATACATGCTAAAAGGTACAGCTTCCTTAAGTTTTGTCCATGAGTGTATCTTTCAGAGTTATTGTCTGAATCCTGATATACATGCTAAAAGGTACAGCTTCCTTAAGTTTTGTCCATGAGTGTATCTTTCAGAGTTATTGTCTGAATCCTGATATACATGCTAAAAGGTACAGCTTCCTTAAGTTTTGTCCATGAGTGTATCTTTCAGAGTTATTGTCTGAATCCTGATATACATGCTAAAAGGTACAGCTTCCTTAAGTTTTGTCCATGAGTGTATCTTTCAGAGTTATTGTCTGAATCCTGATATACATGCTAAAAGGTACAGCTTCCTTAAGTTTTGTCCATGAGTGTATCTTTCAGAGTTATTGTCTGAATCCTGATATACATGCTAAAAGGTACAGCTTCCTTAAGTTTTGTCCATGAGTGTATCTTTCAGAGTTATTGTCTGAATCCTGATATACATGCTAAAAGGTACAGCTTCCTTAAGTTTTGTCCATGAGTGTATCTTTCAGAGTTATTGTCTGAATCCTGATATACATGCTAAAAGGTACAGCTTCCTTAAGTTTTGTCCATGAGTGTATCTTTCAGAGTTATTGTCTGAATCCTGATATACATGCTAAAAGGTACAACTTCCTTAAGTTTTGTCCATGAGTGTATCTTTCAGAGTTATTGTCTGAATCCTGATATACATGCTAAAAGGTACAACTTCCTTAAGTTTTGTCCATGAGTGTATCTTTCAGAGTTATTGTCTGAATCCTGATATACATGCTAAAAGGTACAACTTCCTTAAGTTTTGTCCATGAGTGTATCTTTCAGAGTTATTGTCTGAATCCTGATATACATGCTAAAAGGTACAACTTCCTTAAGTTTTGTCCATGAGTGTATCTTTCAGAGTTATTGTCTGAATCCTGATATACATGCTAAAAGGTACAACTTCCTTAAGTTTTGTCCATGAGTGTATCTTTCAGAGTTATTGTCTGAATCCTGATATACATGCTAAAAGGTACAACTTCCTTAAGTTTTGTCCATGAGTGTATCTTTCAGAGTTATTGTCTGAATCCTGATATACATGCTAAAAGGTACAACTTCCTTAAGTTTTGTCCATGAGTGTATCTTTCAGAGTTATTGTCTGAATCCTGATATACATGCTAAAAGGTACAACTTCCTTAAGTTTTGTCCATGAGTGTATCTTTCAGAGTTATTGTCTGAATCCTGATATACATGCTAAAAGGTACAACTTCCTTAAGTTTTGTCCATGAGTGTATCTTTCAGAGTTATTGTCTGAATCCTGATATACATGCTAAAAGGTACAACTTCCTTAAGTTTTGTCCATGAGTGTATCTTTCAGAGTTATTGTCTGAATCCTGATATACATGCTAAAAGGTACAACTTCCTTAAGTTTTGTCCATGAGTGTATCTTTCAGAGTTATTGTCTGAATCCTGATATACATGCTAAAAGGTACAACTTCCTTAAGTTTTGTCCATGAGTGTATCTTTCAGAGTTATTGTCTGAATCCTGATATACATGCTAAAAGGTACAACTTCCTTAAGTTTTGTCCATGAGTGTATCTTTCAGAGTTATTGTCTGAATCCTGATATACATGCTAAAAGGTACAACTTCCTTAAGTTTTGTCCATGAGTGTATCTTTCAGAGTTATTGTCTGAATCCCGATATACATGCTAAAAGGTACAACTTCCTTAAGTTTTGTCCATGAGTGTATCTTTCAGAGTTATTGTCTGAATCCCGATATACATGCTAAAAGGTACAACTTCCTTAAGTTTTGTCCATGAGTGTATCTTTCAGAGTTATTGTCTGAATCCCGATATACATGCTAAAAGGTACAACTTCCTTAAGTTTTGTCCATGAGTGTATCTTTCAGAGTTATTGTCTGAATCCCGATATACATGCTAAAAGGTACAACTTCCTTAAGTTTTGTCCATGAGTGTATCTTTCAGAGTTATTGTCTGAATCCCGATATACATGCTAAAAGGTACAACTTCCTTAAGTTTTGTCCATGAGTGTATCTTTCAGAGTTATTGTCTGAATCCCGATATACATGCTAAAAGGTACAACTTCCTTAAGTTTTGTCCATGAGTGTATCTTTCAGAGTTATTGTCTGAATCCCGATATACATGCTAAAAGGTACAACTTCCTTAAGTTTTGTTCATGAATGGACTTGTGTCTGTTGTTAGCATTCTAAAAAAACGAATATTTAATTTGTCCATCTCAAATTTCAAATATAACAACGTTACAATGTATGTTTGAATTGCACAATGCCATGATAAAAATTCCAACGCAACAAAATATGGACGAAGATAAAATTCCAGGCAGGTTACCTCGTTAGCCTTTATTTCAGTAATTGGACCACGTGATACGGGGTAATTAACCTGCAGTAGCTAATTTAATTAAATAAAACCCTAAAATGTGTGTGTTTTTATAATTATAATTAATGAGGTGAGAGATATTATCATAGAAGCTATACAGTCTGGAAAGTTGGGGCTCCAATATTGAATTGTAGATAAATATATTTCATATTCACAGCGTGGAAAGAATAATGAAGGGCTTCTATAAACATGGAATTCACATTTTCTATCAATATTTGAACCAAACAGCAATAATACAAAGCAATAACGCGCCATCTATATATCGGCTGTGGAAACATCAAGGTACGAATGTCTATCTTACACTTAAAGCTTATGTCCATAGTTTACTTTAATACCATTTCTAAGATTGGGGGGAGAAGTCCGACCACACCTCCCTGCGGTCCCCCCTGGACCCTTGGAATAATTTATTAAAAAGGCACAACTTCAGCAAAATTGAATGTACAAAGGTACACACGCCTTTTGTGAACATTTTATAAGAGACGCGTCTTCTATAAATATCGATTTATAAAAGGGCCATTGTCTTCTTTAACCAATTATGAAAAAGACACGGCTTTAGTCAACAACAAATGGATAAAGGTACACACCGCGTTAACATTCTAAAAGAGATTTGTATTCTGTGGAATGTAATGACTTTTGTTGAAGTAAACTTGAAACAATTGCAAACTGTCTGTTGAACTTTGGAAGATGAGTGATTATGTTTGCCATCCACTCCTGCTGTACAATGTTCGGAAACCACTGCAATTATAGAAGTACTGTAAACAGGGATGTCAATTAATGGTTCTGCTGATTACACTTTAATTACCGCCATTCCTAATTACAGCGGTAGGACTTTCTTGATTTCCGATCTTTTGTTCTTGGTCTTCCCGTCCTTGTTTCAACTATTATTCTTAGACTTGTTCCATTCCTTGTCTTGTTTACTCTTCTTTCTGAACCTTGTTCTTCCTTGTCTTTGTTCACTCTGCTTCTGATTCTTGTTCTTCTTTGTTTCCTCTTCTTTCTGTTCCTTGTTCTTCTTTGTCTTTGTTTACTCTTCTTTCTGAACCTTGTTCCATTCCTTGTCTTTGTTTACTCTTCGTTCTGATCCTTGTTCTTCTTTGTTTACTCTTCTTTCTGATCCTTGTTCTTCTTTGTTTACTCTTCTTTCTGAACCTTGTTCTTCTTTGTCTTTGTTTACTCTTCTTTCTGATCCTTGTTCTTCTTTGTCTTTGTTTACTCTTCTTTCTGATTCTTGTTCTTCTTTGTCTTTGTTTACTCTTCTTTCTGATTCTTGTTATTTCTTGTCTTTGTTTACTCTTCTTTCTGATTCTTGTTCCCTTTCTTGTCTTTGTTTATTTATCTTTCTAATTCTTGTTCTCTTTCTTGTCTTTGTTTACTCTTCTTTCTGATCCTTGTTCCCTTCCTTCTCTGTGTTTCCTCTTCTTTCTGATCCTTGTTCTTCTTTGTTTACTCTTCTTTCTGATCCTTGTTCCATTCCTTGTCTTTGTTTACTTTTCTTTCTGATCCTTGTTCTTCTTTGTTTCCCTTCTTTCTGATCCTTGTTCCATTCCTTGTCTTTGTTTCCTCTTCTTTCTGATTCTTGTTCCCTTTTTTGTCTTTGTTTACTCTTCTTTCTGATCCTTGTTTCCTTCCTTCTCTTTGTTTACTCTACTTTCTGATCCTTGTTCCATTCCTTTGTTTCCTCTTCTTTCTGATTCTTGTTCCCTTTCTTGTCTTTGTTTGCTCTACGTTCCGATCCTTGTTCCCTTCCTTGTCTTTGTTTACCTTTCGTTCTGGAGCGTTGTTTCCAATTTTTCAATTTAGGTTCTGAAACTTATCTTGTACACGGGTATTTATCAAACTGTTAAAGAACAACATGTTTCATCCTATTATATCGCTAAAACACAAAATTTCAAACTTCACATTACTTCTACTGGCGGGACTCCTACAAAAGGAAACATTTCTCAATTTTGTTCTAGGTATTTTCGCTATTTTCCTTCTTCATTAATCATTTCTCGTTTCTGAAAACCCGCTTTCCTTTTATTAACATTTTAAAACAACTAACAAACGTATAGTTTCGAGTTGGATCACCCTTCTGTAGGTGAATATACAGACATTAGGTTTCAAAACCGCTTGTTTTACTACTACAATGTCCACTGTTATCCAAATCAAAAGTTTCCGTTTAAAGGATGTTTCAAAATGTAAATAAAGACATTTTTTGTGTTTGCAGAAACGTCAAATAATTAGATAAAGAAGGACTTCCTGCAATAGGTATAAATAGCTTCGTTCTCTCTCTTTATTTTTAATTCAATATTATTTATTCTCTCTGTTTATTTTGTATTTAACATTACTCCCTATTATTCCCATACCTGGACACTTCATTTTCCCGTTTATCATTACTCTTCACAATTCATCCTTTCATTCTTCATCCCTAAGGTTGGAAATAGTCGTTTTTTTCTCCTTGAATAAATTTCGATTTTTCGTTCAAAAGAAACATTTGCGGTATAATTTTTAAACTTCTGTAGCGGCTCTCCCAAATATTAACTCTTCATATTTTCATTATAAGTTTTAATTTGTTTAATACCTATTTAATTCAAATATTAAAATTATATAAATTAACATTAATATCATATTATTTGTTGTCATATTAATATAATAAAATAATTATACATCATATAAAATATTTATCTATAATACACTGCGTGACATTGAAAATGGAACACCAAGAAATAGTGGCCAGAAAGTGATGAAACTCGGCAGAAAGAGAGAGACAGGGACGAACAATAAGTAATCTTTATTTCAAAATGATAGTCATAATACAGAGCGAGAACGGCGTCGGCTTAGTAGCAAGTAGGACCACCGCGGACGGCGATGCACGCAGCAACACGTCTAGGTAGAGAGTCAATCAGAGTACGGATGGCGTCCTGAGGGATGGCTCTCCATTCCCTCTCAACTATTTGCCACAGTTCGTTTTCTGAACGCGGCTGTGGCAAGGCATGCAAACGGCGTCCAATGATGTCCCAGACGTGCTCGATTGGTGAGAGATCAGGAGAGTACGGTGGCCAGGGAAGCATCTGTACATCTTGCAGAGCTTGTTGGCTAATGCGAGCAGTGTGCGGTCGGACGTTATCCTGTTGATAAAGGGCATTGGGTACCCCTTGAAGGTAGGGGAGTGTCACCGGTCGCAGCACATCATCAACGTATCGTTGGGCCGTCATAGTGCCCTGAATACGAAGTAAAGGTGACCTGGAATCATACGCGATTGCGCCCCAAACCATGAATCCACGTTGTCGCACGGTGGGGCGTTCCACAATTGCTGACGGATTGGACCTCTCTCCACGTCGACGCCACACGCGTACACGGCGACTATCACTGGACAAGCAGAAACGCGACTCATCTGAGAACACGACCCTGTGCCATTCCGTCATCCACGTCGATCTAGCCCGGCACCATTCCAAACGTCGGCGCCTATTCGGTGGGGTCAATGGCAGTCTTCTTAGCGGACGGCATGAGTGCAAGCCATTAGCAACCAATTGACGAGAAATGGTTCTGGTCGAGATGGAATGATCTAGGGTGTCTTGCACATGTTGCAGGATGGCGGTACAAGTGGCTTGTGGGGCCGCCACTGCTTGTCGAAGGATACGCCGATCCACACGTGCTGACGTCACTCTGGTTGTACCGACATTCCTATAAATTGCCACATTTCATTTTTCCAACCATCGTCTCCACAGTCGGTGCACCGTGGACGCATCAAGGTGTGTATCAGCTGCGATTTGACGTATGGACCAACCTGCCCTTTTCAGTCCGATCACCATGCCCCTCGTAAAAGCGTCTGTCTGCTTGAACTGCCTCCGTTTACGATGACCTGGCATTCTCTGTTATTACACGTATCTTTTGAAACAAGAACAAAATATCTACCATGATTTTCCTTGAAGAAATAACGACCACGAATACTGTCCTTTCTGCAAGTTCCTTCCCTTATATCTTACTCCATGTGCGCACGAGAGCTGCGCATTTTACATCATTTGCATAACTCGGTTAGGCGCGTCTACCCTGAAATTTGCATAATTTTCTGGCCACTATTTCTTGGTGTTCCATTTTCAATGTCACGCAGTGTATATCAAACACATATATCTAACATTTTATAATCTAGAAATTATATTTGACCACACACACAGACACACAAAAAGAACACCAACATGTAGTATACAACAATACTTCTGATAATTTGTATTAACTAAATGTAATTAAAAGTTGATTTTACAATAAATAATTTGTTATCTGACTACGCCTAGAATTCCATGCCGCCCATACTTCGTTTTACAATCATAAGCCGTATTATATTGTATTATATTTAACCTTATATTCAACCTTGTTTATATGAACAATGAAATCAAGTAGTTTCAATATCTCACTTCCTCCTTCTTCCATAAAATCCCAACCTACATACACATTCCTGTATAAATTTAGCTACTATCAGCAACACATAGTCGCCAAAGTCGGGTTTAACATGTTCGCTGGATACTAAGAACCCCTAGTTTCTAAGTTTTCCCCCACAGGACCTTTTGTTATTGAGGTTTATATGGAGAATTTCCATCTAAATTATATTTGGCTATTTATAACACTCTTTTATAGCGGAGATAAATCAGTTAGGATCGGCTGTAAAGATTTAGATAAAGTTTGAACGGGTGCAATGACTTTCTTAGAGTTGAGAGTTTCTAATAAATAATATATGGATTATTCATGTTGCTTGACAATGTAACTTTTGGTATAAAACAACCAGTCCTTTTACAACGTTCACAAAGCAGTAAGTATAAAATAGAATTTGAAGTTTTCTCCTCCACTACATTTTATTTTTTTATTTATTGTTACAAAAGCACGAAGTCCAAAGGACTATTGTGCTGTGCTAGTATTATTTACATATATATGATTAATTATTTACACGATGGATTAGTAGTGTTTTGTAAATTATTGTACAAATAGTTCTAAACTTAACAAAGTTCTCATAAGATTGAGTATATACACAAACATGACAATTTAGTAAAATGTTTCAAAGTATTTGCATACAATTTGATTAGTCTTCCACTACATGATGGTGATTGATCATCGTGAGGATATCGTTGTAAGCTGGCAATGAGAGAGGAGAATCTGACTGGTGTCTTAATAGAGACTTTGTGTGTATATGTGTTTATGTAGATGGAAATCTTGCCGGGAGGAAATTTATCTAAAGAGACAAGGGTCGCCTCTCCCGTCAAAACAGACGCCTAAAACCAGACGCCATCCACTGACCGTCGCCGCAATTAGCGGCCTCGGGTCGGTGACAAAGCCACAACAAGTTTGCCAAAGCTGGTGTTGACGGGAGAGGCGACCCTTGTCTCTTTAGATGTGTTTATGTGTGTGTATTTGTGTAGCATGTGAACAGATAAACATATTTTAATTCAAATAATTTGTTATTCAAATATCATTTGGAAGGATTCCTTCAGAAATAATTGGTATTTTTCAAAACGTCAATTTTATATATTTATTTTGTGATACTAATAACTTTATAATCACGAAATTCAAGTACATTTTCAATTTTCGGGACAATTTTACATTGTATTTTGGTGTTATATTCAATCATATATAATAATTTTATCTCATATTTTAAATATTATTTTATATCCTTTTTGTGTGCATGTGTGTGTATGTGTGTGCATGAGTGTGAATTTTTGCGTGTATGTGTGTGTGTGTAAAACAACATGGACGCTGTTCACGGTTCATCGGTTCAAAAAATCACATTAATAGGTACCGCTCAGCAAGAGCAACCTTCTTCTTCTTTCTTATCTCAAAGCCATGATAATCATGGTGGGTAGTTAGCGACTGCTTTTACTGTAAGCGCATCACATGTCTACACATGTGAAAAGCAGTTCGACTTTGCACTTAAAAATGTGCCAGAGCCCCGTTTGGTTACTTGCACTCGCTGGTGGGGCTGGACTTTTGCAAGAATCGGGGGCCATTGGAGCATTTTTTTTTTAAACAGAAAAAAATTGTCCAATGCGGGAATCGAACCCAGGTCGTAGTGGTCGAAAACCAAACGGTTTGACCAGCCTTCCACCGACCCCTACAAGAGCAACCTAGTTCATGACAATTGAAACAGTGAATAATATATGAAGGTTGTTCACTTATTAAACAAAATGTTAACGCGGGATTCAATTCCGGTTCATGACTGTCGGGAATCGAGGGTGTTGCCCACTCGTCTTGTCTTTTATTCGCACGCAGTTCACCTATAACCAAAATACCGGTGTTGAAAATTTTACAATACCACTTTGGTTCCTACCAAATAATTGTTGAACAGGTAGTTTCTGGATATTCCATTGAGGTGATGTTTGCTTTCTCCATCTAAAACACTATTTGTCAACTAAACACCGTCATGTCCCAGAATAGTATCTTGAGATACCTTCATGATAAATCCAGACAATCCTGTACGTGTTTCAGGCTGTTGGCTCTTGACAGAATGGTGCAAACATTCAACCGACCAATAAGAATATACTCTTCTAATTTATCCTTGGTGAATCGCATGCACAACGATAGCGAGGACCAACAGCCCGAAACGCGTAAAAAAGTAGTTTTACTTCAATTTATATTAATTGATATAACAAAACACCTCGTAAATATATCAAATGTTTTTACTCAGAGATCATTCCGACATGGTGATATAGAAATTAAAAATTAACAATGTTTTTTTTATCCCTAGTACACGTGGTACAGGCCATGATAATCATGGTGGGTAGAAGTAGGCGACTGCTTTTACTGTAAGCGCATCACATGTCTACACATGTGAAAAGCAGTTCGACTTTGCACTTACAAATGTGCCAGAGCCTCGTTTGGTTACTTGCACTCGCTGGTGGGGTTGGACTTTTGCAAGAATCGGGGGCCATTGGAGCATTTTTTTTTAAACAGAAAAAAAGTGTCCAATGTGGGAATCGAACCCGGGTCGTAGTGGTCGAAAACCAAACGGTTTAACTAGCCTTCCACCGACCCCCCTAAACAATGTCATTTTAAAAAGTGAATATAGATTAAAAGATTCATAGATGTGCAAGACACAACGGAATTTTTCGAGAATCCATTTACTTCACAGAATGTCGCTGATCGTCACGTGGAAATGTTCATTATAAATAAAAGACGCTGAGGGAAGAGTTTATTTTATATATATAACGGCAATACAAGTTTTCTGGTTCAACTGCCTTTCGACAGGTATAACTACGGTACTGTAGCATCTTATAGATAAGAAAATCCTGCCCAGAAGTTATTCTCTACGTGGCGAGGAGCAGCACAAGTAAGACCCTGTAGTACGGTGTCGCGAACTGCTACGGTAACTGTGAACTCTGAAATGTGGCTGACTAATAGACAATGGCACCCCCCTCTCCATGGAGCAACAAATTCAGATGGACAAGACACCACCATAGATGGATATTTTAATCTCATCCAATCTAGCATGAAAGGAATATATTTTGATTTCCAATTTAGTTAATAAATGAAAGAAAGAAGAAAACAAGAATTTCCGCAAACTCATATATGATTGATGTAAAAGAAGATTATAATAATAATTAGTGAAGTTTGAATTTATCAATGATTATATATCTATATTAATAAAATGGAAATTTCATAAGTAGACATCACTAAAAACTTTCGTTACAATGCATCAATTTCGACCAAATTTTCAACATTTATGTAAAACGAGAAGGAGCAGGTTTTGCTTAACATCAAAATATTTTTCCTAACTTTAACATACATAACTTTGCTGTTATCGATAAAATACAAAAAAATTCAACAGAGTTAAAGTGTTTACACTTTCAAAAGTGTTTACACTTTTGCGCTTCTTGGAAAATTATTTTAAATCTTTTTTATATATATTTTAATAACTTTTATACATGGTAAGATACTTTTATTTTATAGTTTTCATATTTTATACCAAAAAAAGTTGAAGTCTTACTTGATGAGATCAATTTTATATTTTAGATAAATTTTTAGGCTAATTTTAATTTATTTCTTTTTTATTTTATATACAGATTATATATGCTATTTCTAACTTACGTGGTTAGTATTTTTATAAGACTAAGGTTATTTATATTATTTTTTGCAAAAAAAGATTGAAATTTCATTAATGTGCTCAATTTTATGTCTTTTTTGAGGACCTTAACAAAATTTTTAATTAATTGTTTAGATATTTTAATAACAGATTATTTATGGTGTTTTCCACTTATATGGGTTGTTTTGTAAACAAATTTGGGTTATTTCTATTTTTTTTCACTAAGATGCAAGATATTTTATTGATATGTTTATGTGATTGTCATTATGAGGCCCTTCTAAAATATTTCTTAAGAAATTTTTATTTAATTATTTAGATCTTTCAAATACAAATTATTTGTGGTATTTATAACATATAGGTGTTGTGTTTTTTAAAATATTTGGGTTTTTTTTATTATTAATCGCAAAAAAGAGCAAGCAATTTCATTGTGTTCAATTATGGGTCATTTTGAGGTCCTTTTTTAAATTTTCTTATGGAATTTTTTAATTATTGCTTTGATCTTTTAAATACAGTTTATTTATTATATTTTCTACATATATATGGGTTGTATCTAAAAAATAGGTTATTTATATTTTTAAATAAGCAAGGGATTTCTTTTACGGATTTATTTATTTGTCTTTTTGAAGTCCTTTTTCAAATTTTTTTTAAAGATATTTTAATTTATTTGATTAAATATTTTATATTTAGATTATTTATAGTTTTTTAACATATAGGGGTTGTATTTTGTATTTTAGAAAATTATTTCTATTTTTTACCTCAAAAAAGCATGCTTTTTCATTGCCGTATCCAGCGGTTGGTCTATTTTTTGAAGCTTTTTATTGATAACTGGTTTTGTACATTATTTTTTTGGTAATAATATTATGATTTTAGTTTTTTAAAACCTTTTTAACATATCTGAAGGTTATTTTGAATAAAAAATTTAAAAATTTTGATTTTTACCTCAAAAAGACAGGAAATTTTTATGCTTTGTTTAGAAATTGCTGGTTTTGAAGCTTTTGTTATTAATCTCAATCTAATTTTTTTTTCAGAATATGCCTCGCCACAGCCGACGTTTACTTGGTAGGAATACGGCTGCTTCCAGGAGATATAGGAATGCTAGAGCTATTGAGACACCACTTCAAAGTGAGACGCGTCGTGCGCTTCGCCGTCTTAGGTCTTCTGAAGCCCGCGTCGCAGCTACACAAACTATTCAAGTTCCTGTTCAGCGTATTCAGCTTTGCACTCATAAGCCGTTTTCAGGTTTGCAGTATAATGCCCATATTGATTATAAAGCTGATTCATCTGTCGATATAGGCCAAATGTCTCGGGTATGCCAGTTTTGCTCTGCTTTGAGATTTAAAGATGATGTAATGTAATAGAAACAAAATAAACCTCATCCTACCTAATATACATTACTTCTGAGGATTAAAGATTTTGATTTGTGTTAGTGAAAGGCACGCCCGCGCGACGAAGAGAAGAACAGTTTTCAACCAACACCACCGCCGAACGGACGGTGGCGACGTCACGGTCGGCGCGCATGCGCGGCGGCGGCGGTCACGTGGGAAGCACGGGCGTGGGCCCTTCGAATTCTGACGGCCAACACGGACTGACTTCCTTCCCAATCCATCCTTTTCAATCGAACATTTTTTAACTTCTTTAATTACTAAAATTAATTTGTAACATAATATTTATATCTATATTTATCCTGAATAAAATTTAAAATATCAAGGATGATTAATTGAATCATTCTTTCAATACCAAACGAACCTGTCATAGTGTACCATTCAAAAAGTGTACCGAACATTGTGGCGAGCCCTGCCAAGGATTTAAGATGGACAAACTCAAGAAAGCTTGTGAGACGAAAAAGAGGACTTTGGAAAGTGTTATTGCAGAAGCAGATGGCGAACTTGGAAAGCAAGAACCAAGCCTAGAAATGTTGATGTCTCTACGACCAAAGCTCCTCAGATGTAAAGACAGGTTCTTAATTGCCAGTGATTGTCTCATCGAACAACTGATAAAGGCGGATAGAGAAGATGAAGAAATTGAAGATGTCGATATCGTTCAAGCGAATCTATTTGGAAGGTCTGAAGGCGTTTTGCAAAAAATGGAACAATTACTAGCAAAACCAACAGTAGACCGAGAATCAATAGTTTCCGGGGGGAACGAAGGAAAGTCAAATCTTCATCGACTTCCGAAGTTGGAACTACCGAAATTTGGAGGAGAATCACGGGAGTGGCTGCAGTTCTGGTCAGCCTTTCAAAGCGTCCACGATGATGACTCCATTTCGGCCTGTGTCAAGTTCCAATACCTACAAAATTGCATGATAAAGGGATCGGTGTCGGAGGAAATAGTTTCATCCTTTCCAAACTCAGCGGCAAATTATCCACTTGCCATCAGCACTCTTAAGGAACGTTTTGGCCGTGAAGACATGTTGGTGGAAGTGTACGTAAGGGATTTGATTGCTATCACTTTGGAAAATGCTCATGGAAGGAACACGACACCTTTTCCGACTGTATACGTTCGGTTATCATCACAACTACGAGCGTTGGAATCTTTAGGAGTCACAACAGATAAATGCGCTGCTATTCTGTACCCCATGGTGGAATCAGCTTTACCTGAAGATCTCTTCGTCGCGTGGGAAAGGACTCGTCATCATCACAAGCCTGATGAAGATGGAAAGCATAAATCAAGTGAAGTCCTCCTGGAGAAGCTTATGGAATTCCTAAAACACGAAGTTGAGGGAAGTGAAAGAATGCGTTTGGCTCGTCAACCGTTTTCGAGTTCGTATCCATCACAATTTAATCGAGATAAGCCGCCCAAGCCGAAGACATCTGTCGCCACCGCTGCAAGTCTGGTAGTTGCTGATGGGAAGTCAAATAACGCTTATAAATGTGTATTTTGTGATGAAAAACATTTGAGTGAACAATGCTGTAAAGCCATGTCAATGTCTCTTGAAGAAAGAAGGAAAATAATTCAAGAGAAACAGTGTTGTTATTCTTGCTTGAAGCCCGGACACTTTTCCAAGTATTGCAGAAACGTAGTGAAATGTGTCATCTGTAGTAAAAAACACAGGGCAATCTTATGTCCAGTTTCAAAAGGCAGCCAAAATTCTGATGGGATTGAAGAGAGAAGTAAGAACATAAATGCATCCGTGGACATGTCGAATCAAATTCGGTGCCAAGATGTCTTACTTCAAACAATCATGGTAAAGATTAATGGCGAAAATAAATCAAAAGTTGTTCGAGCAATGTTAGATAGTGGATCCCAGAACTCATATGTATTGGAACAAACTGCTTCCGAAGTTGGACTCACTATGCTCGGGAAAAAGGAAGTTGTACACTTACTATTTGGTGGAGTGAAATCGAGACCACAGCAGCACAAGCGGTATCGAATCTACATTTCTGATGTGGACTCCAAGTACAACTGCAATTTTGAAGTACAAGACTGCTCAACGATTTGTAGTGCAATGCCTTCCGCTCAACCTACCGAATGGATGACGGAACTTCGATCAAAGGGAATTGACTTGGATGTCTATAGGTCGAACACGGAGATTGAACTACTACTAGGAGCAGACGTATACGCCAAGCTACTAACAGGAAAGAAAATAGAATTGGAATCTGGTCCCGTCGCTCTCGAAACGAAGCTGGGCTGGACTGTTAGTGGAAAGGTTTTGGGAAATGTTCAAACAACTAAATCTCAATCATCAGTTCTGTCATGCTTAGTCCGTGATGCAACAATACAAGATCTTCGGAGATTAGATGTTATCAGTATCATGGAACCCATGAAGGAAAAGAGCAAAGAAGAGTTGTCAGTTGCAGCGTTGGAACATTTCAACCAAACAGTGAAACAGAATGAAGATGGTCGATATTCTGTCAATTTACCTTGGATAGGAGAACACCCACCACTCCCTAATTACAAGCTAATTTCGGAGAAGAAACTTGAATCTACTACTGCTTTAGCAGGGATTAAACGTGATATGAACTGGTCAGTGTTTGTCGCAGGAAGAGTAAAGAAGATTCGACAAAATTCAAGCATAACTGATTGGAGGCACGTTCCTGGTAAAGAAAATCCTGCAGACATCCCCTCACGTGGAGCTTCAATCTCGCAATTGATTACTACTAGATGGTGGGAGAGACCAGTTAGGCTTAAGAAAGAAGAACAATTTTGGACACAGTCTGCAGAAAAGGAGTCAATCGAAGAAGTCAATAGTGAACTGAGAAAGGCAGTCGTCACACCCTTCAACAGAAAAAGAAAAAAAAATAGGGGGAGAAGGATTTCATGGCCATTAGGAAAGTGGAGGAGGTGCTACCTGGGGCCGATGGACAAGTTCGAGTCGCAAGAGTGAAGACATCATCGGGAGTTTTTCTTCGTCCAGTACAGCGACTTTTTCCATTAGAAATAAAACAAATTTAGATTGGCCTCTACTATAGCCAAGAAAATATAGTATTAGAATTTAATTTATCAATTAAATTGGTGGGAGGAATGTTAGTGAAAGGCACGCCCGCGCGACGAAGAGAAGAACAGTTTTCAACCAACACCACCGCCGAACGGACGGTGGCGACGTCACGGTCGGCGCGCATGCGCGGCGGTGGCGGTCACGTGGGAAGCACGGGCGTGGGCCCTTCGAATTCTGACGGCCAACACGGACTGACTTCCTTCCCAATCCATCCTTTTCAATCGAACATTTTTTAACTTCTTTAATTACTAAAATTAATTTGTAACATAATATTTATATCTATATTTATCCTGAATAAAATTTAAAATATCAAGGATGATTAATTGAATCATTCTTTCAATACCAAACGAACCTGTCATAGTGTACCGTTCAAAAAGTGTACCGAACAATTTGTGTTGAGAATTTTGCATGCATTTCTCTATTTCTTTTCTTATCTTGCAAAGCTAATGGATTGTTTAGGTTGCTTATTTTTGACTCGCCAATTTGTTTAGTGATAAAGTGGTATAGCGTTCTTTTTCAGAGAATCACCCTACAAAATAATTACCTGACCTTTCCTAATATTCAGATAGATTTATTATATCAACATACTAGACTACAAACATTCCCTCGAGTAAAACCCGGGCGGAGCCGGGTACACCCGCTAGTATACATATTGTTAAAAATAGATAATTTATAATTGTATGCTTTATAGATTTTCCCCTATTATTATTATGTATATATATTTTTATTTTATTTTTGTTGCCTCTTTCTCTTAATGGGTGGAAAGGAATAAAGAATGGAAGGAGCAAAATTTGTAAACAAACAAGACATCGCCCCCCATCCCATGCGCGAGCACCTATGCGCGGTGACGGGGAGAAAAAAGAAGAAAAGGACAACCGGCAGCGCTGGTGTATAGGCTCGGAGAAATATGAGCTCCCGGGAAATATGAGCTCCCGCCAAATATGAGCTCCCGCCTCAGAAGGAATGAGTAACCACGTGTGAATGAAACAAAGAAGATAACGAGAAGAGAGTCGTTATAGAATTGCGCACCAATTAAGTGGGTTGCGATATAGTTTCCTGTTAAGGAACAGAAGAATTAATCTGGAAAATTATCTCAAGTAAAGAATTATTTCAAGTGAACTCTTGATCAAATTTATCGACAGAATTGAAAACAAGATTTGTTTTTTTTTATAAAACGGAAGCTTAGATAAGTATTTGCAAATTTTGAAAAAGATTTTGCCTTTCCACCCCTAGTTATTTTGCTCTCTACATTATTTGTTTGTATGTATATTTAACTTGTATCACTTGTTTTGTTTATTCTAATTTTAAATATATCTAACCTTTTGGCCAAATTGATTATCACCCTTTTTATCTGTTTATTTATTTTTATTGCCCAGTCATTTTTGATAAGCAAAATAAAATATATATTTAGGCCATTTTTGTTAAATTTTATTTCTACAACTTGTGCAAACACAACTGGTGAATCTCTATTTTCAATCTGGGTAAGATTGACCTTCCCCACATTTTTTTTTTTTTTCAAATTCAACATTTTTGGTGAGCCGGACGTGATTTCACCTTGTGGTGTTTATACAATTTGTGGAGATGGATAAGCTTAAAAGAGAAAGAACTCCCTTAAGGAATACTATAACTCGTACCACAAATGAAATAAAATCAGGTCTAAGTCTAGAGGAAGTGGATATAATTTTAATAAGGGCCAAATTTGAAAGGTTAACCATTCTTAATGATAGACTGATATTGATTGATGATAAAATAAAAGAGATCTTATTGGATGATCCGAGGTCCACAGAAGCTCAAATCAATGATGAGATGGAACTATGTGAGACTTATAGCCTACAAGTAGGAATTGTTGCACAGAAAGTGAAAGAATATGAGTCTAAATTGGCAGCACCCTGTGATGATAAAATGTCACAATTTAGCACTTCAGATGTTAAAAGACAAATTAAACTTCCAAAATTTGAACTAAAAAAGTATACAGGTGAGCTAGAGGAATGGCTATCATGGTGGAGTCATTTTGAAAAAATACATTTAGATGAGTCACTGTCTGATGTTGATAAATTTGAATACTTAATACAATCCATGGTTGTTGGGTCAAAGGCCCACAGACTTGTGACTAGCTTCCCTCTTACCCAAAAGAATTACAACAAAGTCATTGGAGATTTAAAAGATAGGTTTGGAGACAGAGATATGCTGACTGAGTTGTATGTGCGCAAGCTTTTAAAGTTAGTCATTGCCAGTGCCAGGTCTGAAAAAAGAACCTTGGCTCAACTTTATGATGATCTGGTTGCACATCTCCATTCTTTGGGATCTCTGGGAGTGGATACTAAGTCTGGGGGTGGTGCGTTCTTGTACCCGTTGGTGGAATCAAGTTTGCCACTTGAACTTATCAAAATATGGCAACGTTCCCGTACACCTTTCAAAGAAAGAGATTACTCCGAGATTGAAGAGGGAATTGAACATAGTGGGGCTAAAGATTTTGATAAATTAGAGGGTCTGATAGAATTTTTAAAGCAGGAAGTTAAAAATGCAGAACGCATTTCCTTTGTTGCTGAAGGATTTGAACCTTCCCTTCCTCTAAAACAGGGAAAGAGAGAAAATAATCCCCCTAAGATCCACACAGCGTCTGCATTATTTGTTGGAAAGACCAACTTACCGTGTTTATTTTGTGATAAAGATAACCATCTTAGCCAAAACTGTTTTAAGGCAGCCAAGATGTTGGAATCAGACAGATTAAAGAGGGTACAGGATGCGAAAGTTTGCTTTAAATGCTTGAGAAAGAATCATTTGAAGAAGGATTGTAGATCTTTTGTAAGATGCAAGCGTTGCCAAGGACCTCATTTTGAGATAATGTGCAGAGGAACCTCACATAGTCAGGAAAATTTAAATTGGAGGTCAGATAACAGATCTCACAATAGTTTAGCAGAGCAGAATGAGGGGATCAGTGAGCCTGTAACAGCAATGGCGAATCAAGTATGCACAAATAATATCTCTTTAATGACTCTCATTGTAAAACTTAAAGGGCCGAAACGTTCCAAAATGGTAAGAGTGCTTTTAGACTCTGGTAGTCAAAAATCTTACATCAGAAGGTCTCTAGCTAAGGAGTTAGACTTACCCAAGGTGGGAGAAGTCAAATTGAATAAATTTTTGTTTGGAGGGCAAACCACAGGAGAAAAGGCTCATTCAATATTTTATTTCCAGTTGGACAATGTTGATGAGGGAAAGGCTTTCAAAATGGAAGCGTTAGAGGAAACAATAATTTGTGGCAATATTTCACCCGTTGAAACAGGACCCAGGCAATGGGAATTGGATAAGAAAGGAATCACTTTGACCAAGGTAGACAATAATAAAACCGAAATAGACATCCTGATCGGTGGAGACTATTATGGGCAACTTCTCACAGGAAAAATTGAACAGCTGGCAGGAGGATTGACCGCAATTCAAACAGTTCTTGGTTGGACTTTAATAGGTAATACCTCATCAGAGAGACCAGAGACAAGTGCTCAAATGGTTATCACCTTACTTACAACCCAACAGAGAGTAGCGTCCTTATGGGAATTAGAAACAATAGGGATACGAGATCCTACAGAGGTCATCTCTGTGAAAGAGAAAAATGTTCTCATGCAAGAAAAGTTTCGTGAGAAAATCTGTCGAGGCCAGGATGGACGTTATCTTGTATCTCTTCCATGGAAGGAAGGAATTGGGACGATACCTAATAACTTGGAAATAGCCAAAAGGCGCTTGGAGGCTGTGACTCAAAAGTTGACACAAAAGGGTCAGTTTGTTCCTTATGATGAAGTCTTCCGATCCTGGTTCAGGGAAAACCTTATTGAAGAAGTTGACAGGGAAGACATCAGACCTACTGGACATTATCTACCACATCGCCCAATATATAAGGTTCAGAGTGAGACTACTCCTATTAGACCCGTTTACGATGCATCATGTAAAGCAAGTAAGAGAAGTTTGTCTCTAAATGAATGTTTAGAGACTGGACCTAATCTGATTGAACTTTTACCTGAAATCCTGATAAGATTAAGGGAAAAGAAAATAGGAGTCATCGCTGACATCTGCAAAGCTTTTCAGACCGTAGGTATAGATGAGAAGGAAAGATTCCACAAGAAATACCTCGCCATGCTCGTACAAAAGGGGAATGAAACAGAGGGTAGAAGGTTTCTTCCAGGCGAAGTTGTGCTGATTGGTCGAGATGATCAAAAAATAATATTCTGGCCACTAGGCAGAATCTTGGAACTGTACCCCGGGAAGGATGGCAGAGAACGTGTAGCTAGAGTTAAGACTGCTACGGGTGAATTTGTAAGACCGTTAAAGAGACTTTTCTCTTTGGAACTTGGTTCTGATATTTCCAGGGAGGTGAGATTACCTAAGACAGAAGGGATCAAAGCCCAGGAGATTCCAACAGATGGAGAACAGTCAATTTTTACTAGGTCTGGAAGAGAAGTGAAAAAACCTACGAGATTGAGGGTGTACACCAATAATCTTTCCTAATTAGGATTTTTTTTTGTATTCCCATACAAAAAGGTGGGAGTATGTTAAAAATAGATAATTTATAATTGTATGCTTTATAGATTTTCCCCTATTATTATTATGTATATATATTTTTATTTTATTTTTGTTGCCTCTTTCTCTTAATGGGTGGAAAGGAATAAAGAATGGAAGGAGCAAAATTTGTAAACAAACAAGACATCGCCCCCCATCCCATGCGCGAGCACCTATGCGCGGTGACGGGGAGAAAAAAGAAGAAAAGGACAACCGGCAGCGCTGGTGTATAGGCTCGGAGAAATATGAGCTCCCGGGAAATATGAGCTCCCGCCAAATATGAGCTCCCGCCTCAGAAGGAATGAGTAACCACGTGTGAATGAAACAAAGAAGATAACGAGAAGAGAGTCGTTATAGAATTGCGCACCAATTAAGTGGGTTGCGATATAGTTTCCTGTTAAGGAACAGAAGAATTAATCTGGAAAATTATCTCAAGTAAAGAATTATTTCAAGTGAACTCTTGATCAAATTTATCGACAGAATTGAAAACAAGATTTGTTTTTTTTTATAAAACGGAAGCTTAGATAAGTATTTGCAAATTTTGAAAAAGATTTTGCCTTTCCACCCCTAGTTATTTTGCTCTCTACATTATTTGTTTGTATGTATATTTAACTTGTATCACTTGTTTTGTTTATTCTAATTTTAAATATATCTAACCTTTTGGCCAAATTGATTATCACCCTTTTTATCTGTTTATTTATTTTTATTGCCCAGTCATTTTTGATAAGCAAAATAAAATATATATTTAGGCCATTTTTGTTAAATTTTATTTCTACAACTTGTGCAAACACAACTGGTGAATCTCTATTTTCAATCTGGGTAAGATTGACCTTCCCCACATTTTTTTTTTTTCAAATTCAACACATATAAAATGAAAGGATTTAAAAGCACGAATCTTTCTTTTATACACAATACAAACTTTTACTGCCCTTACTGCGATGAAAAAATATATTGGGAGGGCTTGGCTCATCAGTGGTGAACCCTCCCTGCGGTTTGGCTAATTTAATCCACCAGACCGCTTCTCAGAGCTATAATACTGTATTGGACGATTCTGCTTATATACGCAGCACTAAAGGATGGAATCGCAGAAATGGTTTCAAGAAAACTATGGACATAAGCTTATAGGACAGTAGAATTATATTCAAATATATAGAGAACATATCCAATGTCGGGGAGAAAGATTCTACCAAGGATATTTAATGTCGTTCAGGTGGCTCCAGCAAACTTCAGAAACAAAATGTCATCACAGAACAAACAGGTTGAAAGTAAGACTTCCTATAATGACACACCATGGTTGCTATAACACAATACTACAGGAATCTTCCAACTCTTGTAGCAATGTCATAATGACAACATAACTCAACTATTAATAATAAAAAAACACTTAGATACATGAAAAATAGTACAAATGTAATATTGTACCGGGATAAGGTGCATAAATTATGAAAAAAAAGGCATCTCCTTATCTTGTAACTGAAAATTGCTGATGGCTTGCCCATCTATCGGAATAAATATCAACTATTCGTTGATTTTTATTTATTCCATTATTGGTCAAATACCCATTTTTGTTTAATCAATAAAAGCTGACCACGTACGCGTTTCGGGCTGTTGGCCCTCGTCAGCGTAGCATTCAGCATGCCTGAATGACCAGTTATTTGGTCATTGAAGTACAGCTTGCACCACGTGTACCACAGCCTGTCCATGAGTGTAAATTCTATATAAAAACACACTAATGACATTTAACTATATCATATATTTACTATATTATGTTGCATTAGCGCGCCATCTGTTATCAAAATACGAAACTATTATAGACGCGTAAGATTCTTTTTAGAAAATAAACAATTTATACTGTCCTTACTGCAATGGAAAAATTATTGTAGATTAAACTGGCGAAACCGCTGAGAGGGCTCACCACTGATGAGCCAGGCCCTCCCATTAATTTTTCCATTGCAGTAAGGACAGTAGAAATTGTCTATTTTTAAAAAGAATCATACGCGTCTATAATAGTTTCGAATTTTGATATATTTACTATATTTCATTATTTATATATATTGTATTGAAAATAGAAAAAACCATATTTAAATCATTAGATAGTAAAAAGGCATATATTGGATTTAAAAAAAGATTTATTTGCCAATATTTCGGCTGGCTGAACGTCAAACCTTTCTCGAGGCATTACATAATATCACAGTTGAAATCATTCAAAATACAAAGTAGGTGGGGAAAATTTATGCATGAAAAGATTATTATAAAAATTACAATAAGAATAAGTTAAATATCTTAAAAATTTTCCCCACCTACTTTGTATTTTAAATGATTTCAACTGTGATATTATAACACTATGCGGCACTGAGTTTGTGTATACAAAAATGTAATGCCTTGATAAAGGTTGGCGTTCAGCCAACCGAAATATTGGCAAAATAATTTTTTATTAAATCCAATATATGCCTTTTTACTACACACACACACACGCCTTTTTATTGGGGCATCCAGCCCTATGTATGCCTTTTTACTATCTAATGATTTAAGTATGGATTGCTCTATTTTCAGAACAATATATATATGTTATATTAAAATATCATTTTATTTAAAAAAAAAATTATATTTCATAGATACAAATACTCTGCTAAATCGACCGCCAGAGGTCACGCTTCTCCTAAAAAAAAAAACTCATTGTTGTTGTTTCCCGATGGCCGGCTCAACCTTTTGTACATTATGTAAATAAGTTTTTCATTTTTTGATTCTTACGCCTCAAGCCAGGCAGTACTTTTATCAAATTGTATTTTTTATATATTTCTTTAGTTCAATTAAAGAAATTACTGATCAAAACTATTTCATATTATCATACTTTCAAAAGATTTAACCACGACTGCATTACCATAGCATAATCCTCAAGATAATCAAAAATCAGCTGAAAATCTCATTTTTTTACAACATATACACTATATGAAAAAATAGTACAAATGTGATATTGTACTGGGATAAGATGCATAAATTAAGAAAAAGGCATCTTCTTATTGTGCAACTGAAAGTTGCTGATAGCTTGCGTCATCTATCGGAATAAATATCAACTATTCTCGTTGATTTTTAATTTACCAGAATTGGCCAAATACCCATCCTGGAAGAATAGTTAAAAATCAACGAGAATAGTTGATATTTATTCCGATAGATGACGCAAGCCATCAGCAACTTTCAGTTGCACGATAAGAAGATGCCTTTTTCTTAATATACACTATAATTTCATAGAGATGGCCGAGAGATACAAGAGGCGACCTAATGGAACGAGAATATCGATCCTTTTTACATCTATGAATTCAGAAAGGTTCCAATAATTCCAAAGATAAACGTTCCAAAGAGAATATTCCACAACGTGTATTGAATACATATCGGCAACAGGGATTCTATAGACGTGGCTTGTGTACTAATGTTCAGTGGAACAAAATTGTACTCGCTTCTCAGGCGGATAAATTAAGGAGACATTTCCTGATTGCGTAACTAAATGTTGCTGATTGTTTACGCCATCTGTCGGAATAAATATCAACTGATCATTGATTTTTAATTATTTCGGAATGATTAATCAAGAAAGGGTATTTGTGACATATCCGTGATTAATTAAAAAACAACAATAAAGCACTATAAAGGAATGACAATACATCCAGATGGCACAAGAACCTATAGAACATGTAACAACTGTCCTGGTGTGGAACTAACACCTACCCACATATTATCATGTCCAGCAATGGCCGCAGCCTTGCAGAAAATTGACATGGACCCAGAGCAGCAGCTTTACACACCCAAGATAGAGGACATTGGGACTGCTGTGATAGAGATGTATGGAGACACCTGAGGCTCTTCATTGGACACAACAACAGAAAATTGACATGGACCCAGAGCAGAAGCTTTACACACCCAAGATAGTGGACATTGTGACTGCTGTGATAGAGATGTATGGAGACATCTGAGGCTCTTTATTGGACACAACAACAACAGAAAATTGACATGGACCCAGAGCAGCAGCTTTACACACCCAAGATAGTGGACATTGTGACTGCTGTGATAGAGATGTATGGAGACATCTGAGGCTCTTTATTGGACACAACAACAACAGAAAATTGACATGGACCCAGAGCAGCAGCTTTACACACCCAAGATAGAGGACATTGTGACTGCTGTGATAGAGATGTATGGAGACATCTGAGGCTCTTTATTGGACACAACAACAACAGAAAATTGACATGGACCCAGAGCAGCAGCTTTACACACCCAAGATAGTGGACATTGTGACTGCTGTGATAGAGATGTATGGAGACATCTGAGGCTCTTTATTGGACACAACAACAACAGAAAATTGACATGGACCCAGAGCAGCAGCTTTACACACCCAAGATAGTGGACAATGTGACTGCTGTGATAGAGATGTATGGGGTCATCTGAGGCTCTTTATTGGACACAACAACAACAGAAAATTGACATGGACCCAGAGCAGCAGCTTTACACACCCAAGATAGTGGACATTGTGACTGCTGTGATAGAGATGTATGGGGTCATCTGAGGCTCTTCATTGGACACAACAACAGAAAATTGACATGGACCCAGAACAGCAGCTTTACACACCCAAGATAGAGGACATTGGGACTGCTGTGATAGAGATGTATGGAGACATCTGAGGCTCTTCATTGGACACAACAACAGAAAATTGACATGGACCCAGAACAGCAGCTTTACACACCCAAGATAGAGGACATTGTGACTGCTGTGATAGAGATGTATGGAGACATCTGAGGCTCTTCATTGGACACAACAACAGAAAATTGACATGGACCCAGAACAGCAGCTTTACACACCCAAGATAGAGGACATTGTGACTGCTGTGATAGAGATGCATGGAGACATCTGAGGCTCTTCATTGGACATGACAACAACAATTAGTTGACAGCTGGCGCTAGGCATCAGCAACTTTCAGCTGCACAATCATAAGATGCCTTTTCTTAAATAATGTATAGGTTCATGTGTATATATTAATGGACAAAACTTAAGGAAGTGGAAAGTTTTTGATATCGCCGGTCGCCGTTTTTTTTTTTTTTTTTTTTTTAAGTCCAACCTCACAGACCAAACGGCGTTCTGACACATTTATAAATACAAAAGTCGAACAGCTATTAACATGTGTAGACATATGGTGCATTTACAATAAAAGCAGTCATCGAATTCTACCCATCATGATTATCATGGCATATACCACATGTACTAGAGGGATAATAATTTTTGGAAACTTTTATAAGAAAATCCTATTAAGATCGGAATGACACATGCTCTGTGTGATTACCAAACGTCAAGTCCCAAAAAAATTAAAATTGTGTCAATATAATGTGTTCATTCAACAATGCCCACAATAAATACACATTACATTCTAAATTTTAACAATAGATAGACAAGTCTTATTCTTCTTCTTTCTTATCTCCACTCAATCACACTAAGGTATCAAGCTTGTAAAGCTTGTTGATGGTGTCTGCTGGGGAAGAGTAGAGCTCATCAATGGATGAGTCAATACAGTCAATAATATGTTTTGGGGTTACAGGTTGACACTTAGTACATAGTAGGAAAACCTTGCACCCATTCTGGAAAGTCATTGTCCGTAGATGACCAGATTTACAACTGGAAATCAAAGACCGTTGTTCTCTTGGGAGGACAGAACCGGTGCTTGTCCCTCCTGCTCTGTACTCAGATAGACAAGATGTATTCGAGAGAAGTATAAAATAGACTAGGGTATAAAAATAGACCAGAGGTGTCTACAAGAAGTTAAAAAAGTGTATATATAGTATAAAAGGTCTATCGTGACGCAGAGCAAGTTAATATGACCTGTATACTTTCATACGTAGTATATAAGTAGAAGTATTTAGAAGTTTTTTTCAGAGGAAGTTGCCTCACTTTCCTTTTCGTCTTCTATCATGTAAAAACCTTGCGTAAAACGCTATTTAAACCATTTTTAAACTTCTCATCAACTAATTAGTGTATTTTTTATGTATTCCACCTCTATATAGGTGTCCAGGCAGGCGTGACGACGTGGAAATGACAGAATAATTAAGCGAACATAATATTGCACTTACTTGAATAACTGCCTTATATTGGGACGTTGTAATATGTCTTCGTAAACAAAGGTCTTTCAAATATTGCTCAGAAAATGCAAGGAGATTAATTACACTCATCGAAAAGAATTTAAGAAGGTGGAAAGTCTTTGATATCGCCAGTCATCTTTTTTTTTTTAAATTATTTTTCAAGGAGACAAAGGCAATTTCGTTCACACTTGGTTATCTCGTGTGTCTTCAATAAAGATCACTGTAATATCTTTCAAGGTTATTTTGTTATTCAGTTATTGTTCTCATTCCCAGCAATGCCCGCAGCCTTGCAGAAATTCGACATAGACCCAGAACAGCAGCTTTACACACCCAAGATAGAGGACATTGTGACTGCTGTGATAGAGATGTATGGAGACATCTGAGGCTCTTCATTGGACATGACAACAAAAATAGTTATTGTCTCAATCCCACTATACATGCTAAAAAGTACAACTTCCTTAATATTTTTCATGAGTGTATATCTATTAACTATCGCCTGATCTCAATAAAATAACATTATATCTAAATATCTGTATCTATTTAGACAAGAAATGATGAGCCAGGCCCTCCCATTAATTTTAGATTACAGTAAGGGCAGTTAGATAATTGTTTATTTTTAAAAATAATCATACGCGTCTATAATAGTTTCCAATTTTGATATAAATTTTTATTTTATTGCTGAGTTATTCGAAATGTATACTCTTGTATAGTTGGGGGCTCTCCAGTAGAAATATTCGTCACACTCTATGTAAAAATCAATGCTATGAAATTAACTCGGGACCTGCGTTTCATTGTAATGTAAACTCATGTTTTAACCATGTAACAATACATGGCAATCTTTACAATACGAATTTCTGCGTTGTTGTAAGAATTGCCAAAGTGGTGGCAAATTTCCTGCTGATGATGGATGTTGGGAAATGGGTCCATGGTCATTCAGCTTGTCAATCAATTAGGCTTATGACACATACCCTTGGACACATGGGAAGTGAATTAAACGATCTACGAGCTGATTGGGTGGAAATAGCTCAACATGCCACTCAGCGGGACATAGCTGGTCCTAATGGGATCGTTGGCTCAATTCACGCTTATATTGGAGAATTCTGTTGACTCTTTTCTTGAGTTAGATACTGTAAAACCTAGAAATCCTGCAGTGCTAAACAACAAGATATCTTAACACAAAGCAATAAAGCGCCATCTATACATATAAAATGAAAGGATTTAAAAGCACGAATGTTTATTTTATACACAATACAAACTTCTACTGTCCTTACCGCGATGAAAATATATATTGGGAGGGCTTGGCTCATCAGTGGTGAACCCTCCCAATACATATTTTTCCATCGCAGTAAGGGCAGTAGAAGTTTGTATTGTGTATAAAATAAACATTCGTGCTTTTAAATCCTTTCATTTTAAAAAAGACAATTAAATTCTTGAAAAAAACATTTTTATTATTATATTAAAGTTAATCATAATGAAAAGGTAATGCTAGCTATTCGATTATAATCTATCTATATATTTAACTCCGCTTTTGCTGGTCCCAAGCCCTGATGTAAAAGAAGGAGAGGGAGCAGTAACAAGCTCTCTACAAAACCTATGCTCAGCTGACCCGGCTGATAGTACCATGTAAGAACTCCAGGGATACAGGATGAGTCTGTACTTCATGTTAGGAGTGGCTTCACATGGCCTTCGTTCTTCATGTCAGAGACGGCCTTTTTATATTGAAGCTAAGTCAGTGGCCTGCTACTGAGTAGTGCTCCCAGTCTTAATGACAATGGCAGACATCACATTCTACTTCACCCAATCATGGTGATTTTCAAACCCTACAGACTTGATACCTTAATAGGATTGAGTGGAGATAAGAAAGAAGAAGAATAAGACGAGAAACATCTTCTAAACGGATAATTTCTCTCTAATTCATTAAATGAATCACCTTTAGGTCCAAAAAGAAATTCCTGGATCGTAAATAGGAAATCGGAAACCTAACATCGGAAATTTTAATTCTCTGAGGGAACATCATCTCTCTCGAAGTGAGAATCAAGTCAGAGATTTCAATATAATGACAAAAATGAAATACAGTGCGTTGATTGAGTGTTTGCTGAGCAAAAATACAGGAGTCAACATTCTATCATTGGTATCTACACCAAAGGCCTGGAGTTATTTTGAAATATGAGATGAACCGACAGGCAACAACCTGAATTTCCAGGCACATAACTGGCCATACAAGACCACTCCTCTTCCAGGATGGTGTCTTCCCACAATGTACCATCTACAGGACCAAAGAGACCTCACCAGACCACATCTTGGAATGTATGAGATCATCAAGACAGGACCTATTTTCCAACCCTACCAAGATAGTGAATTTGATCTATGAATCTAGTCTCCATGACCTTTTATAATTATACAATGAGATAATAATAATAAGTACTTGTGTATGTAATACTAGAGATACAGTCTGTTTATGGTGATTGTATCTCCAGTATATCATACACAATTTATTTAATCGTAGAAACTTTCTCCTTGGAATATTAAAAATATAAAGATAAGTGCCAGGAGAAAATGTTTTTTATTCATTTTCTCCTGGCACTTATCTTTATATTTTTAATATCATACACAAGTACAGTAAATAGATAGAGTTAAAATATAATTCTGTTAGGAAACTTTAAAATATATCTCCAACGTTAACATTTGACTTATATCTGTCTATATACATGGCGATAACATTAAACACAAATATTTAATATATATGAAATATTTAAAGAAAGTTTATCTTTGCCTCACAATGTGTAAGAAAGTTTGGATGCATATAAAAGTTAATGTTTGTATTTATTCGTTGGATTTCTTGAAGAAAAATTCTTTTGGCAAATCCATTAGTTCAGTCAGCGAGCGCAGGATGTTTATCTTCCTCTCCAGCTCTGTATAATAGATATCTGTGGGTGATTCTTGGCTGTGGTGGAGATACCATTCGTTTCTATGACTTCCTTACCTCTCTATGGAACTATGCATCTAGGAGCTATGCAAATATGGGAATATAACATAAGGCTTTAGCTCGCCATCTATCAACAGAATTTGAACATTTTAATGCTGCATAAATAATATATATTTTTTCAATTGGGCTCTTTCCTGATATTTTCTCATTGCATTTAGTGCGGTATAAAATTAAATCAATCTTTTAAAAAAGCTCTTTAAAATATAATTTTAAACATACACATTCCAAGCAAAACTTTACACTTCCTTAAGTTTTGTCCATCTATATATATATTTAAAATATAACATATATTTGGTATTCTCTCTCTATAAAAATATAAGGCGCTATCTGGATGTAATACTAGCAACAATTATTTCGAATTCAATAAATATATGCTGTAATATATTTCAATATATACATAATATCCCGATATGTAATATAGCTATAGTGTAACAACCAAAATTGTAGACATAATCCAACTCGCCAGTTTGGCCATCATTTATTACCAAGACGAAATAATAAAATTAGATTGAGTGACAGCCGGCGCACACGTGGTACAGGCCAAGATAATCATGGTGGGTAGAAATAGGCGACTGCTTTTACTATAAGTGTACCCACATGTCTACATATGTGAAAAGCAGTTCGACTTTGCACTTATAAATGTGCCAGAGCTCCGTTTGGTTACTTACACTCGCTTGTGGGGTTGGAATTTTGCAAGAATCAGGGGCCATAAGAGCATTTTTTTTAATCAGAAAAAAGTGCCTAATGCGGGAATAGAACCCGGGTCGTAGCGGCCGAAAACCAACGATTTATACCATCCTTCCACCTGCCTCCTATATTTTTGATGTCATAAATTAGTAATTAACATATTTGGGTCAAATCTCCTGGACATTAATTAAACAATTAAAACAAGGTTTCCGGAGATGAGTTTCATTTTATCTTAAAACCGTCTCAAGCTTTCGGGGCATCTGTCCTTCTACAGGAGAACTTATATAATGGATAAAACGCTGCTTGATGCCAAACAATGTAAACCAGTTTGGCATCAAGCAGCCTTTTATTCATTATATAAGTTCTCCTGTAGAAAAGCGGAGATGCCCCGAAAGCTTGAGACGGTTTTAAGATAAAATGAAACTCATCTCCGGAAACCTTGTTTAATTAATTTAAATTTTATTCGTATTTAGAAAATTTCTATATCTGTAAAAAATTCTTATAATTATGGGATAATAATTTTCACGAATACCTAGGATTGATACGTGGTACTATTCTATGTAAAACATACGTTGAATGTGGTAGAGTTAGAGCAAGGGAGGTGACATGGGCAATATAGGTCGCCACAAGACACAGTGTTCCCCTCCAATCTAAATGCAAAGCCGGTCCTCCGTGACTTCACAAACAGCGTGTGTTGACATTTGGTGGGAAATCTTCACTTTCTCATTTCAATGAAGGATAATGATATCTAAACCTTTTCCTATCATCTGGGTGTCAAGTTTTCTGGTATATTGTCGGTAGATTACCTTTTTGTAATGTAACTAGGTATAATAGCTCATTGTACGAGTGATGGTAACATGGTTTACTTCTAGAACTACTTTAATAATTTCTGTTCCCCAATTATTATGTCAGAAGATCTGGTCCATCGAGCTGCAGTTCAGAGTTTTTTTTTTTTTGCTTATCCCTAGTACACGTGGTAATCATGGTGGGTAGAGGTTGACGACTGCTTTTTGCTTTAAGTGCACCACATTTCCACACATTTCAAAAGTAGTTCGACTTTGCACTTACAAATATGCCAGAGCCCCGTTTGGTGTTCAGAGAGTGAGATAAGAAAGAGTCGATACACATGTGATCTAAGGCTCTCACTTCTAGTAGCTCATAATTCTTTTTGTAAAATTATTATTATCCCTAGTACACGTGGTACAGGCCATAATTACAGACATTTCAACGAACACTGAGAGCATCGCGTCCTTTATATTGTAATTAAATAAATGTGTCTCTAATGTAGCTATACCTTATTGGTAACAACACCCTCCATATTCCTCAAACAGCTCCATCATCTAGAATCCCCGTTCACCGCAGCCTGAAATACAAGCCAACAAAACAATTTTTTTTGCTTATCCCTAGTACACGTAGTACAGGCCATGATAATCATGGTGGGTAGAAGTTGGTGACTGTTTTACTGTAAATGCACCACATGTCTACACACGTTAAAAGCAGTTCGACTTTTGCACTTACAAATGTGCCAGAGTTTCTTTTGGTTACTTGCACTCTCTGGTGGGGTTGGGATATTTCAAGAATCGGGGGCCATTGGAGCATTGTTTTTTAATCAGAAAAAAGTGGCCAATGCGGGATTCGATCCCGGGTCGTAGCGGTCGAAAATAAACAGTTTAAACCACTCTTCCACCATCCCCATGATTGATAAATATAAGAATATTTACACACTGTATATTCGAATTACCACGAATATTTGCCTATCACACCAGACCATTAAGGATTTCGAACATGGTCACCATTGTCAGTCGCCAAATCCAACCCAGCAAATGAATGGTGATCCTACTTGCTGCCTGATTATTCCAGGACATCTTAAGGAGATTAAATTCCTTAATGGAGAAAAGTAATTTCCATCTTGCACATAGTATCCGTGCCATATCCTCCTCTGTATTGAGGGGACTGTTTATAGTCCAAAAGGAATCCTTTAAAATTGAAATTGTCCTGATTTCCTGACAGAGTATATTGGAAGAGCTTATCAAATTAATATATAGAAATAATACCTCTGACTTATCACCCACGTGTATATATAAATAAGTATTAATAAAAAGGCATCTCCTAATCATGCAACTAAAAGTTGCTGATGGCTTACGCCATCTGTCGGAATAAATATCAACAAATCGTTGATTTTTTAAGTATTCCATAATTAGCCAAATACCCATTCCTTATTAATAAAGCTAACCACGTATAAAGGGTATTTGCACACACAATATATTCAGGAATAAATAACAAATCAACTGTTAGTTCATATATAGTCTCTGACAGATGGCGAAAGCGTTAGTTGCACGACCAGGAAAAGTTCCTTTTTTCTTTATTTATCTATTTTATCCCAGTACAATACCACTTTTGTACTATTTCTATATAAACAGGTATATTTTAAAATAGATTATTTTCAAATCATCTGAAAATTATTCATTCAAAAGTTGAATATGTTTGAGATATATCGTTAAATTCTCTAAATTTATTTTTCTAAAAGGAATATTGGTTTATTATTCCTGCTTAGAATATATCACCGATATTCTATTTGACTGAAACGTCTCTGAATGTTGGGAGCCATCGGTTGTTGTCGTGACCGAAGAAGAGCTTCAGGAACCATTGATGTAACGTAAAAATAGCAACGAGATTATTAAAACAAAAGAGATAAGTACTGTGGAGAGAGATAGAGAGTGGAATGTTACATAAACCCATTGCAATATTCGGAATCCATTCCCAGGACAGAGAACTTGACCCAATAAACTCCAATCCCTATATTCTCCAGATATTGAATTGTGGAAATTGAGCAGGGATGTAACACGCCAGGCTGGGAAGTAAATCCTGCCAAACAATATTTGATACACAGTAAGCTTATCAACCAACCTAATTGGGATTGTTTCACCGTACCTCAATTCTTCCATGTCACATCACCCTGTTTTCCAAACTGAATTGTGGCTAGCGCGCCATCTGTTATGAGATTTCTCAACGAATGGGAGTTGTTTCATGCGATAGAAATAGCTATTTCTATTTCTATTTGAGGCGACTGTTTATAGTCCAAAGGGAATCCTTTAAAATTGAAAGTGTCCTGATTTCCTGACAGAGGGTATTGTAAGAGCTTATAAAATTAATATATAGAAATAATACCTCTGGCTTCTCTATAACCAAGTGAAATATCTCCAGTTTGATTGAGTTAGGTTAATATAATAATTTCTGATAGAAATAGCTATTTCCATCAGAAATTATTCTATTAATCTAACTCAATCAAAAGGGAGATATTTCACAATGTACCCATTATTTCCCACATCAAATTAGATACTTTTTAATTATAAGGCAATAACACGTCATCTTTATATAAAAAATGAAAACATTAAAGAACGAATGTTTCTCTACACCGGCTTTGTCCTGCTCGATCCAAATATATATATGTAATTCTACTGTCCTAAAAGCTTATGTCCATAGTTTGCTTAAATACCAGTTCTAACATTCCACCCTTCAGTGTAGAATACATAAACAGAATGATCCAACACAGTATTAGAGCTCTAAAGAAGCGGTCTGGTAGATTGAGAATTGGGAAAACTGCTGGGAGGGTTCACCAATGATGGACCAAGACCTCCCAAAAATTGTCACCGCAGTAAGAACAATAGAAGTTTGTTTTATGTGTAATAATAAACATCAATGCTTTAAGTCCTTTCATTTCCTATACCAAGCTGTATACCAAAGTTTCGTTCCTAAAGTGGAAGCCCAACATAATTCTTTTAAAAATTAAACAACTATTTACTGCCCTTACTGCAATGAAAAATTAATGGCAGGGCCTGGCTCATAAATGGTGAAACTTCCCAGCGGTCTCTCCAGTTTAGTCATTCAAATAACCTAAATATATACCAATAATCCATTTGGTATATTTGGTATATAGAAGGCGCGTTGTCGCCCTATAATTAACTCTTCCTTTCTTGTCATTCCAGAACTTTATCTGTCAATATACACCTAAAATATGTTCCATCCAATACTTTTATCATTTCCAGATTGTCTTCAACATGCATTTCCTGGGATTCTCAAGATGTCTTCACTCCTATCAATCAATAATTCCATTATCTACCGAATTTACAGTTCGAATGTTCTCATGTCATTGCATCTAGGGTGCACTAATCGGTGTAGCGCTATAAAGTGTAGATATTTTGCGTAACACTAGGATAAATTTCGCATATATTTTATAATTGTATAAGTTGCGCTTGTAGCTTATCTTCTAGTGAAATTTAATATATAGGTTATACACTCTCATTAAAAAACCTTAAAGAAATGGAATGTATTTGATGTCGCCGGTTATATATATATTTTTTATTTCAAAGGAGACAGAGGCTGTTCACACTTGGCTATCTCGTGTGTCTTCAATAAAGGTCACTGTAATATATTTCAGAGTTATTATCTGAATCTCGATATACATACTAAAAGGTACAACTTCCTTAAGTTTGCTCCATGAGTGTATCTTTCAGAGTTATTGTCTGAATCCCGATATACATGTCAAAAGGTACAACTTCCTTAAGTTTTGTCCATGAGTGTATCTTTCAGAGTTATTGTCTGAATCCCGATATACATGTCAAAAGGTACAACTTCCTTAAGTTTTGTCCATGAGTGTATCTTTCAGAGTTATTGTCTGAATCCCGATATACATGCTTAAAGGTACAACTTCCTTAAGTTTTGTCCATGAGTGTATCTTTCAGAGTTATTGTCTGAATCCCGATATACATGCTAAAAGGTACAACTTCCTTAGGTTTTGTCCATGAGTGTATCTTTCAGAGTTATTGTCTGAATCCCGATATACATGTCAAAAGGTACAACTTCCTTAAGTTTTGTCCATTAGTGTATCTTTCAGAGTTATTGTCTGAATCCCGATATACATGCTTAAAGGTACAACTTCCTTAAGTTTTGTCCATGAGTGTATCTTTCAGAGTTATTGTCTGAATCCCGATATACATGTCAAAAGGTACAACTTCCTTAAGTTTTGTCAATGAGTGTATCTTTCAGAGTTATTGTCTGAATACCGATATACATGCTAAAATGTACAACTTCCTTAAGTTTTGTCAATGAGTGTATCTTTCAGAGTTATTGTCTGAATCCCGATATACATGCTTAAAGGTACAACTTCCTTAAGTTTTGTCCATGAGTGTATCTTTCAGAGTTATTGTCTGAATACCGATATACATGGTAAAATGTACAACTTCCTTAAGTTTTGTCCATGGATTACAAGGTAATAAGAACAAATCCCAATAAATTAATATCCTTTTTATTATTATATATTAATTTTCATTATTAATTATTTCTTATAATTAATATTTTTTATTATTAAAGTTATCTTTTCACCATGTAGTTCTAATCTATAATTGTGACTTATCATTTTACCCATGAATGTAGATATTGTCTCTAGCCTCTTAAATTACATTACTATTCAATTACAGAATTTCCTCCATTTCCCAGCATCTGCCATTGTAGTTCATTGAGTCAACCTACCGGCAGTATAATAGACACCATGTTAATTCAATTATTTTTGAAATCTAAATTGATATTTGGATAATTGATTTACATGAAGGCAATCTAAATTAACCCTTTCAAATAAACATATTCTATCCACATTTCAATGAACACGGAGAGCATCGCGTCCTTTATATTGTTATTAACTGAAGACATCTCTTATTGATGGAAATTTTGCCAGGAGGATATTGATCTATAGAGACAAAGGTCGCCTCTCCCGTCAAAATAGAGGTCAAAACCTGACGCCATCAATTTGGCAGATTGTCAAGGTTCCATTGGATCCCGTATGAATCTCATGTACTAAAGTCCGCCCTAGACTGACGAGGGCCATTAGCCCGAAACCATGGTCTCTAGGTGGACGCTTCTCAGTTTGCCAAAGCTGGTGTTGTGGCTTTGTCACCGACCCGATGCCGCTAGTTTGCGGCGACGGTCAATAGATGGCGTCTGGGTTTGACGTTTATTTTGACGGGAGAGGCGACCTTTGTCCCTTTAGATCTCTTATTTAGCTATATTGTATTGGTAACAACACCCTCAAAATTCCTCAAACAGCTCCACCATCAATAATCCCCATTTACCGCAGCCTGAACTTCAAGCCAACAAAACTATCTATTTAATACAAAGCAATAACGCGCCATCTATATATAAAAAATGAAGACATTAAGTCGCGAATGTTTCTTTTCACAAATAAATCAAACTTCTACTGTCCTTACTGTGATGAAAAATATTGATGGGCTATTGGCGTTTTTATAATTAAAAATTTAATTCTCCAATGGCCCCCGATTCTTGCAAAAGTCCAACCCCACCAGCAAGTGCAAGTAACCAAACAGGACTCTGGCACATTTGTAAGTGCAAAAGTAGAACTGCTTTTCAAATATGTAGACATGTGGTGCACTTACAGTAAATGCAGTCGCTAACAACCCACCGTGATTATCATGGTCAGTATCACGTGTACTTGGGATAAATATAAAATGTACTAAATGTCAATTACAGACAAGATTATAGCATACATATGCTCCACCAAGCTCCAAAAAGTTCTAAACAAGACAATAGAGAAAAAAACAAAGCGACGTCTAAAAAATGAACAGAACGTGATCCACTTTGCTAACTTCCGACTTAAATTTGAGAAATCCAATTGAGAAATTGACCAGAGTTGGCCGTTGGGAATCTAAATTAACTGGAAAATTGGTGTCAACCAAACCCGGTGATATACAGCGCCATCTATCAGTAGGAAATGAAAGCATTTAAACACGATTGTTTCTTTTACATAATAAAGCACAAATTTGATTATAGATTATATCGTGACGACCTCTGGGGAGGGGGAAGTCTTGCTAAGGAAAGTCATGATTAATGCGCGTATTTTAAAAATTATTTATAATATTATATTCCATATATTTCAAATTTCAAATTTATATTTATTTATTTTTATAAAATAGATTATTACTATAAAATATTATGTACTATAAAACATTTGTATTTTGATACACTAAATACCTGCTTTAAACTTTGATGTGATAAATAAAGAGATATTCTAGGTGTTACCTAAAAATATAGTTGTCTTATTATTGACTGGTTTAACCTTGTAGAATGGTTGAGACATGTTCTGGAAAGATGCAAGACACGTCTGAGGAGAGAATCAAGACTGAAGAATCTGCAAAACCGCAGCCTGGTACAACAATAACTACAAGAAAATAAGACCTAATCTAAATAAATTAATAGTGTGTGACGTTTCGGTAACAGCGTTGTTAACGAAACCTCACATTCTTTTAATTTATTTGAATCAAATCTCATTTTCTTGTAGTTTCTTTTTTACACATAAAATAAACTTATCCTTTATGATGCATTAGAGCGCCATCTGTTATCAAAATTCGAAACTATTATAGACGTGTATGTTTCTTTTTAAAAATAAACAATTTCTACTGTCCTTACTGCAATGGAAAAATTAAAGGGATGGCCTGGCTCATCAGTGGTGAACCCTCCCAGCGGTTTTGCCAGTTTTCCTTATCCTTACTGCGTCTTGACGCATCTTTCCAGAACATGTCTCAACCATCCTACAAGGTTAAACCAGTCAAAAATAAGACAACTATATATTTAGGTAACACCTAGAATCTCGCCTTATTTATCTCATCAAAGTTTAAAGCAGGTGGGGTATTCAGTTGGATAATTCGAAGATAAAAGGAACAAAAAAAATTAGAATTATCCAAAAATTCGAGTTAAAAACGGAAATTCTATTTATAGGAAATTCTAGGGACCAAGATAAAGATTCGAATTAAAGATAGTTGGATTATCCAAATTCTACTGTAGTTTTTAGTCTACCTTTTAATTTTTTATAAAAAAATAAAAGTTTTTTGGAACTTATGGGCCAACCTGTATTTAGGAATGGAAGGTAATTTAACGTGGTTATTCTGTAACAAGGAAAGTAGTTCACACAATGTAGTTTATGTATTGTGTGTCCCAATAGAAAACTTTGTCCTGAAACACAGTAACCAGGCAAGTAGTTCACACAATGTAGTTTATGTATTGTTTGTCCCAATAGAAAACTTTGTCCTGAAACACACTAATGGAACTTGACACAGTTAATAAATCCTCTTAGCTGCTTAATCTTCTTTGGTTTTATCTGACTCTGGGTGACGTATCTCACCTATACATTCAAACACCTGGATGTTAATATTATAATCCCGTCGGTCAAATTATAAATAAAATATAATTCACTGAGAGAAGTCTTTTTATATAACGTTAATACAAGTTTAAGTTTTAATCTATTACTTAAAATAGTTATAGTTTTTAATTATAGTTTTTCTTTTTATTTTTAATAAATATTTAAAGGTTTCGGGACTTATTTTCCACCCTGTATATAGGTTTATATAATACTGTCTTTATAATACCTCTATATAGGCCTCTGTTATAGAGTAGAACTACCTCCCTGTAAAGGCCAACACCTAATTAAAGAACCAAAGTGCCCTTTAGGGAGATATGTCCTCTTACCAGAGAGTTGTTAAATCGTAAAAATTGTAATTTTGTAAATGAAAACTGTCTTTTATGGAGAGGTGTCTGCTAAAAGGAGGTTCTACTGTTATTTTCGATACATAATTGAAATATTTATATAAAAAAGTGCATATGTGGATCAGGTAAAGAAAAGAAAACAATTCTTTTCTCAAATTTTATCAAGGGATTGCTCCCTCTTGATCCCCAAAGTGTTGAATAATCTATTTGTCATCTCGGGTAAAAAACTCGACATTGTGGACTCCTGTGTTCAGACAAAAAAACAATTATATTGTTATAAAAAACACAAGAACTCTAAAACACCATTCACTCGAATAATCAATCATAGTAAAACACGTTCCTATAATGATATATATAAAACCCACTAACACCTTAGAGCTTTACATAGATAGAAAATGTAATTTATCCTGAATACAGTAGCGAGACTCCACATAACATACTGTATTTACTCCCTACTTCATACATCACACTGATGATGATGATACAATGATGATAAACATGGCCGCCACATGTTGTGACATCTTTATCTTGCTTCATAAAATTGTATCTCTTCCCTTCAAGATGTAAATTCGGGGGGTCGGTGGAAGGATGGTCTAAACCGTTGGTTTTTGGCCACTACTACCCGGGTTCGATTCCCGCATTGGGCACTTTTTTTCATGATAAAAAAATGCTCCAATGGCCCCTGAGTCTTGCAAAGATCCAACCCCACCAGTGAGTACAAGCAACCAAACGGAGCTCTGGCACATTTGTAAGTACAAAGTCGAACTGCTTTTCACATGTGTAGACATGTGGTCCACTTACAGTAAAAGCAGTCGTCAACTTCTACCCACCATTATTATCATGGCTTGTACGACGTGTACTAGGGATAAGCAAAAAATAATGTAAATTCTCTTTTTTCCTTTTTATCTTCTTAGATTTTTCTATGTCAATTTTGACTTGAAATTTCGTTTTGTTATAAATCATATTTATGGTGTCAAAAGGAATTTGTCGTTTCCATTATATAGGTGTAGCAGCTGGAAATTAGTGTTGTAATTATTATAATCTTAATTATGTCATATATGACATAGTATAGCCACGCTTAATAGATTAAAACAGGAAGTAGGTGAATAGCGTGGTAAGTTTCTTTATTTCGCACAACAAGCTTTCGGGCATCAGCTGCCCTTCATCAGGTATAATGCGTGATTAGAAAGAGCGAACCGATATTTATATGCAGTGAATTAGCATATAAGAAAACTAACTAAGATCTACTTAAAAATTAAGAAATTTACATATGAAACTAAAGAGAAAAGTACGAAATTTCTGAAAAAATAAACTAAAAAAATCTGTATAAGGCGAATAAAGGTAAAGCACGGGAAAAAAGGATGGAAAGACAAGAAAACGTAAGTATCTAGGCATAATAAAGGAATAAAGAGGCAAAAAAGGATATCAGTGGCCAAGATTAGAAAAAACAGTATATTGGGGGGGGGGGGGAGATCTATTTTTCTGTTAAAACTAGGGACAGAGCTGGACACAAGAGCCTCAAGGACTAAACGTTGATATTTGTTCTTAACATCGCTATATACCGGGATCGTGTTGCGTAAATTAAAAGAATGGTTAAATTCGTTGCTGTGTTGGTATAGTAGGGACTTACGATAATGAGAATGCAAGAAAAAGCGCCCATTAAACTCTAGGGTGTTCATGCCCAAGCAGATGTTGAAAAGTTCGGAAACAACTTTTTGATCTTTGTTAGAGACAGCAGGAGAGTTGAGGAGTGAGCCTAGCCCATCAAAAATCAAAGAATGTGGAAGGCTCAGGAAGAGAGATGTGACATCAAAAGTGGACATCTGCTTGGGCATGAACACCCTAGAGTTTAATGGGCGCTCTTTCTTGCAGATAAGAGGCTCCCCCATGGGCAGTCCCCTCTCTACAATCGCAGCTGAGATTGTAATGTCACATTTTGACCGATGGTTAGTTTCCCAGATCCGCCTAGGAGTGGTAATGTGGGCGAGATATGTTGACGACATTTTTTGTCTACATCAAAGCACCGACCACTCCCCTATTCTCACTGTTTTAAACTCCTATCATCCCGATTTATGTTTTACTCACAATTCTTCCCGTTTTAATTGTATCCCGTTCTTGGATGTTTTAGTGGTTAACCTCCAGGGTCGTTTCTATACAACCGTTTATCGTAAGGCTGGTTTTACTCCTTCTTACTTACATTTCTTATCTCATGCTCCCGTCTCCCATAAAATTACCACCGTTAAAACTCTTTCTAAGCGCGTTTTTACCCATTGCTCTCTTCCTTTATTTAGTAGAATCGAGAAACGGACCGTTTACCTACACCTTTTATCCGCGGGTTACCCACGCAACTTTATTGATCGACATTTTTATTCACCAAACCATGACAGTTCCACTCCTCCCCCGTTTAAAGATGTTTGCGTTTTTACGAATTCCGACATTGGTTTCTATCTACGTAAATTTGGCATCCGTACGTTTTATAAAAAATCACCTTCCCTAGGCACATCTTTACGCCATCCTCTCACAAAAAGTTCCATTAAACCCAGCCCCCAATCTTTCTCCAATGCCATCTACAGAATCCCGTGTAATGACTGCCCTCAATCCTATGTCGGAGAAACTGGCCGAACCATTGCCACTCGAGTCCTAGAACACGACCGTAACATCCGTTCTCAGGATTGTAAGTCCCTACTATACCAACACAGCAACGAATTTAACCATTCTTTTAATTTACGCAACACGATCCCGGTATATAGCGATGTTAAGAACAAATATCAACGTTTAGTCCTTGAGGCTCTTGTGTCCAGCTCTGTCCCTAGTTTTAACAGAAAAATAGATCTCCCCCCCCCCCCAATATACTGTTTTTTCTAATCTTGGCCACTGATATCCTTTTTTGCCTCTTTATTCCTTTATTATGCCTAGATACTTACGTTTTCTTGTCTTTCCATCCTTTTTTCTCGTGCTTTACCTTTATTCGCCTTATACAGATTTTTTAGTTTATTTTTCAGAAATTTCGTACTTTTCTCTTTAGTTTCATATGTAAATTTCTTAATTTTTAAGTAGATCTTAGTTAGTTTTCTTATATGCTAATTCACTGCATATAAATATCGGTTCGCTCTTTCTAATCACGCATTATACCTGATGAAGGGCAGCTGATGCCCGAAAGCTTGTTGTGCGAAATAAAGAAACTTACCACGCTATTCACCTACTTCCTGTTTTAATATGTCATATATATTAATTATTCTTTAATTAAATAGAAAATACTTAATTACTCTATGAATTGTAAATTTAAAAAAACAGTAAAAATGCTTTGAATAGGAGTGATATTTGAGATGTTCTGAATCGATTAACGATGAAAGATATACAAAATGGACAAAACTTAAGCAAGAGAGTTGTACCTTCTAGCATGTATATCGGGATTCAGACAATAACTCTGAAAGATACACTCATGGACAAAACTTAAGGAAGTTGTACCTTTTAACATGTATATCGGGATTCAGACAATAACTCTGAAAGATACACTAATGGACAAAACTTAAGGTAGTTGTACCTTTTAGCATGTATATCGGGATTCAGACAGTAACTCTGAAAGCTACACTCATGGACAAAACTTAAGGAAGTTGTACCTTTTAGCATGTATATCGGGATTCAGACAATAACTCTGAAAGATACACTCATGAACAAAAGGAAGTTGTACCTTTTAGCATGTATATCGGAATTCAGACAACTCTGAAAGATACACTCATGGACAAAACTTAAGGAAGTTGTACTTTTAGCATGTATATCGGGATTCAGACAATAACTCTGAAAGATACACTCATGGACAAAACTTAAGGAAGTTGTACTTTTAGCATGTATATCGGGATTCAGACAATAACTCTGAAAGATACACTCATGGACAAAACTTA
>CP092874.1:81511212-81761290 GCA_030710605.1 Cordylochernes scorpioides
AAATTTTGCTCGAAATCTTGCGAAAATCAAAATTAAAAGAAACCCTTCACCTTAATATTCTTTATTCTTTCTTTTTCGAAAATTTCTAGGTAACCTTTACTCACAAATATTATATAAATCAATTTGCATATCTATTCTTTAATTTTGTTGGGAAAAATTATAAATTTGTAGAAGATAAAAAAGACTGATAATTACGAAGATCCTTTATTGCTTAAAGGTATTTATAAACAATAAGGAAGGATAAGAGATTAAAGAAACTAGATAAACTTATATACATACTTACAGCTCACGTCTATCAGCAGCCTGGCCTATCCTATAACCGCTAGCCAACTAACTAATCTAACAAAGCTGCCATACGAGGCCATACTCGCCATACTGCCATACTCGTATATAGACAGATAGGGAAATATCATAGATAATACTACAAAAATAAGCAAATCACAAGATTATTGCAGAAATTTCCCAGAATTGCCACGTTCAAACATTTTATTATAAACATCAAGTTTACCGTCTTCAATCAATATGATAACAATTTAATTATTACCTTATTTATGTTGTTGTTGTTGTCATGTCCAATGAAGAGCCTCAGATGTCCCCATACATCTCTATCACAGCAGTCAAAATGTCCTTTATCTTGGGTGTGTAAAGCTGCTGTTCTGGGTCCATGTCAATGTTATGTTGTTTTCGTGTCCAATAAAGAGCCTCAGATGTCTCCATACATCTCTATCACAGCAATGTCCTCTATCTTGGGTGTGTAAAGCTGCTGCTATGGGTCCATGTCAATTTTCTGTTGTCGTGTCCAATGAAGAGTCTCAGATGTCTCCATACATCTCTACCACAGCAGTCACAATGTCCACTATCTTGGGTGTGTAAAGCTGCTGCTATGGGTCCATGTCAATTTTCTGCTGTTGTTGTCGTGCCCAATGAAGAGCCTCAGATGTCTCCATACATCTCTATCACAGCAGTCACAATGTCCACTATCTTGGGTGTGTAAAGCTGCTGTTCTGGGTCCATGTCAATTTTCTGTTGTTGTCGTGTCCAATGAAGAGCCTCAGATGTCTCCATACATCTCTATCACAGCAGTCACAATGTCCTCTATCTTGGGTGTGTAAAGGTGCTGTTCTGGGTCCATGTCAATTTTCTGTTGTTGTTGTCGTGTCCAATGAAGAACCTCAGATGTCTCCATACATCTCTATCACAGCAGTCACAATGTCCTCTATCTTGGGTGTGTAAAGGTGCTGTTCTGGGTCCATGTCAATTTTCTGTTGTTGTTGTCGTGTCCAATGAAGAACCTCAGATGTCTCCATACATCTCTATCACAGCAGTGTCCTCTATCTTGGGTGTGTAAAACTGCTGCTCTGGGTCCATGTCAATTTTCTACAAGGCTGCGGCCATTGCTGGACATGAAAATATGTGAATAGGTGTTAGTTCCTATCATATTTATAGGCCCTATAAATATTTAATATAGGTTTACATAGTTTACCGATAGTTTTTTTACATTGGTCTTCAAGTCTTGAATCCACACTGATAATTTAAATCAAGCCACAAACAACCTCGAAATAGAGCTGCGAGTTTCCCCTCGAAATATTGTGATAATTTCTATTTTAGCGATTCTATATAAGCACTAGAAGCAATTCAGGGGGGGGGGGGAGAAGTCCGACCACACCTCCCTGCGGTCCCCCCTGGACCCTTGGAATATTCGACCAAATTCTGGTTCGTTTCCAAGGTGACTAACGTGGCAACGGCACCCATTTTCCAATGAAGAGCAAGATAGTGGATATTGCTGCTAATGTGATGGAGAGAGATGCATGGAGACATCTGAGACTCTTCTTTGGACACGACAACAACAACAACATGCAATTCAGAAGGACAATACAAAATTCATGCAAAGCATACACTCGTTACTAAAACAAATGGAACCGTTGGAGGAGAACTGCATTCTACAATGGATTTCTGCCCATGTTGGGATCGGGGGTAATAAACTGTCATGGCGATGGATTAGAAAACGAAGCCTGGAAATTGAGCCAAAGGAAAGAACAATTGGTAGTATTTGATGCTGATGCTTTGGCAAAAACTGAGATAATCCAACAAAAGACAAGAAAATATCAAATATGCGACATGAACACTGAGAGAAGAATGACAAAAACAATCACAAGACTCAGAATGAAAGATTACAAGAATGACAATACATCCAGATGGCACAAGAACCTACAGAACATGTAACAATTGTCCTGATGTGGAACTAACACCTACCCACATATTCTCATGTCCAGCAATGGCCGCAGCCTTGCAGAGAATTGACATGGACCCAGAGCAGCAGCTTTACACACCCAAGATAGTGGACATTGCTGTGATAGGATGTATGAAGACATTTGAGACTCTTCAGTGAACACAACAACAACAACAATAATATTTTATTGATTCCAAAATGTGCAATTTATATAAAAAGAACGTTTAGTTAATTAAAAATATTTATAAACACGAAACACACAAAATAACACATACAAATCAAAACACACAAAAACTCACAACACACACAAAAAAAAAAAAAACACATAACAAAATAAACACACGAACACATTTTTTGAAAATTAAAAATACTTTGAATATAATTCCATATTTTTATAATGATAATGAAGGAATGAAAAGTATATGATCTGAATATATTTATACATTCTCTCTCTTTATGAATAAAAATTATAAATAAAACGATGTTTTTATTGACAAAAATAGTTTAGATACATATTTTAGAATTTTCATAAAATATTTTCGTTTTGAAATATTTTTCATTCGAATGTTGAGGATGAGTTCATTCGGTGGAAGTCTGTCTAGATAGAAATGTAAAATGGAAGACTGACAGAAGAATTCAATGGCGAATCTATTTTAATCTCTCTTCTTTTAATGTCTTTTTGCTGTTGAAAGTGTATTTTTGCCTCACATACAAATGTAGAACTATTTCTATAAATATTTTTGTTTTTAAGTTTAAATTTATGGCTTTTATTCATTTCTATTTCCATATATGTGGCAACAGCCAATGGTGAAATATAATGAATAAAATGTTCTTAAAACGACATTCGACAAGTTTTACCGCAAATGTTTCGTTTGAACGAAAAAATCGTAATTTATTTTAAGGAGAAATAAAGACTATTTCTATCCTTAGGAATGAAGTATGAAAGGATGAATTGTGGAGAGTAATGATGTACGGAAAAATATTACGATTTTTCGTTCAAAAGAAACATTTGCGGTAAAACTTATCGAATGTCGTTTTACAATCATAAACCGCATTATATTGTATTATATAATGTCTTTAAAATTAACGCCTCAAGCCCTTAAACAATGTAAAATTCGGCCAAAATAAATATGACATAAAATCTATCTCAGTTGACTGTTTTCTCGGCTTGAAACGATGGAGAAACTGATGTTATTATTGTAAGCAAACAGATCAAATGTTTTGTCATTCGCAGATATCCAATTTTCTTTAAACAAACACCTCTACATCAACTCACCATGATATACGTGTAGGGTATTTGTTCCTTAAAATAACTTTATAAAAAAATACTCGATTTGTTACAGAGCTACAAACAGTTTTAGAATAATTCCGAAGTTATAAAACTACATTATCATCTATACATGTTATAATAGAAAAAAATGAGATTTCTGTTGTTTTTTATCATCTTGAGGATTATGCTATGTTAATGCAGTCGTGGTTAAAATCTTGAAATTATGATAATAAAAATAGTAAATATTAGAGATAGCTTTAATTGAGTTTATAGAATATATAAGAAAACATAATTTGATAAAAGTAATGCCTGGCTTAAGGCGAGTAGAATAAGGAAAACAAAAGATTATTTACATAATGTACAAAAGTTTTGAGCCGGCCATCGGGGAAGAACAACAACGAGTTTTTATAGGGGAAGCATGACAACTGGCGGTCGATTTAACAATATTTGAATCTATAATATATATTTTAAATAAAATAATAATTTTTTATATAACATACATATTAAAGTTAATTTTCAAGGTTGTGCCATAAGTTCGTATTTTTCTTATTACTTGGCAAATAATATTAATACGGCGAATACAATAATACAATTAGTTTATACATAATACAAAGACATTATATACCATCAAAAAAGCCTGCTTTTCACATGTATAGACATGTGGTGTACTTACAGTAAAAGCAGTCGCTAACTACCCACCATGATTATCATGGTACCACTACCACTGGTGTACTAGGGATAAGCAAAAAAAAAAAGCCTGTAGAAGGACGTCCGAAATCTTACTAATAAAATTCGAACAAGATACTACTCTTCAATCTCCCTTTTATTTTTCTAAAGACATTATATATAACGTCGAATAATATTATGGCGAATAATATTGGTATTTCAATTTTATGCAACTGTTTACGAACTTTCCGGACAACTTATAGCATATATCTAGAGCAATATAATATAAATATATTCATATTCTAATTATTTTACATAAATATTGTTAGTATATGTGATAAAACCTAGACATAATTGTCTCACATATTGGTTACTAGCTATGATATCGATTTCCGCCAGTTCATTGATTCCTTCTGTTGCAATAGACTACAGACATCCCAGGAGCAATGGCCACCCAGACCTTTCAGTCCATAAACCGGCATGCGTAGCATGCCCTCTGCTGCTATAAGGCCACCGTACCGAAGGAATGATGCATTCTCCATGCACCGAGCGGCCATTGTTTGGCCTCTCGCGCCCGCCATTATGGTCTGGCTCCATGGGGATGACCAATCAACCCACAGGCGTAATAGGCTACAGACAAAATCTGTTCGGCGCATGCGTGAAGTCACTACACTTTCTTCAACATTACAAACAAACCAGGCAGTAGTTAAACAAACGTCACCCGTTGTCATGACAGCTTCTCAAATATTTAATTTTGGAAGGAAAAATCTCTGCAATATATATAAATAATGAACAAAATGGCTTCCGAGGGTGAATTTCTTACTTTATTGAATATTCCTTCCAAGATATCGGGTATAGCAAACCCTTCTACAGGTGTATTTGATAAAATAAATCTTTTAATCTTTAAAAATGAATATATTAGAAATTAAAACAGTAAAGCACACGAATGTTTATTTTACCCATAAAACAAACTTATAATGTCCTTACAGCGATGAATAAATATTGGGAGGGCTTGTGGACTATCAGCGGTGAGCCCTCCCAGCAGTTTCGCCTATTCAATAAAGATTCATCATTTCCAAGCCCTCCCGATAGTTTTCACCACAGTAAGACCAGTAGAATTTGTTTTATGTTTAAAAGTAACATTCGTGCAATAATGTTTTCATTTCCTATATAAATATGGCGCCTTATTGCTTTATATATAACTATATTTAACACTATATAATATATATTTATCAAATAAAGATCAAAAAATATATTTATTTCATCATATCATGTTGGCACAAGAACCTATAGGACATGTAACAACTGTCCTGGTGTGGAACTAACACCTACCCATATATTCTCATGCCCAGCAATGGCCGCAGCCTTGCAGAAAATTGACATGTCCCCAGAACTGCAGCTTTACACACCCAAGATAGTGGACATTGTGACTGCTGTGATAGAGATGTACGGATACATCTGAGGCTCTTCATTGGACCCGACAACAACATAAAATTGACCTAGAACAGCAGCTTTACACACCCAAGATAGAGGACATTGCCGTGATAGAGATGTATGGAGACATCTGAGGCTCTTCATTGGACACGACAACAGAAAATTGACATGGACCCAGAACAGCAGTTTTACACATCCAAGATAGAGGACATTACTGTGATAGAGATGTATGGAGACTTCTGAGGCTCTTCATTGGACATGACAACAACAACATAAAATTGACATGGACCCATAACAGCACCTTTACACACCCAAGATAGAGGACATTGCTGTGATAAAGATGTATGGAGACATCTGAGGCTCTTCATTGGACACAACAACACTAGAAAATTGACATGGATCCAGAACAGCAGCTTCACACACCCAAGATAGAGGACATTGCTGCTGCTGTGATAGAGATGTATGGAGACATCTGAGGCTCTTCATTGGACACAACAACAACAGAAAATTGACATGGACCCAGAACAGCAGCTTTACACACCCAAGATAGAGGACATTGCTGTGATAGAAATATATGGAGACATCTGAGGCTCTTCATTGGACACGACAACAACAGAATATTGACATGGATCCAGAACAGCAGATTTACACACCCAAGATAGAGGACATTGTTGTGATAGAGATGTATGGAGACATCTGAGGCTCTTCATTGGACACAACAACAACAACATACTCCTGTAGAAGGGTATAAAATACCTGAAAGCTTGATATGGATATTCAATAAAGCAAGAAAAACAAACTCGGAAACCGTTTTATTCAAAATTAATATATATTTTTATTCAAGCTGTGATTGAAAACTGGACATAGCTTTAAATTGTCTTGTAGTCTTGTAGCTGAAGTAATATACTCTCGTACATGTAGATATTTTACTTACAACATTAAAAAAACACCAAATTTCTATAATTCTACAAAACTGCAACCGTCAAATGTATTTGCTTAATTAAGGTATCTTAATTTAACTATAATTACGTCGATTAATTATTTGTTTGAAGCGAGAAATAATTACCTCTCTTCCTCTCTTTGCTCTAATTGAATTAAATTTCCCCCACTGTTCGAATTTCTGGGAGAAATCTCTCCGCTTGGAGAACATCAATAAAAATTAATTCAGAGTTTATTTCGAAGCCTTAAAAAACTTTATAAATGGGATTTAAAAATCTTAAAATTGAACTAACCATGTGTGCATGTGTTTTTAAATATACAATCGCAGCACGTGTTTTTAGTCTAATAAAATCAATTTAAGGAACTTACATTTACACTAATTAAAACTTTATATGTAAATAATATATATATGACGAGGGCCGACAGCCCGAAACACGTCCATGGTTAGCTTTTCTTGATTAATCAAGAATGGGTATTTGGCCAATTCTGGAATAATTAAAAATCAACGAAAATAGTTGCTATTTATTCCGATAGATGGCGCAAGCCATCAGCAACTTTCAGTTGCACGTTAAGGAGATGCCCTTTTTCATAATTATGCACCTTATCCCAGTACAATATCACATTTGTACTATTTTTTTCACATTATATATACAGTTATATTTATCAAAATACGAAATATTATAGACACATATGATTCTTTTTAAAATAAAACAATTTCTACTGTCCTTACTGCAATGGAAAAATTAATGGGATGGCCTGGCTCATCAGTGGTTAACCCTCCCAGCGGTTTCGCCAGTTTAATCTACCATACCGCTGTTATATTGCATTTTCGGAACTTCCTTTTATAGTGATACTGATGCTAGACTCTTGGAATGGGTATTTTAGATGAACTATGGACATAGGCTTTGAGGATAGCAGAATTACATATAATTATAAATATATAATATGCTTCGAGCAATCGCTCTTACGCAAACTTCAATTTGTGTCATATATTTCCGAAAAACTAAATATCAAACAAGATATAATAGCGATTTACAAGATTGGATAATTACATAAAAGTATAAAACAGAGAAAAATACTGAAACTGCGGTGATGGTCATTAGATTGCGTCTAGTTTTGACGGGAGAGGTGCCCTATGCTTTATATATATATATATATTGTTCTGAATATAGAGCAAACCATATTTAAATATTTAGATAAAAAAGGTATATATTGGATTGAATAAAGGATTTATTTGCCAATATATTTCGGTTGGTTAAAACGCCAACATTTAACGAAATATTGTCAAATAAACCTTTTTTTCAATCCAATATATACCTTTTTATTATCTAATAAATATATATATGTTATATAAAAATATTATTTTATTTAAAATATATATCATAGATGTTAAATCGACCGCCAGAGGTCACGCTTTGCATATAAAACCTCATTGTTGTTCTTTCCCAATGGCCGGCTCAAAACTTTTGTACATTATGTAAATAATCTTTTGTTTTCCTTATTCTACTCGCCTTAAGCCAGACAGTACTTTAATCAAATTATGTTTTTTATATATATTCCATAAGTTCAATTAAAGCAATATCTGATCAAAACTATTTTATTATTCCTACGTCTGCATCACCATTTCCATACCATAATCTTCAACATGATTTAAATTCAAGCAGAAAATCTCTATTCATCTTTAATTATAACATATATATATTAAAAAATAAAAATGGCATATCCTGACCATGTCAGGACCATGTGTAGAGTAGCTACTTGGGTGTATGGTCAACCGCCGTAGAAGAGGGACACCAAAGAAGAATATAAAGGACAAAACAAACTTTGATACAAGAGGGGAAACAAAAACTATTTCCGCTGTTAATTGTTCCAAGTTTTAAGTGGCTTGTACCGCCCTTTTGTTGTTGCTGCCGCCAATAATGGAATAACGTCCTTTCTACTCGGTGGTTATTGACATTTCCCTCACGTCACCTTCTCCGTTATACTCTTGGATAGAACTTGGGGAAGTTGTACCTTTTAGCATGTATATCGGGATTCAGACAATAACTCTGAAAGATACACTCATGGACAAAACTTAAGAAAGTTGTACCTTTTAGCATGTATATCGGGATTCAGACAATAACTCTGAAAGATACACTCATGGGCAAAACTTAAGGAAGTTGTACCTTTTAGCATGTATATCGGGATTCAGACAATAACTCTGAAAGATACACTCATGGGCAAAACTTAAGGAAGTTGTACCTTTTAGCATGTATATCGGGATTCAGACAATAACTCTGAAAGATACACTCATGGGCAAAACTTAAGGAAGTTGTACCTTTTAGCATGTATATCGGGATTCAGACAATAACTCTGAAAGATACACTCATGGACAAAACTTAAGGAAGTTGTACCTTTTAGCATGTATATCGGGATTCAGACAATAACTCTGAAAGATATTATAGTGACCTTTATTGAAGACACGAGATAACCAAGTGTGAACTAAAGTTATACCGATATGCATGCTAAAAGGTACAACTTCCTTAAGTTTTATCCATGAATGTATATATAACTAAATGCTACAAAAGTTGTGGTAAGGCCACATACTACTTTGCCTAACCTTAATGCCAGGGATATGGGCCCCAGTAATAGCCTCAGTACCTATCTCACCATTTAATACCAGGGGAAGGTATTACGGGGTTTTGAGATAACAGCCGATGACTGATCATCCCAGACAGGAAACCACACGAGGAAATACATCTGCGGCACACGTTAATGAGGCGTGAAGATGATTCTACATCCGGGGATATTGGAACATCACAATTTGTCTTCTGCACATTATTTCTAAAGCAAGTTATCTACTGAATGATTCGTCTTTTTCTGAGTAATAAAATGCTTTAAGGTTTATAGAATGAATTGAAATGTAAGCATTCTACTATAAATATTGTAGCGTAGAAATCTGTATATCTGAAGATGTGAAAGTATTTATTGATGACCTCACCACGACCAGTCGACAATTATTAACAAACCAACCAAACTATCTACAGCTAGAGAATCTTGAACAAACAAGCAAAGAAATATTTTAAAGATGATTTTACAAATACAGAGTAATATATATTTTTATAATCTGTTGTATATATTTTCATTGAATAATATTAAATTAAATAATAAATTATTTCTTCGCCACAATAAATTATTACGTTGAGGAAGATGAAGAACTGCTTAAATAGAAATTGTTTACAAAGAGAATTTTTCAATTAGTATCTAACGGCGTAACATTATTAATACAAAGCAATAACGCCCCATCTATATACAGCAAATGAAAACATTAAGACGCGAATATTCCTTTCACGTATCAATCAAACTTCTACTGTCCTTACCTGCGATGATAAACATAATTTTCATATTTTTAGTCCTGTAAAGGAGAAACAAATCAAATAAAAAAAAAAACTGAAAGTCAACCACGTATGTGTTTTGGGCTGTTGACCCTCTTCAGCATGGTGACCAACCAACGACCAAAATATGGTTTCCAAGGGCTTCCTGAGAAATCAAGAAATGGCTATTTAAGGCCTGATTTGCGTAATCACGCTTTTCATATAAAAAAAAAACATAGAATGGCCCTCTGTTATCTAAAATGCTAATATTAGCGCGGTCAAAATTAGCCTTTTTTGTTATTAATATATTTACATATATCGATAAAATTTACAATAATTATTTTTAGAAAATGTGTTTCTTTTCCCAAATATCATCAAATAGTACATCTTTAAATATCATTGAATAACCTTTATCATTGCAGTAAGGTCTGTAGATATAATATTTGATAATAAAAAAAGAAACACATTTCCAAAATAATTATTCTAAATTTTAACAATATATAAAAGTATTATAATTTATTGCTATATAAAATTACAAAAGATAGAGATAATGAGATTTTTAAAAACATCTTTATATATTTATTAACAAAATGTTTAGTGTCTTATCATCATATTTTACTTTCCAAAAATGTATAAATGGGTAACCATGTGTAACGGCAGGGTTGCCACGTTATAACACAGATTTATGGTAGAATTATTCCATCTACTCACGCCCCATTGCCTTTCGAATGGCACCCTGTATTTCCCGCCTAAATATTAACTTCCAAAATGGCGACCGTAGCTGCAGCCGATACCCTTACATTGAATTGGTAACGTTAGAATATTGTTGAATTATACAATTGCGTTATGTATAGATATTATACAATTATATCATATAAATATATGTAGATATTTCTATTTTAATTATTGATTTAATCCTTATTGGTGAATTATTAATCAATATATATATATATATATATGTTATATATATATATATATATATTAAAATATTATTTTATTTAAAATTATATTTCATAGATTCAAATACTCTGTTAAATCGACCGCCAGAGGAAACACTCCCCCTATAAAAAATCATTTTTGTTATTTCCCGATGGCAGCCCCGTAAAAAAAGATAATTGAATTTCCCGATGGCCGGCTCAAATCTTTTGTACATTATGTAAATATGTTTTTCATTTTTTTTTATTTTTACGTCTTAAGTCAGGCATACCTTTATCAAATTATGTTCTTTATATATTCCTTTAGCTCAATTAAAGCTATTACTGATCAAAACCATTTTTATTATTATACTTTCAAGATTTTAACCACGACTGCATTAACATAGTATGATCCTCAAGATGATCAAAAATCAACAGAAAATCTCATTTTTTATAACATATATAAATAATACTAGTAATTTTACTTAAATATTGTTGCATCATGATTAATGCGCGTATTTTAAAAATTATTTATAATATTATTTTTAATATATTTAAAATTTATATTTATTTATTTTTATAAAACAGATTATTACTATTATAAAATATTATGTACTATAAAACATTTGTATTTTGATACACTAAATACCCCACCTGCTTTAAACTTTGATGTGATAAATAAAGAGAGATTCTAGGTGCTACCTAAATATATAGTTGTCTTATTATTGACTGGTTTAACCTTGTAGGATGGTTGAGACACGTTCTGGAAAGATACAAGACGCGTCTGAGGAGAGAATCAAGACTGAAGAATCTGTCAAAATGCAGCTTGGTGCAACAATAATCATATCTTTCAGTATATATAAATGTTTAAAAAGCTATCAATACCATATAGTGCCCAATGAATAAAATATCAGGGTAAATTTTTACTTAATTTCTTTCATATTTATTCAGAAATATTCCAATTTCTTTTGATAAATACATTTATGGCTTGTTCTCATATATATGAATACCATATAGTGCACAATGAATAAAATAGAAAGATGGATTTATACTTATTTCCCATTTATTCAGATATTCCTATTTGATTTGATAAACACATTTATGGCTTTCTATCAATCATTGCGCTATTTCAATGGCTAGCTGTTGACTTTGCTTAGAATTATTAATGAAACTGATTCCAATAATTATTAATTAAACATTATATTTATTGATTTACAAGAGAGAGAACAAAATATAAAAGGGAAACTAATATTAAACACAAAGGGACTTTCTTTTCTTTCGGTTAGCGCCTATTTACCTGTGAACTTACACATACTCTGTGGAACAATTAATTAATATACACACAACACTAGCTAGGCATCCAATGGTGAAATAGGGTTAACACAAATTATCTTAATTTTTCATTTATAACAAAATTTCTATGAACAAACAAACGCCATGAGAAATAGTTTATACTACGAGAGATAATGTAAACATTTTCAATTAAACTAAATTTTCTTGTAAAACAACACTTGAAGTTAAACCGCATGAGTTTCTTTTCAATGAAAAATCAAAATTTATCTTCATAATTCACCCTTTCATACTTTATCCAAAAAGGTTAGAAATATTCAATATTTCACCTTGAAATAAATTTTGATTTTTCATTGAGAAGAAACTCATGCGGTGTAACTTTAAGTGTTGTTTTACAATCACAAGCCGCAGTGTATTATATTGTATTAAACCTTTCTTGGTTGAATCACTGGTAAAAGAATTTCCAAAAAGGTAATGCCATTAATAGATAAGATAGCAATAAAGCTATCTATTCCAAGTAGTAAAGTGGAATAAAAACTCTAAATTTTATATTTATTATAAATATCCACACAGCTCATATTTTACGTAAAGCTACAGTTAAACCTGTCTATAGCGCTCCCTCTTGGGACTCACCAAAATAGGGTGCTATAGAGAGGGGGGTGCTATAGCAGGTCACTTTTAATGTAAATCACATCGTACTATGTGATATACACGATAAAAGGTACAACTTCCTTAAGTTTTGTCTATGAGTGTATCTTTCAGAGTTATTGTCTGAATCCCGATATACATGCTAAAAGATACAACTTCCTTAAGTTTTGTCTATGAGTGTATCTTTCAGAGTTATTGTCTGAATCCCGATATACATGCTAAAAGATACAACTTCCTTAAGTTTTGTCTATGAGTGTATCTTTCAAAGTTATTGTCTCAATCCCGATATACATGCTAAAAGTTACAACTTCCTTAAGTTTTGTCCATGAGTGTATCTTTCAAGGTTATTGTCTCAATCCCGATATACATTCTAAAAGGTACAACAATTTTAAGTTTTGTCTTTGAGTGTATCTTTCAGTGTTATTGTCTGAATCCCGATATACATGCTTAAAAATACAACATCCTTAAGTTTTGTCCACGAGTGTACATGGTGAAAATAAATTCGATTTCAGATCATACAAATACGTTTTAAATGAATGTGTTATATTGAGCAATAAGATGTAAAATATGGAAATAGATTTAATATTGAAAATACATTTAGTAATAAGAAATAAATTTAAAATGAAAGAAAAATTTCAATTTTGAAAAGATTCATTTAAACAAGAAATGTTTACGAGAGCGAAGATAGAAATAAACTCGATGCACAAATTACATTTTCCATTTTACAAAAATGATTTTATTTTAATAAAGACAATAAAATGTTTATTGGAGACAAAATATTTCATTAAGCGCCTTATTAAATATTTAGATGTGAAAGAAACTCCAATAAAAACAAAATAACAAAAAAATAAAATAATATTACTCCCAGAATGCCTTTCGCCAAATGATCGGCTGCTACACCAGAAGATTTGGACCAATAAAAAGTCGGGATGAGGTCACGTGGTACGGTCCTAAAGTTGGGGGAAAAGTCGAAATCGATGGCACAATTTGGCAAGTCTTCTGTGGAAAGCAGAAGAACAAAACTTGATAATATGCCGAGATAATTCTGTGTCTCTTATTTCTTTTGATATTTTTATTCACAAAATTTATTACTTGCATTAAAAAAACAAAAGGAAAATAAATGGCCACCATTTTAAACTCTATTTAAATCATTTAATGTTCATTTTTTAAAAAGAAGAGGTAATTTGAAATGGGAAGCAAGCACACAAAATTTAAACGTTTTTTTTTAGTAATTTACGTTAGATTTATTTTTGAAATATTATTAAAAAAAAGAGAAATTATATTTATTTTTAAAGTATGGTTTGATTAAGGTATTGGTAACCGACATATACGTGATGTAGAAAACATTAAAATATAAATGCAAAAAAAGCTGATGTGAGCTGTCACGATTTGCCAATTTTGTTTTTAATACTAACACCTGACTTTTTTTCAATTTTTTTCTTATTTTTTTTCACATGAACAGCGTAAATATGCAAACTTGGCCTTAAACACCCATTAATTGATTTCTCAGGAATCCTCTAGGACCAAACAGTCTGCACCACGCTGACGAGGGCCAACAGCCCGAAACGCGTTCATGGTTGAATTTTCTTGATTTATCAAGAAAATGGGTTGGCCAACTATCATGAAACAATTCAAACAATTGTAAACCATTTTTTTCTCGTATAATTCTTTTTGAATTGAAAAATACTTTTCTAATGTCCTTTCTGCGCGCGCGCAATGATAAAATATTAATATTTTTATAATTGTCTGTATTTTCTACTGTCCCCAAAGATCATGTCGATATAGTTCAATCAAAATAACCTTTCAAAGAGTTTAGCTTCAATATCGGTATAAAAGAAAACAGCCAAATACAATAATTCAGCGGTATGGTAGATTAAACTGGTGAAATTGTTGTGAGGATTCATCACTGATGAACCAGGCTCTCCCATTATTTTATCATTGCAGTAAGAGCAGTAGAAAATTGCTTTAATTCAAAAATAATCATACGCATCAAAAATAGTTTATATTTCTTACAACAGATGGCGCGATATGCATCATTCTATATACAGTTACGAGCGTCATTCTTCATCAGTCATCTCTGTCACCGTTTGCTTTTTGTTTGGAATGGCGCCCTCCTATTGGTTGGCTTCGATCACGCCACCTTTGCCCTCCCCCCCCCCCCACTCGCTTTTTCGTTTTTGTAACTATTGTGTTGGAGCGGGTCGCTCCCTAAATAAATGCATATATTAGTTAATAACCAAATGGAATCCTCTCTTTCTTTTTCCCAGTAAGAGACGCCTACGGAAGCCAACAGTACATAGACAGATAAAGCACATAGGCTATAGTTATTAACTAACATATGCATTTATTTAAGGCGCCAATTTATAATTGTAACAAATAGTATTTGAATCAAAACATTCAATCGGGTAAAACACGGGCGTTGCCCGGGTCATTCGGCTAGTATAATCTATTTATCATATTGAATTAGAGATGTTGACAACTCGAGTGTCTTTGTTCGTTTACTTGAACTCTACGTAGGAATGTCTGATAAAACTTCAATTTTCATATAATACAATAGATCAATGGAGACATATTTTTTCAATCCCGATATACACGCTATTAGGTACAACTTCCTTAAGTTTTGTCCATTAGTGTAAATAACAAATAAACTTTCAACACCTTTGTTTTATGGCAATAAGCTCTGTAGATATAGTATTTATGGATGGTTTGGTAAGGCGGTATAAAACTGGCAACACGGAATATTGGCTACAGATGAATAGGAGGCCTAATTGAGTTAATAAACAAGCTGACACCGCTGAATTCTAGAGATCTTACTTGGTTTTCTTTCCCCTTGGAACATGTATTCTGCTCACTCCTGGACTTCCACATATCTTTACATTTATTTCTGTCGAGAGCTGGACCTTCCCTTCTATTTCTATTTCTTTCTATCCACAGCTGGCTTCCCCTCTGGTTCAACATTTCTATCGTACCTCTGTCCACAGCTGAACTTCCTTTTTTCATTTCATTTGTCTTCTTTCCACCTTTGTTGAGAAAAGGTGAGCTTTGGTACCGTAACCTTACATGTGTTAAAATAAAGTGATTTTTCCCCTTAACTCTATATGCGTAGATATGCAGTAAGCTTTGTCCCTCTACTATATATTTGTAGACACATGAGGTGTATATTCAATCTGAATTCAAAAATAACAAAAAGCTTTCATTAAAGACATTCGTCCCATACAGAATTCTCCCATATAGGTAAACAAAAGTAAACATAACAGTTATCTAAAGAAAGTGGAGAATAAGGTCGACTTTTCTTCAAGTTGGATCCATCATCTGTGTTACACCTATTGTCTGTGCTGTTCTCCAGAATTTGTGAAAAGCCAATGTATTGGGTTTGTTTTCCATTACCTTTGTCAATAGTTATATTATGGCGTGTTGAGAATTAGATGTATATCTGTGAATATTTATTTGTTGTTAATCTTTTTTTTTTGTTTGTAAAATACGTTATTATTATTTTTTTTATTATTATTTTGACCACGGGCCAAGATGTATAAATAGTTTTGTTGTTTTTAAATAAAGTCAGTGTGTGTCTTATAGTGTTGGTGTTGGCTTGATGGAAATACATGGGGTAGGCAGCAGCAAAGTGGAACCTTATAAGGAACAAATACAGTCCTCAAGAAATTAAGGAGCTATCATGGCGAATTATATATTTTCATAGCCAATCTTTTGACGGAGAATTTCTCTTTCCTCCTTTAGTACCGGACAATAAAACATGTGGTGTGGAAAGTCCTGGCTAAATTCACTATTGCACACAGAGTGCATATTAAATTCCTAAATTTCAATAATAAAACGTGATTATGTTTAAATAGTGAACAAAAACAATTCTCACTGTATTTACACTAAAATATTAGTTTCTCCATATATATCTGTGGCGACCACATTCGCTTCAGCGAGCGTGGACAAAGCTTCACTACACATACGGGCAGTAGAGTGGCGGCCTCACTACGCCTCGGCAAGCGCTTTCTGGGAGAACACGTCACTACGCATGCGCGGACGGAATCCGGGACACTTGTCACGCGCGTCGTTCGGACAACAAGGCTTGCTTCCAGCGGCCGTTACTTCCTTCCTCTCTGTATATTTCTGGCTTTAAATAAATTTATTTATATAAAATAAAAGGATTTAAAAGCGCGAATGTTTCTTTTATACATAAAACGAACTTCTACTGTCCTTACTGCGATGAAAAAATATATTGGGAGGGCTTGGCTCATCAGTGGTGAACCCTCCCAGCGGTTTCGCCAATTTAATCCACCAGACCGCTTCTCAGAGCTCTAATACTGTATTGGATCATTCTGCTTTTATATGCTACACTGAAGGATGGAATCTTAGAAATGGCTTTCAAGTAAACTATGGACATAAGCTTATAGGACAGTAGAATTACATTCAAATATTTGCTTCGAGCAATGCTCTTCAGCAAACTATAAAGACAAGGCCAGTTAGGCTTAAATTAACACAAAGCAAAAAAGGATTTAAAAGCGCGAATGTTTCTTTTATACATAAAACGAACTTCTACTGTCCTTACTGCGATGAAAAAATATATTGGGAGGGCTAAGATTCCATCCTTCAGTGTAGCATATAAAAGCAGAATGATCCAATACAGTATTAGAGCTCTGAGAAGCGGTCTGGTGGATTAAATTGGCGAAACCGCTGGGAGGGTTCACCACTGATGAGCCAAGCCCTCCCAATATATTTTTTCATCGCAGTAAGGACAGTAGAAGTTCGTTTTATGTATAAAAGAAACATTCGCGTTTTTAAATCCTTTTATTTTATATATATAGATGGCGCGTTATTGCTTTGTGTTAAATTTATTTATAAAAATAATTATAATCTCATCAGCGGCCTTTCCACAAGTAACACCAACACGCACGTAACCATTCCACATATCTGTGGTACTTGATTTAAGTCAGGGGTCGCTACTCTCCAATGTGACAACTCAGTCACAGAGATAAGACCATCTAAACCAGCCCTGGTCAACCTAAATGACGCCACGGGCCGCACGGAATCGTAAACAAGGTCTAAAAACTTTAACTATATCAAAATTTTAACTTCAAAATGTATTTTAAAAAATACTTAATACTTCCTTGATGCTTAATGTTTTTATTTATTATTTTTCGGCTGCTTTTTTTAAAATAAAAATAATAATAACAATTTAAAATAAAAAAAATATCTCTCTATTAATTACCAATATTACTAACTTTTTTTCTTCCTTTTTATGGAATCAAATATGCATTTTTAAAAATTGTGGGACATATTTTAAATTTAAAAAAATATTATAATTATTTCAATATATTTTCTGTTTTTGAATATACAGACGAGAAATGAAAGTTACAAAAGAAATATAAAGTTAAATGGCGAGCCGCAAAATCTTTTACGGAGCGCCGCATGCGGTTCGAGGGCCGCGGGTTGGCCAGGCCTGGTCTATACAAACCCTCAAGTCACCCAAGTTGTAAAGAGATTTAAAATTCCATTGACCCCGAGCTGATACTGTAAACTGTGGTCGTAAACTGGGGATTGAGTAGAATTCCTTCATGTGGAGTAACATACGTGGAGTTGACATTGACCTGCTGCGTCAATAGTTGTGTCTTATGTATGGATGATTTGATTTTAAAACACTAAAATGAATTAATTGAATTGATTGAAAAAATTATAATTGAAAGATTAAAAATACGTATTTTATTTCTAGCAATGGGGAGTCTCATTTTCAAATATAGAAATCAAAAAAGATGGAAATTATAAAATAGTGTGTCTGAAACTATATATATATATGAAAAAATAGTACAAATGTAATATTGTACTGGAATAAGGTGCATACATTAAGAAAAAGGCATCTACTTATCGTGCAACTGAAAGTTACTGAAGGCTTGCGCCATCTATCGGAATAAATATCAACTATTCTCGTTGATTTTTAATTATTCCAGAATTGGCCAAATACCCATTCTTGATTAATCAAGAATTCTGGAATAATTAAAAATCAACGAGAATAGTTGATATTTATTCCGATAGATGGCGCAAGCCTTCAGCAACTTTCAGTTGCACGATAAGGAGATGCCTTTTTCTTAATATATATATGTAATATTGTGTTGAGATCCTGACGACTAGCTGTAATAATAGGTTGAGATTCTGTCGACTCTCTGTAATAATGCGTTGGGGTTTGGTAAGCCTGTTGTAGAACCTCGTCGACTCTCGCTATAAGTTGTGGCAACCGAGGGTCAAACCTGTAGTAACCGCGAGGGACAGTCAGGGGTGGAGAGTTTTCCAGTGCCTCTCTGCACCTTGTAGGACCTTTAACAGTTCTCACAAAGTACAGGCAGTCGTGGTCGAGGCAGAGTGGAAAAAGGTTGGGAATGTCCACACACACAAAACGAAGCGACACAGTTGAAAGAAGGAAAGTTCCTTGAATAGATAAAAAGTTGAGCCAAAAGCAAAGATGGAGATAGGAGTAGCGTTTCTTACTGACTACATGGTGAAATGAGGTGGAACTTGGAGACAGCCGGCGACGCGCTGATGGGGAACTGAACTAACTGTCGCTAAGGCCGGTCTTATTTATACTACCTCTCCGACAAAGAGAATTGCATCACGGCACGTGTCGCTGCTACTCGAGACACGGCACGTGTCGCTGTTATTCGAGTCTGGCGCCTACCTGTCGGCTAACAATCTATCTTTAGAAGTTACTTTGTGATCTCTCAATCTTGCTTTTAACTTGGCTTTTAATCTATTATATTTTATTTATTCATCCTCAGTACATTACATATGGTGGTGCAAGGAGACATGTCAATTATGCGTATAATTAGTTATAGTTTATAATTAGTTCTATATACAACATGACAATCTTGTTATAAATTACATAATATAGGGTTATTGGTTTAAATTATCATAGATGGGCCCCGTGAGTGAAAGGGTTTATCCGGGTTTAAGCGGGTAAAGCCTCTCTAACACAGGTAAGTAATTAAAATTTCTTTTAATTAATTAAAACTGTGAGGGTAAAGGGCTATAACAAGATGTTTATTTGGCTATATCTGAAAATTATAAAAATAAAACTTATGTTTAATTTAAAAGTTATGATATTCATTATAAAAGAGAACTGTAGATAAAACCTTTGTTTGCTAAAAATAATGATGATAAAAAATGATGTTCTAAAAGATTGTTGGCGGGCGTTGGAAAGGGTTAGGGGTTGAAGAATATGCAATTGTAAGTGTTGCACAGACAATCAAATACTGAGATCCAGGTGCAAAGCGAGGATATAGACTTGTGCGTCTTCCTTGGCAATGTTTCACCTGTGATCCTGTATAAGGTTACAGTGCTTTGTCACAATTGTAGGGTTATTGGGTTGAAAGTTGTTGAAGAAAAAGACTTAATATGATTGAAAGGGGTGGTAGAGCCATGCGATAAGTAGAATTGTTGTAGCGACAGTAGGTGGTCTGACTTGACTTGAAATCAAAGGTTGATTGTGGTCCGCTAGAGCTGAAAAAAATTGAAAATTGAAAAAAGTGAACGCTTTGTGCATGCGTTGGTGATGTGCTCTGCGGATGATTGAAATAAACTTTTGAAACGTGTTCAGACCAAAAGTCAAGACTTGTACTTCTGGGGAACGGTGTTCTCAAAGAGTTTGTTGAATTACGAAATCAAAAGGAAAATTGTCAATCAGTGCTGTCGTTTCTACGAGCAATGGCAGAAATAGGTAGTGAAAAAAGTATAGGGAAGTGATTAGTAAGAATTTGATTGTTGAAAACGATTGTTGTATGCCCGGTAGTTGCTGATAAATAAACATTGTCATATAATAAAGTTACTTAAACAAAAATATAGTGAATAAAAAGATAAAAATGTGATTGTGGATAAAAAAAAAGTATAAGTGGATAAGATCAAACATGTACTATATGAAAGATATAATAATGAATTAGTAAAATATAAAAGATATAATAATGAATTAAAAATGATTATTGAAAGAATTAAATGTTTTGCCATACTAAAATAATATCATGAAGAATAAAATTGTTGAAATAAAGTTGTTAAAATAATGTTGGAATAAAAATTTGATTATAATTGAAAAGTAAAAAAAAAAATAAAAATAAAAATAATTATTCAAGATTTTATACAAAAAAAATATAATATAATTAAAGGTTATTAATGATTAGATAAACAAATGGAGCAAAAATTGTCTCTTTGGAAGAAAAGTTACAACTGTGGTGTGTAACTAGGTCATTTCCCTTTTGGTAAACATTGGTGTTTCTATGTCTCTGAAACTGGGAATATGTGAAATGATCTTTTCGTTTGTCCTCAATGCTGGTATGTAGAGAATGATTTCTCTTTTGCGTGCTGGGGTATAGAAAAACAAAGACATATAGCATACAACTATAAAATAAATGATAACTTGATTGATTCTTTAAAAAATGGATTGCATTGACGAAGATGATTGTAATATATAACAATAAAGGGTTAACATTATATAAAAGATGGCGTTCTAGTTTAGAAAAAATATTCCACACTGGTCGTGAAAACAATGTAAAAGTTGTAAAACACACAATGATAGTTGAAGATATAAAGTTTTATGATATTTCAATATTAAAGTTCAAATTAATAAGTGAATTGGGTAATTATTGGTAAGTCAATTAGTTTTAGGTGCTGCAATTTATCCGTCCTGCGAGTTGGACCACTTGTTTCAGGTACAGGCGAACTGCAACTGGAGGTGTCATTTTAACATGGCGGCTGTAACGGGTGTCCATATCAACATGTGTCATGTCCTTTGATGCCGACCGACATAGCTGGGTTGTTTATTTACGTAGGCGGTCCTTTGTTGCCGACCCTTTGTTACCGACTGTCACATGATCCCATGTCTGGCCTACGTCCCGAGTTGAGTTATCTTCTCTTGCCTGTTTGAAAATAAAATTTTTCTTCTGTTTGAAAATATAGTTTTCTTGGTGTTCTTAAGTGTTGTGTCTCGACGATGTTACGGGCTTAATAAAAAATGTTATTCAATGATGTCAGGTTTAGATGTGAATAAAAGTGCGACTTCAACGTAGACACGCTTTGGTGAGGTGTCACAGGCATGAAGGCGTCTTGGGCCTGTTAAGTGAGAAAATTGTTGTGGTGCGCTGTGTGACACTTAGTAAGTGGATTGAATAGAAAGGTGTCACGTGAAGTCTGTTCTTGGTACAGCATCTAACTTGTTTCCGAAAAATAACAAATTTATTAGTCATGGGTATTGTTGTACGAAACACATCGAGAATTTTCAGATTGTTATAGAGGTGGCATGTTTATCGTGAAATCTTTGTGTTCGCGACGATATGGAGCTCGTGTGGCTCGAAATTGGACGTGTTAAATCGCGCGTTAATAGATGTGGCCAATTGGAGAAAGTAAGGTGGGAATGTGTTGAAGTTCGTTCCGAGGGATGTGTGAATTATTAATAATTATGCATGTAAAAAGAAAAGGACGAGGGAGTGTAGCTATGCTGGAATTTTTAACTTGTTTTGGGGAAGGACAGGTACATTTCTAGTTGTGCTTTTGAAGATATTGTATCTTTCGTTTTTGGATTTTTAAAAAATGCGTTTCACCTATGTTTATTAAAATTTGAATATATTTTTTAAATCGTTGCTTATGTTAGTGCGAAAATTATACTTGTAAAAGGGCAATGGCATGATAGTGACTTATAATTTGAATGGGGCGTGTACATAAAATAGTGAACATAACAATGATTTTTTGCAAAGTTTTGTGTATTTAATTAAGACATTGGTGTTTTTTGGTATAAAAATAAGGTATTAAGAGAAACACAACAAATAAGTTTAGAAAATAGGATTCGAGTAATTAAAATATAATATGATTTTTTATGTAACATTGAAAGTAATGAATTAAAATTTAAAAGTTGCTTAAAATAAAGTAAAAAATGATAAATGAGGGTGTACAATATTTAAAATTTGAATTGAAATGCTATAAAAATGGTAAAATTTGATTTAAAAATAATTACAGTAAAAATAAACATTATATTTATGGAAAATCAAGTTGTTAGCATGAAGAAAGAGTTAAGTAGATTTTTTAAAAACTCACAGTTTTTATGATTGTTCAGTCAGGAGACTTGGTCTTTGGTTGTTGTCCTGATGACGTGGAAGGCGTGCCATGTAGAGCTTGTAGAAGCTTGTGACTTCTGTTTGGCGATGGTGGCATGTCGTCTGGATGATTGCGTTGTAAGGTCGAAGGGGGGTAACTTCTCACCGGCTTATTTTGCGGGATGTTCAGCTGTGTCGTTGGGGGGAAGATTGCTTGGTCGTTTTGTTGGAATGGCGTGCTTATTCCTCCATCTTTGCTTCTTGGCTCTTCTATCTATCTGGACAGTCTTTTTACCTTCTTCGTTGTGGTCTCCTTCGTTGTGGTTATCCTGTCGACTAGCTGTAATATTGCGTTGAGATCCTGTCGACTAGCTGTAATAATAGGTTGAGATTCTGTCGACTCTCTGTAATAATGCGTTGGGGTTTGGTAAGCCTGTTGTAGAACCTCGTCGACTCTCGCTATAAGTTGTGGCAACCGAGGGTCAAACCTGTAGTAACCGCGAGGGACAGTCAGGGGTGGAGAGTTTTCCAGTGCCTCTCTGCACCTTGTAGGACCTTTAACAGTTCTCACAAAGTACAGGCAGTCGTGGTCAGGCAGAGTGGAAAAAGGTTGGGAATGTCCACACACACAAAACGAAGCGACACAGTTGAAAGAAGGAAAGTTCCTTGAATAGATAAAAAGTTGAGCCAAAAGCAAAGATGGAGATAGGAGTAGCGTTTCTTACTGACTACATGGTGAAATGAGGTGGAACTTGGAGACAGCCGGCGACGCGCTGATGGGGAACTGAACTAACTGTCGCTAAGGCCGGTCTTATTTATACTACCTCTCCGACAAAGAGAATTGCATCACGGCACGTGTCGCTGCTACTCGAGACACGGCACGTGTCGCTGTTATTCGAGTCTGGCGCCTACCTGTCGGCTAACAATCTATCTTTAGAAGTTACTTTGTGATCTCTCAATCTTGCTTTTAACTTGGCTTTTAATCTATTATATTTTATTTATTCATCCTCAGTACATTACATATGGTGGTGCAAGGAGACATGTCAATTATGCGTATAATTAGTTATAGTTTATAATTAGTTCTATATACAACATGACAATCTTGTTATAAATTACATAATATAGGGTTATTGGTTTAAATTATCATATATATATCATTCGCCTTTTAAATTATATTAACAAGAACTTTCTGAAAGTTTAAAATAGGTAAACAATATTCATATGAAAAATAGACACTTCAGCCAGTTAGAGTTTTTTTTTTTCTCAACGTTTCAACAAAAATCTTTTGTCTTCGTCAGGAGCGATAATGCAATATTTTTATTCATTTCTCCTGACGAAGACAAAAGATTTTTAATATGATGCACTACCGCGCCATCTGTTATCAAAATTCGAAACTATTTTAAAGGCGTAAGATTCTTTTTCATATTAAACAATTTCTACTGCCCTTACTGCAATGGAAAAATTAATGAGAGGCCTGGCTCTCTGAGAGGGTTCACCACTGATGAGCCAGGCCCTCTCATTAATATTTCCATTGCAGTAAGGGCAGTAGAAATTGTTTAATATGAAAAATAATCTTACGCCTTTAAAATAGTTTCGAACAAAAGAATTTTGTCGAAACGTTGAGAAAAAAAAAAACTCTAACTGGCCGAAATGTCTATTTTTCACAGAAATATTACCTATGTTAAAGAAATGGTGTTTGTCAAGTTAGGTTTTAAAATTGACTGTCTTATAATGGGAGTTGGTAATTCCCAAGTTGTTACTGGAGAAAGCTGGTGGTCATATGACACTGAATCTATTCGGAGGGAAAAATCTTCACAAAAATTCCTAAATATATTTCCCTACATCAGGAGAAAAATCAATTCTACTTTACTTCCGGAAAAATATTTTTCCAAATTTATGAAAGTATTGAAATTTGAATCACGGAAAACTGAGGGTGACAAATAATTTGTCGCTATGAAGATAACCAATGTTGGACTTGTAGAAAATACATTTGTTATAAACCTAAGTTTGTTTATTCTAATAATGCCTCAGGAAATATTGGGTCTATTTAACTTTCAAATTTGGGTTTGTTTGCTTTTCTCACTCCATGGCGTCAATATGACTTTTAATTAAAGTAAAATTTTATAATTTTGAAATTGATTTTTTATCTAAGCGATTACTGGTGTGAGTAATTTTCGTCGGTTTAATTACAATTACAATTATTTTTTTTCCAAAGCGCTATATCCCGCAAGGGATACTTGCGCCAAAAAAGGTGAAAAGTTTATTTACATAAGTTATTTACATTATTCAACGCATGAAAACATTAGAGATCCAGATTTTGTAGAAAGTTTAGAATTGTTAAAATGGCAATTCTCTCGGATTTCATGATATAATTATTTTGACCAGTGACCTGTTACTCTGTGGTGTGTTGCAGTGTATATATAAATGGAATATCTTTGTTAGTTTAGTTAGTTGTGTTATCTTACCGTGATCGGTTCAATAAAATCCTCCGGTGTTCAGTGCCCTCTCATATCTTCCTCCTTTTTCAACAGGTTATGGGCCCAGGATTACTTTAAAGAAATTGTAGCATCAAGAAAGTATTCAAAATGTCAAGCCTTTATCAAATAGAAAAATTAAATTCTGAAAATTTTGAAACATGGAAGATGCAAATGAAAATGATTCTTATCCATTCCGACCTTTGGGAATATGCAAATAGCATAAGAATCAAGCCTGAAACCGAAGTAGAATCCAACGAATGGGAGAAGAACGACCAGAAGGCGCTGGCTACTATAGTCCTAAGTTTGAGCCCTCCAGAAATAATACATGTTAAAAAATGCACATTTTCTGCAGAAGCATGGAAAAATTTAAATAAAGTGCATCAGCCAAAAGGGCCTGCAACTAAGGTTTTCCTTACGAAACAGTTGATCCTCTTGAAGATGAATCCTAATGAAAGGCTGTGTGCAGGATTACTTTAACAAGTTCAGCAGTTTAGCTGACAAGTTGAGTGAAATGGATGCACAAGTCCCAGAAGACTTCCTTTCCATCCTTCTGTTGTGTAGCCTTCCCGAGAGTTATGAGGGTTTTAGAACTGCCATTGAAACTAGGGACAAGTTGCCGAACTTTGAAACTTTAAAAGTAAAAATGCTGGAGGAGGCAATCAGACAAACTGAATTAAACGGTACAACCGATTCTGAAGAAAAGGTATTCTTTGGTAATTCGGAAAGAAAGCCTTTCTCAAGTACATCGAAGCCAAAGGCGAAGGGATTCCCATTTAACTGCCACTTCTGTGGGAAAAGGGGACATAAAGCTGCTGATTGCAGAAAAAGAAAGTTCAAGAGTTCTAGAACTGAAATGGTTGCATCATTAGGAATCGAATGTTTGAACAAACTTGATGCAAACGAGTGGTGCTTGGATAGTGGTGCAACTGCCCACATGTGTAGCACAAAGAAATCATTCACTTATTTTGAAGACACTGCACCAGTAAAAATTACACTGGCAGATGGTCAATTCATTGAAGCTATAGGAAAGGGGAATGTAAAATTAGAATGTCAAAGCAATACTGGAACTGTAACCCTATCCTTAGAAGATGTGCTGTTTGTACCTAGATTAAATGGAAATCTATTTTCTATCAGTAAGTGCACAAGTAAATTTAATGTCGTTAATTTCAAGCACAGAAAGGCTGAAATAGTGAATTTGCATACAAAAATTTGCATACAGGCCTATGAAAGGAATGGACTTTACATCTTAAGTCAAATCAATTGTCCTAAGGCATTAGCGACAAGAGAAATTTGCATAGCTGGAGAGAAAAATTACGAAAAATGGCATAGTAGATTTGGCCATTTAAATTTGCAAGATCTCAAAAAGCTAAAAATGCAAAATATTGTTTACGGCTTGCCAAATTTTGATGATAAAAATTTTACCTGTGAAGTTTGTTTGAAAGGTAAACAAACAAGGCTACCTTTTCAGAAAGAGTCTTTTACAAGATCAAGGGAACCACTGGAGCTGGTTCATACTGACATTTGTGGTCCCATGAGAACAAAATCATTGGGTGGCGCCCTTTATTTTTCAACATTTATTGATGACTTCTCAGGATTTATCTTCACATTCATAATGAAATCAAGAAGTGAAGTATTTAAAGGATTTAGAATATTCAAAAATTATGCTGAGAAGCAAACCGGAAAAAGGTTGAAATGTATTAGAAATGATAATGCGCCTGAATACCTTAGCAAAGAATTCAAAGATTACCTAGAAGGAGAAGGTATAGGACGTCAGCTCTCTGTAGAATATACACCTCAACAGAACGGTGTCGCTGAGAGAGCGAATAGAACTCTAGTAGATATGACAAGGTGCTTTATGATTGAAGGTAATTTACCTGAAACTTTATGGGCTGAACTAATACACACGGCAACTTATATCAGAAATAGATGCCCGAGAAATAACGATTGTAAAACTCCACATGAGTTATTTACCAAAAGAAAACCTGTAGTTTCTCATTTAAAAATTATAGGAAGTAAATCGTTTGCCGTGAATAATAGGCCGAATAGATCTAAATTCGCACCTCGCAGTGAGGAATACAAGTTAATAGGCTATTTCACAGAATCTAAGGCATACAGACTTTGGAAGCCTGGTACACGTACAATTATAAAAAGCAGAGATGTACGTTTTATTGAACCAGAATTATCAAGAATTCGGAATGAAGTCATTGAAATTGATGTTAGTCCACAAAAAGATCCTTTTGTCAAGGAAATTCCTCTAGTTGAAGAAAAGGGAAGCACATCCGAAGTTGAATCACGAACTGAAATTGAAAGTGAATCGGATCTAGAGATGTCTGATTTAGTGGACGAGCCGTCAGGAAGTGAAGTGGTCATTTCAAGAAAAGGAAGAGAACGACCAAGATATATTAGAACAGGAAAACCTGGCCGACCAAGAAAGGAGTACCCTACAGCCAATTTGTAAACGCAAGAACTTCTAGAGGCGAAATACTTGCCAGATCCAAAAGACGCAGAGGAAGCGCTGTCAGGAAGGGATTCTTATTTTTGGAAGAAAGCAATGGAGGAAGAGTTTGATTCCTTGATTGAGAACAAAACTTGGGAATTGGTTGATCCCCCTAAGAATCGAAACATCATAGGAACCAAATGGGTATTCAAAACGAAATGCAATAGTGATGGTTCTGTTGAGCGCCATAAGGCTCGCCTGGTAGCAAAAGGCTATTCACAGCAGTACGGAATAGACTACGAGGTACCTTTGCCCCAGTAGTGCGCCAAAGTACTATTAGAATGTTTTTAGCCTTGGCTGTTGAATACAACTTGATACTCCATCAGATGGACGTTCAATCTGCTTATTTGAATGGAGAAATTAAAGAAGAAATTTATATGACACAGCCGGAAAACTTCGTCTCAAGAAAATATCCAGAGAGAGTATGTCGACTCAAAAAGACAATTTATGGGCTGAAACAAGCTGGAATAGTTTGGCATGAAAGGCTCGACAATGAATTAAAGAATTTGGGACTGAAGCAACTTCAATCTGACAATTGTGTCTATATCAAGCATGATGAAGGTATTCTCCTGGTGGCAATCTATGTTGATGATCTGATAATTGCGGCTGAAAGAGAAGACACGTTGAAATCCTTTAAAGAAAGTATGAAAAGGATATTTAAAATAAAGGATCTTGGAGGGATAAATTGTTGCCTGGGTATAAGGATACTAATGAAAGAGGATGGTTCAATATCCATAGATCAAGAGAGATATATTGAAGAACTTCTGGCGAAATATAGGATGAAAGAGGCAAAGCCTATTTCTACACCCATGGACTCGAACTCCAAGTTAACAAAAATTTCATCTATAGAAGGTGAGAATGAGCCAGTGAAAAAGGTAGAATACCAATCACTGATTGGATCATTGATATATCTCTCAGTGTCGACAAGGCCCGATATAGCCTATGCAGTTAGTGCTTTGGGACAGTTCAGTAATGATCCTAGGAGACAGCACTGGAATGCTGCCAAGCGTGTCCTCCGCTATTTGAAAGGCACCTCATGTTTGAGGATTACCTACAGGAAATCTAATGAGGCTCTTCATGGTTATGTCGACGCTGATTGGGGTGGAAACCTCGTGGATAGAAAATCTCATACGGGAATTGTTTACTTCTTGGCAAGAGGTCCAATAGCTTGGGAATCGAAGAAGCAGCAGACTGTCACTCTTTCGAGCACAGAATCTGAGTACGTCGCACTTTGTGAAGCAGGAAAGGAGGCAGTCTATCTTAGAGCGCTGTTGGATGAGATGGGATTTGGTGAATTGCTGAATGGACCGACTGTTCTGAAGACGGATAACCAGGGTGCTCAACAGCTGGCGAGAAATCCGGTTTATCATGCCAGAACTAAACATATTGACATCAAATGGCATTTCATCAGAAGCATTTGCAGCGATGGACTTGTCGAGGTCGTCCACACACCAACCCAAGAAAATGTTGCCGACATCCTTACTAAAGGCCTACCAAGGTTTTTGTATGAAAAACACGTCACTGGATTTGGAATGTAGAGATCTGATGAATTGAGAGGAAGTGTTAAAATGGCAATTCTCTCGGATTTCATGATATAATTATTTTGACCAGTGACCTGTTACTCTGTGGTGTGTTGCAGTGTATATATAAATGGAATATCTTTGTTAGTTTAGTTAATTGTGTTATCTTACCGTGATCGGTTCAATAAAATCCTCCGGTGTCAGTGCCCTCTCATATCTTCCTCCTTTTTCAACAAGAATGTATTTACAAAATGAATTGACCTTTAAATATGATTTTTTTATCGTAAATCAAATCGTTAAGTTCACAAACAACTAGTTCATTCTTCAATCTATAATCTAGAAATGCTGGGCAATCGATCAGTAGATGTCTTGAGGTTTGTTCCTCAATACCACAAAAGCAACTTGAATTCTACTTTTGTTTTATAGAAACAAATATATTTTCTATAATAGAAATATGAGCGAATGGGATTTGTTTCCTTTCTTTCCCCTTTGCTCTCAGAATTCCTTTTACCTCTATCTTGTAAATTATTAATAGGTTGAATATTTTGTGTGTGGTTTATCATTGTGGTAATAACTGTTTAAATATATATAGAAGGTTTATAAAATGAAAGGATTCAAAAGCACGAATGTTTCTTTTATACATAAAACAAACTTCTACTGCCCTTACTGCAATGAAAAGATATATTGGGAGGGCTTGACTCATCAGTAGTGAACCCTCCAAGCGGTGTCGCCAATTTAATCTACCAGATCGTTACTTAGAGCTCTAATACTGTATTGGATCATTCTGCTCATATATGCAGCACTGAAGGATGGAATCTCAGAAATCGTTTTCAAGAAAACTATGGACATAAGCTTATAGGACAGTAGAATTACATATGGTTTTCTTGAAACCATTTCTTGATCATTTCTGAGATTCCACCTTTCAGTGCTGTGTATATAAGCAGAATCGTCCAATACAGTATTAGAGCTCTAAGAAGCTGTCTGGTAGATTAAATTGGCGGACTGTTGGGAGGGTTCACCACTGATGAGCCAAGCCCTCCGGACAACGGTCCGAAGACCGTTGGTCTATAGATCTTGAGAGACAAAACTCTCCGGAGACCTCGAGTGTATGTAGAACCATTTTTAAAAAGAATATTATGATTTTCTAAAAAAGCTCAACTGGGCCAAATCAGTTGGGCCAGTTCACATCACGTGATATTTATTCAACTTCTGTCTGATGGTGTATCAAGATTTGGTGATCAAGAAGCTTGGTCAGTCCAGCTGACATTGTGACCCTCATCAGTAGAGACCAGAGTTGACATCTGAGATTGATACAAGAGTTCATCTGGTTTAATTGTCTTCGGTATGATTGTCAGGGTCAATTCTTACCTTCAACATATCGGTATATGGATTCACAATAAAGTTTGTAATATTGTCTTAATATATATTTGTTTCTTCCTTCTAAATTTGCACCAGTATTTTCTCATTATCATTAAATATTGATTTATATCGAAATTTGTATAATAATTTATCATATATTTTTTTCTAATTTTGAAAATAATATTTTTATTCATTATCGTTTGTATATTTTTATTGTTTTGTTAATTTGTTCTCAATGACCTCAAGTGTAGATACATGCATGTAGAGATCAATTGTAATCAGTTATCTTATCTTAAATATAGAGGCTGCCTGGCCGGCATTCATATTTCTTGAAAATAATGATACTTCGGCCAGTAAATATTAAAAAAAAAAATTACTGGCCGAAGTATCTTTATTTTCAAGAAACAGTCATCTTATCGCAATATACAAATTACTGGAAGGACCACTATGTATATAAGGTAAAGTGAAGGAGGAAAATTTCCCCCCCCAAAAAAGGGGAAAATGTCAACAGACGAAAATTGCCATGAAAATGGCGGCGATCAATAACCATCATGTGATAAAGTTAATCCAGCTAATTAATAATGTATATTGAATAAATTAAATATAAATAAATATTAATTTTTATAATCAATTAACCAATTAATATTCAAATTGCTGGTGACCCTAATTGAAAAATTAACATGTCAAGAAAACTTCGGTCATATTTTTAATTTGAATTATTGTATAGAGAGGGGGGAAATAATGGTTTAGAGTGGGCTTGATTTACTGTAATTGAATAAATATATTTGGTAATTGCCTTAACCAGTAATAGTTAATGATTAATCAATGGGATTAGGTTAGTAATTATTCCATTGTTGATGAATGGGGAGGCCGTAGAGTAATGAATGGTGGGCGCGTGTAGAATTGGAGGAATAGTAATATTTGCATATATCCAATGTATATATGCTTAATTGTATTTAAGATCGAGCTCTTTATTGTGTCTCTTTGTATCAATTTTATTATTAAATTATATGAATGTGGTTGGAGAGAGATTGAATATACATTTATTTATCGTTCATATAAGATTATATATATATATATTTGATACTCAAATAATAATATTTAATGATTTGTTTTAATCATCATTGATTTACAACTACTTTTCATATAAATTATATTTAATTCCACTTATTTGTTCAGTAATAGCTTGCTATACTGACATTATACTCTCAATTCGACATTATACTCTTAAATCAACATCGAAATTTTCTATAACTTTCCTTGAAAATATATTATAAAACCTTATATATATATATGAAAAAACAATAGAAAAAAAAAAAAGATAAGTGGGTCAGGTGTTGATATTAAAAATAAAGAAGGCATCTCCTGACCACGAGCACATGTGCTTTTTAGATGGCGCTCTGCCATCTAAAAAGCACATGTGCTCGTGGTCAGGAGATGCCTTCTTTATTTTTAATATATATATATATATAGATAAAATTTAAAATTAAAACTTATTTTCATCAGAATAATCCCACTGAGTGTCATCTGGTTTGATGTCACACCCTGAACAGATCTCCCGGACTATTTCCATGTCGAGGTATTGCTTCAGACCTCTGCTCAGATGACAGGTACTCGAGGACGTCCTCCCTGTTAGAAGGGGAGACTATCTCCTCCTTATAATAGTTTCTGAAAAAACGAGAGGAAAAAAAAAGATAAAAAGATCAGGTGTTGAAATCAATATTAAAAATGGCATATCCTGACCAGGAGCACATGTGCTTTACAGAAGGCAGAGCGCCATCTGGTGGAACAGAAATCAACTAAACATTGATTTAGCCTGTTCCCTGATATTTGGCCAACCCAATTTCTTGATAAATCAAATAGGTTTGGCCAAATATCAGGGAACAGGTTAAATCAATGTTTAGTTGATTTCTGTTCCACCAGATGGCGCTCTGCCTTCTGTAAAGCACATTGTGCTCCTGGTCAGGATATGCCATTTTTAATATAATAGTTTCTATACAGGGGTTGTAGAAAGAGATAGATTGAGACTACTCTCTCTTTATTACATGTTCGTATAAGGCTATATAGGGTTGAATATAAAATAAGATTAAATAAGGATAAATGATACAAGAAGAGAAATCGCCAGATATTATTTCGAAGAAGGAATAAAAGCAAACGGTGACGAGATTCTTAAATTATTTCTTAATAAAGAATTATTTTATTTCTTCTTCGAAGGATAAATATATGAATAAATATAGATGGAAATGTTGCCGGGAGGATATTGATATAAAGAGACAAAGGTCGCCTCTCCCGTCAAAATAGACGTCAAAACTAGACGCCATCTATTGACCGTCGCCGCAACTAGCGGCCTCGGGTCGGTGACAAAGCCACAACACCAGCTTTGGCAAACTGACGAGGGCCATTAGCCCGAAACCATGGTCTCTAGGTGGACGCTTTTCAGTTTGCCAAAGCTGGTGTTGTGGCTTTGTCACCGACCCGAGGCCGCTAGTTGCGGCGACGGTCAATAGATGGCGTCTAGTTTTGACGTCTATTTTGACGGGAGAGGCGACTTTTGTTTCTTTATATGAATAAATATATAAAATAATTGATAAATACAATGTATTCATTGGTGGTGCCCACCGCGGGAAAGACTCCGCCACCGATGGACTGCGAGAGTTCACAGAGAGTTCACATACCCTATTAATAATTATAAATCTATGTAATTTCATTAACTATTATATTTATTGCAAAACGACATTTTAAAATTATCCCGCCTGCGTTTCTTTTAAACGAAAAATCAAAATTCATTATAAGGAGAAATACCGATTATTTCTAACCTTATGGATGAGGTATGAAAGGATGAATTGTGAAGAGTAATGATAAACACGGAAAAATAAAAGTGTCCAGGGATGGGAATCGAACCCACACTTTTATTTTTCCGTTTATCATTACTCTTCACAATTCATCCTTTCATACCTCATCCCTAAGGTTAGAAATAATCGTTATTTCTCCTTTAAAATTTTTTTGATTTTTCGTTTAAAAGAAACACATGCGGGATAATTTTCAAATGTCGTTTTACAATCAAGGCCGCATTATATATTATATTGTCGCGGAGATCAATAAAGCAAGGGCAAGTTTAGGGATAAATAATTTATTATAAGGGGTATTTATAGGGAGAGAGAGAGTGTGTACAACTTACCCCAAGTTAAAGATAATCCTAATGAGCGACGTCAGCCACCGTCCCGTTTTCCTTATTTACAGATCAGCTTCCGAGAACCCCTCACACCTGTGGTCCCCCCCCCCCCCCCCCCCCCCCGGGGTCCACGGATGATTGACAGGTGTCCCATCTGGATGGAGCTACTTGACAATATTATATTTATTAGCATAAAGCAATAACGCCCCATCTATAGGAGATGAAAGCATTTAAAAAGAACGAATTGTTACTTTAATATATAATACAAACTTCTACTTTCCTAAGTGCGATATCGTGGTAAGAAAGTTTGTTTTGTGTATAAAAGTAACATTCGTAATTAAATGCTCTCATTTCCTATGTTTTATATATGCTGAAATATAAAAAATAATTAAGGAATAATAATTATTTTATGTTGTTTATTGATAAATCATAAATTTTAAATAATAACTGTTTGAGCAAGTTGAGCAATATGGTATCTACAAATTGTTAGTTGTTGTTGTCATGTCCAATGAAGAGCCTCAGATGTCTCCATACATCTCTATCACAGCAATGTCCACTATCTTGGGTATGTAAAGCTGTTGTTCTGGGTCAATTTTCTGTTATTCAAATATTAGACAAATTTTAACGCGGGATTCAATCCCGGTTCATGACTGTCGGGAATCGAGCGTGTTACCCTCTCATCCACCGACTTATTGTCGGGAATGTTGTGTCCAATGAAGAGCCTCAGATGTCCGCATACATCTCTATCACAGCAATGTCCACTATCTTGGGTGTGTAAAGCTGCTGTTCTGGGTCAATTTTCTGTTATTCACATATTAGACAAATTTTAACGCGGGATTCAATCCCGGTTCATGACTGTCGGGAATCGAGCGTGTTACCCTCTCATCCACCGACTTATTGTCGGGAATGTTGTGTCCAATGAAGAACCTCAGATGTCCACATACATCTCTATCCCAGCATGTCCTCTATCTTGGGTGTATAAATCTGCTGTTCTGGGTCAATTTTCTGTTGTTGTGTTCAATGAAGAGCATCAGATGTCTCCATACATCTCTATCACAGCAATATTCTCTATCTTGGGTATGTAAATATGCTGTTCTGGGTCAATTTTCTGTTGTTGTTGTCATGTCCAATGAAGAGCATCAGATGTCTCCATGCATCTCTATCACAGCAGTCACAATGTCCTCTATCTTGGTGCTATAAAGCTGCTGTTCTGGGTCAATTTTCTGTTGTTGTTGTGTCCAATGACGAGCCTCAGATGTCCCCAAACATCTCTATCACAGCATGTCCTCTATCTTGGGTCTATAAATCTGCTGTTCTGGGTCAATTTTCTGTTGTTGTTGTGTCCAATGAAGAGCCTCAGATGTCTCCATACATCTCTATCACAGTAATATTCTCTATCTTGGGTGTGTAAATCTGCTGTTCTGGGTCAATTTTCTGTTGTTGTTGTGTCCAATGAAGAGCCTCAGATGTCTCCATAAATCTCTATCACAGCATGTTCTCTATCTTGGGTAAAATTGTCAGTTGTATAGGCCGTAGGTCGGCAAAACTTTAAGTCGGAAAGGTCAAAAATTACAATTTACAAAATTTCTAAGTTTATAAAGAGTCACAACAATTATTCTTGCCAACAATAAATAGTACTCACATAAATAATATTTACATATGGAACTATATAAAGAGCCACAGCCTCACATCCAAAGAGCCGCTTTTGGCTCACAAGCCTCAGTTTTCCGTCCTCTGGTACAGGTTAATAATGTAGAAGAGTGTTATCCTAAACCTCTAAGACAAGGTTTAAACTAACCACGTTGGTTCTTTGTCTCCCAGCGGGAAATCCTCGCCAAGTTCTCAACTCATCCATCATCTCGCCCTTCAAACCGCTCCTCCACATTCTGGCGATAAAACAATCAATTGTTCTATAGGCTCAAACATTTCGAGATAAAAGTATAATTGAAAAGGAGAATATATATTTTCAAGGGGTTTTATCCTTTTTTTTCTGTAAAAGAAAGTAATTACTGGAAATTTGAATTAAATGGAGAAACTCAGTACGTCATCTATCAAATCAGTTTCTCTTGTCATCTTGTTTATATTTCTCTCTTTACCTCTCTGTGGATTCTGTGGGATACAGATTAATCAAAGGTTACCTGAATGCTCACGCCGCGCAGGAAGTTTCTTTATTTGAACTTAGATCAATTTGATAAAAATTCATTTAGAGCGAGAGAAGTAAAATTTGAAATTTTGCTCTCTCTATATTGAGGCCAAAACAAATATTTTTCCAAAACTCTTTTTAGAGAACCTGCTTCTTGCAGATGTGATATATCCCATGGTATTGGTTAGTGTGTTGTTTTATGTAGTCACCGTTCGGAGAAGATTGATAGATTTGCCGATTGTCGTGGTCCATTTGGATGAGAAAAGTGAAGAGTAAACCACGGCTGATTCCACATTCGTCTTTTCAGTGATAAGCTAACCTATGTACGGTGAAGTCTATGGCCTCTCGACAATGCGTCGGACTTTGAGGCTGTTGGGTTCTGCGCTGCCTGGAGTATAGAAGCTTTATCTGTGCTTCCTTCCTGTGATGAATCTGTATAAGACCGGTGGTCTTAATAAAGCTGTATGTGTATATCTATATGAAAGCCTGGAGTATAGAAGCTCCATCTTTGCTTCCTTCCTGTGATGATTCTGTATAAGACTGGTGGTTTTAATAAAGCTGTATCTGTGTGTGTGGTTAGTGTGTTGGATATACAGATCTATATTTATAATATGATGCATTAGCGTGCCATCTGAGGGTTCACCACTGATGAGCCAGGCCCTCCCTTTAATTTTTCTATTGCAGTAAGGGCAGTAGAAATTGTTTAATTTCAAAAAGAATCTTACGCCTTTAAAATAGTTTCTAAAATCGATAACAGATCTATATATTTATAAAGTAATATAAATAATTAAAAAATGAGATTTACTAGCTTGGACTACTCCGGCCTCTAACAACTGCTTCATAAACCTTGCAAGTCTCTATGGAGACATAACCAGAACCAAGACCTCCCAATGTTTTTCATCCCAGTAAGGACAGTAGAAGTTTGATATATGTATAAAAGAAACATTCATGCTTTAATATTTTCATTTCTGATTTATGCTTTGTTCATAGCAATAATGATGAAGTGGGCTCACACATGCGCTGCATTGGTTAGCTACCGCCGGTAGTGGGTAGAAGTGAACGATGATAACAGGAAATAATCTAAAGAGACAAAGGTCGCCTCTCCCGTCAAAATAGACGTCAAAACCAGACACCATCAATTGACCGTTGCCGCAAACTAGCGGCCTCGAGTCGGTGACAAAGCCACAACACCAGCTTTGGCAAACTGAGAAGCGTCCACCTAGAGACCATGGTTTCGGGCTAATGGCCCTCGTCAGCCTAGGGCGGACTTTATTCCATGAGATCCACAATTATTCACAACTTGAACATTAGCCCAACTTCGCACCAGAATATTCCCAACTGCATATTTCCTCAACCAATGGTAGTAGTCATAGCGTCAATGTGGTAGTTGTAATAGAGTATTTACTACATCTCACTGGCTAAACGGTCACCGAGATGGTGCATCGAGCTCAAGACAGAAATGGCTGGCGTCGCATCGTGTTTGGGATGTAATACGTTCGATCGCGAATGAAAGGTTTTATATATGTATACTAAATACCAATATCAATTTTAAAGATACCTTCAACTCCGTCTTTTCCGATCGCAAGCCCAGATGAAAAAGGAGTAGGGGAAACAGTAACAAGCTTACTAAAAAACCTGGACTCAGCTGTTCCGGCTGATAGCACGATGTAAGAGATCCAGGGATACAGAATGAGGCTATACTCCATGTTAGGAGCAGCTGCACAATAGTGTCTGTTCCTCACGTCAGAAACGGTCATTTCATAATGAAGCTAAGTCAGTGGGAGTATTCACCATTGATGACCCAGGCCCTCCCATTAATTTCTCAATACAGTAATGGCAGTAGATAATTGTTTAATATTTGAAAGAATCATACGCATCTATAATATAGTTTCAAATTCTCATACATTTATAAATTAGGCAAAATATAGCCTAATATAAACATATATATATATATGGTAATTTAAACCAACAACCCCATACTGTGTATATAACTTATAACAAGATTGCCATGTTGTATATAGAAACACATCTATAAATAATTATGCGCATGATTAATCTGTGTCTTTACATCACCCTATGTAATGTAATTTGTACAAAGTGGATAAATAAATAAAATCTGTAATAGATTTAAGAGTTGAGCTAAAGCAGAGATCGAGCATAGTATTGCCAAAACAACAAAGTCTAAAGAAGGAAGTCATAAATCAGGTCGATTTACAATTCCCACAAACAAGGCCACCCACACTGTCACATGTGGTGGAATGCAGAGACCCTCTCACACCTGGACAGGTAAAGGCGCCCTTTCTCAAACGCCCCTGTCACATAAGGTCCCCCCCCCCCGTCTTTAACCTATAAATACATCACCTGACAGTGGCTTGACAGTACAGTTCAGTTCAGTTTAGTTTAGTTCACCCTTAGTGCAAGCCGCGTCGGTCGTATGTTATGTCGATCTCATCCAACATGTAGTTAGGAAGAACTCGTCTATCTCCATCTTTTCGCTCCTAGCTCAGCTTTTATCTGTTAAAGGAACTTTCTTAGTGCAACTGTGTCTTCGTTTTTTGTGTATGGATATCCCCAGCTTTCCACTCTGCCTCGACCACGACTGCCTGTATTTTGTGAGAACTTTTAAAGGTCTTCCAAGGTGCAGAGAGGTACTGGAAAACTCTACATCCTGACTGTTCCTCTTGGTCAACACAGTACAACAAGAGCTACCAGGACTTCAACTTTTATTTCAGTAGTCGACAGGATCTCTACAAAAGCTACTGGAATTCTCATCTCATTACATGAGTCGACAGGATCTCATCACAGATAAGTCGACAGCAACTCATCATCACATTTAAGTCTACAGGATGACCAAAACGAAGGATGACACAACGAAGAGGTAAGAAGACTGTTCAGATAGGAAGCGAGAAAGAGCAAAGATGGAGGAACAAACCCGCCAGTCCAACGAAACAACCAAGCAATCTCTTCCCCCCAACAAGAGACGATATTTACGGAAGAAACGCCGCCCCAACGGACTTCCGCATACCCTCTAACCGATCGCCAACGTCGGGAGCAAGCTGACCGCGCCAACGACAGCCCCGATATTCCCGCAAGTCATGGAAACCGAGCAGCGATGTGGCCCAAACCCTGTGACAAGTTCCACACCTTCGACTTGACATCGTCGAGACAATGCTCAAGGCAACAAGCCACAATCAACTTCACAGAAGCTACAAGCGTCTACAAGCTCTACATGGAACGTCTTCAACGTCAGCAGGAATACAAGCCAAGACCAAGTTTCCTGACTGAACTTTCACACAACTGTAAGTTTTTAAAAAAACCTACCTTAACTTTATACTCAAGTTCAAAACTTGATTCCCTATAAACTTTGTATTTATATTTTCACTTTAAGCATTTTAAAATCAATTTTTACCTTTTTTTTATACCATTTTTTAATTCAAATTTTAAAACTTTCACATTTTCATTGATCAAATTTACTTTAATTTTTAATCAGATTATAAATTTCAAGTTATTACTCTCAATTTTACTTGAAAAAAAAAAATCGCTGATCACGCATTTTTATCAATTTACTAATCTTATATGTATTTCTTAAATTTACCTAAAATGGCATTATCCAAAGCTACGACTTGAAAAAAAAAAAAATTCATTATTATTATTTTTTAAAAAATCTCATTCATCATAATTCTCAACTTATTTTTGTTTTACTTATTACTTATCTTTATATCAAAAGACCAATATCTTTATCAATTCTTAAAATTTGGTAATGTTCACCATTTTAAGTAAGCGCCCAATTCAAATTATTTGTAACTCTCACGACATTGCCCTTTTATAAGAATCATTTTAATTATCATAATCAACAATTTAAAAAGTATATTCAAATTTTAAATATAAATTAACATAGGTGAAACGCATTTTTTTAAATTGCAAAAATCGGAAGATACAATATCTTCAAAAACACCACTAGGGAAAACAACTATCTTTCCCAAAACAAGTTAGGAATAAAGATTCACTCCACTTCACCGCCAGTAGCTAATTTAAGTCACAGCCTTCCAAAACGATTACAATCGTTAATATTCGAGGATAAATACACTCCCTCGTCTTTTCCTTTTTACATGCATGATTGGTCATCAACACATTTCTTTCAAAAAAACCTTACAACACCCTCGCATCACTATCTCAAATTGGCAACAATTATTAGTGCGCGACTCAACACACAAATCCAATTTCGAGCTCCACTTAGCTCTATATCGTCGCCACAATAAAATAATTTCACATTAAGCGTGCCACATCCACTAACAGTCAAATATTCTCTCGATGTGTTTCATACAACAACCACCCATGACTTTATTAAATTTGTTATTCATGGTGAAACAGGTTAGATTTGTACCAAACTAAGACTTCACGTGACACCTTTATATTAACATTTCTCACTTCGTGTCACAGTGCCACACCACAAAACATTTTCACTTTTCAGGCCAAAGACGCCCTTCACGCCTGTGACACCACAATTCACCCCAAAGCGTGTCTACGTCGAAAGTCGCACTTTCACCACACATCTAAACCTGACATCACCTAATAACATTTTTTCTAAGTCTAAACTAAATGCGAAACACAACAACTACAAACACCGAGAAAATCATATTTTCAAATAGGCAAGAAAATTGCCAAACTTCAACAAAAGAAGAGAGAGAAAATCAGTTTCAAGTAAGACAGAAAATAAACACCCCGCACGTGTGACCACTCCAAGAATGGAATTTCCGTGAGGAAAAGGAAGTGGACGCCCTTTTTGACGCCACTCCCTTGGTCACTACTATCTTTTAAGAATATCTTTGGACATGCCCTCTCTTCACCCTCAAGGCAGATCTTCTTGACCGCTACCTTCATGACGCCATTTTGAACACATGTGTCACACTACTCATTTAGATTTCCTCGATAATCTCACAAATCTCACCAACGAGATATCACAACACAACATACTTTAAACATTTTACATGTTAATTGATAACACCAATTAAAACAATTTGGTTAAGTCTTATATGACTTTTTAACGCGAAAGAGAAATCATTCTCTACATACCAGCATTGAGGACAAACGAAAAGATCATTTCACATATTCCCAGTTTCAGAGTCATAGAAACACCGATGTTACCAAAGGGATATAATCTAGTCACACACCACAACTGTAACTTTTCGTCAAAAGAGACAATTTTTGTTCAATTTTACACTACTTAAAATTTATCCAATCATTAATAACCTTCAATTATATTATAAATTTTGTATAAAATCTTGAATAATTATTCTTATTCTTACCTTTCAATTATATAAACAAATTTTTTAATCCAACATAAAAAAAAAAAAAAAAACCTTTAATCAAATTTACTTTTATTTTTCATGATATTATTTTAGTATTGTAAAACATCTAATTGTTTCAAAAATTATTTTTATTTTATTATTTATTATATATTTTATATATTACAGGTTTAATTTTGTCCACTTACACTTTTTGTACCCGCAATCATATTTCTATATTTCTATTCACTATATTTTATTTGTTTAAATACCTTTATTATCTGACAAAGTTTATCATCCACTATCGGGCATCTACAACAATCGTTTTCAACAATCATATTCTTTAACCAATCCCCTATATTTTTCATCACTATCTTTTCAGTCATTGTGTCACGTCAATGTAGAAAAACGACAGCACTGCTTGACAATTTATTTTTTGATTTCGTAATTCAACAAACGCCTTGAACACAGTTCCCCAGACTTACAAATCCAAACTTCTGGTCTGAACAAGCTTCAAGAGTTTATTTCATTTCATCCGCAGAGCAAATCACCAACGCATACACAAAGCGTTCACTTTTTTCAACTTTCAATTTTTTTTTTTCAGCTCTAGCGGACCACATTCAACCTTTGATTTCGAGTCAAGTCAGATCACCTACTGTCGCTACAATTCTACTTATCGCATGGCTCTATTTCACTCCTTTCTCAATCATATTAATAAGCAACTTTTCTTCAACAACTTTTCAACCCAATAACACTACAATTGTGACAAAGCACTGTTACCCTATACAGGATCACAGGTGAAACATTGCCTAGGAAGACGCTCAAGTCCATATCCTCGCTTTGCACCTGGACCTAAGTATTTGATTGCATGTGTAAATCTCACAATTGCTTATTCTTTAACTACTAACCCTGTCCAACGCCCACCAATATTCTCTTAGAATGTGAATTTTTATGTCATCATTTTATTTTAATCATCTTTTTTGTTAATCAAACAAAATGTCATTTTTATTTCACTTTTATATATCCAACAAATATCATCTTGTTATAGCCCTTTTTAACCCTCACAGTTTAAATTAATTAAAAGAAATTTTAATTACTTACCTGTGTTAGAGAGGCTTTACCCGCCTAAACCCGGATAAACCCTTTCACTCCCGGGGCCCATCTATGGTAATTTAAACCAACAACCCCATACTGTGTATATAACTTATAACAAGATTGCCATGTTGTATATAGAAACACATCTATAAATAATTATGCGCATGATTAATCTGTGTCTTTACATCACCCTATGTAATGTAATTTGTACAAAGTGGATAAATAAATAAAATCTGTAATAGATTTAAGAGTTGAGCTAAAGCAGAGATCGAGCATAGTATTGCCAAAACAACAAAGTCTAAAGAAGGAAGTCATAAATCAGGTCGATTTACAATTCCCACAAACAAGGCCACCCACACTGTCACATGTGGTGGAATGCAGAGACCCTCTCACACCTGGACAGGTAAAGGCGCCCTTTCTCAAACGCCCCTGTCACATAAGGTCCCCCCCCGTCTTTAACCTATAAATACATCACCTGACAGTGGCTTGACAGTACAGTTCAGTTCAGTTTAGTTTAGTTCACCCTTAGTGCAAGCCGCGTCGGTCGTATGTTATGTCGATCTCATCCAACATGTAGTTAGGAAGAACTCGTCTATCTCCATCTTTTCGCTCCTAGCTCAGCTTTTATCTGTTAACGGAACTTTCTTAGTGCAACTGTGTCTTCGTTTTTTGTGTATGGATATCCCCAGCTTTCCACTCTGCCTCGACCACGACTGCCTGTATTTTGTGAGAACTTTTAAAGGTCTTCCAAGGTGCAGAGAGGTACTGGAAAACTCTACATCCTGACTGTTCCTCTTGGTCAACACAGTACAACAAGAGCTACCAGGACTTCAACTTTTATTTCAGTAGTCGACAGGATCTCTACAAAAGCTACTGGAATTCTCATCTCATTACATGAGTCGACAGGATCTCATCACAGATAAGTCGACAGCAACTCATCATCACATATATATAATTAGTTAATATCAGCGTTTATTATTATTCATTTTATGTACTCCTGAGATTACATTGATAAACATAAAAAGAATCTCATCTCCAGAAATCTGTTGTATTATATAATATATCCAGGAAATTTAAACCAAGTAGATTGATAGTTCAATATATAAAGGGAAGAGGAAGGTCTTAAATCCAGTGATTAAAGAAGTCCTGTGACATTTTGACCAAAGTTGTAAATAAATCAGCCTGGTCGGTCGGAAATTCCATTTCTTCTCTTTGTCAAATTAAAACTTCACAAGGCTATTTAGGGGCTCCTTCCATTACGGCAACCTTATTTAAACTTGTTCCGTCCTGCGCCATCCTGAAATAGAATCGAAGTTTTAGCTTTCTCCTGTAACTAGGACAGGAATATACATTTCTTCCCCTTGTACTGACACCCATTCACTACCCCAGTTTGGATATTTAGTTCACCTATTGTAACAATAATTGAACAGAGACAATTTAATACAGAGAGAGTGGATAGAGACAATAGTTACTTTTTAAAAACAATTAATATAATTTTACTGACATCTTGTCAATACAGGCTGGCGATTCTCCACCAAACTCTGCAGCGATGTCAGGAGGCGCTTCTAAAGCGGTTCCTTCTATATATACTCTTTGATAAAACTTTAGGAAAACTTTTTTAAGTTTTGTCAATGAGTCTATATTAAAGTTATTAAAGCACGGGGGATTATGTGGCCACTGGACATGCGTCGGACCTGAAGACTGTTGGGTTCTGTGCTGCCTGGAGTATAGGAGCTCCATCTATGCTTCCTTCCTGTGGTGAATCTGTATAAGAACAGTGGTCTTAATAAAGCTGTATGTGTGTTTGTATAATTTCCACCTTTCTTTTAGTAATAATTTCAATTAATACGATACTGCATCAATGTAACTTCAATATAATACTGTGATCAAGAAATAATAAAGTGAATCTTTTACGTATCTCTCATTTAAAACATTTTGTGTGAATACAGAGGTATTTAATGGAACACATTGTCCATACAGGTGTGTATAAGACACGGATTATCCAGTACCAAGGTAGACAACAGCCCGTGGAGACAGTCGATGGTATGTGGTCACCATGGCAACATGGCTTCATTTATCTTCAGGGTGCAAGGGAGCGCTGAACCCCCCGTGGCTACAAGATTGACCAAGTGATATTTAAAACCTTTCCTAACTTAAATTCAGGTCGAAAACGCGAAATTCCAATTATGTCAAGACCCACTTGTTCAATCTTCTTGCTCAACGTGTTTCCGTGAATTGTTTGGGAATTGGAGCAGTTTTTGTCCGTCCTGGCTGTTCTAGGTCTTATGGAGATGCTGTGGAAGCAATGGGGGGACACTAATTCATAACTGAGAATAAACAATTACACTCATAGACATTATGGAAGTTGTACCTTTTAGCATGTATAGCGGGATTCACACAGACAATAACTCTGAAAGATACACTCATGGACAAAACTTAAGGAAGTTGTACCTTTTAGCATGTATATCGGGATTCAGACAATAACTCTGAAAGATACACTCATGGACAAAATTTAAGGAATTTGTACCGTTTAGCATGTATATTGGGATTCGGACAATAACTCTGAAAGATACACTCATGGACAAAACTTAAGGAAGTTGTACCTTTTAGCATGTATATCGGGATTCAGACAATAATGGCGAAAATACTGGCAGGGTTCACCAGTGTTGAGACAGGCCCTCCTAATAATTTATCATTACAGTAAAGACAGTAGAAATTGTTTTATTTTAAAATAATCATAAGCATCAAAAATAGTTTAAATATCGTTTAACACATTATTAAAACTATTACATCTATTCACTCTCTCTCCATCTCTCTCTCCCTGGATCTCCAGGCCTGGCTCTTCGGCCTCCATCCCGAGACAAGTGTGGCTACCATCTACAAGTACCATCTTGGTCTTGAGGTGGGTAACATCAGCCATCACATCGACCTGCCCACTCTGTGAACTCTCGCAGTCCATCGGTGTGGGAGTCTTTCCCACGTTGGGCGCCACCAATAACGACATTGAATATATATATATATGCATATTTATCAATATATAGTTTGACCAGGTTGCGGCTTGGCAGACTCAAAGCCTTGATTCTTTCCTCAAACATGTCGTGCATCAGAACGTGTTTCAACCATCCTACCAATTTATATAAGGGAATAATAAGATAACTTACTTTAAGTAGCCTCCAGAATTATATATTTATTTCTCCAAGAAAGGTATTTACAAGTTTTCCAGATAGATCAATACCACCGAGATACAAACTAATTACAAATAAGATGCAGACGTCAGGATGATGGCATTTAATTGTCAGAGTGGTCCACCACAGAATTATGTGACAATATATTTACACATATTTATCCACATATTTATCATTTTGAAAATAGAGCAATTCATAAATACATCTTTAATTAAAGGGGCATATATTGGATCAAAATATCATTTATTTTACCAATATTTCAGTTGGCTGAACGCCAACCTTTATCAAGGTATTATAACATATTTAATGTGTTTTTCAACAACAAATGTGGCGCGGAGTTTGTTGTTGACACACATTAAAATGTTATAACACCTTGATAACGGTTGGCGTTCAGCCAACTGAAATATTGGTAAAATAAATATTTTATTCAATCCATTATATGCCTTTTTACTATCTAATATTTACATATATTTATCATTATATATTCCTATTCAATCTATATATTGTATATATGTATATAACCTTATATGTGTGATGTGAATAAGGCCATGTAAGAAAGTAGTTTCAACCTCAACTTCTTTTTTGCTTATCCCTAGTACACGTGGTACAGGCCATGATAATCATGGTGGGTAGTTAGCGACTGCTTTTACTGTAAGTGCACCACATGTCTACACATGTGAAAAGCAGTTCGAATTTGCACTTACAAATGTGCCAGAGCCCCGTTTTGATTATTTGCACTAGCTGGTGGGGTTAGACTTTTTCAAGAATCGGAGGCCATATTGGAGCATTATTTTTTATTAAAAAAAAAAGTGCCCAATGCGGGGATCGAACCCGGGTCGTAGCGGTCGAAAACCAACGGTTTAAACCATACTTCTACCGACCCCCTCAACCTCATCTTTACTTTAATATTATAACTATTGATACTATATCTTCTCATGATAAACATTTTCAAAAATCCTATGCATCATTCTTCTAGTAAACCAAGCATGTCAAACTAGCGGCCCGCGGGCCTCATGCGGCCCACAACGAATAAATTTGCGGCCCACCAGATAATATATTTTAATATTTTTTTTTTATAAATTAAAAAAAAAATAATAACAAAATTTGTAGCATAATTTTTAAAAATTGTAATTATACATAATTTATTTATTAATAACGAACCACTGGTCGCCATACATAAGTCGTAAGTTTTGATAATATTATACCTACATACATAACGTATGTACATCGCCATAAGTATTGTGTGCCTTAAAGTTTAAAGAAAATATTCTTTCGGAGTACTAGAATTTTTTTTTTTTTTTAAAGTTACGTTCAATAATTTGTGCAGTTATTCTGTGTCTGGTAAGTTAAAAAATATTAATTAAAAAAAATTAAAATATTAATTAAAACGTTTTATTATTTTGTGTTAGCGATTACTAATTTTTTTTAGACCTTTGTATTCAATATTTCTTCATCAAAACCAAGTGGCAGTAAAACTAAACGAAAAATTGCTGACGAACATAGGAATTTTCAAGAAAAGTGGGAATTAGAGTATTTTTGCTCTGAAGTAAAAGATAAAATCATCTGCTTGATATGTAATAATGCTATTAGTGTACCAAAATTATATAACATTAAACGTCATTATGAACAACATAAATCAAAATATGATACCTACGAAGGTTTAATGAGACAAGAAAAGTTAAAAGAGTTCAAGTTGGGAATGAAAAAACAACAGTTTATGTTTTCTAAAGTATCACAAGAGAGTGAAGCGGCGGTGCATGCAAGCTACGTTTTATCGGAGATGATAGCTAAACACTCAAAACCTTTTCCTGAAGGTGATTTCATCAAGGAATGTTTAATTAAAGCTGCAGAAATTGTTTGTCCTGGACGTGTGAAGACGTTTCAAGCAATATCTTTGTCTCGAAATACCGTTGTGGAAAGAGTTACTGAAATGGCCAGAAATTTAAATGATCAGATAAAAGAAAAATCATCTTGTTTCGAAGCATTTTCCATTGCCTGTGATGAGAGTACGGACATTGGGGGCGTAGCTCAGTTAGCTGTTTTTTTTCGAGCTTGCGACACGGATTTCAACATTTTTGAGGAATTATTGGAACTAGTACCGATGCATGGCACTACTACAGGAGAAGATATATTTAATTGCGTTTATGATCTTCTGCAAAAATACAATTTACCTCAAACAAAATTGACTAGGGTAGCAATAGATGGAGCACCTTCAATGACTGGAAAAACCAACGGTGTTGTAGCATTACTGCGAAAAAACTAAGTGAAATTTCTGATGGTTCCAATATTCATCATACGCATTGCATTATACATCAGGAAATATTATGTACGAAGGTAATAAAAATGGAAAATGTGTTGACACCTATCAAAATATTCATCAATTTCATAAGATCTCGAGGTTTAAATCAGCGACAGTTCTCTCTGTTCTTAACTGAATTAGAAAGCAAATATTCAGGTTTATCATACTATACCGAGGTACGTTGGCTATCATGCTCCAAGGTTCTCAAACAATTTTGGAACTTGAAAGAAGAAATATGTCAGTTTTTAATAACCAAGAATCAAGACATCACTTTGTTTTCTGATCAAGTATGATTGCAAGATTTTTCCTTCAAGGTTGACATAACAAAACACTTGTCGGATTTAAATTTGAAACTGCAAGGAAAGGATCAGATCATTACCAACATGTGTGACCAAGTTAATGCATTCAAATGTAAGCTAGTTCTTTGGGAAAAGCAGTTGAAAAACGAAGATTTAATGCACTTTCCGACATGCAACATGTACAAATTAAGTTTAGGTGAAACTGCATCGTATCAAAAATATGCGGAAAAATTTTTAAGTCTTAGAAATGAATTTGAAACAAGGTTTTCTGATTTCAAATCTTTGGAAGGCAAGTTTACTTTGCTTTCTTCGATTTTCTCGATAAATATAGAATCAGTACCTAATCATATGCAAATGGAGGTAATAGATATCCAGTGCGATTCAGATTTAAAGGCAAAATTCATTGAAGTTGGCGTTTCTGAATTTTACAAATATTTGCCAGCCAGATTTGAAAACACTCGAAAATTAGCATATGAAATTATGTCCATGTTTGGAAGTACTTATCGGTGCGAGCAGTTATTTTCACTTATGAAAGGAAATAAGTCTCCAATCAGATCGAGAATTAGTGACGTTCACCTTGGGTCAGTTTTAAAATTAATCACTGCGAACAAGATTTCCCCCGAAGTAGGAAAGATGGTAGCAGAAAAGAGATGCCAAATATCAGGGAGAAAATATTAACTTTACTTTCTTTTTTCTTATTAGTATTTTTTAAAATAAACCTACATAAATGTTACTATAAAATTTAATTACTTGTTTTCTTTTTTTGCGGCCCACATAATCTTATTACTTTTTATTTGGCCCGTGTTAGGATTTGAGTTTGACATGCTTGTAGTAAACCAATCAACGAAGATATTAGAGAGCCATGGTAATCTGGCTAGCAAGTCTCATCTCACAAGTTGGATCCACAGGTTACATTCGAATGTCAACGCATTGTCACAGGATCGAAGATTAAATCTGCTGTCCCCACTGGACAGTTGTCCCCTGGGTGACAGGTCATTGGCCCCCACCTGGGAAATAAACTTTTACAGCTGTCAGCCAATCAGCTCTATGACTTCTTGTAAATAAACCTTCACATCTCCCGACTCTGCCTTTTCTATTCCTTTCTTCTACTTCTTTACATTCACTAGCATCATTAAGTTCGTTACGTTTTTTTTATTCACTACACCTTTCTAATATTACTGTCACTTGTGAGATTAAGCTCTTTAAGTTTTTTCTCCTCTACACCATTATACTATTACCCTTCTAGTACTGCTTTTCTCTTACATTCACATTCTCTTCATTCTTACACTACATTATACTATTACTCCTCTGGCACTGCTTTTCTCTTACATTCACTAGTGAGATTAACCTCTTTAAGTTTTTTACCCTCTATATCCTTGTACCATTCCTTGTACTATTACTGCTACAGTACTGCTGCTCACCTCTTACACTTCACGGAAGTTCTTTTACAGATATTTCAAAGGAACAAGTGATTTTTTCACATAAATATTTTACCTTTGGTTTACCTATTTTAGAATCGCATTTATGAGATTTAAGATGAGACAGGTAAATAGGATTTGCCTTAAGAGCATTTTGGACTAAGTGAAAAAGGATTTGTTGGAAATATCTGAGTGTCATCGGTGAATAGAAAAAATGATGGTCGACCAAAGACTTAATGGAAAAACTCTCACACCAATCCTTTCTTAGAATGGAAACGAAATACCAATTCGGCTGGCAGGTTGAATTCACATTGATAAATATTCAAATGGAAGGATTTGATAAAATCCTCTACCTGTATATGTAACACATAAATATTCTTTGAATCTCTATAATGGAAGTATTTTGAATTGTATTTGTGAAGTATCCATTTGGATAAAAACGGGAGAGTTTTGTTTCTAGGGATTGTTCCTTTGAGTGCAAATATTGAAAAGCTGAGACAATGGAACCAAATGGAGATCGTTTAAACGACTTGAGGAAAAGGCAACAACAACTGCAACAAATATTGAAACCTTTAAAGTAATTCTATATCGTACAGGATTATCGCCCAACTTTTTGATATTGAAGTTAGATTGCTTCTATGTAATATATCAAACCTCTCTCTCACTGATGGACAAAACTTAAGAAAGTTTTACCTTTTAGCATGTATTTCGGGATTCAGACAAAAACTATGAAAGATGCATTCATGGACAAACCTTAAGGAAGTTGTACCTTTTAGCATATATATCTGGATTCAGACAATAACTCTGAAAGATACACTCATGGTCAAAACTTAAGGAAGTTGTATCCTTTTAGCATGTATATCGGGATTCAGACAATAACTCTGGAAGAATTTACAGTGACCTTTATTGATGACACACGAGCTAACAGAACATTTCAAGCTGTTAAAAAATATAACTCTCTTTTCAAAGAGAGAACAACAAGATAAAGCTATACAAAATCACAACAAAAATAGATACACATACGCTAAGATAGCAACAAATCTACCTATAATAAGCGTTATCAATATCAGATCTAATAAATCTGATAGTATAAGATAAAATTGATGTTAAATCACAATAAAACGCAGGATCCGAGTATGAGTTTGTTATTTTATTAAATATTCCCTCAAGCTTTCGGGTACTGTGAACCCTTCTACGAATATTTACGAATATTTCAGTTGGCAGTACGCCAACCTTTTTTCGAAATATTGACAAATAAATATTATTTTTATCCAATTTTTATCCGTTCAGCCAACTGAAATATTCGTAAATAATTTTTGATCCAATATATGCCATTTCATTTAAAGATCTATTTATGAATGGCTCTATTCTAAAATATGTACCTCTATGTATGCATCTCATTAGTTTGAATTGATTTATTATTAACCTTAGTACACACCTGGTAAAGGCCATGATAATCATAGTTATAGTAGATGGGCGACTACTTTTACTGTAAGTACACCACATGTCTACACATGGGAAAATCAGTTCGACTTTTGTACTTACAAATGTACCAAATGTTCGGTTACTTGCACTCGCTGGTGGGGTTGGACTTTTACAAGTATCAGAGGACATTATGGCCAATTGGGAAGCAATTCTCTAAATTGAAAAAGGAAAAATAAAAATCAGGTTAAAAGTTTCTTTTAATTTTAAATTTGTAAGCTTTTGAGCAAATATACTGTTCTTCAACGGGCTGATACTCTATGTACAATCTCTAAATAATATTTATACAAAATAATTGGAAACTTTTGTTATTGGTATGTGCGGGCGTACATCAGACTGTTACCAGCTAAAGTAATAGAAATTATACTGGGATTAAATACATATATTCCAATAATTATTAATATTTAGATAATTTGTCAGGGATATTGTTATATTGGGTTGGGAGGTCACTTTTTCTTTTGATTTTATTTATTTTTGATGATACTAGTGCTTCCAGGAATAATCGTTGTTGCTTGCTTTTTCTAATTAGAAAAAAAAGCCCAATGCGATACTTCAATACATAATACCAATAAATACGCACAAATGGGAAAACATTTCAAAGTCGTTATATAAATTCTATCTTTACCATCTCCAATGTTCCATGTACATGCTGGCCCCCATTCTGATAAACCCTGGTATTATAGCGATTGGAAATATCGATATTTGGAAGTTTTTTAAATAAAATACCTAGAAAAGACTTCCAGCATTTATATATAATGTCTACATTAGAGAGCATCAAAGACTTTATATTCTATAAATATTATAATATATCCTATTACCTAGCCGGCATTCACATTTCTGTGAAAAATATACATTTCGGCCAGTTAGAGGTTATTTTTTCAACGTTTAAATTGAACAATTTCTAACGCCTTGCCAAATGCTTTATTTTTATTTATTTCTCCTGACGAAGACAAAGGTTTTTTTGTCGAAACGTTAAGAAAATAAAAACCTCTAACTGGTCGAAGTGATTATTTTTCACAGAAAATTAATAGTTTTTATTATATATTTTTAGTTATAGTTAGTATTAGTATTTAGTAGAGTTTATAATATATTTTTCATCGCAGTAAGGACAGTAGAAGTTTGTAATGTGTATAAAAGAAACATACATGCTTAAATCCTTTCATTATATATATATATAGATGGGTGTTTATTGCTTTGTATTAATAGGTTTTATATTTGATTTATACGTCTCTTTTATATATATTTGAGCAGTCCTGCTATTGAATGAATACCCTATATATTGGACAAACATTCCCCGTCACCAAGGCAAATATACATTACACTCTATATAATATCTCAATGGAAGGAAATTCCTTCGTATAAATGTATATAGATAGAAATTTTGCCGGGAGAATATTGATTTAAAGAGACAAAGGTCGCCTCTCCCGTCAAAATAGACGTCAAAACTAGACGCCAGGCGACCTTTGTCTCTTTAGATCAATATCCTCCCGGCAAAATTTCCATCTATATTTTAGCCATAGATTATGGCCCAGCCACTTTGCCAGCTAAACACCTCTTTGGCAGATTGTCAAGATTCCATTAGATCCCATGTGGATCTCATGGAATAAAGTCCGCCCTAGACTGACGAGGGCCATTAGCCCGAAACCATGGTCTCTAAGTGGACGCTTTTCAGTTTACCAAAGCTGGTGTTGTGGCTTTGTCACCGACCCGAGACCGCTAGTTTGCCGTGGCGGTCAATAGATGGAGTCTAGTTTTGACGTCTATTTTGACGGGAGAGGCGACCTTTGTCTCTTTATATAAATGTATATGTGTTCTGAAAATAGAGCAATCCATACTTAAATCATTAGATAGTAAAAAGGCATATATTGGTTTAAATAAAATATTTATTTGCCAATATTTTATTCAATCCAATACATGCCTTTTTACTATCTAATAAATGTATATTTAAAGCTCCACTTAGCTTCTGTAGCCTTTTGGATAGAGAGAAATTTAAATCACAATAAAACGCAGTCTTCAAGGATTAATTTCTTAATTTATTAAATGTTCTTTCAAGCTTTCGGGTACTGTGAACGCCTTTACAAAGGCGGTACTTCACGAAACCTTGAGAGAATATTTAATAAAATAAGAAATTAATCCTCGAAGACTGTGTTTTATTGTGATTCAACATGAATTTATCATATACTATATCTGAAAAAAAAAAATATATATATATAAAAAAGGTCAGGTGTTGATATTGAAAAAAAAAAGAGGCATATCCTGACCAATTCACATAAGCATTTCTAGATGGCAGAACGCCATCTAGTGGAACAAAAATAAACTAAACGTTTATTTAACTTGTTCCGTAATATTTGGCCAACCCAATTTCTTGATAAATCAAGAAAACATGCCTGAAACGCGCACGTGGTTGACTTTACCCATTTCAAGAGTCTAGCATCAGTATCACTGTAAAAGGAAGTTCCAAAAATGCAATATAACAGCGGTATGGTAGATTAAACTGGCGAAACCGCTGGGAGGGTTCACCACTGATGAGCCAGACCTTCCCATTAATTTTTCCATTGCAGTAAGGACAGTAGAAATCATACGCGTCTATAATAGTTTCCAATTTTAAAAAGAATCATACGACACGTCAATAAGAGTTTTAAAATCTTATAACATATAGTGTGCTAATACATCATATTGTCGCGGAGATAAAATAAAGCAAATTTGGGAATAAATAATTTTTTATAAGGGGTATTTATAGGGAGAGAGAGTTTTGTACAACTTACCCCAAGTTAAAAATTAATCCTAATAACCGGCGTTAGCCACCGTCCCGTTTTCCTTATTTACAGATCAGCTTCCCAGAAGCCCCCACACCTGTGGTCCCCCCCCCCCCCCCCCCCCAAGGTCCAGGGATGATTGACAGTTGTCCCATCTGGATGGAGCTACTTGACAATATTAAATAGATTGCATATTAGTTCTACCAGTAATATATTGGATATACATATATACATATACATTTGTATATATATAAATAAGATTAAATTGTGCAAATAAAAGAGCAGACGATAAAATATTGTAGAAGAGGAAGGAAAAACTTTTATTGGCAGGGAATTAGCAGACGATCAAAGAAAAGAGAGGAATTCTTGCAATAATTTGGTGAAGAGAGAGGCGAACAGCCCTGGGGAATCTGCCCTTTGGTGCAAATCGATCGCCAACACTCAGCGTGTACTATGGGATGGTGGCATAGGACAAAGGTCGGCAAACCTTTGAGTCGGAAGAATAAAAAAATACCATTTACAAAACATCAAAGTTTGTAAAGAGTCACAAAATTTTTCTTGCCAATAATAAATAGTAAAACGACATTTTAAAATTATACCGCATGTGTTTCTTTTCAACGAAAAATCCAAATTTATTTTAAGGAGAAATAACGATTATTTCTAACCTTAGAGATGAAGTATGAAAGGATGAATTGTGAAGAGTAATGATGAACGGAAAAATAAAAATATTATTTACGAACAGAAAAATATGTCCAGGGTAGCCTAGTGAACATGGCATCTGCCCGGTAAGCGGAACACTGTGGGTTCGGTTTCCATCCCTCGAAACTTTTATTTTTCCGTTTATCATTACTCTTCACAATTAATCTTTTCATACCTTATCTCTAAGGTTAGAAAAAATCGTTATTTCTCCTTAAAATAAATAGGGATTTTTCGTTGAAAAGAAACACATGCGGGATAATTTTCAAATGTCGTTTTACAATCATAAGTCGCATTATATTGTATTGTATAATAAATAGTACTCGCATAAATAATATTTACGTATGGAACTATATAAAAAGCCGCAGCTTCACATCCAAAGAACCGCATGTGGCTCACAGTTTACCGACCCTGGTATAGAGGTTGGTATTGGATGGAGCCTAAGTACCAATTGATTTGAAAATCTCCCGGACATGAATCAAAGAGGATTCTTGAGATTGATTTATTTTCATTTTATTATAGCATTCCCAAGCTTTCAGGATTCTCTACCTTTCTACTGGAGAACATACATAAACGATTAAACGCTGCCTGATGCCTAGCTTTTACAAAACTCTATATACATATATATATATATTGAAAATAGAGCAATCTCCAAAAATAAATCTTTATTTAAAAAGACATATATTGGATCAAAATATCATTTATGTTACAATATTTCAGTTGGCTGAACGCTAACCTTTATCAAGGTGTTATAACATATTAATGTGTATCACAGGAGTACATTATTCGTTTATTTATGTATTCCTGTAGAAGGGAAAGGTTGTCTGAAAGCTTGAGATTACATTTAATAAAAAGAAACCCATCTCCAGAAACCGTAGTATTATTTTACTAAATCACAAATATCCACAGTGGAGATAGTTCATATTGTACCCAAGTAAAATATATAAAACAGGAGTGGCAGATCTTGTTACAGGCTGAGAATTGCTTGAAGTGGATTTTTCAAATTGACTTGACAGATACTTCTTGGAGAGTTAGAAATTGGAGTTATATTGGTTTAACACATGCGAGCAGCATTTCTTATAGATTTATCGGTGTTTTGCTTACTTTGTATATACTCGCGCCATGTTTAGTTTTCATTTCTTAATCCTCTATTTATATAACACGCTGTAGTTTTGGCGAATACTCACAGCGTTGGGGGTTCATCCTTGGAATTGTTCGAAAAAGAATGATCAACACACATTATGTGCGATTTAAAGTAGTTCTTCCACAAAGAGTGTCATTTAGATATATGAGTGTACAGAGTTAAATACGGAAGTTGTATAATAGCATGTAGCATGTATATCGGGATTCAGACAATAACTCTGAAAGATACACTCATGGACAAAACTTAAGGAAGTTGTACCTTTTACCATGTATATCGGGATTGAGACAATAACTCTGAAAGATACACTCATGGACAAAACTTAAGGAAGTTGTATCTTTTAGCATGTATATCGGGATTCAGACAATAACTCTGAAAGATACACTCATGGACAAAACTTAAGGAAGTTGTACCTTTTACCATGTATATCGGGATTCAGACAATAACTCTGAAAGATACACTCATGGACAAAACTTAAGGAAGTTGTACCTTTTACCATGTATATCGGGATTCAGACAATAACTCTGAAAGATACACTCATGGACAAAACTTAAGGAAGTTGTACCTTTTACCATGTATATCGGGATTCAGACAATAACTCTGAAAGATACACTCATGGACAAAACTTAAGGAAGTTGTACCTTTTACCATGTATATCGGGATTCAGACAATAACTCTGAAAGATACACTCATGGACAAAACTTAAAGGAGTTGTACCTATTAGCATGTATATCGGGATTCAGACAATAACTCTGAAAGATACACTCATGGACAATACTAAAGGAATTTGTACTTTTTGCATGTATATCGGGATTCAGATAATAACTCTGAAAGATACACTCATGGACAAAACTTAAGGAAGTTGTACCTTTTAGCATGTATATCGGGATTCAGACAATAACTCTGAAAGATACACTCATGGACAAAACTTAAGGAAGTTGTACCTTTTAGCATGTATATCGGGATTCAGACAATAACTCTGAAAAATACACTCATGGACAAAACTTAAGGAAGTTGTACCTTTTAGCATGTATATCGGGATTCAGACAATAATTCTGAAAGATACACTCATGGACAAATGGAAGTTGTACCTTTTACCATGTATATCGGGATTCAGACAATAACTCTGAAAGATAAACTCATGGCCAAATGGAAGTTGTACCTTTTACCATGTATATCGGGATTCAGACAATAACTCTGAAAGATAAACTCATGGCCAAATGGAGGTTGTACCTTTTACCATGTATATCGGGATTCAGACAATAACTCTGAAAGATAAACTCATGGCCAAATGTAAGTTGTACCTTTTACTATGTATATCGGGATTCAGACAATAACTCTGAAAGATAAACTCATGGCCAAATGGAAGTTGTAGCCTCAGCATGTATATCGGGATTCAGACAATAACTCTGAAAGATACACTCATGGACAATACTTAAGGAATTTGTACCTTTTAGCATGTATATTGGAATTCAGGCAATAACTCTGAAAGATACACTCATGGACAAAACTTAAGAAAGTTGTAGCCTCAGCATGTATATCGGGATTCAGAAAATAACTCTGAAAGATACACTCATGGACAAAACTTAAGAGTGTTGTAGCCTCAGCATGTATATCGGGATTCAGACAATAACTCTGAAAGATACACTTATGGACAATACTTAAGGAATTTGTACCTTTTAGCATGTATATTGGAATTCAGGCAATAACTCTGAAAGATACACTCATGGACAAAACTTAAGAAAGTTGTAGCCTCAGCATGTATATCGGGATTCAGACAATAACTCTGAAAGATACACTCATGGACAAAACTTAAGAGAGTTGTAGCCTCAGCATGTATATCGGGATTCAGACAATAACTCTGAAAGATACACTCATGGACAAAAAGAAGTTGTACCTTTTAGCATGTATATCGGGATTCAGACAATAACTCTGAAAGATACACTCATGGACAAAACCTAAGGAAGTTGTACCTTTTATCATGTATATCGGGATTCAGACAATAACTCTGAAAGATACACTCATGGACAAAACTTAAGGAAGTTGTACCTTTTAGCATGTATATCGGGATTCAGACAATAACTCTGAAAGATACACTCATGGACAAAACTTAAGGAAGTTGTAGGTTTTAGCATGTATATCGGGATTCAGACAATAACTCTGAAAGATACACTCATGGAAAAAATGAAGTTGTACCTTTTAGCATGTATATCGGGATTCAGACAATAACTCTGAAAGATACACTCATGGACAAAACTTAAGGAAGTTGTAGCTTTTAGCATGTATATCGGGATTCAGACAATAACTCTGAAAGATACACTCATGGAAAAAATGAAGTTGTACCTTTTAGCATGTATATCGGGATTCAGACAATAACTCTGAAAGATACACTCATGGACAAAACTTAAGGAAGTTGTACCTTGTAGCATGTATATCGGGATTCAGACAATAACTCTGAAAGATACACTCATGGACAAAACTTAAGGAAGTTGTAACTTTTAGCATGTATATCGGGATTCAGACAATAACTCTGAAAGATACACTCATGGACAAAACTTAAGGAAGTTGTACCTTGTAGCATGTATATCGGGATTCAGACAATAACTCTGAAAGATACACTCATGGACAAAACTTAAGGAAGTTGTAACTTTTAGCATGTATATCGGGATTCAGACAATAACTCTGAAAGATACAGTCATGAACAAAACTTAAGGAAGTTGTACCTTTTAGCATGTATATCGGGATTCAGACAATAACTCTGAAAGATATACTCATGGACAAAACTTAAGGAAGTTGTACCTTTTAGCATGTATATCGGGATTCAGACAATAACTCTGAAAGATACACTCATGGACAAAACTTAAGGAAGTTGTACCTTTTAGCATGTATATCGGGATTCAGACAATAACTCTGAAAGAGATTACAGTGACCTTTATTGAAGACACACGAGAAAACAAAGTGTGAACAACCTCTGTCTCCCTAAAAGAATTAAACGATCGGAATTAACAAAGACTTTCTACTTTCTAAAGTGCTGTCCGTGAGTGTATTACTGTGTATATAACAATAGAATAATACCTAAATAGAAATTCCACTAGAAATCTCGAGGGACACTAATGACGCATGAGATAATTATTTTTGTTAATTGCGTGTTGACCAGAATTATAAATATAGAAAATGTTTAAAATACGCCAGCTGTGGCCTAGAAATTACACCCACAACATCTCGACTATTTGCCCTGTAACAGAAGTTAATGTCTTACAGCAGGGAACTCAGGAAATGACAGTCGGGGTATAGCGAGATGATATTGAAATGGATAACTTTATATCAGAATCTACAGAAGCGTAGTGCAAACAACGTCTAAATAGGTTCCAGACATAGGAAAGAGATCAGGAGAGACTTGTGGCCATGTGAATGGGCAGCCATCCCTCAATTGACATTCTGTAAGGTCATTGAGTCAGTATCAAGACATGCGTTGCTGCCTAGATAACCTCTCGACCTGGTGCCATAATATTTTGAAGTGGTCCCATAACATTTCTAATGGACAGCAAAGTCTGTCGTGTCTAAGTGAAATCTGTTATAATAAGTATCATTTATAGTTCCTTACAGAAGCATAGGACTCCTCTCATATCAAATAAAGCATCAATGCTATATGCCATCTATTAACCGTCGCCGAAAACTAGCGGCCTCGGGTCGGTGACAAAGCCACAACACCTGCGTTGGCAAATTGAAAAGCGTCCACCTAGAGACCATAGTTTAGGGCTAATGGCCCTCGTCAGTCTAGGGCGGATTTTATTCCATGAGATCCACACGGGATCTAATGGAATCTTGACAATCTGCCAAAGAGGTGTTTAGCTGGCAAGGTGGCTAGGCCAAATCTATGAGCCATTAGCCCGAAACCATGGTCTCTAGGTGGACGCTTTTCAGTTTGCCAAAGCTGGTGTTGTGGCTTTGTCACCGACCCGAGGCCGCTAGTTGCGGCGACGGTCAATAGATGGCGTCTGGTTTTAGACGTCTATTTTGACGGGAGAGGCGACCCATGTCTCTTTATATCAATTTCCTCCCGGCAAAATTTCCATCTACATATATATAATTATATATATTTTAAAATAGTACAGACTGTGCACTTTGCATGTATTGACAAGATGCCAATAAAATTATTTTAATTATCCAATTGTCTAATGGAATCTTCACAACCTGCCAAATTTATAATTATTATCCATCCTCGACAGAAAAAGTGGGATGATATTTTAATTACAATTTTGTTATTCAGTTCTTGAGTTATTTTTACGCCCCCATCCCCTTCAATATCAGAAACATTACGTAACATGTAATTTGCCATGGTAACGTCGCCCCAGTTGCATTCTACAGTAAGTAAACACCTCAAATTGCCATTTCTGCCTCAACTAGAGAACACTCGATAGTAAACAATTAAAAATGTTATTAAACATCCCTGCCCACCACATCTATTTGAAAACTGTAAGATACAAATAAAAATACTTGATTGAAATTATTCATGTGGGAGAGATATTTATATTTAGGTTGGTTTTACTTTTCAATTCATAGAATATAGTTGGACTGGAATTAATTATATAAATGTATTTTTGAAATTTCAATTAAAATTTGTTTTTTAATATCGTGATAATTACTTTTTAACATATATATATATATATATTGATAAAATTAATATGTCTCAATATGTCTCTTTACCCGAGGCCGCTAGTTGCGGCGACGGTCAATAGATGGCGTCTAGTTTTGACGTCTATTTTGACGGGAGAGGTGACCTTTGTCTCTTTAGATCAATATATATGTAGACATCAACATTACCATAACAATACTATAAGATTCTAAACTCAAAAGGAAATTCTTCTATATAAAATGTTTATTTCGTTAGATTTCAAACAACATCGTTCTTTAACGGGCGTAGAAGAAGCTCCTTTTGAGTTTATTATCTTACAACATGTCTCAATATGTATTGCGGCATGGCATAGCGCCATCTAGTGGAACAAAAATAAACTAAACGTTTACTTACCTTGTTCCGTGACATTACAAATATTTTTTAATAATGCCAAACTTGTCAAGCTATACAATATAAATATATAAAATAAAAAAGGCATATCCTAACCACAAGAACATGATCTTTTTAGAAGGCAGAGCGCCATCTAGTAGAACAAAAATCAACTAAACGTTGATTTAGCTTGTTACCTTATATTTGGCCAACCCAATTTCTTGATAAATCAAAAAGAGTCAACACTAATGACGCATGAGATAATTATTTTTGTTAATTGCGTGTTGACCAGAATTATAAATATAGAAAATACGCCAGCTGTGGCCTAGAAATTACACCACAACATCTCGACTATTCGCCATGTTAATGTCTTACAGCGGGGAACTCGGGAAATAACAGGCAATAACAGCCGGGGTATAGCGAGATGATATTGAAATGTATAACTTTATATCAGCATCTACAGAAGCATAGGGCTCCTCTCTCGTCAAATTAAGCGTCAAAACTAAACGCCATCTATTAACCGTCGCCGAAAACTAGCGGCCTCGGGTCGTTGACAGAGTCACAACACCAGCTTTGGCAAATTGAAAAGCCTCCACCTAGAGACCATGGTTTCGGGCTAATGGCCCTCGTCAGCCTAGGGCGGACTTTATTCCATGAGATCCACGCGTGATCTAATGGAATTTGGTGGTGTCGCTGGAGACCCACTGGCGATTCTCCACCCAACTCTGCAGCGGTGGTAGAGGCGCCATAGGTTTTAAAGAGACTGTACCTCTACGACCAAAATTTGGTCCCAGAGGCTTCCTGAGAAATCAAGAAATGGGTATTTAAGGCCAAGTTTTGCGTAAATACGAATTTCATGTGAAAAAAAAATGGAAGTTTTAGGATTGACATTTTCTCAATTGATCAAATAGATTTTCAAAATTCCACTTTAAATCTTCCTCCTATTTCCTAAAAATTCTAACCGAATAAAAAAGGTTCATTGTTATTGGAGGCGACAATGAACTACCAATCAATACTAGGAAATGAAAGTTATGCTCAAACTTAAAATAAATTGCATGGAAAGACGGATAAAAAAAACTTTGAATATTTATTAATCATTAGAGAGACGCGCGTTAACTAATTTCACTCTTTAATTAAAAATTCTAGAGCGCGATGTGAAAAATTGGGTCTCGTTATTTCATTACTCAACTTTGGATGGTTTCCGAGGCATGAAACCTCAGCTGAATTCATGAAGCATCGTAATGTAGAACAGATAGTACAAATGTGATATTGTACTGGGGTAAGGTTCATAATTTGAAAAAAGAAAAAAAGTATTTCCTTATCGTGAAACTGAAAGTTACTGTTGACTTGCGCCATCTATCGGAATAAATAACAACTATTCATTGATTTTTAATTATTCCAGAATTGACCAAATACCGTTTATTGATTAATCAAGAAAAGCTAACCACGTACGCGTTTCGGGCAGTTGGCCCTGGTCATGGAATAATTAAAATTCAACAGGTAGATGCTATTTATTCCGATAGATGGCGCAAGCCACCAGAAACTTTCAATTACCCGATAATAAGATGCTTTTTATCGTAATGTAGGTCAGAACTCTGTTAAAAACATTTTTTTTTAATTATCCCTAGTACAGGTGGTACAGGCCATGATAATCATGGTAGGTAGTTAGCGACTGCTTTTTACTGTAAGCGCACCACATGTCTACACATGTGAAAAGCAGTTCGACTTTGCCTTTACAAATGTGCCAGAGCCCCGTTTGGTTACTTGCACTCGCTGGTGGGGTTGGACTTTGGCAAGAATCGGAGGCCATTGGAGCATTTTTTTTTAATCAGAAAAAAAGTGTCCAATGCGGGAATCGAACCCGGGTCGTAGTGGTCGAAAACCAAACGGTTTAACCAGCCTTCCACCGACTCCCAAAAAACAAATTACGTTTTCAATATGATAAACATTCAAAATAGATTCTTTCATCATTGGATTCAGATGAAAGGGTCTGTCTATCTGTTAGTAGCGATTAGTGGCCAGAGTCTTCATCAGTTCAAGAGCTATATGACACTCATGGACAAAACTTAAGGAAATTTCATAATTTTATATCGCTAGCCCTTTGACTTTTTGAAGTAGCCAGAGGTTGTTCACACTTGGTTATCTCGTGTGTCTTCAATAAAGGTCACTGTGTATCAAATATCTTTCAAAGTTATTGTCTGAAATCAAGCTAAAAGGTTACAACTTCCTTAAGTTTTGTCCATGAGTGTTATTTGATAGGAACCTAATAGATTCTACAAATATAAAAAGGCTAGCTGAAGTGGAGAAGTCACACACAGCGAATTTTGGATTAGTTCATATTATTATAGATGGGAGAGAAATTTTGTATAGATCCAGGTCAACATTCTGCACCTTTATGTGCAAACCATATTGAAAATTTTCTATAATGAAGTTTTTATAAAGTTAAAAATGTATTTGTCACAAAAGAAAGTTAGAAACAATATTAGAGATATAAACATATATTTCATATAATCGATAAAACTAAAAACAACGAATGTATTATAATGTAAAGGAGTAAAATAAACTTATTTTAAAATTTTTTGACCATGAACGTCGTTTGAGAGAATTTTTAATTATAAAGTAAAATAACTAGAGAATAAAACTTATCAGAAAATAGAAAAATTTCAGAAGCCACAAACTTTAATAAAAGATGTTTCAAAACTTTCGAGAAATAAAAGTTTCGAAATGTTAGAAAATTTAAAATTTTCTTTTCTGAAATCTCTTTGAGAGTGAAAATAATTGTAAATCATAGAGGAGCTTGAGCGCTCGTTTTATAAGGAGATAGTAGGAAATTTATAGAACAATAATATTTATTGAAAATTTTGTATCATAAAGGTAAATTTATTATCTGAATCCCGATATACATGCTTGAAGGTACAGCTTCTCAAGTTTTCTCTATGAGTGTATCTTTCAGAGCTATTGTCTGAATCCCGATATACATTCTAAAACATACAACTTCCTTAAGTTTTGTCCATGAATGTATCTTTCAGAGTTATTGTCTGAATCCCGATATACATGCTAAAACATACAACTTCCTTAAGTTTTGTCCATGAGTGTATCTTTCAGAGTTATTGTCTGAATCACGATATACATGCTAAAACATACAACTTCCTTAAGTTTTGTCCATGAGTGTATCTTTCAGAGTTATTGTCAGAATCCCGATATACATGCTAAAAGGTACAACTTCCTTAAGTTTTGTCCATGAGTGTATCTTTCAGAGTTATTGTCTGAATCCTGATATACATGCTAAAAGGTACAACTTCCTTAAGTTTTGTCCATGAGTGTATCTTTCAGAGTTATTGTCTGAATCCTGATATACATGCTAAAAGGTACAACTTCCTTAAGTTTTGTTCATGAATGAATTTGTGGTTGTTGTTAACATTCTAAAAAACGAATATTTAATTTGTTCATCTAAAATTTCAAATCTAACAACGTTACAATGTATGCTCCAATTACACAATGCCATGGTAAACATTCCAACGCAGCAAAAAATGGACGAAGATAAAATTCCAGCCAGGTTACCTCGTTAGCCTTTATTTCAGTAATTGGACCACGTGATACGGGTTAATTAACCTGCAGTAGCTAATTTAATTAAATAAAACCCTAACATGTGTGTGTTTTTATAATTATAATTAATGAGGTGAGAGATTATCTTAGAAGCTATACAGTCTGGAAAGTGAGGGCTCCAATATTGAATTGGAGAGAAATATCTTTTATCGTCTCAGCGTGGAAGGAATAATGAAGGGCTTCTATAAACATGGAATTCACATTTTCTATCAATATTTGAACCAAACACCAATAATACAAAGCAATAACGCGCTATCTTTGTATTGGAAATTAAAAAATCAAGGTACGAATGTTTATCTTACACTTAATGTCCATAGTTTACTTGAATACCATTTCTAAGATTGGGGGGAAGAAGTCCGAACACACTTCCCTGTGGTCCCCCCTGGACCCTTGGAATATTTGACCAAATTCTGGTTCAAGGTGACTAACGTGGCAACGGCACCCATTTTCCAATGAAGAGCAATGTCCGCAGCCTTGCAGAAAATTGACAAAGACTCAGAGCAGCAGCTTTACACACCCAAGATAGTGGATATTGCTGCTGCTGTGATAGAGATGCATGGAGACATCTGAGGCTCTTCATTGGACATGACAACAACAACAACAACATTTCTAAGATTCCACTCTTCAGTATAGCATATATAATCAGAATGATCCAATACAGTATTAGAGTTCTTAGAAGCGGTCTGGTAGATTAAATTGGCGAAACCGCTGGAAGGGTTCACCACTGATGAACCAAGCCCCCCCAATATTTTTTTCATCGCATTAAGGACAGTAGAAGTTTGATTTATGTGTAGAAGAAATTTTATTGCTTCAATGTTCTCATTCCCAAACAGCATTAATTGTTTATATATTGAATGAAAAAGGCACGTCTTCTGTAAATATCGATTTGTAAAAGGGCCATTGTATTCTTTATCCAATTATAAAAAGGTTAGAACTTTAATCAACTTTCAGTGGACAAAGGTACACACGCGTTGTGTGAACATTCTATAAGAGGCGGCACGACTTCTGTAATTATCGATTTATGAAAGGGACATTGTGTTCTGTAACCATTTATTAAAAAGGCACAACTTCAGCAAAATTGAATGTACAAAGGTACACACGCCTTTTGTGAACATTCTAAAGAGACGCGTCTTCTATAAATATCGATTTATAAAAGGGACATTGTCTTCTGTATCCAATTATGAAAAAGACACAGCTTTAGTCAACAACAAATGGACAAAGGTACACACCGCGTTAACATTCTATAAGAGATTTGTATTCTGTGGAATGTAATGACTTTTGTTGAAATAAACTTGAAACAATTGCAAACTGTCTGTTGAACTTTGGAAGATGAGGGATTATGTTTGCCATCCACTCCTGCTGTACAATGTTCGGAAACCAACCACTGCAATTATAGAAGTACTGTAAACAGGGATGTCGATAAATGGTTCTGCTGATTACACTTTAATTACCGCCATTCCTAATTACAGCGGTAGGACTTTCTTGATTTCCGATCTTTTGTTCTTGGTCTTCCCGTCCTTGTTTCAACTATTCTTCTTAGCCTTGTTCCCTTCCTTGTCTTTGTTTCACTTCTTTCTGATCCTTGTTCCCTTCCTTCTCTTTGTTTCCTCTTCTTTCTGATTCTTGTTCCCTTCCTTCTCTTTGTTTCCTCTTCTTTCTGATCCTTGTTCCCTTCCTTCTCTTTGTTTCCTCTTCTTTCTGATTCTTGTTCCCTTCCTTCTCTTTGTTTCCTCTTCTTTCTGATCCTTGTTCCCTTCCTTCTCTTTGTTTCCTCTTCTTTCTGATTCTTGTTCCCTTCCTTCTCTTTGTTTCCTCTTCTTTCTGATCCTTGTTCTTCTTTGTTTCCTCTTCCTTCTGATTCTTGTTCCCTTCCTTGTCTTTGTTTCCTCTTCTTTCTGATCCTAGTTCCATTCCTTGTCTTTGTTTACTTTTATTTCTGATCCTTGTTCTTCTTTGTTTCCTCTTCCTTCTGATTCTTGTTCCCTTCCTTGTCTTTGTTTCCTCTTCTTTCTGATTCTTGTTCCCTTCCTTCTCTTTGTTTCCTCTTCTTTCTGATTCTTGTTCCCTTCCTTCTCTTTGTTTCCTCTTCTTTCTGATCCTTGTTCTTCTTTGTTTCCTCTTCCTTCTGATTCTTGTTCCCTTCCTTGTCTTTGTTTCCTCTTCTTTCTGATCCTAGTTCCATTCCTTGTCTTTGTTTACTTTTATTTCTGATCCTTGTTCTTCTTTGTTTCCTCTTCCTTCTGATTCTTGTTCCCTTCCTTGTCTTTGTTTCCTCTTCTTTCTGATCCTAGTTCCATTCCTTGTCTTTGTTTACTTTTATTTCTGATCCTTGTTCTTCTTTGTTTCCTCTTCCTTCTGATTCTTGTTCCCTTCCTTGTCTTTGTTTCCTCTTCTTTCTGATCCTAGTTCCATTCCTTGTCTTTGTTTACTTTTATTTCTGATCCTTGTTCTTCTTTGTTTCCTCTTCCTTCTGATTCTTGTTCCCTTCCTTGTCTTTGTTTCCTCTTCTTTCTGATCCTAGTTCCATTCCTTGTCTTTGTTTACTTTTATTTCTGATCCTTGTTCTTCTTTGTTTACTCTTCCTTCTGATTCTTGTTCCCTTCCTTGTCTTTGTTTCCTCTTCTTTCTGATCCTAGTTCCATTCCTTGTCTTTGTTTACTTTTATTTCTGATCCTTGTTCTTCTTTGTTTACTCTTCCTTCTGATTCTTGTTCCCTTCCTTGTCTTTGTTTCCTCTTCTTTCTGATCCTAGTTCCATTCCTTGTCTTTGTTTACTTTTATTTCTGATCCTTGTTCTTCTTTGTTTACTCTTCTTTCTGATTCTTGTTCCCTTTCTTGTCTTCGTTTCCTCTTCTTTCTGATCCTTGTTCTTCTACGTTTACTCTTCTTTCTGATCCTTGTTCTTTCTTGTCTTTGTTTACTCTAATTCTGATCCTTGTTTCATTCCTTGACTTTGTTTACTTTCTTTTTCTGATTCTTGTCCCCCCCCCCTTTCTTGTCTTTGTTCACTCTTACTTCTGATCCATGTTCCATTCCTTGTCTTTGTTTACATTTATTTCTGATCCTTGTTCTTTCTTGTCTTTGTTTCCTCTTCTTTCTGATCCTTGTTCTTCTTTGTTTACTCTTCTTTCTGATACTTGTTCTTTCTTGTCTTTGTTTCCTCTTCTTTCTGATCCTTGTTTTTCCTTGTCTTTGTTTCCTCTTCTTTCTGATCCTTGTTTTTCCTTGTCTTTGTTTCCTCTTCTTTCTGATCCTTGTTCTTCTTTGTTTACTCTTCTTTCTGATCCTCGTTCTTTCTTGTCTTTGTTTACTCTTACTTCTGATCCGTGTTCCCTTCCTTCTCTTTGTTTCCTCTTCTTTCTAATCCTTGTTCTTCTTTGTTTCCTCTTATTTCTGATCCTTGTTTTTCCTTGTCTTTTTTTACTCTTCGTTCTGGAGCGTTGTTTCCAATTTTTCAATTTAGGTTCTGAAACTTATTTTTAAAAAGGGTATTTATCAAACTGTCAAAGAACAACATGTTTCATTCTATTATATCGCTCAAACACAAAATTTCAAACTTCAATGTTCTACTGGCGGGACTCCTATAAAAGGAAACATTTCTCAGTTTTGTTCTAGGAATTTTCGCTATTTTCCTTCTTCCTTAATCATTTCTCGTTTCTGAAAACCCGCCTTCATTTTATTAACATTTTAAAACAACTATTAAACGTATAGCTTCGAGTTGGATCACCCTTCTGTAGGTGAATACACAGACATTAGGTTTCAAAACCGCTTGTTTTACTACTACAATGTCCACTGTCATCCAAATCAAAAGTTTCCGTTTAATGGCTGTTTCAAAATGTAAATAAAAACATTTTTTTTTTTTTTCAAAAGGGCCAAATGATTAAATAAAGAAGGAATTCCTGCAATAGGTCTAAATAGCTGCGTTTTCTTTCTATCTTTATTTTTATTCAATATTATTTTGAAATGAACCAGGCGATAAGGAAGATGGGTGTCTTTTATATAAAACGAGCACAAGCTTTCGGGTAAAAACCCTTCTACAGGCGGCTATCACATAGCAAGATGGATACTAATGGCAAGAGCTTCTCAAATATATATAGCAGAGGTGATTTGTATAACAGCGTGTAAAGAAAAAGAAGCAAAGTAGAAAAAAGCTATTAAATACATATATATGGTAATTTCTCTATGTTTATCTATATATATAAAAATGAATGTTTGTATGTTTGTATGTTTGTTTGTCTGTGTCTTTGTTTGTATGACTCCTATACAAATTCGCAGTAGATCACTAATTCAACCCAAAATTTCCATACATAGGTAAAAAATAACGAGGATGACGATAGGCTATTTTAAAATATATATAAATCATTTATTAAAACTATATATTCAAATTATTCAACTTAGCTCACGAGCAGCGCCCTCTAGAACACTCAGGCGGGCGATGGCGGCGCGCGACGATTGGCTGCCGGCGCAGCACGTGACTTCCCTTCCCTCTGCCCCCCCCCCCCGCCGAGTAAATGAGATCTCCCGGCTGACGGCCGGTTGAGCTCACGAACAGCGCCCTCTAGAACGCGTGACGATTTTGACGGCGCGGGGCGCTCCCAGTTGGACAGTTGCGCGGGGACAGAGTGACCTCGCGGGTGCCCTCCGGGAACTACGTCCATCTTCCATATGTAATATACATTTAATCGTGAAAACCCGGGCGTTGCCCGGGTCATTCGTCTACAAATTCTCAGTAGTTCACTAATTCAAACCAAAATTTCCATACATAGGTAAAAGAATACTGGGAAGACGATAGGCTATTTTAAAAATTTTGCTTTTTAAAAATTTTGCTGTATCATGTTTGATTATCAGATACAAAATTATATCGGGAAAAATTCCAAAAAACAGAGACCACGGGTAAAACAGGGTACATTTAATAGGGTAAAACCCGGGCGTTGCCCGGGTCATTCGGCTAGTTTTATATATTTAAAATTACTCTCTATTATTCCCATCCCTGGACACTTTATTTCCCCGTTTATCATTAATATTCACAATTCATCCTTTCATACTTCATCCCTAAGGTTGGAAATAGTCGTTTTTTCTCCTTAGAATAAATTTCGATTTTTCGTTCAAAAGAAACATTTGCGGTATAATTTTCAAACTTCTGTAGCGGCTCCCAAATATTAACTTTTCATATTTTCATTATAAGTTTTAATTTGTTTAATAACTATTTAATTCAAATATTAAATTAAATTATCTTATAAATATATAATGCTCATAAAAATACTTTATTAAAATTATATAAATTAACATTAATATCATATTATTTGTTATCAAATCAATATAATAAAATAATTATACATAATTCTAAATATAAATCATAAATCATATAAAATGTAAATATTTATCTATAATATATCAAACACATATATCTAACATTTTTTAATATAGAAATGATATTTGACCACACACAGATACAAAAAGAACATCAACATGTAGTATACAACAATACTTCTGATAATTTGTATTAAATAAATGTAATTAAAAGTTGATTTTACAATAAATAATTTGTTATCTGACTACGCCTAGAATTCCATGCCGCCCAAACTTCGTTCTACAATCATAAGCCGTATTATATTGTATTATATTTAACCTTGTTTATATGAACAATGAAATCAAGTAGTTTCAATATCTCACTTCCTCCTTCTTCTATAAAATCCCAACCTTCATACACATTCCTGTATAAATTTAACTACTATCAGCAGCACATAGTCGCCAAAGTCGGGTTTAACATGAACGCTGGATGTTAAGAACCCCTGACTTCTAAGTTTCCCCCCCAAAGGACCTTTTGTTATTGAGGGTTTACATGGAGAATTTCCATCTAAATTATATTTGGCTATTTATAACACTCTTTTATAGCGGAGATAAATCAGCTAGGATCGGCTGTAAACATTTAGATAAAAGTTTGAATGGGTGCAATGACTTTCTGAGAGTTGAGAGTTTTCTAATAAAGAATATATGGATTATTCATGTTGCTTGGCAATGTAACCTTTGGTATAAAACAACCAGTTAAACTGTCTTTTCACAACTTTCACAAAGCAGTAAGTATAAAAGAGAATTTGAAGTTTTCTCCTCCACTACATTTTATTTTTTATTTATTGTTACAAAAGCACGAAGTCCAAAGGACTATTGTGTGCTGTGCCAGTATTATTTACATATATATGATTAATTATTTACACGATGGATTAGTAGTGTTTTGTAAATTATTGTACAAATAGTTATAAACTTAACAAAGTTCTCATAAGATAGAGTATATACACAAAGACAATTTGGTAATGTTTCAAAGTATTTGCATACAATTTGATTAGTCCTCCACTGCATGATTTATTTATTATCATTTACAAAGCACGCGATATCCGTCTTGGATATTTGCATGCATACACAAGTTTGGGAGCTTATTTACAGTAATTATTAATATGATTTTATTTATTATAATAAAAATTATTAACGTATTTGTCAGTTAGTTAATGATTTAATTACCCTATAATGAATATTAGTGAACATCACAGTTGAGAACAGAAATTTAGAGCTATTTACAGCATATAACTATTTACCATTTATTACAGCCCAGGCTATCTATTACTAAAAAACATTCTACAAAATCTATTAAAATTTATGTACATATATCTATTATTAACTATTTGATTTAGACAATTTATATTTATTTGATTTTTGACTCTCAAGTCCTCTGCAAGTCGACAGTCCGTTAGAATATGTACAGGATTTTCTTCTTCTGCACCGCCTGAGCATTTAGGCGAATCCGTCTTTCTGACCTTGTACAAATATGATCTAAAGTTACCGTGTCCAGTAAAAAATTGAACGTTGTAAAAATTTGGCTTGACATATTTGGGTATTTGGGAATCAGTAAAGAAGGACTTGAAAATGGTGTTAGTCTTCTCATAGTATTTCTGCAATTTTTCCCTTATATAATTAGAAATTATATTCCTAGAGTCAAATCGATTGTAATTTATTTAGGTTTTCAGCATGTTAGATTCAATGTATTCAGTAAGTTTGGGGACTTGTGCAAGTATGTGCGTACAATCCGATGATGTTGTACTGTAGGCTTGTATACAATGTTTTAAAATATTATATTGAAGAGAATTTAGTTTGTCCTTAGACTTTTTGTTTATGAATGGATACCATATTGGATAACCGTATGTAATTGTACTTCGATATAATGTCTTATACAGTATCAGTCTTCGTCTAAAGTCTAGACCCCATGCTTTCTTTGTCAGGCCAAATAGGTATCCACTAGCTCTAGTTACTTTTATGATCGTTTCATTAACGTGAGGCGTAAAGTCCAGTTTGCTTCTGACTCGGTGATTTTTAATAGTCACTCCTAGGATCTTAAGTTCTTCAACCGGTTTAATTAACTTGCTACCCGAGACTATTATATCGCTATTGCATTTATATAAATATAATATTTTAGTTTTTTCATCTGACAATTTTAATTTACGACTTTCACACCACTCATTAATTTTTCTTAATACGTTATCTATTGTCTTTCTTAGTTGTTCAGGAGTTTTATTCCAACATATTAACGTAATATCATCTGCATATCCTATTGTTTCACAGTTATCATCCAGATTATTATTCAGTATCTCATTAATAAGAATATTCCATAATGTGGGCGACAGTGGTCCTCCCTGTGGACATCCTTTACTTAGTTTCTTATTAATTTCAGTTGAGGAATATCTAAATCTTATTCTTCTATTATCAAAGTATGATTGTAGAAGTTTTATCATTGAAGCCTGCACACCATCCTCATCAAGTCTTTTCATCAAGGCCGGCCACCATGCATTATCAAACGCTGCACTAATATCCACTGCAATTATTGCTGCATATTCTCTTGTTTTATGTTCTAACGCAATTTTTATTATTTCAGTTAGTGCAGTAATAGTAGATTTCGATCTTCTAAAGCCATGTTGTCGATCACTTAGTAAATTAAAATCCTCATAATATTTTATTATCCTATTATTAATTATTTTTTCAAATATTTTAGAAATGTTGGAATTAAGACATAAAGGTCTATAATTTTTGTAGTTATTAAAATCTGTTTTTCCAGGTTTCGGAATAATTATTGCCTCTGCTCTTTTCCATTCAGCAGGATAGTATTGTATGTCTAAACATTTTTGAAATAATTTCACCAATATAGGAGCTATAAATTGTTTAGTGTGCCTTATCATGTTGTTAGAGATGTTGTCTATTCCGGGAGATTTCTTTGGATTTAATTTGTCAATTAAGTCGTTAACTTCAGTAATCATAACCATCGGTTTTTCTTTATTGAGTAATTTTAAATTATAATTTCTTATACTTTTATGGGTGTTTGTATCTTCTTCACATTTATCATCTGGAAATAAGTTGTTTAATAATTCCGCACCCTTCTGCAAACACTCCGTGTCAGTATTACCCTCCAAAATTTGCATATTTCTCTTCCGATTAGATCCACTTTTGATGTTTTTGTACACCTTATATAAGTTTCCATAAGGGTTGTTCGAATTATTTTCCTCCAGAAAAATTCTCCAGGATGCTTTCCTAGCTTTTTCTATTTCCCGTAAATACTTATTTCGTATGCTTTTATAGTATTGTTTAATATGATTAGGGCAATTTTTGTTTCTATAGTAACAGTTCCTAAGATAATGACAGTGATCCTTTAGAAGCTGTAAATTCGTATTCCACCACTTATTACTAATATTAATTTTTGTTGTCATATTATTATTTACTTTAAGTGAATTATATGCTGCCTCAATCAGTATGTTCGAAAGTTCTTTTACCGTTTGATCGATCATTTCTGGTGTATCCACTATATCTAATAAGTTTTCAATTTTTTCTCGTTCAGTACTGTTAATTCTCTGACTAAAACTTAACCAGTTCGCATTTTTCTCATTAAATTTCCAAGTGGAATAATATTTTACTGAATTAAATTGTTCGTTTGTATGTATTTCAAAAGATATAGCTACATGATCTGAAATTAGCGATATCTGCTGTGTCTTCCAATTTCTGATCGCCGCAATTGCCTGTTTATTCGTTAGTGTGAGATCAATCACACTTGCATCACGACACGTGAAAGTTTTATTATTATGGATAATTAAGTTTATTTCATCTATGATAGGGATCAGTCTGTGTCCATTATAATTTTTCCTGGTGTCATACCATAACGGAGCTCTGGCATTGAAATCGCCGCAGATTATCACCGGTATATGTAAGTTTGTGTTAATTAACTTCCTCATAAACTCCTCGTGCTCATTTTTCATTGAATTCGGATGTATATAAATGTTCGAAAGATATATTTTCTTACTTTTTGTTTGTATGGTTATAGTTGTAGCGAATGAGTTAGTGAATTCTGTACTTAATTGAATTTTTAGGCTGCTATTTCTTACAATTATTGCCGTATTTATGTTGGGACTGTTCATCAATTGATATTTTGTACAAGGTCCTGGAAATTGATGGTGCTTGATGGTGCTTGATCATCGTGAGGATGTCGTTTTAAGCCGGCAATGAGAGGGGAAAATCTGACTGGTGTCTTAATAAAGACTTTGTGTATATATGTGTTTATGTAGATAGAAATCTTGCCGGGAGGAAATTTATCTAAAGAGACAAGCGTCGCCTCTCCCGTCAAAACAGACATCTAAAACCAGACGCCATCCACTGACCGTCGCCGCAACTAGCGGATTCGGGTCGGTGACGGTCAGTGGATGGCGTCTGGTTCTAGGCGTCTGTTTTGACGGGAGAGGTGACCTTTGTCTCTTTAGATGGGTTTATGTGTGTGTATTTGTGTGCAAATGAACAGATAAACATATTTCAAATAATTTGTTATTCAAATATCAATTGGAAGAATTCTTTCAGAAAAATTTGGTATTTTTCAAAACTTCAATTTTATATATTTATTTTGTGACACTAATAACTTTATAATCACGAAATTCAAGTACATTTTCATTTTTCGGGACAATTTTACATTGTATTTTGTGTGGTTATATATTCACAATCATATATAATAATTTTATCTCATATTTAAAAAAAAATATATTTTATATCCTTTTTGGGTGCATGAGTGTGTATGTGTGTGTATGTTTGCGTGTGTGTGTGTAAAACAACATGGACGCTGTTCTCCTATAACCAAAATACCGGTGTTGAGTGTTTTACAATACCACTTTGGTTCCTACCAAATAATTGTTGAACAGGTAGCTTCTGATTATTCCATTGAGGGTGATGTTTGCTTTCTCCATCTAGAGCCACTATTTGTCAACTAAACACCGTCATATTGCAGAATAGCAGCTTGAGATACCTTCATGCTAAATCTAGACAATTCTAAACGTGTTTGAGGCTGTTGGCTCTTGACAGAATGATGAAAACATTCAACCGACCAATAAGAATATATTCAGGCTTCTAATTTATCCTTGGTGAGTCGCCTGCACAACGATAGCGAGGGCCAACAGCCCGAAACGCGTAAGTAATTTTACTTCAATTTATATTAATTGATCTAACAAAACTGATGTATATAGTTGTTCATTTGTTTTAAATAAATATTAAATTGATGTATATATTTGTTCAGTTGTTTTGCATATTTTTCATCTGTGAATTAATCTCATAATTTGGTCTATGAAAATAAAAATATTGGACCAGTGACCAAAACAAACTGCAAATAGTTCGCTTAATGTTATATAGTTAGTATAGAGAATTGTTAGGCAGGATATATTTAAATGTTATGCTTATGTAATTTTAATCTTAATTGAATAAAATATATAAATTATAAATGTGTTATAAATCTTAAAAACAAGCATTAAAACAACTGGCGACGAGGAAAAGCGAATTTTGTAAAGAAAAAAGAAATTGATTTGTGAAAAGAAATTATACTTTAAATATGTCTTCAGGTATGTTTGAAAAATTTGACGAGAATTTAGAAAATGTTGAAAATTATATATATCGCTTGAAGAAATTTATGCTAATTTCTAAAACAAAGGAAGATTTTAAGACGCCATTTCTTATTTCAAGCATCGGCCCTAAATATTTTGGTATCTTGCGAAATTTAGTTTTTCCGGAGGAAGTTGATCAAGTTCCCTTTGATAAATTATGTATGATCTTATTGAAACATTTTAATCCTAAAACTAATATAATATATGAAAGATTCATATTTCAGAAAATGGATCAAAAATCAGGCGAAACAATTTCTAAATATATGATACGCCTAAAAGAACAGGCTCAAAGGTGTAATTTTGGAGATTTTTTGCAAGAATCCCTACGAGACAGATTTGTTGCGGGCATCATTGATACATCTACCCAAAAGAAACTCCTACAGGAAGAAAAATTAACTTTTGCTGGTGCATTAGACATCGCTCTGTCTGCGGAGTCAGCAGATAATGACCTACACAACCTCAAGAGATCCGAAGATGCCCATCAGTCCCCACAGCATCTTCATGCCATTAATAATGCCTGCAAACACTGTGGTAAGACTAACCATCTACATTATAATTGTTTTTTTAAATCAGCTACTTGTAGAGTTTGTGGTAGAGTAGGTCATATTTCTACAATATGTTATAAAAAAGACAGTTCTGCCCGTAAATTGCCCAGAAATTCAAAAAATACTTTTAATAAATTTAAAAAGCACCCTAATGATAATAATCCTTCGGGATCTCAAAATAGTTTGTCATTGTATAATATAAATTTACATCCTCCTTTGACTGAAACTGTATATGTAAATGATATTGAACTTTTGGCCGAGATTGATACTGGAGCAGCCATTACAAATTTAACTAAAAGTGTTTACGTTAAATATTTCAAAAATATAGTGTTAAACAAATGTAATACAATCTTAACAGGCTATAGTGGTTCTAAAATACCTATTTTGGGCAAGGCTAAATTTAATATAAAATTAAGAAATGTTTCTAGGATCATTGAAATACTAATAACTGATTTAAATTGTTCTAAATTTCTTTTGGGAAGAGATTTCCTTAGTTTTTTCAATGTTTCTTTTAATTATTTACATAAATTGGAATCTTTTAATGTAGATTCACTTATAAATGATTATGGATCCATTTTTGAATACAAATCAGGCCCTATTAAAGGCATCAAATGCCATCTTGATGTGAAGGCTGACTTTATCCCAAAATTTTACAAATTCAGACAAGTTCCTTTTGCCTTAAAACAACTTGTAGAAAATGAAATTGATAAATTGGTTGATTTGAATATTTTGTCTCCAATAGATAAAAGTGATTGTGCTTCACCACTTGTTTGTGTTGCAAAACCAAATGGCCAAATTAGACTTTGCGTTGATTTTAAAAAGAGTTTAAATCCTTACTTAGAGGATGTCAAATATCCTATTCCTAACATAGATTCAGTCTTGAGTAATTTTCAAGGAAAGAAATTATTTACTAAATTAGATTTGTCAAAGGCTTACCATCAAATTGAGATGAATGATATTTCAAAAAAGTATTTGGTTGTCTCCACTCACAAAGGTTTATATAAATATAATCGTTTGGCCTTTGGTATAAAGACTGCTTCTGAAATATTTCAGAAGACAATGGAATCCTTCTTCTCGGGAATCAACGATGTTTACATTTATTTTGATGATATTCTTATTGCATCAGAGGATTTGGAAAGCCATTTAGATATTCTTAAGAGAACACTTAATATTCTTAAAGAAAATAATTTTACAATAAACAAAAATAAGTGCTTGTTTGTTAAAAATGAGATTGAATATCTTGGACATAAAATTAATGAATTTGGTATATACCCCTTGAAAGACAAGCTAGCTTGCATAAATAATTGTCCAGTTCCTAAGAATATAACTGAATTAAAAAGCTTCCTTGGATTTTTGTCATTTTATAGTAAATTTTTGCCAAATCTTTCAGATTTAGCATATCCTTTATACAACCTATTAAAAAAGAATGTGAAATGGTCTTGGAATGCTGGGACAGATAGATCTTTCAATTCCTGTAAAAATGCATTAGATGAGACCACATGTTTATCGCATTATTCCCTAAATTTGCCTTTGATTCTCTCTTGTGATGCAAGTCAGGTGGGAATAGGAGCAACCCTTTCACATTTGAAGGATGGGGAGGAAAGGCCTGTGTGTTTCATTTCCAGAACTTTAAATGTTCATGAAAGAAAATATTCTCAAGTTGAAAGAGAAGGACTTGCAATTGTTTTTGCAGTAAATAAATTAAAAAATTACCTTTTTGGTAGGAAATTCACCATTTATACTGATCACAAGCCCTTAATAACTATTTTTGGAGATAAAACAAATTTGCCTCCACTCATTGCAAATAGACTTCATAGATGGGCTCTAACTCTTTCAAATTTTAGTTTTGAAATTAAGTATAAAAAAGGAAAGGATAATATTATTCCAGATTTCCTTTCTAGATTTCCAGAGTTTCAAGAGAGTAATTTGGAATATAATGATGGGAGTGGTGAAATTTTACTCTTAAATACTTCCATCATTGACCATGTTCTTGTGGCTCATGAAACACAATTAGACAGAACTTTATTCAAATTGTATAAAATTATTGAGACAGGGGAGTTAGCCTCAAGTCCCAATGATGATCTCATTCCTTATTTAAAAAGGATTGATGACTTTACCATTCTCCAAAAATGTATTTTTCTGGAGAATAGAATGGTTATCCCAAAAAGTCTACCTGAAAGGGTACTTCAATTATTACATGAGAGCCATGCAGGAACTAATAAAATGAAAATGATGGCACGTTCATCTATTTGGTGGCCCGGCATGGACTCTTCAATAGAAATAATTACAAAAAATTGCAGAACTTGTCTTTCTAATGAAAGTTTGCCTCCTCAAAGGACTGAGAGTTGGCCTAAATATGCAGGACCATGGAGGAGGGTTCACATGGACTATTTTAATTTCAAAAACAAACTGTTTTTACTAGCAGTAGATTCATTTTCTTCATGGGTTGAAGTTTCTGAATACCATCTACCAGTGCATATTTTTGTATAAATTTTATGAGAAATTGTATTGCTCGCTACGGATTTCCACAAGTAGTGGTTTCTGATAATGGTCCTCCTTTCTTTAGTAGTGACTTTGGTGATTTTTTGTCTAAGAATGGCATATCCCATGTGACATCTCCCCCATATCACCCAAAATCGAATGGACAGGCAGAAGTCTCTGTAAGAGAGGTAAAGAAATTGCTAAAAAAGCAATTATATGAAAATGAGCAGGTGGAACTAGATTTGGCTCTGTCCAGGGCTTTGTTCTTTATAAGGACCGATGTAAATATTAGGAAAGGGACATCACCTGCGGAACTGTTTCTTGGAAGAAAGATCAGATCAAGACTTTCTGTGTTGTCAAAAGAAGAAGTAAAAGTCTCCAAAGTCAATGGTCAATATGTTAACAGTAAATTTAAAGTGGATGAGACTGTGAAATTTAGGTGAATTACTAATGGGCATCCCTCTTGGTATACAGGAAAGATAATTAAAATACTAGGAAGGAATATTTATTTAATAAAACAAGGTGACAGTAAAAAAAAGTTCATCAAAACTACATTAAAAAAATGTTGCCTGGTAAATCACATCCCACTAATATGAATGATGCTGAACGTGTGCCAACTCCAATCTCGGAGGAGAAAAGTGTTACAACCCCCAGGTATCCTCAGAGGGAGCGCAGATGTCCGCAGAGATATGGAGAGTAAATAAATAAATAAGGGGGGCCAAGCCTAAGAAGGGGGAATTGATGTATATAGTTGTTCATTTGTTTTAAATAAATATTAAATTGATGTATATATTTGTTCAGTTGTTTTGCATATTTTTCATCTGTGAATTAATCTCATAATTTGGTCTATGAAAATAAAAATATTGGACCAGTGACCAAAACAAACTGTAAATAGATCGCTTAATGTTATATAGTTAGTATAGAGAATTGTTAGGCAGGATATATATATTTAAATGTTATGCTTATGTAATATTAATCTTAATTGAATAAAATATATAAATTATAAATGTGTTATAAATCTTAAAAACAAGCATTAAAACAAAAACATCTCGTAAATATATCAAACATCTTTACTCAGAGGTAATTCCGACATGATGATATAGAAATGAAAAATTAACAATGTCATTCTTAAAGGAAAATATAAATAAAAACATTCATAGAGCGGTGCAAGACTTAATGGAATGTTACCAGAATCCATTTACATCACAGAATGTCGCTGATCAACACGTGGAAATGTTCATTATAAATAAAGACAACTCGCTGAGGGAAGAGTTTCTTTTCTATATATCGGCAATACAAGCTTTCAACAGCCCTTTGACAGCTATAACTACGCTTCAGTAGTATCTTATAGACAAGATAATCCTGACCAGAAGTTCTCCTCTACGTGGGGAGAAGCAGCACAAGTAAGGGACTGCCCTGTAGTACGGTGTCGTGAGCCCCGAGTCGCTACGGTAACCGTGAACAGGGAACTCTGAAATGTGGCTGACTAACAGGGCAATGGCACCCCTCCTCTACGTGGCGAGAAGCAGCACAAGTAAGGGACTGCCCTGTAGTACGGTGTCGTGAGCCCCGAGTCGCTACGGTAACCGTGAACAGGGAACTCTGAAATGTGGCTGACTAACAGGGCAATGGCACCCCTCCTCTACGTGGCGAGAAGCAGCACAAGTAAGGGACTGCCCTGTAGTACAGTGTCGCGAGCCCCGAGTCGCTACGGTAACCGTGAACAGGGAACTCTGAAATGTGGCTGACTAACAGGGCAATGGCACCCCTCCTCTACGTGGCGAGAAGCAGCACAAGTAAGGGACTGCCCTGTAGTACGGTGTCGTGAGCCGCTACGGTAACCGTGAACAGGGAACTCTGAAATGTGGCTGACTAACAGGGCAATGGCACCCCTCCTCTACGTGGCGAGAAGCAGCACAAGTAAGGGACTGCCCTGTAGTACGGTGTCGTGAGCCGCTACGGTAACTGTGAACAGGGAACTCTGAAATGTGGCTGACTAACAGGGCAATGGCACCCCTCCTCTACGTGGCGAGAAGCAGCACAAGTAAGGGACTGCCCTGTAGTACGGTGTCGTGAGCCGCTACGGTAACTGTGAACAGGGAACTCTGAAATGTGGCTGACTAACGGGGCAATGGCACCCCTCCTCTACGTGGCGAGAAGCAGCACAAGTAAGGGACTGCCCTGTAGTACGGTGTCGTGAGCCGCTACGGTAACTGTGAACAGGGAACTCTGAAATGTGGCTGACTAACGGGGCAATGGCACCCCTCCTCTACGTGGCGAGAAGCAGCACAAGTAAGGGACTGCCCTGTAGTACGGTGTCGTGAGCCGCTACGGTAACTGTGAACAGGGAACTCTGAAATGTGGCTGACTAACAGGGCAATGGCACCCCTCCTCTACGTGGCGAGAAGCAGCACAAGTAAGGGACTGCCCTGTAGTACGGTGTCGTGAGCCGCTACGGTAACTGTGAACAGGGAACTCTGAAATGTGGCTGACTAACGGGGCAATGGCACCTCTCCTCTACATGGCGGGCGGGAGAAGCAGCACAAGTAAGGGACTGCCCTGTAGTACGGTGTCGTGAGCCGCTACGGTAACTGTGAACAGGGAACTCTGAAATGTGGCTGACTAACAGGGCAATGGCACCCCTCCTCTACGTGGCGAGAAGCAGCACAAGTAAGGGACTGCCCTGTAGTACGGTGTCGTGAGCCGCTACGGTAACTGTGAACAGGGAACTCTGAAATGTGGCTGACTAACAGGGCAATGGCACCCCCATTCCATAGAGCAACACAAATAAGGGACTGCCCTGTAGTACGGTGTCGTGAGCCGCTACGGTAACCGTGAACAGGGAACTCTGAAATGTGGCTGACTAACGGGGCAATGGTACCTCACCTTTCCATAAAGCAACAAAATCAGATGCACAAGACACCACCATAGAGAGATATTTTAATCTCATCTAATCTAGCATCGAAGGAATATATTTTAATTTCCAATTTAGTAAATAAATGACAGAAAGAAGAGAATAAGAAATTCCGCAAACTCATGATTGGTATAAAAGAAGATTATAATAATAATTAGTGAAGTTTGAAATTTTCAATGATCATATATAGAGAACATATCCAATGTATGGGAAAGAAAGATTCTACCAAGGATATTTGATGTCATTCAGGTTTCTCCAGCAAACTTCAGAAATAAATGACATCTCTCACAGAACAAACAGATAACTTCAACGCCAAACTGGTTGAAAGTAAGACTTCCTATGATGACATCAACACCGTAGCTGGTATAACAGGAATCTCCCAACTCTTGTAGCAATGTCATAATGACAACATAACTCAACTATTAATAATAAAAAAGACATACATATATGAAAAATAGTACAAATGTGATATTGTACCGGGATAAGGTGCATAAATTATGAAAAAAAGGCATCTCCTTATCGTGCAACTGAAAGTTTCTGATGGCTTGCGCCATCTATCGGAATAAATATCAACTATTCATTGATTTTTATTTATTCCAGAATTGGTCAAATACCCATTTTTGTTTAATCAATAAAAGCTGACAAAGTACGCGTTTCGGGCTGTTGGCCCTCGTCAGCGTGGCATTCAGCATGCCTGAATGACCAGTTATTTGGTCGTTGAAGTACAGTTTGCACCACGTATACCACAGCTTGTCCATGAGTGTAAATCTTATATAAAAACAAGCAATAAAGACATTTAATTATATCATATATTTAATATATTATGATACATTAGCGCGCCATCTGTTAACAAAATACGAAACTATTATAGACGCGTATGATTCTTTTTAAAAATAAACAATTTCTACTGTCCTTGCTGCAATGGAAAAATTATTGTAGATTAAACTGGCGAAACCGCTGAGAGGGTTCACCACTGATGAGCTAAGCCCTCCCACTAATTTTTCCATTGCAGTAAGGACAGTAGAAATTGTTTATTTTTAAAAAGAATCATTCGCATCTATAATAGTTTCATATTTTGATATATTTACTATATATCATTACTAGCCGAATGACCCGGGCAACGCCCGGGGTTTACCCGATTAAATGTTTTTATTCAAATACTATTCGTTACAATTATAAATTGGCGCCGTGAATGTCACTCTTGTGAAACGTCCCGCTCCAAACTTTGTGTCTGAGAAGCGATATTTTTATAGAAAGGTGATCTGGCTTTTGTTTTCTGCTCGAATGAATGTTTTTCTGTTAGAATTTTGTTCCTGCGTACAAAATAATGAACTGGTTTCACCCGTGGTCTCTGTTTTTAGGAATTTTTCCCGATATAATTTTGTATCTGATAATCAAACATGATACAGCAATATCGTCATCATCATTTTCTGACTAAAAATATATAGTTTTAATAATTGATATATATATTTTTTAAAATAGCCTATCGTCTTCCCCGTAAATTTTTACCTATGTATGGAAATTTTGGTTTGAATTAGTGAACTACTGCGAATTTGTATACCGGACATACAGACAGACATACAAACATTCATTTATATATATATATAATTATATATATATATATTGTTTTGAAAATAGAGCAATCCATATTTAAATCATTAGATAATAAAAGGCATATATTGGATTTAATAAAATATTTATTTTGCCAATATTTCGGCTGGCTGAACGCCAACCTTTATCGAGGCATTACATTTTTGTATATACAAACTCAGCGCCGCATAGTGTTATAATATCACAGTTGAAATCATTTAAAATAAAATTTAGGTGGGTAAAAAATTGTGCATGAAAAACTATTATAAAAATTACAATCAGAATAAGTTAAATATCTTAAAATTTTCCCCCTCCTACTTTGTATTCTAAATTATTTCAACTGTGATATTATAACACTATGCGGCGCTGAGTTTGTGTATACAAAGATGTAATCTCTCGATAAAGGTTGGCTTTCAGCCAGCCGAAATATTGGCAAATAAATCTTTTATTCAGTCCAATATATGCATTTTTACTATCTAATGATTTAAGTATGGATTGCTCTATTTTCAAAACAATATATATTTGTTATATTAAAATATTATTTTATTTAAAATTATATTTCATAGATTCAAATAATCTGCTAAATCGACCGCCAGAGGTCACGCTTACCCTATAAAAACTTATTGTTGTTGTTTCCCGATGGCCGGCTCAAACCTTTTGTACATTATGTAAATAAGTTATTCATTGTTAGATTCTTACGCCTTAAGCCAGGCAGTACTTTTATCAAATTATGCTTTTTATATATTCCATTAGTTCAATTAAAGTAATTACTGATCAAAACTATTTTATATTATCATACTTTAAAGATTTTTAACCACGACTGCATTAACATAGCATAATCATCAAGATTAACAAAAATCAGCTGAAAATCTCATTTTTTACAACATATACACTATATGAAAAAATAGTATAAATGTGATATTGTACTGGGATAAGGTGCATAAATTAAGAAAAAGGCATCTCCTTATTCTGCAACTGAAAGTTGCTGATGGCTTGCGCCATCTATCGGAATAAATATCAACTATTCTCGTTGATTTTTAATTATTCCAGAATTGACCAAATACCCATTCTTGATTAATCATTTATTCCGATAGATGACGCAAGCCATCAGCAACTTTCAGTTGCACAATAAGGAGATGCCTTTTTCTTAATATACACTATAATTTAAGAGAGATGGCCGAGAGATACAAGAGGTGACCTAATGGAACCAGAATATCGATCATTTTTACATCTATGAATTCAGAAAGGTTCCAATAATTCTAAAGATAAACGTTCCAAAGAGAATATACCACAACGTGTATTGAATACATATTGGCAACAGGGATTCTATAGACGTGGCTTGTGTACTAATGTATAATGGAACACAATTGTACTCGGTTTTCAGGCGGATAAATTAAGGAGACATTTCCTGATTACGTAACTAAATGTTGATGATGGTTGACACCATCTGTCGGAATACATATCAACTGATCGTTGATTTTTAATTATTTCAGAATTATTAATCAAGAAAGGGTATCTGTGGAAAATACGTGATTAATTAAAAAACAACAATAAAGCACTATAAAGGAATGGCAATACATCCAGATGGCACAAGAACCTATAGGACATGTAACAACTGTCCTGGTGTGGAACTAACACCTAGTCATATATTATCATGCCCAGCAATGGCCGCAGCCTTGCAGAAAATTGACATGGACCCAGAACAGCAGCTTTACACACCCAAGATAGTTGACATTGTGACTGCTGTGATAGAGATGTATGGAGACATCTGAGGCTCTTCATTGGACACAACAACAACAGAGAATTGACATGGACCCAGAGCAGCAGCTTTACATACCCAAGATAGAGGACATTGTGACTGCTGTGATAGAGATCTATGGAGACATCTGAGACTCTTCATTGGACACAACAACAACAGAATATTGACATGGACCCAGAACAGCAGCTTTACACACCCAAGATAGAGGACATTGTGACTGCTGTGATAGAGATCTATGGAGACATCTGAGGCTCTTCATTGGACACGACAACAACAGAAAATTGACATGGACCCAGAACTTTACACACCCAAGATAGAGGACATTGTGACTGCTGTGATAGAGATATATGGAGACATCTGAGACTCTTCATAGGACACAACAACAACAGAATATTGACATGGACCCAGAACAGCAGCTTTACACACCCAAGATAGAGGACATTGTGACTGCTGTGATAGAGATCTATGGAGACATCTGAGACTCTTCATTGGACACGACAACAACAACAGAAAATTGACATGGACCCAGAACAACAGCTTTACACACCCAAGATAAGAGGACATTGTGACTGCTGTGATAGAGATGTATGGAGACATCTGTGGCTCTTCATTGGACACAACAACAACAACAGAATATTGACATGGACCCAGAACATGAGCTTTACACACCCAAGATAAGAGGACATTGTGACTGCTGTGATAGAGATGAATGGAGACATCTGAGACTCTTCATTGGACACAACAACAACAACAGAATATTGACATGGACCCAGAACAACAGCTTTACACACCCAAGATAGAGGACATTGTGACTGCTGTGATGGAGATGTATGGAGACATCTGAGGCTCTTCATTGGACACGACAACAACAACAGAAAATTGACATGGACCCAGAGCAGCAGCTTTACACACCCAAGATAGTGGACATTGTGACTGCTGTGATGGAGATGTACGGAGACATCTGAGGCTCTTCATTGGACACGACAACAACAACAGAAAATTGACATTGACCCAGAACAACAGCTTTACACACCCAAGATAGTGGACATTGCGACTGCTGTGATAGAGATGTATGGAGATATCTAAGGTTCTTAATTGGACACAACAACAACAACAACAGAATATTGACATGGACCCAGAACAACAGCTTTTCACACCCAAGATAGAGGACATTGTGACTGCTGTGATAGAGATGTATGGAGACATCTGAGACTCTTCATTGGACACAACAACAACAACAGAATATTGACATGGACCCAGAACAACAGCTTTTCACACCCAAGATAGAGGACATTGCGACTGCTGTGATAGAGATGTATGGAGACATCTGAGTCTCTTCATTGGACACGACAACAACAGAAAATTGACATGGACCCAGAGCAGCAGCTTTACACACCCAAGATAGAGGACATTGCGACTGCTGTGATAGAGATGTATGGAGACATCTGAGTCTCTTCATTGGACACGACAACAACAGAAAATTGACATAGACCCAGAGCAGCAGCTTTACACACCCAAGATAGAGGACATTGCGACTGCTGTGATAGAGATGTATGGAGACATCTGAGTCTCTTCATTGGACACGACAACAACAGAAAATTGACATAGACCCAGAGCAGCAGCTTTACACACCCAAGATAGAGAACATTGCGACTGCTGTGATAGAGATCTATAGAGACATCTGAGGCTCTTCATTGGACACAACAACAACAGAAAATAGACCCAGAACAGCAGCTTTACACACCCAAGATAGAGAACATTGCTGTGATAGAGATGTATGGAGACATCTGAGGCTCTTCATTGGACATGACAACAACAACAACAATTAGTTTATATTTATTCCGATAGATGGCGCAAGCCATCAGCAACTTTTAGCTACACAATCAGAAGATGCCTTTTCTTAACTAATGTATAGGTTCATGTGTATATATTAATGGACAAAACTTAAGAAATGGAAAGTTTTTGATATCGCCGGTCGTCCGTTTTTTTTTTTCAAAAATAAAGTCCAACCTCACAGACCAAACGGCGTTCTGACACATTTATAAATACAAAATCGAACTGCTTTTAACATGTGTAGACATATGATGTATTCACAATAAAAGCAGTCATCGAATTCTACCCATCATGATTATCATGGCCTATACCACATGTACTAGAGGGATAATAATTTTTGGAAACTTTTATAAGAAAAATCCTATTAAGATCGGAATGACACATGCTCTGTGTGATTACCAAACGTCAAGTCCCAAAAAAATTAAAATTGTGTCAATATAATGTGTTCATTCAACAATTGAATTTGTACAGCGGGCAGTCGTCTAGTATATGGGACATTGATTGTGGGACGTTGCAGGCACAATTTGGATCTTTGGTGTAGCCCCATAACTTCATCAGCTCTGCACACCTTCCCTGTCCTGTCCTAAAGCGGTTTAGAAGCACCCATTCTCGTCGAGGGAGGGAAAAACCTGGGATCTTGACACTTGGGCTTGTGATGAGGTTCTTGTTTGGGATATCGGAGCTGATCCAGGAATTTGTCCATGCTTCTGAGATATTAAAATTTTGGGAGAGAAGTTGGTTTCCTCTGGACCATATCGGCTTCCTTGATTTTAGTCGATGTTTTGGGGGAGACTGTAGGATTGGGTTAATTTCGAGGTCGGGCGAGTCCAAGAGTTTTTGGTACATTTTCTTGGTGGCTTCCTTTCTGCGTAGCTCAGGCGGAGAGATGTGAGCAAGAACTGGAAGCCAGTCGATTCTTGTAGGTTGGCAAACTCCTGTTATAATTCGTAAGGTAGAATTTAGTTGTGTGTCTATTAGCTTCGTGTGGCAGCTCCCCTCCCAGACTGGAGCACAATACTCAGCCGTGGAGAAGATCAATGCCAAGGCAGAAGTACGCAGGGTGTTGGCATCACTGCCCCAGGAAGAGCCGGCCAGCTTATGGAGGATATTGTTACGTGATGATAGTTTCCCCTTTAACTTGGTGAGATGAGTTTTGAAGGTGAGAGTGCGGTCAAGATGAATGCCTAGGTATTTGGGATGTTCGCTATGAGTTATCTGAGAGTTATTGATAAATAGTTTGAGTTTTCTTTCAGCTCTGTGATTGTTAAGATGGAAACAGCAATGTACAGATTGTAGCTGCTGTATTGTCCGTGAGGTCAAGAGACAATGGAGGAATCTCCAATCTCCATTCTGTCACCCCGGAAGCCCTGAACTGGCTGAAGGCCTTGCCTCTCAGACTTTAATGACCGATATGTCCTCACTTCTTTTTTCTAGATTTGGTTCATTTTGTCTCCTCTCTAATTGTAAAGATGTTGCTGTATCACCTCATAAGCATAAATAAATAATTCAACAATGCCCACAATAAATACACATTACATTCTAAATTTTAACAATAGATAGACAAGTCTTCTTCTTATTCTTTCTTATCTCCACTCAATCACACTAAGGTATCAAGCTTGTAAAGCTTGTTGATGGTGTCTGCTGGGGAAGAGTAGAGCTCATCAATGGATGAGTCAATACAGTCAATAATGTGTTTTGGGTTTGCAGGTTGACACTTAGTACATAGTAGGAAAACCTTGCACCCATTCTGGAAAGTCATTGTCCGTAGATGACCAGATTTACAACTGGAAATCAAAGACTGTTGTTCTCTTGGGAGGACAGAACCAGTACTTGTCCCTCCTGCTCTGTATTCAGATAGAGAAGTTGTATTCGAGAGAAGTATAAAATAGACTAGGGTATAAAAATAGACCAGAGGTGTATACAAGAAGTTTAAAAAAGTGTCTATATAGTATAAAAGGTCTATCGTGACTCAGAACAAGTTAATATGACCTGTATACTTTCATACGTAGTATATAAGTAGAAGTATTTAGAAGTTTTTTTCAGAGGAAGTTGCCTCACTTTCCTTTTCACCTCCTATCATGTAAAAACCTTGCGTAAAACGCCATTTAAACAATTTTTTAACTTCTCATCAACTAATTAGTGTATTTTTTTTATGTATTCCACCTCTATATAGGTGTCCAGGCAGGCGTGGCGACGTGGAAATGACAGAATAATTAAGCTAACATAATATTGCACTTACTTGAAGAACTGCCTATAATGGGAAGTTGTAATATATCTCCGTAAACAAAGGTCTTTCAAATATTGCTAAAAAAATTCAAGTAGATTAATTACACTCATCGAAAAGAATTTAAGAAAGTGGAAAGTCTTTGATGTCGCCAGTCATCTTTTTTTTTTTTTGAACATGCAGAGGCAATTTTGTTCACACTCGGTATGGTATTCACACTGTGTATCAAATATCTTTCAGAGTTATTGTCCCAATATACATGCTAAAAGGTACAACTCCCTTAAGTGTTGTCCATGAGTGTATATCTATTAAAATAAGATACTTCGGTCAGTTAAAGTTTTATTTTCTCAATGTTTCAACCAAAATCTTTTGTCTTCCTCGGAAAAATAAATAAAAATAAAGCATTTGACAAGGTGTTAAAAAGAACAAATTTAACACCTCGCCAAATGCTTTATGTCTCCTGACAAAGACAAAAGATTTCTGTTGAAACGTTGAGAAAAAAGAATTAACTGATCGAAGTGTCTATTTTTAAAGAAATATGAGGGGGGTCGGTGGAAGGCTGGTTAAAGCGTTTGGTTTACGACCACTACGACCCGGGTTCGATCCCCGCATTGAACACTTTTTTCTGTTTTAAAAAAAAATGCTCCAATGGCCCCCCGATTCTTGCAAAAGTCCAACCCCACCAGCGAGTGCAAGTAACCAAACGGGGCTCTGGCACATTTGTAAGTGCAAAGTCGAACTGCTTTCACATGTGTAGACATGTGGTGCGCTTACAGTAAAAAGCAGTCGCTAACTACCCACCATGATTATCATGGCCTGTACCACGTGTACTAGGGATAAGCAAAAAAAAAAAAAAGAAATATGAATGCCGGCCAGGCAACTTCTACATCTTCAAGATATCAAAATAAAGAAAAACTGTTTGCCTTCATTTCGGCAAAATCGAATATTTCTGGATACCAACCGTTCGTATATTCTATTGAATATATATTTTTAAAAAAGAAGAATAAATCAAATTAAAAATGTTGAAACACCAAAGCATCTTTTGCTGGTTTGCCCTCTGACTAACCAAATTGTACTTACTTTGACATAATGTCATCTTTCTGTATATACTCAATCTTATGAAAACTTTGGCAAGTTTAGAGCTATTTGTACACAGATTTATAAATCACTACTAATTCATCGTGTAAATAATTAAATATATATATGTAAATAATTCTATTATAGCACAATAGTCTGATAGACTTCGTGCTTCTGTAATAATAAAATAAAATTTAAATTTGAACTCATAAGAAAACACAGGCCATTCTTTCAAATTAGAACAAACATAAACAATAAGCCTAAAAGACTAATCCTTGAAGCCATGTTATCCAAAAACACAACAGAATCAATAGACATTTGACATCCCAGAGGTCTATAATAGATTTGTATATAACCAAAACATGTTGGATGTTATTGTCAAATATTATTTTTATTCTATGATAGTAATAATCTGTGACTTAAATTCTGTGATGTCAGGATATATATATAGGTGAGAGTTAATAGAGATGCGAGGTTAGAGAGATGTATTAGTAATGTTAACTTAGATATATTTAGTAATTTATGTTTCTTGTACCTTCAATAAAGAAGTTTTATATTTTAGAAGAGAAGTAATTATTAAGATCGTAAAGAACATTATCCAAGTCTACATGAACCCAGTTCAGCTAATCAGAATAATGTCCGAGAAAAAATATATAGCGATAGAATCCCCCAGCAAGTCATCAATATACTAAGGAGGTCTGTTGGTTTAAGCAATCAACTGGTGGTTTAGGGGGAAAAACTATCGTTAGACCCTTCAATAATTAAAAAAGACAATTAAATTCTTAAAGAAAACATTTTTATTATAATAAAGCTAATCATTATGAAAAGGTAATGCTAGCTATTCGATTATAATCTATATATATTCAACTCCGCCTTTGCCAGACCCAAGCCCTGATGTAAAAGAAGGAGAGGGAGCAGCAACAAGCTCTCTACAAAAATTAATTTAAACTTAATTCTATTGACGTTATGTGGCGCTGAGTTTGTTGTTGTTACACATTAATATGTTATAATACTTTGATAAAGGTTGGCGTTCAGCCAAGTAAATTATTGGTAAAATAAATTATATTTTGATCCAATATATGTCTTTTTATTTAAAATATTTATATCTATTTACATATTTCAGAAGTGCTAAGAAAACTATTTAGCAAAGTATTTGTTTATGGTGTAATAGGAATTGAGTTTTGCTTCTTGCATACAGATTTAACATATTATTGTCTATCCCGGGTTTGTTTTGTTGATGGTGGATCTCAATAATTACAACAACAACAGCTTTATTAGGACATCTCCGTCCTGTAAGAACTCGCCATACATCATTTTCATGGAGAAAAGGAAAATAAAACATGAACAAAGGAGAGAAGGGAAAATGAAAAGGAAATAAAAGTATTCAACATAACTATACAAATTAACTATGGAAGGAAATTGTTCTGTAATTTTAGTTCTTAGAGATTACCTTGTTCTCTAACGCTTTATGAAAGTTAAACAATTCTATCGCTATATATTTTTTCTCGGACATTATTCTGATTAGCTGAACTGGGTTCATGTAGACTTGGATAATGTTCTTTACGATCTTAATAATTACTTCTCTTCTAAAATATAAAACTTCTTTATTGAAGGTACAAGAAACATAAATTACTAAATATATCTAAGTTAACATTACTAATACATCTCTCTAACCTCGCATCTCTATTAACTCTCACCTATATATATATCCTGACATCATAGAATTTAAGTCACAGATTATGATAAAGTTTAAATTAATATATGTCTTTTTATTTAAAGATTTATTTATGGATTGCTCTATTTTCAAAATTCATGATATAAATAATAGTTTGAAAAATTTAGATTTATTTCGTATATTTACTACTGTAGAAGGGTTGGCACTACCCGAAAACTTGAGAAGATATTTAATAATAAAAAATAGAGAACTCATCCTTGGAGCTTGTGTTACATTGTAATGTAAACTCGTGTTTTCAGCGTGTAACAATACATGGCAATCTTTACAATACGAATTTCTGCGTTGTTGTAAGAATTGCCAAAGTGGTGGCAAATTTCCTGCTGATGATGGATGCTAGGAAATGGGTCCATGGTCATTCAGCTTGTCAATCAATTAGGCTTATGACACATACCCTTGGTCACATGGGAAGTGAATTAAACGATCTACGAGCTGATTGGGTGGAAAGAGCTCAACATGCCACTCAGCGGGGCATAGCTGGTCCTAATGGGATCGTTGGCTCAATTCACGCTTATATCGAGTAGTTCTGTTGCCTCTTTTCTCGAGTTAAATACTGTAAAACCTAGTACATCCTGCAGTGCTAAACAACAAGATATCTTAACACAAAGCAATAACGCGCCATCTATACATATAAAATGAAAGGATTTAAAAGCACGAATGTTTCTTTTATACATAATACAAACTTCTACTGTCCTTACTGCGATGAAAAAATATATTGGGAGGGCTTAGCTCATCAGTGGTGAACCCTCCCAGTATAGTTTTACATCGCAGTAAGGACAGTAGAAGTTTGTATTGTGTATAAAATAAACATCCGTGCTTATAAATCCTTTCATTTTATATATAACAAGATATCTACAACAGCAAGTCATCAATATACTAGGAGGTCTATTGGTTTAAGCAATCAACTGATGGATTGAAAAACCTTAGCGTTAGACCCTTAATTAATTAAAGAAAACAATTGAATTCTGGAAGAAAAAACAGGTTTATTATTATAATAAAGTTAATCATTATGAAAAGGTAATGCTAGCGCTAAAATCAGATCTATATAATAAACTCCGCCTTTGCCGGTCCCAAGCTTAGATGAAAAAGGAGGAGGGGGAGCAGTAACAAGCTCTCTACAAACCCTAGGCTCAGCCGACCTGGCTGATAGTACCCTGTAAGGGCTCCAGGGATACAGGATGAGTCTGTACTTCATGTTAGGAGTGGCTTCACATGGCCTTTGTTCTTCATGTCAGAGACGGCCTTTTTATATTGAAGCTAAGTCAGTGGCCCGCTACTGAGTAGTGCTCGCAGTCTTAATGACAATGGCAGACATCACATTCTACTTCACCCAATCATGGTGATTTTCAAACCCTACAGACTTGATACCTTAATAGGATTGAGTGGAGATAAGAGAGAAGAAGAAGAAGATTAGAAATATCTTCTAAACGGATAATTTCTCTCTAATTCATTAAATGAATCACTTTTACGTCCAAAAAATAAATTCCTGGATCAATTGAAAATTTTAATTCTTTGAGAGAGCATCATCGAAATGAGAATCAGGTCAGAGATTTCAATATAATGACAAAATGAAATATAATGCGTTGATTGAGTGTTTGCTGAGTAAATATACAGGAGTCAATATCCCATCATTGGTGTCTGAACCAAAAGCCTGGAGCTATTCTGGAATGTGGGATGAACCGACAGGCAACAACCTGAATTTCCAGGCTCAAAACTGGCCATACAAGACTGCTCCTCTTCCAGGATGGTGTCTTCCCACAATGTATCATCTACAGGACCAAAGAGACCTCACCAGACCACCTTTTGGAATGTATGGGAGCCTCAAGACAGGACCTGTATTCCAACCCTACCAAGATTTTAAAATTAACCCATGAATTTAGTCTCCATGACCTTGTATAATTATACAATGGGATAATAATAATAAAAAAGCAGTACAATGTGTATGTAATACTAGAGATACATTCTGTACATGGTGATTGTATCTCCAGTATTACATACACAATTACAGTAAATAGATAGAGTTAAAATGTAATTCTGTTATAAAACCTTCAAATATCTCCAATGTTCAACATTTGACTTATATCTGTCTATATACATGGTGATAACACAAATACAAATATTTAATATATATATGAAATATTTTAAGAAAGTTTATCTTTGCCTCACAATGTGTAAGAAAGTTTGGATGCATATAAAAGTTAAAGTTTGTATTTATTCGTTGGATTTCTTGAAGAAAAATTCTTTTGGCAAATCCATTAGTTCAGTCAGCGAGCGCAGGATGTTTATCTTCCTCTCCAGCTCTGTATAATAGATATCTGTGGGTGATTCTTGGCTGTGGCGAGATAACATTCGTTTCTATGACTTCCTTACCTCTCTATGGAACTATGCATCTAGGAGCTATGCAAATATGGGAATATAACAAAGGCTTTAGAACGCCAACTATCAACAAAAATTGAAATTTTTAATGCTGCATAAATAGTATATATGTATTATTAAGTTGGCCCCTTCCTGATATTTTCTCATTGCATCCAGTGCAGTATAAAATTGTTATATATAATATATATTTAAATTGAATATATATTTAAGGAGGTTGTACTTTTAGCATGTATATCGGGATTTAGACAATAACTCTAAAAGATACACTCATGGACAAACTTAAGGAAGTTGTTCCTTTTAGCATGTATATCGGGATTCAGACAATAACTCTGAAAGATACACTCATGTACAATACTTAAGGAAGATGTACCTTTTAGCATGTATATCGGGATTCAGGCAATAACTCTGCAGATACACTCATGGACAAAACTTAAGGAAGTTGTACCTTTTAACCTGTATATCGGGATTCAGGCAATAACTCTGAAAGATACACTCATGGACAAAACTTAAGGAAGTTGTACCTTTTAGCATGTATATCGGGATTCAGGCAATAACTCTGAAAGATACACTCATGGACAAAACTTAAGGAAGTTGTACCTTTTAGCATGTATATCGGGATTCAGGCAATAACTCTGAAAGATACACTCCTGGACAAAACTTAAGGAAGTTATACCTTTTAACCTGTATATCGGGATTCAGGCAAAAACTCTGAAATATATTACAGTGGCCTTTATTGAAGACACACGTGATAACCAAGTGTGAACAGCCTCTGTCTCCTTAAAATTAAAACATGACCGGTCACATCAAATACGTTCCACTTCCATAATGAAAAAAAAAAACAACGATAAAAATATAAGTTGAATATAATGTATAAAATGAAATGTTCATGTGAACGCGGTCAGGATATGCCATTTTTATTTTTAATATATATTTTAAAATATTATTTTATTTAAAATTATATTTCATAGATTCAAATATTCTGTTAAATCGACCGCCAGAGGTCACTCTTCCCCTATAAAAACTCATTGTTGTTGTTTCCCGATGGCCGGCTCAACTTTTGTACATTATGTAAATAATCTTTTGTTTTCCTTATTCTACTCGCCTTAAGCCAGGCATCACCTTTATCAAATTATGTTTTATTATATATATCCCATAAGCTCAATTAAAGCTATTTCAATCTTCCTTAATTTTATTATTATAGTTTCAAGATTTTGCCACGACTACATCACCAATACCATTTAGTACTAGAAAGAACCAACAAATAACTCCATAGCATAATCCTCAATATACTCCTAAATTAACAGAAAATCTCTTTTTTATATATATAACATATATATAAGGCCTTATCTGGATGTAATACTAGCAAAAATAATTTATAGTTTTTATTGTTTTTGCATCAGGCGGAGTTTTATTCATTGTATATGTTCTTCTCTATAGAAGGACAGAGATGGACGAAAGCTTGAGATGGTTCTTGAAATAAAAAGCAACTCATCTCCGGAAACCTTTTTTTATTGTTTGATTAATTTACATTTTATTCGGAAATAGAGAATTATTATATATGTAAAAAATCTTATAAAAATCGGATAATAATTTTCACGAATACTGATACCTGGTGCTATTCTAAGTAAAACATACGTTGAATGTGGTAGAGTTGGAGCAAGGGAGGTTCCATGGGCAATATATGTCGCCACAAGACACAGTGTTCCCCTCCAATCTAAATGCAAAGCCGGTTCTCCGCGACTTCACAAACAGCGTGTGTTGACATTTGGTGGGAAATCTTCACTTTCTCATTTCAATGAAGGATAATGATATCTAAACCTTTTCCTATCATCTGGGTGTCAAGTTTTATGGTATATTGTAGGTAGATTACCTTTTTATAATGTAACTAGGTCTATTAGAACATTGCATGTGTGATGGTAACATGGTTTACTTCTAGAACCACTTTATTAATTTCTGTTCCCCAATTCTTATGTCAGAATATCTGGTCCATCGAGCTTCAGTTCAGAGAGGTTTTTTTGCTTATCCCTAGTACACGTGGTACAGGCCATGTTAATCATGGTGGGTAGAAGATGACGACTGCTTTTCACTGTAAGTGCACCATATGTCTACACATCTGAAAAGCAGTTCGACTTTGCACTTAAAAATGTGCCAGAGCCCCATTTGGTGTTCAGAGAGTGAGATAAGAAAGAGTCGATACACAGGTGATCTAAGGCTCTCACTTCTAGTAACTCATAATTCTTTTTTTATTATTATTATTATCCTTAGTACATGTGATACAGGTCATGATAATCATGGTGGGTAGAAGTTAGCGACTGCTTTACTGTAAGTGCACCACATGTCTACACACGTTAAAAGCAGTTCGACTTTTGCACCTACAAATGTGCCAGAGCTTCTTTTGGTTACTTTCACTCGCTGGTGGGGTTGGACTTTTTCAAGAATCGGGGGCCATTGGAGCCTTGTTTTCTAATCAGAAAAAAGTGCCCAATGCGGGATTCGATCCCGGGTCGTAGCGGTCGAAAATAAACAGTTTAAACCATCCTTTTACCGACCCCCATGATTAATAAATATAATAATATTTACATTGTATATTCGAATTACCACGAAAATTTGCCTATCACAACAGACCGTTAAGGATTTCGAACATGGTCGCCATTGTCAGTCGCCAAATCCAACCCAGCAAATGAATGGTGATCCTACTTGCTGCCTGATTACTCCAGGACATCTTAAGGAGATTAAATTCCTTAATGGAGAAAAGTAATTTCCATCTTGCACATAGCGATAGTATCCGTGACATATCCTCCTCTGCATTGAGGCGTCTGTTTATAGTCCAAAGGGAATCCTTTGAAATTCAAATTGTCCTGATTTCCTGACAGAGTATATTGGAAGAGCTTATAAAATTAATATATAGAAATAATACTTCTGACTTATCTTCACCCACGTGTATATATAAATGAGTATTAATAAAAAAGAATCTCCTAATCATGCAACTAAAAGTTGCTGATGGCTTACGCCATCTGTCGGAATAAATATCAACAAATCGTTGATTTTTTAAGTATTCCATAATTAGCCAAATACCCATTCCTTATTAATAAAGCTAAACACGTATAAAGGGTATTTGTGCACACAATTCAGGAGAATAAATAACAAGTCAACAATTAGTTTATATATAGTCTCTGACAGATGGCGAAAGCGTTAGTTGCACGACCAGGAAAAGTTCCATTTTCTTAATTTATCTATTTTATCCCAGTACAATACCACTTTTGTACTATTTTTATATAAACAGGTATGCTCTAAAATAGATTATTTTCAAATCATCGAAAAATATTATCATTAAAAAAAGTTGAATATGTTTGATATATATCATTTTATATATTCTAAATTTAATTATTTGTAAAAAGAATATTGATTTATTATTCCTGCTTAGAATATATCACCGATATTCTATTTGACTGAAACGTCTCTGAATGTTGGGAGCCATTAGTTGTTGTCGTGTCCAATGAAGAGCCTCAGGAACCATTAGTGTAAAGTAAAAATAGCAACGAGATTATTAAAACAAAAGAGATAAGGTCTGTGGAGAGAGAAAGATTGGAATGTTACATAAAACCCCATGCAATATTCGGAATCCATTCCCAGGACAGAGAACTTGACCCAATAAACTTTAATCTCTAAATCCTCCTGATATTGAATTGTGGAAATTGAACAGGGATGTAACACGCCAGGCTGGGAAGTAAATCCTGCCAAACAATATTTGATACGCAGTAAGCTTATCAACCAACCTAATTGGGATTGTTTCACCGTACCTCAATTCTCCCATGTCACATCACCCTGTTAACCGAACTGAATTGTAGCTAGCGCGCCACCTGTTATGAGATTTCTCATGAATTGGAGTTGTTTCATGCGATAGAAATAGCTATTTCTATTTGAGGCGACTGTTTATAGTCCAAAGGGAATCCTTTAAAATTGAAAGTGTCCTGATTTCCTGACAGAGGGTGTTGTAAGAGCTTATAAAATTAATATATAGAAATAATACCTCTGGCTTCTCTATAACCAAGTGAAATATCTCCAGTTTGATTGAGTCAGGTTAATAGAATAATTTCTGATAGAAATAGCTATTTCCATCAAATATTACTCTATTAACCTAACTTAATCAAAAGTTAGATATTTCACAATGTGCCCATTCTTTCCCACATCAAATTAGATACTCTTTAATTATAAGGCAATAACACGTCATCAATATATAAAAAATAAAAACATTAAAGAACGAATGTTTCTTTTACACCGTCTTTGTCCTGCTCGATTCAAATATTTAAATGTAATTCTACTGTCCTAAAGGCTTATGTCCATAATTTGCTTGAATACCAGTTCTAACATACCACCCTTCAGTGTAGCATATATAAACAGAATGATCCAATACAGTATTAGACCTTTAAAGAAGCAGTTTGGTAGATTAAATTGGGAAAACTGCTGGGAGGGTTCACCACTGATGATCCAAGCCCACCCAAAAATATTCATCGTAGTAAGGACTGTAGAAATTTGTTTTATGTGTATAAGAAACATCAATGCTTTAAATCATTTCATTTCTTATACCAAGCTGTATCAAAATTTCGTTCCCAAAGTGAAAGCCCAACATAATTCTTTTAAAAAAATTAAGAAATTATATTTACCCTTACTGCAATGAAAAATTAATGGCAGGGCCAGCCTCATCAATGGTGAAACTTCCCAGCGGCTTCGCCAGTTTAATTATTCATATTATTTAAATATATACCAATAAACCATTATATATACAGTTACGAGCGTCTTTCCTAATCAGTCATCGGCCTCTGTCACGGTTTGCCGGCGCCCTCCTATTGGACGGCTACGATCACGTGTCATCGTTTGCTGCGCCACCACGTGGCGCGACGGTTATTTTTGTAGCTATTGTTGTGGAGCGGGTCGCTCCTTAGACAGATAAAGAACATAGGCTATAGTTATTAACTAATGTATGCATTTATTTAAGGCGCCAATTTATAATTGTAGCAAATAGTATTTGAATAAAAACATTCAATAGGGTAAAACACGGGCGTTGCCCGGGTCATTCGGCTAGTATGGTATATCTATATATATAAAAATGAATGTTTGTATGTTTGTCTGTTTGTCTGTTTGTTGGTTTGTATGATCTGTATACAAATTCGCAGTAGTTCACTAATTCAAACCAAAATTTCCATACATAGGTAAAAATAACGGGGATGACGATAGGCTATTTTAAAAAATATTTAAATCAATTATTAAAACTATATATTCAAATTATTCTACTTAGCTCACGAGCAGCGCCCTCTAGAACACTCAGGCGTCCTGCCGGCGGCGCGCGCCCGTTGGCTGCCGGCGAGCACGTGACTTCCCCGCGCACGCGCATGGCTGTCTACTTAGCTCACGAGCAGCGCCCTCTAGAACACTCGGGCGCGCGCCGCCGGCAGGACGCCGCGGTCGCGTGGGCCCTCGCCGACAGCCATGCGCGCGCACAGGGAAGTCACGTGCTCGCCGGCAGCCAACGGGCGCGCGCCGCCGGCAGGTCACCTGAGCGTTCTAGACGAGAAGCTTTTTCTTAATTAAAATGCAAGTCCTTAACTATATTTACAGGTTTTCTAATTTATAACTATTTCACATATTTACATATATATTACGGATCTAATTCGCCGTTTAAAATAACTGCTCTTGCTATATTTGCTATGTTTTATTTTGCTATGTTTTATGTGTTTGAATACTACATTTAATCGTGTAAACCCGGGCGTGGCCCGGCTCATTCGTCTAATTTGGTATATAGAAGGCGCGTTGCCGCCCTATAATTAACTCTTCTATTTCTTCCAGCTTTCCAGGCATCAGTCGAATTCTTCTAATCGCTTCCTTGCCATTCCAGAACTTTCTTCATCTGTCCATTTACCCCTAAAATATGTTCCATCGAATTCTTTTATCATTTCCAGATTGTCTTCAACATGCTTTTCCCGGGATTCTCAAGACGTCTTCACTCCTATCAATCAATCTTTCCATTCTCTACCGAATCTATATTTCGAATGGTCTCATGTCAGTACAACTAGGGTGTACTTAATCAGTGTATCGCTATAAAGTGTAGATCTTTTGCGTAACACTAGGATACATTTCGCATTTATCTTATAATTGTATAAGTTGCGCTTGAAGCCTATCTTTTATTGAATTTTAATATATAGGTTATGCGTTCTCATTAAAAGATCTTAAAGAAATGGAATGTCTTTGATGTCGCCGGTTATATATATATATATTATTTTAAAGGAGACAAAGGTAATTTTGTTCACACTTGGTTATCTTGTGTGTCTTCAATATAGTCACTGTAATAGCTTTCATAGTTATTGTCTGAATCCCGATATACATGTTAGAAGGTACAACTTCCTTAAGTTTTGTCCACGAGTGTATCTTTCAGAGTTATTGTCTGAATCCCGATATACATGCTTAAAGGTACAACTTCCTTAAGTTTGCTCCATGAGTGTATCTTTCAGAGTTATTGTCTGAATCTCGATATACATGCTAAAAGGTACAACTTCCTTAAGTTTTGTCCATGAGTGTATCTTTCAGAGTTATTGTCTAAATACCGATATACATGCTAAAAGGTACAACTTCCTTAAGTTTTGTCCATGAGTGTATCTTTCAGAGTTATTGCCTGAATCCCGATATACATGCTAAAAGGTACAACTTCCTTAAGTTTTGTCCATGAGTGTATCTTTCAGAGTTATTGTCTGAATCCCGATATACATGCTAAAAGGTACAACTTCCTTAAGTTTTGTCCATGAGTGCATCTTTCAGAGTTATTGTCTGAATCCCGATATACATGCTAAAAGGTACAACTTCCTTAAGTTTTGTCCATGAGTGTATCTTTCAGAGTTATTGTCTGAATCCCGATATACATGCTAAAAGGTACAACTTCCTTAAGTTTTGTCCATGAGTGTATCTTTCAGAGTTATTGTCTGAATCCCGATATACATGCTAAAAGGTACAACTTCCTTAAGTTTTGTCCATGGATTAAAGGTAATAAGAACAAAAATCCCAATAAATTAATATCCTTTTTATTATTATATATTAACTTTTATTATTAATTATTTCTTATCATTAATAATTATCTATTATTAAAGTTCTCATATTACCATGTAGATCTAATCTATAATCCAAATTGTGACTTATCCTTTTACCCATGAGTATAGATATTCTCTCTAATTTCTTATATTACTCTATTCAATTACAGAATCTCCTCCATTCCCCAGCATCTGCCATTGTAGTTCATTGAGTCAACCTACCGGCAGTATAATAGGCACCATGTTAATTTAATTATTTTTGAAATCTAAATTAATATTTGAATGATTGATTTACATGAAGGCAATCTAAATTAACCCTTTCAAATAAACATATTCTATCCATATTTGCAGACATTTCAATGAACACTGAGAGCATCGCGTCCTTTATATTGTAATTCACTGAAGACATCTCTTATAGATAGAAATTTTGCCGGGAGGATATTGATCTAGAGAAACAAAGGTCGCCTCTCCCGTCAAAATAGACGTCAAAACCTGACGCCGTCTATTTGGCAGATTGTCAAGATTCCATTAGATCCCGTGTGGATCTCATGGAATAAAGTCCTCCCTAGACTGACGAGGGCCATTAGCCCGAAACCATGGTCTATAGGTGGACGCTTCTCAGTTTGCCAAAGCTGGTGTTGTGGCTTTGTTACTGACCCGAGGCCGCTAGTTTGCGGTGACGGTCAATAGATGGCGTCTAGTTTTGACATCTATTTTGACGGGAGAGACGACCTTTGTCCTATTAGATCTCTTATGTAGCTATATCTTATTGGTAACAAGACCCTCAATATTCCTCAAACAGCTCCACCATCGAGAATCCCCGTTCACCGCAGCCTAAACTTCAAGCCAACAAGTCTATATATCAATACAAAGCAATAACGCCCCTATATATATAGCGAATGAAGACATTAAGACGCGAATGTTTCTTTTCACAAATAAATCAAACTTCTACTGTCCTTACTGCGATGAAAAATATTGGTAGGGCTTTTGGCTTTTTTATAATTAAAAAAATAATTATCCAAAGGCCCCCGATTCTTTCAAAAGTCCAACTCCACCAGCGAATGCAAATAAACAAACGGGGCTCTGGTACATTTGTAAGTGCAAAAGTCGAACTGCTTTTCAAATATGTAGACATGTGGTGCACTTACAGTAAAGGCAGTTGCTAACTACCCACAATGATTATCATGGATTATACCACGTGTACTTGGGATAAATATAAAATGTACTAAATGTCAATTACAGACAAGATTATAACATACATATGCTCCACCAAGCTCCAAAAAGTTCTAAACAAGACAATAGAGAGAAAAAACAAAGCGACGTCTAAAAAATGAACAGAACGTGATCCACTTTGCTAACTTCCGACTTAAATTTGAGAAATCCAATTGAGAAATTGACCAGAGTTGGTGCGGCCGTTGGGAATCTAAATTAACTGGAAAATTGGTGTCAACTGAACTCGGTGATATACAGCGCCATCTAACTGTAGGAAATGAAAGCATTTAAACACGATTTATTTTACATAAAAAAGCGAAAATTTGATTATAGATTATATCGTGACGACCTCTGGGGAGGGGGAAGTGTTGCATCATGATTAATGCGCCTACTTTAAAAATTATTTATAATATTATATTCCATATATTTCAAATTTAAAATTTATATTTATTTATTTTTATAAAACAGATTATTACTATAAAATATTATGTACTATAAAACATTTGTATTTTGATACACTAAATACACCACCTGCTTTAAACTTTGATATGATAAATAAAGAGAGATTCTAGGTGTTACCTAAATATATAGTTGTCTTATTATTGACTGGTTTAACCTTGTAGAATGGTTGAGACATGTTCTGGAAAGATACAAGACGCGTCTAAGGAGAAAGTCGAGACTGAAGAATCTGCCAAACCGCAGCCTGGTACAACAACATCTACAAGGTAATAAGACCTAATCTAAATAAATTTATAGTGTGTGACGTTTCGGTAACAGCGTTGTTAACGAAACCTCACATTCTTTTAATTTATTTGAATCAAATCTCATTTTCTTGTATTTTCTTTTACACATAAAACAAACTTATTCTTTATGATGCATTAGCGCGCCATCTGTTATCAAAATACGAAACTATTATAGACGTGTATGATTCTTTTTAAAAATAAACAATTTCTACTGTCCTTATTGCAATGGAAAAATTAATGGGAGGACCTGGGTCATCAGTGGTGAACCCTCCCAGCGGTTTCGCCAGTTTCCTTATCCTTACTGCTATGAAAAATTTGGGGAGTAATAGATTAAAGCTTATATAGTCAAACTTGGATAATTCAGAGTGAAAGGGACAAAAAAAAAAGATTTATCCAAAAATTCGAATTAAAAACGAAAATTATATTTATAGGATATTCTAGGGACCAAGATAAATATTCGAAATGAAGATGTTTTCGAATTATCCAAGTTGTACTGTAGTTTTTTAGTTTACCTTTTAATTTTTTATAAAAAAATAAAGGTTTTTTTGGAACTTATGAAACAACACCTGTATTTAGGAATGGAAGGTAAATTTAACGTAGTAATTCTGTAACCAGGCAAGTAGTTCACACAATGTAGTTTATGTATTGTGCCCCAATAGAAAACTTTGTCCTGAAACACAGTAACCAGGCAAGTAGTTCACACAATGTAGTTTATGTATTGTGTCCCAATAGAAAACTTTGTCCTGAAACACAGTAACCAGGCAAGTAGTTCACACAATGTAGTTTATGTATTGTGTCCCAATAGAAATTTTTGTCCTGAAACACACTAATGGAACTTGACACAGTTGATAAATCCTCTTAACTGCTTAATCTTCTTTGGTTTTATCTGACTCTGGGTGACGTATCTCACCTATACATTCAAACACCTGGATGCCAATATTATAATCCCCGTCGGTCAAATTATAAATAAAATATAATTCACTGAGAGAAGTCTTTCTATATAACGTTAATACAAGTTTAAGTTTTAATCTATTACTTAAAATAGTTCTAGTTTTTAATTATAGTTTTTCTTTTTATTTCAATAAAATAATAAAAGGTTTCGGGACTTTTTGGCTACACTGTATATAGGTTTATATAATACTGTCTTTATAATACTTATATATAGGCCTCTGTTATACAGTAGAACTACCTCCCTGTAAAGGACAACACCTAATTACAGAGTCAAAGTGTCCTTTAGGGAGAGATGTCCTCTTACCAGAGAGTTGTTTAATTGTAAAAATGGTAATTTTGCAAATGAAAACTATCCTTTATGGAGAGGTGTCTGCTAAAGGGAGGTTCTAGTGTATATATTTTTCGATATATAATTGATATATTTTATAAAAAGTGCATATCTGGATAGGTTAAAGAAAATAAAACAATTCTTTTCTCATATTTTATCGAGAGATTGCTCCCTCTTGATCCCCAAAGTGTTGAATAATCGATTTGTCATCTCGAGTAAAAACCTCGACATTGTGGACTCTAGTTTTTACACAAAAAACAATTATATTGTTATAAAAAACAATAGTTCTAAAACTCCATTCACTAGAATAATCAATCATAGTAAAACACGTTCCCATAATGATATATCTAAAGCCCACTAACACCTTAGAGCTTTACATAGATAGAAACTGTAATTTATCCTGAACACAGTAGCGAGACTCCACATAACATACTGTGTTTACTCCCCACTTCATACATCACTCGGGATCTGATGATGATACAATTATGATAAACATGGCCGCCACACATCTGTTATGACATCTTTATCTTGCTTCATAAACTTTTATCTCTTCCCTTCAAGATGTAAATTCAGGGGGTCGGTGGAAGGATGGTCTAAACTGTTGGTTTTTGACCACTACGACCAAGGTTCGATTCCCGCATTGGGCACTTTTTTTTCTATTATATAAAAGGGCGTACCTGAATCTGTAAAGAAAAAAAAAAGTTGCACTGTGCAATAAATTGATAAAGAGGGAGCAATCTCTCGAAATATTTTAGGATTTTTTTTTGTTTTTTTTTTTCTTTACAGATCCAGGTACGTTCTTTTATATAATCTTAATTAATGGATCGCCTTTTGACTCAAACTTTTTTTCTAATTTAGAAAAAATGCTCCAATGGCGCCTGAGTCTTGCAAAGATCCAACCCCACCAGTGAGTGCAAGTAACCAAACGGACCTCTGGCACATTTGTAAGTGCAAAGTCGAACTGCTTTTCACATGTGTAGACATGTGGTGCGCTTACAGTAAAAGCAGTTGCTAACTACCCACCATGGTTATCGTGGCTTGTACGACATGTACTAGGGATAAACAAAAAAATGTAAATTCTCTTTTTCCCTTTTTATCTTCTTAGATTTTTCTTTCATTTGTAAATAAGGAAAGTGTTTTAAACCTAAAAAGATGTCAATTTTGACTTCAAATTCCGTTTTGTTATAAATCATATTTATGGTGTCAAAAGCAATTTGTCGTTTCCATTATAAAGGTGTAGCAGCTAGAAATTACTGTTGTAATTATTATAATCTAAACTAGCGGACGTACCCGGCTTCGCCCGAGGTTTTACCCGAGTAAAGGTTTGTCTAACGAACATTTTTTGAAACAATTCTCTAAAAACTTATTTAAAAAAAAAGATATATTTTGATAATTTGAAACTCGTAAATTTGAATCTCTCGATAAAGTGAACATTTTTTCCCGGTCCCTGTGTGCCGTGTCATCCTGAATTTTGTCTTTCCTAATTTTCTACATTAGAAAATCATAGTTTTATCTAGTGAACATTTTTTCCCGGTCCCTTGAAAAATACTCGATAAGTTGAATAAAATCAATATTAATTGGTTCCCTCGGTAATTGGAAGTTAAAGGAATAGTATCTTCGCCTTGGAATTGTATCATTATTCTTGTCTCAAATAAATTGCCGTGTCATCCTGAGATAATCTTACTTTTGATAAATAATATTTGAGATAACAAACTAATAGTGATAAGAAAACTTGTTATTATCGTCACAATGGGGGGGGGGGGGCTGCTTGCGAGTTAAATCTACAAATCTGCAAATAACTCTAAGGATATTCAAGATATTCATGAAATCTTTTTCAAAAACCTTCCCGGTGATATATCTAATAATATCCCAAAATATCACGGCGATTGAATGTATGGTTTTTGAATCTATAGAGTACAGACAGACAGACATTCAATTTTATATATAGATTACTAGCGGATGTGTACCCGGCTTCGCCCGGGTTTTATCCGAGTGAAAGTTTGCCTATCGAATATTATATATTATGAAGTATAATAAACAATGCTAAAGATTAGTTTTAATTATTAATCAAGATTGTGTGTGAATATGTGAGAAAGATGTAATATCGTTGTTGTTTTCTTGGCCGACTGTTTTACATATGGTGTTATCTTAAAATTGCTTGTTTTGAATATTTTTTTAGATTGAGTTGAATGAATTGCTGAATTTTTTTTGTATTTATATATAAATAAAATTACCTCTGTTATTTTTTTTTTGTATTTTATCGATAACAGCAAAGTTATGTATTTTAAAGTTAGGAAAAATATTTTGATGTTAAGCAAAACCTGCTCCATCTCGTTTTACATAAATGTTGAAAATTTGGTCGAAATTGATGCATTGTAACGAAAGTTTTTAGCGAACACCACTTATGAAATTTCCATTTATATAGAAGACTAGCGGATGTGCCCGGCTTCGCCCGGGTTTTACCCGAGTGAATGTTTGTCTAACGAACATTTGTTAAAACAATTCTCTTTAAGCTTATAAAACGTACTCGGCTTCGCCCGGGGTTTTACCCGAGTAAAGGTTTGTCTAGCGAACATTTGTTAAAACAATTCTCTATAAACTTATTAAAAAATAAAAAAGATATATTTTGATAATTTGAAACTCGTAAATTTGAATCTCTCGATAAAGTGAACATTTTTTCCCGGTCCCTGTGTGCCTTGTCATCCTGAATTTTGTCTTTCCTAATTTTCTACATTAGAAAATCATAGTTTTATCTAGTGAACATTTTTCCCGGTCCCTTGAGAAATACTCGATAAGTTGAATAAAATCAATATTAATTGGTTCCCTCGGTAATTGGAAGTTAAAGGAATAGTATCTTCGCCTTGGAATTGTATCATTATTCTTGTCGCAAATAAATTGCCGTGTCATCCTGAGATAATCTTACTTTTGATAAATAATATTTAAGATAACAAACTTAGTGATAAGAAAACTTGTTATCATCGTCACAATGGGGGGGCTGCTTCCGAGTTAAATCTACAAATCTGCAAATAACTCTAAGGATATTCAAGATATTCATGAAATTATTTTTCAAAAACCTTCCCGGTGATATACCTAATAATATCCCAAAATTTCACGGCGATTGGATGTATGGTTTTTAATCTATAGAGTACAGACAGACAGACATTCAATTTTATATATATAAGATAATATAAATGAGTTTTAAAAATTGTAAAAAAAAAAAATGCATCGGCCGGGAATCGAACCCGGGCCGCCCGCGTGGCAGGCGAGCATTCTACCACTGAACCACCGATACTTAAAAAAATGGCCATATTTAGGTATTCATTCCATTCCGGATTAGTCCGCGTAAAAAAAAGTTCTTCAAATGAAAAAAAGAAATAGCCAAAAATACAAATCAAAATGTAGCCAAAAATTTTCCTCAGGTTTATAAAATGCGACATGCAAAATTTGGTACCAATTGGTTCAGTAGTTTTTGAGTTTATCGCGAAAAAGACAGACAGACAGAAATTGACTTTTATATATATATATATAGAGACTAGACGAATGGCCCGGGCAACGCCCGGGGTTTACCCGAGTGCGAATATATTCTAAAAACGTTGACTTGGGTGGTCGCTATTAACAGGGTGGTCTGTATAGACAGGTGGATGTATCACACAGCTGATAACAGGGTTGTCTAGAGTGGTCGCTATAGACAGGGTGGTCTGTATAGACAGGTTTATGAGAGAGGCACAAACTTACAGGTTGTTGACGCCGCAATGCCCAGAGAGAGTGTTTTTTGTTGCATCATGCTGTGACTCACACGACGACCCAAGGTCAACAGGGGTGGAGCAGCAAGCTTAGGCCTATCACCGTCTGGCGGCGCTGCTTGCGAGTTATATCTACAATTCTGCAAATAACTCTAAGGATATTCAAGATATTCAAGAAATTATTTTTCGAAAACCTTTCCGGGGATATACCTAATAATATCCCAGAATTTCATGGCGATTGGATGTATGGTTTTTGAATAACAGGGTTGTCTAGAGGGGGGCAGGGAGGACACGTGTTCCCTTGCAGCCAATGAGCGCGCATTCTATCCGTGAGCTTCAGACAAACAGACAGAATAAGGCAAATATATAATTAGATAATATAAATGAGTTTTAAAAATTGTTTTTAAAAAAATGCATCGGCCGGGAATCGAACCCTGGCCGCCCGCGTGGCAGGCGAGCATTCTACCACTGAACCACCGATGCTTTAAAAAATCAAATTCATTTATCGTCGCGACCAGTGCTGCGCCCTAGCGGTAAAAGACTGGAACTAACGCTTTTTGGTTTTTTATTTTAAAAAAAAGCACATTAACTTTTTTAGTTTTTTGAATAGCCTATATGTTAAACGAAATCTTCAGCTACCTACATGCTAAATTCCATAGTGATTGAGTCAGTAGATTTTGCGTGATGCGATAACAAACATCGATTTCGCATTTCATTTTTATATATATATATAAGGAAAGGAAGGATATATAGTATATATATTAATTATTCTTTAATTGAATAGAAAAGACTTAATTACTCTATGAATTGTAAATAAAAAAAAGCAAAAATGCTTTGAATAGGAGTGATATTTGATATGTTCTGAATCGATTAACGATGAAAGATACACTCATGGACAAAACTTGAGCAAGTTGTACCTTTTAGCATGTATATCGGGATTCAGACAATAACTCTGAAAGATAAACTCATGGACAAAACTTAAGGAAGTTGTACCTTTTAGCATGTATATCGGGATTCAGACAATAACTCTGAAAGATACACTCATGGACAAAACTTAAGGAAGTTGTACCTTTTACCATGTATATCGGGATTGAGACAATTACTCTGAAAGATACACTCATGGACAAAACTTAAGCAAGTTGTACTTTTAGCATGTATATCGGGATTGAGACAATTACTCTGAAAGATACACTCATGGACAAAACTTAAGGAAGTTGTACCTTTTAGCATGAATATCGGGATTCAGACAATAACTCTGAAAGATAAACTCATGGACAAAACTTAAGGAAGTTGTACCTTTTAGCATGTATATCGGGATTCATACAATAACTCTGAAAGATAAACTCATGGACAAAACATAAGGAAGTTGTACCTTTTAGCATGTATATCGGGATTCAGACAATAACTCTGAAAGATAAACTCATGGACAAAACTTAAGGAAGTTGTACCTTTTAGCATGTATATCGGGATTCAGACAATAACTCTGAAAGATACACTCATGAACAAAACTTAAGGAAGTTGTACCTTTTACCATGTATATCGGGATTGAGACAATTACTCTGAAAGATACACTCATGGACAAAACTTAAGCAAGTTGTACTTTTAGCATGTATATCGGGATTGAGACAATTACTCTGAAAGATACACTCATGGACAAAATTTAAGGAAGTTGTACCTTTTAGCATGAATATCGGGATTCAGACAATAACTCTGAAAGATACACTCATGGACAAAACTTAAGGAAGTTGTACCTTTCAGCATGTATATCGGGATTCAGACAATAACTCTGAATAATACACTCATGGACAAAACTTAAGCAAGTTGTAACTTTTATCATGTACTAGCCGAATGACCCGGGCAACGCCCGGGTTTTACCCTATTAAATGTACCCTATTCAAATACTATTCGTTACAATTATAAATTGGCGCCGTGGATGTCACTCTTGTGAAACGTACCGCTCCAAACTTTGTGTCTGAGAAGCGATATTTTTATAGAAAGATGATCTGGCTTTTGTTTTCTGCTCGAATGAATGTTTTTCTGTTAGAATTTTGTTCCTGCATACAAAATAATGAACTGGTTTCACTCGTGGTCTCTGCTTTTTGGAATTTTTCCCGTTATAATTTTGTATCTGATAATCAAACATGATACAGCAATATCATTGGGTGTTGTTCGTAATTTTTGCACGAATCATAATTAAAACCTTCTAAAAGTAAATTGGAAAGTCTATCACGCGAGTTTCGTGAGGCCAAAGTTCTTTCCCTGACATTCAGAATCCTGGCCGTATGTTCTTGTGGGGTTTCTGCCGCTCTCGAAGTACTGACCCTGTTTCTATTTTGCCGAAGCCTGTTCTCACGCTGTCCCACGGATTCCGCCGCTCTCGAAGTACTGGCCCTTTCTCGATTAATCCTAAGACGATGCTCACGTTGCACAGCAGTCTCAGCACTTCGCACATTTCTTTTTTACTCACTTCTGGTAGGACTTTTCCAATAGGTTTGCGTTTCTTGGGAGGCATCTCAGATCTCTAAAAGCTAAACAAAAGAAATGAGTATAAAACAGTAATAAAAATAGGCAAAGTAGAGAAAAAATATGTAATTTAAAGCTAAACAAAAGTAAAGAGTATAAAGCAGCCAATGGGCGCGCGCCGCCGTCAGATCCCCACGCGTTCTAGAGGGCGCTGTTTGTGAGCTAAGTTGAATAATTTGAATATATAGTTTTAATAATTGATTTATATATTTTTAAAAATAGCCTATCGTCTTCCCCGTATTCTTTTACCTATGTATGGAAATTTTGGTTTGAATTAGTGAACTACTGCGAATTTGTATACCGGACATACAGACACACAAACATTCATTTTTATATATATAGATATCGGGATTGAGACAATAACTCTGAAAGATACACTCATGGACAAAACTAAAGCAAGTTGTACCTTCTAGCATGTATATCGGGATTGAGACAATAACTATGAAAGATACACTCATGGACAAAACTAAAGCAAGTTGTACCTTTTAGCATGTATATCGGGATTCAGACAATAACTCTGAAAGATACACTCATGGACAAAACTTAAGGACGTTGTACGTTTTAGCATGTATATCGGGATTCAGACAATAACTCTGAAAGAAACACTCATTGACAAAACTTAAGGAAGTTGTACGTTTTAGCATGTATATCGGGATTCAGACAATAACTCTGAAAGATACACTCATGGACAAAACTTAAGGAAGTTGTACCTTTTAGCATGTATATCGGGATTCAGACAATAACTCTGAAAGAAACACTCATTGACAAAACTTAAGGAAGTTGTACCTTTTAGCATGTATATCGGGATTCAGACAATAACTCTGAAAGAAACACTCATTGACAAAACTTAAGGAAGTTGTACCTTTTAGCATGTATATCGGGATTCAGACAATAACTCTGAAAGAAACACTCATTGACAAAACTTAAGGAAGTTGTACGTTTTAGCATGTATATCGGGATTCAGACAATAACTCTGAAAGATACACTCATGGACAAAACTTAAGGAAGTTGTACCTTTTAGCATGTATATCGGGATTCAGACAATAACTCTGAAAGAAACACTCATTGACAAAACTTAAGGAAGTTGTACCTTTTAGCATGTATATCGGGATTCAGACAATAACTCTGAAAGAAACACTCATTGACAAAACTTAAGGAAGTTGTACCTATTTGCATGTGTGGTGGTTAATAACGACAATCCACATAAATAATTTCTTAAAATTATATTTGATAGCGATTTTGTTTTAAGTTCAAAATTTGCCTTGAATTAAATACCAAACGATGTACGTTTTCGTTGTTTTTAAATATTGCGAAATATGTTATATTTTTTGTTTTATATTTAAAATGATGTATAATTATTTTATTATATTGATATGACAACAATTAATATGATATTATTGTTAATATATGGGAGCCGCTACATCACTCCCCTTCCAGTGACGGAAGTCACGTCCAAAAGACTCATTGTACCTGGAAGGAGTTTTTATCCGTCTTCCGCTGCGGGTCTCCTTTGGCAATTCGAACCGCACCCCAGGCTTAGATGGTTGCCGTTTACTGGAAGGCCCGATGGGATCTTCACTGCTGGCAGGTATGATGGGATCTTCACTGCTGGCAGGTATGATGGGATCTTCACTGCTGGCAGGTATGATGGGATCTTCACTGCTGGCAGGTATGATGGGATCTTCACTGCTGGCAGGTATGATGGGATCTTCTCTGCTGGCAGGTTGATCTAGTGTTCTCAAGATATAAGCGGGCTTTAATCGATCTATCGATATCTTCACTTCCCTGTTCTTAATTTTTAGCGTAAAAATTATCAGATTTTTCAAGAACTGGATAAGGTCCTTCGTAATATGGTTCTAAAGGCTTTCTAATTCTATTGATTCTCAAGAAAACTTTATCAGATTTAAATAAATCTTTATGGATAAAAATATCTTTGGTTACATTGTGATTCGTTGTTATTGGTCTAACCATATGCATATACTCTATGAGGTTCGATATAAAAAAACTGGAATCAACTAGACTTACAGGCTTCTCAAAAAATTCTCCAGGTAATTTAATGGTTTTTCCATAAACCATCTGTGATATTGAAAAACCCGTATCCTCTCGAATAGCAGCGCGTAACGCTAGAAGTATTGTCGGCAGAGAATCGGTCCATTTGACTGAATTATGAGCTTTAATAGCAGTTTTAAGTGTCCGATTAAAACGTTCAATTTTACCATTACTTTGAGGATGGTAAGGAGTAGTATGTAGCAGTTTCGTACCGCATATAGCTGCAAGATCTTTGAATACTTGAGATGTAAATTGTCTTCCCTGATCTGAAACTATAGTGTAGGGAGTTCTGAATCTTGACACCCAGTTATTATAAAAGGCAAGGGCTACACTCTCAGATGTTATGTTCTCCAAGGGTATCACTTCCATCCAGGACGTATATCTGTCAATGCAAGTGAGGCAATAATACTTTCCATTTGATGGAGGTAGTGGCCCAATTAAATCAATATGAATCACACTGAATCTTTCGTCGGGCTCTTGAAATGTACCAATTTGGGATTTTGTGTGCCTCGTTACCTTTGTTTTTTTGACAATTAATGCAAGCCTGGGACCATTTTCGAACGTCTTTTTTTATTTCTTTCCAGATAAATTTTGATTTAAGTTGATTAATTGTAGCCTTTATACCCGGATGATTTAAATCGAGAAATTGATGAAAGATTTGAATTCGAAATTTTTCTGGAATAAACGGTCTTATAAAATTACTTGAAAACTTTCTCCATAGATTGTATAAACGATAAAGAAGAGTAAGGAGAAAATATTTTTATTCAATTAAACTTGTGACAAGCTTTCGGGCAGTCACGCCCTTCAACAGGTAATAAAAAGAATAATTGACTATTAAAATAGGAAAACAAACTGAGCTTTAAACAAAAATGATACAACTGCAGCCTGGCCGCGATAAAACGTGAATTCGGGAAAGTAATGTGAGGTGGGGGGGGGGGGGGGGGGGGGGGGGGGGGGGGGAGGGGGTTTATCGGTTTTTAAGTTAATACATATATCATGATATTGGTTAGGTAAATCTATATGTCGATTAATACTGTCATTAGAAATGGATAAAATGGCCTCTATGATTAATCTCTGGTGTTTACTGGGAATGTTATTGTACAAGGTGGTGGATTGTATGTGGTTTGGATTATATTCGCCCTTAGATCGGGAACGGGAGCGTGCATTGTAGCGATAATCACGTGAACTTCGGTCACGAGATCTACCTTGATGCTCCATTTTTATACTTTCTATTTTCTGTTCCAGAGATTCTATTTTTTTTAATAACATTTTTGTTTCATTCTCCGGTTTATCTGCCTCGTAAATCTCCGCCTTGGGGTTTAATTCGGCTATTCTATCAGCCATTACTGCCAATTTGTCGAGCTCTTCCTCGCTAATTATTAAAATTTGCTGAATTGCCTGTGGTAGTTTTTCGAGCCATAGCGTCTTTATAAATTTATCGGATAAGTCCTCTGTTGCTAATGATTTCAATTTCTGCAACAGCTGGCTAGGCTTTAGATCAGCTAGTTCAATTCCCGATAGCAGTTTTCGAATTCTTTTTGATTCGCCATCTTTAAATATTCTGAGAAGTCTCTCTTTTGCCTCTGAATATTTATATATTTAGAGGTAATTATATTCCAGAGGTTTTCGACATACTTTGGTTCCAATTGAGCGATTAAATAATTGAATTTCGTATTTTCTGTCTTTATATATTATTTATCAAGAACTGAGCCTCCACTTGATGGAACCATATATCAGGTCTTTCAATCCAGAAAGGTGAAAGTTTAATATTTACCTTATAGGTCTCAACTTTCTCAGTTTCCTCACTTTTCATTTTATCAATTCGTTGTGCTGGTTCTTTTGTCCGGCTCACCAATTTATGTGGGCGACCTGGATTTATAAGCGGAGTTAGATAACAAATTATTTATTTTAAAATCAACTTTTAATTACATTTATTTATACAAATTATCAGAAGAGTTTAAATTGTTGTATATTACACGTTGAAGTTCTTTTGTTATATATATGTGTGTGGTCAAATATCATTTCTAGATTATATAATGTTAGATATATGTGTTTGATATATTATAGATAAATATTTACATTTTATATTTTTTATGTTTTATATTTAAAATGATGTATAATTATTTTATTATATTGATATGACAACAATTAATATGATATTAATGTTAATATATGGGAGCCGCTACACATGTATATCGGGATTCAGACAATAACTCTGAAAGATACACTCATGGACAAAACTTAAGGAAGTTGTACCTTTTAGCATGTATATCGGGATTCAGACAATAACTCTGAAAGATACACTCATGGACCAAACTTAAGGAAGTTGTACCTTTTAGCATGTATATCGGGATTCAGACAATAACTCTGAAAGATACACTCATGGACAAAACTTAAGGAAGTTGTACCTTCTAGCATGTATATCGGGATTCAGACAATAACTCTGAAAGATGCACTCATGGACAAAACTTAAGGAAGTTGTACCTTTTAGCATGTATATCGGGATTCAGACAATAACTCTGAAAGATACACTCATGGACCAAACTTAAGGAAGTTGTACCTTTTAGCATGTATATCGGGATTCAGACAATAACTCTGAAAGATACACTCATGGACCAAACTTAAGGAAGTTGTACCTTTTAGCATGTATATCGGGATTCAGACAATAACTCTGAAAGATACACTCATGGACCAAACTTAAGGAAGTTGTACCTTTTAGCATGTATATCGGGATTCAGACAATAACTCTGAAAGATACACTCATGGACCAAACTTAAGGAAGTTGTACCTTTTAGCATGTATATCGGGATTCAGACAATAACTCTGAAAGATATACTCATGGACCAAACTTAAGGAAGTTGTACCTTTTAGCATGTATATCGGGATTCAGACAATAACTCTGAAAGATATACTCATGGACCAAACTTAAGGAAGTTGTACCTTTTAGCATGTATATCGGGATTCAGACAATAACTCTGAAAGATATACTCATGGACCAAACTTAAGGAAGTTGTACCTTTTAGCATGTATATCAGGATTCAGACAATAACTCTGAAAGATACACTCATGGACAAAACTTAAGGAAGTTGTACCTTTTAGCATGTATATCGGGATTCAGACAATAACTCTGAAAGATATACTCATGGACCAAACTTAAGGAAGTTGTACCTTTTAGCATGTATATCGGGATTCAGACAATAACTCTGAAAGATATACTCATGGACCAAACTTAAGGAAGTTGTACCTTTTAGCATGTATATCGGGATTCAGACAATAACTCTGAAAGATATACTCATGGACAAAACTTAAGGAAGTTGTACCTTTTAGCATGTATATCGGGATTGAGACAATAACTCTGAAAGATACACTCATGGACAAAACTTAAGGAAGTTGTACCTTTTAGCATGTATATCGGGATTCAGACAATAACTCTGTAAGATATACTCATGGACAAAACTTAAGGAAGTTGTACCTTTTAGCATGTATATCGGGATTGAGACAATACCTCTGAAAGATACACTCATGGACAAAACTTAAGGAAGTTGTACCTTTTAGCATTTATATCGGGATTCAGACAATAACTCTGAAAGATACACTCATGGACAAAACTTAAGGAAGTTGTACCTTTTAGCATGTATATCGGGATTGAGACAATACCTCTGAAAGATACACTCATGGACAAAACTTAAGGAAGTTGTACCTTTTAGTATGTATATCGGGATTCAGACAGTAACTCTGAAAAATATTACAGTGACCTTTATTGAAGACACACGAGATAACCAACTGTGAACAACCTCTGTCTCCTTCTAAAACAAAAAACAGACGTCAGGCGACATCAAAGACCTTCCACTTCCATAAGTTTTGTCCACACTTATAAAGAAACAATTGGAATCGCATACAACACTAAATATTCATTTTATAAAATAAAAATGGATCGGTGTGTTATATATATAAATAAAACTTTACAAATAATTATTTCTAAATTATATATTTTGCTATAATAGGATTATGCATAACGCGCTATATTTAATGGGAATAAGCATTGTTTAAGAATAATTATATAGTGAACAAAATTGCCTCTGTTCCCTTAAAAAACACAAAGACTTTCCACTTCCTACCGTATGTCCACACTTCACACAACCTATATACTCTTTTTCGCGTATTATGATGCGTATTGGCGAAACCTCTGGGAGGGTTCACCACTGATGAGCCAAGCCCTTCCATTAATTTTCCATTGCAGTAAGTGTAGTAGAAATTGTTTAATTTTCAAAGGAATCATACGCGACTATAATATTTTCGAATCTTTATTCACGTATGTTTCTGAGGTTGGGAATTGTGAGTAACAACAATAACATATTGGAAGGTCGTGGGTTCGATTCCCGCCCCTGGACACTTTTATTTTTCCCTTCGCCATTACTCTTCATATTTTCACCCTTTCATACTTCATCCTTAAAGTTAGAAATAGTCGTTATTTCTCTTTAAAATAAATTTCGATTTTTGTTTAAAAAAGAAACATTCGCGGTATAATTGCAATTTTCGTTTTACAATCATCAGCCGCGTTATATTGTATTTTAAACATTTCAAATTCCACAAATAGACAAGAGAGTTAGAAATGGAATACATATTGTAGTTTCACACAATTGAAGTTTTATTTAATCTCACCATACATATCAAATAGATATTGGAAATAAATTGGTTTCAATTGAAAATTCTCTCCACGTGGAAGAGTTATCGGAGTTACCTTCTATGACTGAAGTACCATTGTGGCTACAGATCCCGTTGAGATAACAACACTTTCTTTGACAATTTAAACAATAAATTGATACAAATTGTAATATGTTTTGTTTATACTTATTATTGATGAAAGATATATTTTTATTTAAAAGACTTATTTTATTTATCTTGAGTGAACAAAGTGCAGCATACTAATAATGTAATATTTTTAAATTTATTTATTTCATCTCAATTTGCAGGTGTTACATTCGAGCACAGCTCGCGAGTCACCTTGTCCAGATTATTTACACATGGCGAGTTGTAATGCTGGAGTGGCCCCCCGAACCTTGCAGGAGGGCAGTTGTTAAAAAAATTGTCAGAAGTGGGGTACGAACCCACGCTAACAAGATGAGACTGCGACCTGAACGCAGCGCCTAGACCATTCGGCCATCTTGACCTAAAAAAAAAAGTGCCCAATGCGGGAATCGAACCCGGGTCGTAGCGGTCGAAAACTAACGGTTTAGACCATCCACCCTCAATGTGAATTTAGATGTATTTTTCATATGTATAAAAAACAACAATGTTGGTCGATGGTCAAATATATTTAAACATATTATATTACATCTCCTTGACATCAATCAAACAATTAAAAAAGGTTTCTACTGCTGAGTTTCTTTATATTTCAAATACCATCTTAAGCTTTCAGACATCTCTGCCATTCCACAGAGAAGAACATACACATTAGCCCGAAACCATGGTCTCTAGGTGGACGCTTTTCAGTTTGCCAAAGCTGGTGTTGTGGCTTTGTCACCGACCCGAGACCGCTAGTTTGCGATGACGGTCAATAGATGGCGTCTAGTTTTGACGTCTATTTTGACGGGAGAGGCGACCTTTGTCTTTTTAAATCAATATCCTCCCGGCAAAAATTTCCATCTATACAAAGAATAATACAATCAATAAATAAGTTCTCCTGTAGAAGGACACAGATTCCCCGAAAGCTTGAGATGGTATTTGAAATTTAAATAAATTCATCTCGGGAAACCTTTTTTTATTTTTTGATTTAAACAATAATATTGATTTTTCTAACCACATGAGGACCATCACCATCTCCTCAGCGGTGAAGTACGTATTCTTCGTAGATCACGAAATACGTGGTGTCGCTGGTGACCCGCTGGTGATTCTCCACCAAACTCTGCAGCACTGGCAGAGACGCCATATTCATTGTACATAGTGTATATATGTAATTATCTTTTTTAAATAGTACAGACTGTGTACTTTGCATGTATTGACAAGATATCAATAAAATTATTTTAATTGTTAATTGTCTAACCCCTCGTTACAGAAAGAAAGATCAAATGAAGGATAATATAAAATAAAGGAGTAAATAAGTGGTATATAAAATGTAGAAAAATATAGATATAGTTGTGTTATTATTGTATATTTGTGCTCCTGTAGATGGGCTACGAAAGCTAGAGTTGGCAATAGAAAGAACCCCATCTCAGGAGACTTATTGACTTGTTTAATTGTTGTTGTTGTTGTCGTGTCCAATGAAGAGTCTCAGATGTCTCCATGCATCTCCAACACAGCAGCAGCAATATCCATTATCTTGGGTGTGTAAAGCTGCTGCTCTGGGTCTAAGTCAATTTTCTGCAAGGCTGCGGCCATTGCTGGGCATGAGAATATGTGAGTAGGTGTTAGTTCCACACTAGGACAGTTGTTGCATGCTTTATAAGTTCTTGTGCCATCTGGATGTATTGTCATTCCCTTATAGTGTTTTGTTCTAAATCTTGTTATAGTTTTTGTCAGTTTTCTCTCAGAGTTTATTTCACATATTTGATCTTTTCTTATTTTTTGTTTGATTATCTTGTATTTTGCCAAAGCATCAGCGTCAAATACTGACATTTGTTCTTTCCTTTGGCTCAGCTTTCTGGCTTCCTTTGCCAATTCATCTGCCATTTCATTACCCTCGATCCCAACATGGGCAGGAATCCATTGTAGAATGCAGTTATTCTCCAATGTTTCCAGTTGGGTAAGTAATGAGTGTATTTTCTGCGTGATTCTAGTATTGCCCTTCTGAATTGCTTCTAGAGCGGATCTGGAGTCGTTGTATATTATGATTCCTTCTGCTTGATGCAGGGATGGTTGGTTCAGGCATACATCAAGGGCTTTCCAGATAGCTATCAGTTCACAAGTGAAGTTTGACGAAATCTTTAATTGATATTTAGGAGATTTAAATATATAGCATATACAGTTGTATATATATTTTTGAAAATAGAGCAATCCATACTTAAATAATTAGATAGTAGAAAGACATATATATTGGATTGAATAAAAGATTTATTTGCCAATATTTCGGCTGGCTGAATGCCGACCTTTATCGAGGCATTACATTTTTGTATACACAAACTCAGCGACGCCTGTAATATCTCGATAAAGGTTGGCGTTCAGCCAGTCGAAATATTGGCAAATAAATCTTTTATTCAATCCAATATATGTATTTTTACTATCTAATAAATGTATATCTAAAGCTCCACTTAGCTTCTGTAGCCTCTTGGATAGAGAGAGAAAAAAAAAAGGCATATACTTTACCTTTAATATATTGGATTGTATAAAATATTTATTTGCCAATATTTCGGCTGGCTGAATGCCAAACCTTTATCAAGGCATTACATTTTTGTATATACAAACTCAGATACATAGACAAAAACATAGATATTATAACACTATGCGGCGCTGAGTTTGTGTATACAAAAATGTAATGCCTCGATAAATGTTGGCGTTCAACCAGCCGAAATATTGGCGAATAAATCTTTTATTCGATCCAATATATGCCTTTTTATATCTAGTAGTTATATATGTACACATTTCTTCATCAAGAGAGGTTCCCCACCTTGAGAGAGTCCTCCTCCATGATCTAACAATTTGATAATGCCAATTTTGTTTCTACATGTATAGATGCAAATTTGCCGAAGGATACTTTTAATGTACCGAAAAAGGGACACCTCTTCCTTTTAAATTGAATTTAAACAATGCATAAATAAAACGCAAAAGTTGCTGTTTAGAATTTTCCAGAAATGGCATATCAGTCTTATTCTATTCAACCTTTGCCATTTGCACTGATGTGATGAACACAAATGCATTGTTTTAATACATTTATAAACGGTGCTTCTTATGAGAACATATAAAGACAGTATAGTTATGCGAATTCGGAATTATTATAGACGCTTAAGATTCTTTTAAAAATTAAACAATTTTCTCTACTGCCCTTACTGTAATGGAAAAATTAATGGGAGGGCCTGACTCATCAGTGGTGAACCCTCCCAGCGGTTCCATCAGTTTAATCTACCATACCACTGTTATATTACATTTTTCGGTTTTCCTTTTATAGTGATACTGATGCTAGACTCTTGGAATGGGTATTTTAGATGAACTATGGACATAAACTTTTAAAAATTAGAAATAAGAATTTTACCAGGAGCACATGTGTTTTACAGAAGGCAGAGCGCCATCTGGTGGAACAGAAATCAACTAAACATTGATTTAGCCTGTTTTTTTCTATCATTTTTTTCAATTATAAATATATAATATATAATTTATTATTATATAATAATTTTTCCATTACAGTAAGGACAGTAGATATTGTTTAATGTTTAAAAGAATCATACGCGTCTATAATAGTTTCGAAATTTCAGATATATATAATATTTTGAAAATAGAGCAATCCATATTTAAATCCAATATATGCCTTTTTATTATCTAATATATATAAATTTCGATATATTTTGAGAATAGAGTTTAAATTATTATAATAAATTTTATACAAAACAAATACGTTGCCAAGAGATACAGCTAACAATCATTAGACGTCAAAGAATCTCATCAATAAAAGTTAAATGGAGAAATGGCTTTATGTAAAAAAAACCAGAAGATATAAAGCATTCTTTAAAAAAAGGATCTTGTGGTTTATTTGAGAAAATGAGGAGAAATGGAGGTTTTATCAGTTCTATAAAACTACATAAAAATAGATCCTCTAATTTAGGTTAATCCACTCTGTGATTGGTGCAACGAGCCGCTATAAAATGCTCAGCAACACGGCGCATATATCGTCTGCTTTTTCTACGAATCGATCTTTGAGCTCCCTGTTGCTAAAGGAGTTGATCCCTGGCGTGTATCAATTACCCGGAAACTATCTGAATGTTTATTGCTAAGCCTAAACTCAAATATTTTATATCAACAAGAAACGTTTTAAATAGTTCTTTTGAATGTATTTTAATCCTGGGATTCTTCTCGTATTGATTTGGTATTTTATTCTCTCTCTCTATCAAATTCTTTTTGTACTTTTAGAATTCCTTAACTTTTTTTTACCATTGTTGAATGTTATATATCAGATTATTACCCTAACCCTAAACAACAATGATATAATTTGGTCAAGAATTTTATGATGTATTTCAAAGAGATAGAGATAAAGTAAAATAAAAATTATAAAATTTGCACATATCATTTGTTTTGCGCTGATACCTTTAATGTGTTGGATAAATAGCATGGTGCGTGTGTGAAAAAGTTAATAACCAATATTGTGATTCTTTATTTAATTCTAGAAGGGTTTCTATAAAGGAGAATTTCCAATTATATTATATATGTCATAATTTGTATATAATTGTATGCCCCCCCGACCCACTATGCATGTACAATGTATGATTTTCAAAGATTTAATAAAGAATGAGGTAACTGGAGGAAAGAAAGTAACAAAAACACATAGGAGGTAGATCTAGAAGAGAACATAATTATTAATAACGTCACAGTTAACCTTCTGACCCCGGAAACCCTGCGAGCTAAGTTTAAACCAATATTTCCGGACAAGACAGGACGTATCTGGTGACCAGAAGTTATAAAAGTTTGAGAGACGCCCAATTTCCGGAACAAGACCGGACGTATTTGATACCGCGGAAGTAAAATAGAGTCGAATTAACACGATACTTCCTGACCCAGGCCGGGCGTATCTTCCATCAAAGCAGCCGCCGGTCCAATTAGGAAGCAACCACTAAGTAGGTCAACCAATAGGAAAACGGGCACGTCCCATCCTTCGACCAATGGGAAGGAAGACAACTCGTGGTGTTAAATCGAAAGACAAGAATTGTCAGTAGAGTTTTGGCTTCCAACAAGGTGACATCGGCTCTGGACCTCTCTCCCTCTGCTCATCCCGTAGCTAAGTACAATCACCACCATGTGATCAGATAATTAACAATAAAATCGCTCCGCTCTTCTCAAGCTTTCTTTCCTCCAACCCAGTTGCCTTTTATTTTCAAACCCCATCACGTGTCCTGATTATTCCTAACTGTGTGCTTCAACTTCCACTCAAACGACTGCGTTTCAACCAAATCTCACCCATTCTCATCGAACAACAAGAAATTCCGCAACGATATTGTCACAGAACGGTTAAGTCGACAGGATTCTACAACAGTGTAATACATCAAATATTGCAGTGTAATAACTTGGATTATATTACATATATATATATTGAGATATTAATATATAAGCATGTAAATTATAGATAAATAAAAAGTATATACACTCTATATGCATTTTTATATTTTAAAAATGTTACGATTGATTTCATGAAAATCGTTTAATTGGATATCAAAGACCGTGATAAATATTTTCCTTTCTTATTCCTCTTCCTTCTTGTCTCCACTAAACAATCATATCAAGGTATCAAGACTGTAGAGCTTGTTAGATAGTGTCTGCCGAGGAAGAGTAGAGCTCATCAATGGATGAGTTAATACAGTCAATAATGTGTATTGGCGTTGTAGGGTGACACCTAGTACATAGTGATGGTGCGTATACTAATGAATTTATGTCATCTTTGCTATTAATAAAAATTGTGAATGCTCTCATTGCTTCAATTTGTCATTCAGTCAAATTGTCAGGCTGCATTTGAAGCAGTATTGTGATCTCGGAAAAGTAAAACCCTCTGCAATATATAGAACTATGAGCAAAACGGTTTCCAAAGAGGATTTTCTTGCTTTATTATATTGTCAGGAGAACAGAGTTTCCTGGTATTCCCTCTTAACTTGGCTGGTAGGACCGGTCGGAACAACAGCGGTGCCACGTGGAACATGCTGGCTCGTGCCGCGTGAAGAACAGTTTACGTCTCTAACTCTTGAGTCGACTCAGCGTATGTATATCATAACCCGTATTTAACATCTTTCATATAATTAATTAAATAAATATTTAAAGTAATTACTGAGCCTATTTAATTATTATTTATCGCGACAATATATTTTCTCAAGCTTTCTGGTTTTTACAAACCTTTCAACAGTATATCAGTTACTCCTGTTTCATCCTATACACCTATCCCCCGATTTACACGGTAGATACGTTCCTGAGAAAAACGTGTAAATCGGGGGATAGGTGTACATAGAAAAAAAATGCATTCACAGGTTAAAATATGTAGTCAGCACCTAAGCTCGGGATTCCTCGTGAGATGTGTACACAGCGCATGTGTTCAATCACAGTAGCATTTAGTATAGTGCAATAAAAACAAAAACAAAAACTTATTTGGAAAACCGTGTAAAAGCGAAAACGTGTAAAACAAGTACCGTGTAAATCGGGGTATAGGTGTATTTATGTACTCCCGTAGAAAGATTTGTAGAGCACTAAAACTTGAAAAGACAGTATAAAATAAAGCAGGAAACTCGTCTTTAGAAAGCTGTTTTGTTTATTATTCTGTCGTTTCTATATATCGCAGATTCTTATGAACTTCAAATGTTTACTTAGGACGACATAAACGTCGAGACAAATATATTAAAATTGAAGTAATTAATGCCACTACAAAAACATTAAGAACAAATATAAACGGATACTCTTAGAATCTCTCATTTCCAATGAATATAACAGAGAGTATAAACAGGAAGATCACAATACCTTAGATATCTCAGAAGAAATCAATAGATCAATTTTATAGGTTCTGGATGCTTTAAAAATGTAAATAGACATATGTCATAACATTGTTAAATTACATATGAATTTGAAATTTTCAGTTATAAATATCCACGCTGTATGTTTTTGTAAATATTTCTTGTAAGATATAGTCGATATTGTTTTATTAAGCCCGTTGAAGAGCGATTATCACTTGAAAGCTAGCGTTTTGTAATAAAAAGAAACTCATTGTGAGAAAATGTTTTGTAATTTTAAAACTTTTTCACAATTTTATCATGATTAAAGTAATCAATCACAAGAATGTATATGAATATATACTCTTTTAATAAACATATTTTGAGGCCTCTTTTTAAAATTGTCTTCATTATTCGTCCATATTTGAGTTCACACTTTGCCAGAAACGTGAGTTATATCAAGGAATGAGGCTGCTGATGCCAGTGAGATACTCAGCTGGGCGTTTCTCCGATGAGTCATGATATCCCCTTACAATTGAATAGAAGTGGGTCTATTTTTGAGGAACATTTAATGAAGTTCTGGTAGCTAGGACTCTTACTTTGGAAGAAGATCAGCAGGTAGCTGGGATTTACCTTGGAAGAGAGTCAGCGGGTTTACTGTAGCTAGTACCTACCTAGGAAGTTAATCAGTATATTTCCTATAGCTAGGATCTACCTAGTAAGAGAATCAGTATGTCTTCTGTAGCTAGGATCTACCTAGGAAGAGAATTTTATGACCTTCCTAGGAAGAATGTCTTAGGACCTACCAAGGAAGAGAATTCTATGACCTTCCTAGGAAGAATGTCTTAGGACCTACCAAGGAAGAGAATTCTATGACCTTCCTAGGAAGAGGGTCCTAGGTCCTACCAAGGAATAGAGTCAACAGAACTAAGGTAGCAAGGACCTACCAAGGAATAGAGTCAACAGAACTAAGGTAGCAAGGACCTACCTGGGAATAGAGTCAACAGAACTAAGGTAGCTAGGACCTACCTAAGAAGAGGGTCAGCAGGTCCGCCACCGCCAGAGAGAAGAGGTATCGCGACGTGGCGTTGTGCAGTGTGGGAGAGCGGGCGATGACGAGACACGTGCAGACATTGCCCACGGTGCCCGTGACGAAGATGAGACCGTACACCACGGTGAGAGGCAGCAGCGTGGACGCGGGCAGTCTCTGCGGACCCAGTCGCTGCAGGAGGAACAGCAGCTCGGCGGCCTCGTGGCTCTCGTTCCCGCTACTGGAGTTCATCCCTGCACCGAACATATGAGGATATCTCTGAGGTCATGATTACCTCATTATTAACTTCAATATCACAGGACTTCACTCCAGCCCAACCTACTGCCTTAACTACGTGTAGTGTTGTAGATAGAAATCGAACATAGACACCTCAATCAATCCATTTGTACACCGCTCCTCAATTGCACACCCCTCTCACCCCATCTACAAAGAAACTCATTAAGCAAATATACAAATGTTGTTATAAAATGCTAACAAAGTAGAGAAAAAGTTTTCTTTATTAAAATGTATAAGTTACTAGCTTTCGAGCTCCAAGCCCTTCCACAGGTACAACGTATTGTGAGAAAATGTCTTTTTTTTTTCTCACAATACGTTGTACCTGTGGAAGGGCTTGGAGCCCGAAAGCTAGTAACTTATACATTTTAATAAAGAAAACCTTTTCTCTACTTTGTTAGCATTTTATAAGTCTGTAAAGAGAAATTTTATTTTTCGTTAATACAAATGTTGTTAGCTCAAAATGGAATCAAAATTAGCGTTAATTAATAAAGACGTTGGAAGTTCCACAGTTCCACATAGTTTGGCTTTTTCAGACCCTTCCGGCCTTAAATACCCCTTTCCTGATTTTTCTGGATTTTCAAAGACCATCACCTAATTAAAATAATATCATTTATTTTTGTTTAATTTCTTCTTTTTATTTGCTACGATTGAGAGAGAAAGAGAAACTAAGTATCAATATAATATTTAGCATTGTCGAATGTCTATACACTATGACCTGGTTTCTTCATATGTAGAGATACAGACAACACAACCATCACAATGAAATCACGGCCTATAGACAAGTTGTGTACAACACGGATAATAAATGAGACATCCTCGTTGTGATAAAAACACAGGAAATGACACCAGGTAGACACGGATGAAACTGTAGACGTCGGAGTAATTGACCAATTACACGACAGAATGACAATAGGGTCAGGTTACTTAACAGACCTCAATAGGGAAGGGCAATTAGTTGAAGCGTCATTATCTTTTCCCATCAATGGACATATCTCTGCTGAAGTTGATAAACAAGCTGTTTCTATTTGTAATTAGAGAACGAAATTACAACGTAATCTGGAGTTATTAGAAGGAATTATTTCCAATACCATTATTTCAAATATCGTTATTTTTTATTTGAAAATATTCCCAAATAAATCTTTAATTGTAAATTTTTAATTATGTTGTTTTGTTATTATGTATTATTTGTCAAAATTCGAAACTATTATAGACGCGTATGATTATTTTTTAAAATAAACAATTTCTATTGCGTCTATAGTAGTTTTCAATTTTGATAACAGATATGCGCTAAGGCATCATAATATGTATTATTTGTATCTATATAAATGTATTTAATATATTTTCTATATATTTAGTGTCTTTAATAGACTAAGAATCTGTATGAGACCGGTGGTCTTAATAAAGCTGTTTATAAAATCAAAAAAGGCATATCCTGGCCACGAGGGCATGAGCTTTTTAGATGGCAGGACACCAAAGCAGTATGTAATTATATATTTATATACTGTTAAATATAGAGCAATCCATTTATGATAATTAAAATAGGAGAATATTTCGGATCAAAATATATTTATTAAATTTCAATATTATATAATAAGCTTACAAGGGTTTTGAATTTTTCCGAGAAGAAGATAGGCGAACAGCCTTGTCGAAATATTGAATTTTATAAATATTTTGATTCAAAATATTCCTCTATTTTAATTAATATATTTATATATGCTATCTATATTAATTTAGTCTATAAAATATATATATATATTTATTTATTAACAGTTGCAAACAAGACACGCTATATCCGATCTGGATAATTGCGCGTGAAACTATTTACAATAATTGTAGTAGAGTAGATAACAGAATTGTCAAAAAGAAACAACTAAGAAAAAGAGCATTGAATAAACATTTCCATTAAACAAATAAGCAACAACATAAGCAGATAGAAGAAACCGCAAGGTAGTTATTTACAGTATGTTAAGCAATGATGGAAGTTGATTTAAAATAACCTATATATATATATATATGAAAAAACAATAGAAAAAAATAAAAGATAAGTGGGTCAGGTGTTGATATTAAAAATAAAGAAGGCATCTCCTGACCACGAGCACATGTGCTTTTTAGATGGCAGAGCGCCATCTAGTGGAGCAAGAATAAACCAAACGTTTATTTAGCTTGCTCCGTGATATTTGGCCAACCCAATTTCTTGATAAATCAAGAAAAGTCATCCACGAACGCGTTTTGCGCTGTTGGCGCTCGTCAGCGTGGAGTAGACTGTAACCACTGCGACCAAAAATATTTTTGGACCCAATGGCTTCCCGAAAAATCAAGAAATGGGTATTTAAGGCCAAATTTTCGGGAAGCCATTGGGTCCAAAAATATTTTTGGTCGAAGTGGTTACAGTCTACTCCACGCTGACGAGCGCCAACAGCGCGAAACGCGTTCGTGGATGACTTTTCTTGATTTATCAAGAAATTGGGTTGGCCAAATATCACGGAGCAAGCTAAATAAACGTTTAGTTTATTCTTGCTCCACTAGATGGCGCTCTGCCATCTAAAAAGCACATGTGCTCGTGGTCAGGAGATGCCTTCTTTATTTTTAATATATATTTATATATATATTATTAATTAAATTCCATTTCCATTTATCGTTAATGTTTTACACAAATAAATTTACTGGCAATGTGTTTCTTTTAAATATCATAAAATATTATCTCTACAGACCTTACTGCAATGATATGAGTTATTGAATGAGAGAGCTTGGCTCATCAGTAGTGAACCCTCTCAGCGGTTTCGCCAAATTAATCTCTAGACCGCTCTACTATTGTATTGGATTGGTTTGGAATATACCCTGTTTTTTTTTTTTTTTCTATGGAAGGCAGCTTAGGGGTGCTTAGTGAACTATGCACATAAGCTTATAGGTCTGTAGAGGTACATACATATAATTTCAAGGTATTGCATCGAGCAAAGCTCTTCCGCAAAATATGTTTTCATAACAAATATATATTAGTAAATTAAATTTAATTGCCATCTATCGTTAAAATTTACACAAATAAATTTACTGGCAATGCGTTTCTTTTAAATAATAAATGACGTTACGGAAATTTGTAAAAAATGAATTGTTATTTAGGAAATGTTTCTTACTAAGTGGAGTCGTTTGACAAAAAATTGGAAAGATATTTATTAAGTTGTTTATTTTTTACTTTTGACTAAAATAAACAAAATATTTCCTAATTAATATAGAATTTGTTAACTTATTTCTAAATTATTAAGAATGGTGAAAATAAAGACATATTTACAAATAATCGTCTTAAAATTTAACTAAAACATATTAATTAATAAAAATGGCGTCTTAAAAATAATTCCCAAAATGTTTATAATTAATAATGAATGGAATAAAATTTATTTTTAAAATTATATATGCTGATACATGTAATTCTACTGTCCTAGAAGCTTATGTTTATAGTTTACTTAAATACCATTTCTAAGATTCCACCCTTCAGTGTAGCATATATAAGCAGAATGGTCCAATACAGTATTAGAGATCTTGAGGACTTGATGGGAGAGACGCCATTGGTTTCATATATCTATTTCTTCCCGGCGGATTTACCATAAAAAATAATATTATAGAAGTAATTTATTTTACAAATATACCATATGAAACGAAAAATGCAATTATACCGCGAATGTTTATTTTATTCAAAAATCGAAATTTATTTTAAAAAGAAATAGCGACCATTTCTAACTTTAAGGATGAAGTATGATAGGATGAATTGTGAAGAGTAATGACGAACGGAAAAATAAAAGTGTCCAGGGATGGGAAATCCCTGGGAATGGGAAATTCCCATCCCTGGACACTTTTATTTTTCCGTTCGTCATTACTCTTCACAATTCATCCTATCATACTTCATCCTTAAAGTTAGAAATGGTCGCTATTTCTCTTTAAAATAAATTTCGATTTTTGAATAAAAGAAACATTCGCGGTATAATTGCAATTTTCGTTTTACAATCATCAGCCGTGTTATATTGTATTTTAAATATCATATGAATGGCATAGTGGAATTTAGAAGTAATGTTGATTTGAGAGCTCACTGTCCATATCTCAAATTCGTAGGACCACGTATGTATGTAGAAATTAAAACCTATTACACCCAATCAACCTTTCAATAAATTAATCCCTTGTATGAAAATTGAGTACAAGTACCAGGCCTCCAGGGAAAAGTATATTTTCAAAACATTTTAATCTTTAACTTTCAGGTACGAACGCCCTTCTACAGGAGAAAACATGGGACAATGATTGATAAATTCATGGCTAACTTGAGTTCCCAATTCAATACAATAATTCTTTTTTGAGTAAAATTATTAGGCCTTCAGGGAAAGTATATTTTCAAAACATTTTAATCTTTAACTTTCAGGTACGAACGCCCTTATACAGGAGAAAACATGGTATAATGATTGATAAATTCATGGCTAACTTGAATTCACAGTTCAATACATATATTCTTCGTATCAATATTGAGTAAAAGTATCAGGCCGTCAGGTAAAGTATATTTTCAAAACATTTTAATCTTTAACTTTCAGGTACGAACGCCCTTCTACAGGAGAAAACATGGTATAATGGTTGATAAATTCATGGCTAACTTGAATTCCCAATTCAATACATATAATCTTCGTATCAATATTGAGTAAAAGTATCAGGCCGTCAGGGAAAGTATATTTTCAAAACATTTTAATCTTTAACTTTCAGGTACGAACGCCCTTCTACTTGAGAAAACACGGGACAATGAATAAGTACAAAGCTAGAGAACAAAAGGTGCATATGAAATCTGCCAAATTCTGAGCCAACATGGCGTAGACGTTACCTTCATATAGAAGATCTGTGTCTCGTATCTGGACGATACCTCGGCTACAGCGCTGTCATATCTCTAATACATCTAGGTAACTACCGCTAGCATAGACGCTATATGTGATCAAATCAGAGTTTTATTAATATATTAATTTCTTTTTGAAATTAAACAATTTCTACTGTCCTTACTGCAATGGAAAATTTAATGGGAGGGCCTGGCTTATCAGTGGTGAACCCTCCCAGCGATTTCGCCAGTTTAATCTACCATACCGCTGTTATATTGCATTTTTCGATCTTCTTTTTATAGTGATACTGATGCTAGACTCTTGGAATGGGTATTTTAGAAGAACTATGGACATAAGCTTTGAGGACAGCAGAATTACATACAATTATAAATATATAATATGCTTCGAGCAATCGCTCTTCCGCAAATATCATTTTGTGTCTTTTATTAGAACATTTATATTATGATGCACTAGCGGGCCATTCTTGCGCACCATTGGGAGGGTTCACCACTGATGAGCCAGGCCCTCCCATTAATTTTTCCATTGCAGTAAGGGCAGTAGAAATTGTTTATTTTTAAAAAGAACTTAACGCCTTTAAAATAGTTTCGAATTTTGATAACAGATGGCGCGGTAGTGCATCATATTAATTTCTCTTGAAAATAAAGATACTTCGGCCAGTAAATCTTTTTATTAACTCGACGTTTCAACAAATTATTTTTATATTTATTTTGTTTATAATTCCTCATTATACGTATATTATAATTTATTTCAAAGATCATAGTCTTTTGTGAGTTAAATATTTATTTTTGACTCGTGCTTTAGATGTTGTAGAAAAATTAGAATATCGCGTGATAACGCCCTTGGAACTTTAGAAAGATTTTTAACGCCTTGCTAAATGTTTAATTTTTGTTTGTTCCTGACGAGGACAAAAGCTTTTTGTCGAAACATTGAGATAATAAAAAAGAATTACAGGCCGAAGTATCTTTATTTTCAAGAAATATGAATGCCGGCCACGCAGCCTCTATCTTTACGATAAATATTTCTATTACAGTCCTCTATAGTATACAGATATATGAGAGATTTATGGTCGAAAGATTAACCCTTCTTCCTTTCTAAAATACATAAAACCATAGACGCCTTTAAATGGGCTTACCCATCACAAATATGAAACTTGTACCTAGGTGAAAGTACATTTACAGGCTTGATGACTATACTTGGGTGAGATGATTTCATAGAACATTTATCACATCGCACACATGCACAATGGAACAATATAAAAAATATTAATTCTAAATTTACGTCAGTATCATAATTTACACTTAATCCTACGCCGCTAAAACACATTCATGGATAGAACTTAAGGAAGTTGTACCAGCATGTATATCGGGATTGAGACAATAACTGTTTTTATATTTAATATATATATATGTTAAAATGTAAGTGTAATTTCCAACTATCAACAATATATATATGTTTGATACACAGTGACTTTTATTGAAGTCACACGAGATAATCAAGTGTCGACAAAGGTTTTTCCATTATTTTATATTTCCATTATAAAATAACGCAAATATGATATCAGATTATACAAATATAAAAACTACTCTAATATCAATATATAATTCATATATATAATCTTTAAAAAGGTTTTGAGAAATGTGTTTTTGTAACAAATAGTATAAATCTTCTTATTGGATCCGATATAAAAGAAATAGGGTCATCTTTAAACATATCACTATATGACAAAACTCCGCCCTTGCAGGTCCCAAGCCCGGATGAAAAAGGAGGGGGAGCAGTAACAAGCTCACTAAAAAACCTGGTCTCAGCTGGCCCGGCTGATAGTACCCTGTAAGGGCTCCAGGGATACAGGATGAGCAGCGTTTGTACTCCATGTTAGGAGCGGCTGCACATGGCGTCTGTTCCTCATGTCAGAGGCGGCCATTTCTTTTGTAGCTAAGTCGACCTGCCATGAGTAGTGCTCTCAGTCTTAATGACAAAGGTAGATGCATTCTACTTCACCCAGTGTGGAGATAAGAAAGAAGAAGAAGGCTAAACGACAATTCGAAACTATTATAGACGCGTATGATTCTTTTTAAAATTAAACCATTTCTACTACCCTTACTGCAATGGTAAAATTAATGGGAGGGCCTGGCTCATCAGTGGTGAACCCTCCTAGCGGTTTCGCCTGTTTAAACTACCCTACCGCTTTTATATTGCATTTTTCGATCTTCCTTTTATAGTGATTATGATGCTAGACACTTGGAATGGGTTTTAAATATTTATGCCTCTATAATAGTTTCGAATTTTCATAACAGATGGCGCGCTAATTCATCATAATATCTACATATATGTAATATTGTTGCAAATGTCGACGTATGGATAAGCTGGCAGTCGTGTACGTGAGGCGAGTGTTGATGTTCTTCCCACACGCGGACAACAAGAAGCAGAGGCAGGGCTAGATGTTAGCACCGAGAGTGATCGGGGACAGCCCACGGGACAGAGGTAGAGGCCAGGACACAAACTTGGATGCTTATCCCCGAGACATGGAGGGAGAGACTGTGTGAGACAGCAGCCGTATGTCGATTGCCACACCCTAAAACCATCTGCTGCTGACACCCCGCCAAAACCTGTCCTGTTTTCAGGGGTTGTCTATAAAGAGTCCCTGGGGGTCCCACGTGGGCTTTGGCATTTTCCTCCTCTCTCCCCAGCTGTCCCCAGCTGACCGCTCTTTGGATTTTTATTTTGACGTCAACATTTTTATTTTTACATACAAATAGGGGTTTACAGGTATTATCAATAAAGATATAGCATATATACAAAATATGGGGGTGGTAGCAAACAGAAACGGTGTACATTCCAAAAGAAGGGCAGGATCTCTTTTAAGGTAAGGTCTCTAACTAATTGGAAGATATGTGACATATACTAAAAGTGTCATTTTTATATAGTTTAAAATATACTATATATATATATATATGTTTGAAAATAGAGCAATCCATATATTATATTATTTAAAAATGCCTATTTTGGATCAAAAAGTTTTATTTCCGATATTTCGTGTGGCAACTCGCCAAACTTCTTCGGGGAACAAGATTGTTTTGAATAGCTCGCGTATCATTTCACGAGTATGTACAACTGCTATAAATTTTTTTTTTTATTTTTTTCAAATTTTAAAAATTTTATAGCAGTTGTACATACTCGTGAAATGATACGCGAGCTATTCAAAACAATCTTGTTCCCCGAAGAAGTTTGGCGAGTTGCCACACGAAATATCGGAAATAAAACTTTTTGATCCAAAATAGGCATTTTTAAATAATATATATATATATATATATATATATATATATAATATTATTTTTTTCTTTCAAAAATAATTATTTCAATATTCTCTATCACAATTTTATTTATATGTAAAATTGTCATTGAAATATTATTTGGAAGTAAAACATAGTGCCAACACCATTCTCAACATTTTTTTTATTAGAAAGAACAAGGTATGAAATATTTTATTTAAATAAAATATGTAAATAAATGTAAGTATGTAAAATTACAAAGAGAGATCATTAAAAAGTAATCAAAAGGTTTCAACATATCATAATAATGTCTCTCCATTCCAATCTTTTATATACGAAATATATGCAACATATTTGAAACCTTCCATTTCATAATAATAATATTTAAAAAACTAAGAAATTTTCGATTATTTATTTCATTTTTTTTTGTTCCAAACACAATAGATAATATTCAAATTAATTAATAAATAAAAAATAATTCCCAGCTATTATCATTTTCAATTTTTTTCCAAACTCATTTGAATTTCAGTTTCTACTTTCCTCTGTTCCCCAATTATATAAAAAAAATTCAATAGATTATTTGTGATCATTAAAAGTCTTTTTTGTTATATCTAGAAAATGTGTACCATTTTTTAATAGTTTAATTAAAAATTCAAATTCTATCGTATTTTATAACTACAAATTTTTATATTGATTTTCGAACATCTTTGTTTGTATTATTTGTTTGATTGGTAATATTGGAAAGCAATGAAAGACTTCCATCATTATTTCAGGAATGTTCAACTAATTAGAGAAATGTTCGATCGAGATGGATCTCTTATTTAAAAAGATAAAATAGATCGTATGGATATATTAACATGTTATTAACTTTACAATAAGAAACACAAGTCAGAGAGAAGAGCTTATTTATACAACAACAAACAACAACAAAAAGCCTTTATTTAGGGTCATTGACCCTATACAGGATTCACCAGAGGTATGCATAAGAACAAAGCAGTGAGACAAAGGAAATAACGATATAGACAGAAGAAAAAGAAAAAAACAAGAAAGAGAAAGAGGGAAGCAAGAAAAACAACACAAAAAGAGTAGCAGTAAGAAAGTGAGGAGTGAGTGTCACTTGGCCTTCTTCTGAGATATGGACTTGTGGAAACCATAAAACGCCGTAGCAATATACTTATTCTGGGTCATATTGTCAATTATTGATGGAAGTGAAGCACAGAGTTGCCCAGTTTTGAGCATAAGGGTTCTTCTTTCAGAGCAGAGCAATCAAAAATATAGTGAGTGATTTCATTTTTTAGTTTTGAATTACAGAAGGTACAAATCGGGTCCTCACCGCAGAGCATCTTGGTGTGGTTTTCTCTAAAAAAACTTGAAAGTATTCTAAGAGCTTCTTTATAAAAGACGACGATTGTACAAGCTTCCGAGCAAGATGTCTTTCTATGGGCACAGAATGACACGAGTGACAATGATTTATATATATATATTAAAAATACAGAAGGCATATCCTGACCAAAAGGTACAAGTGCTTTTTAGATGGCAGAGCGTCATCTAGTGGAACAGAAATCAATTAATCATTAATTTAACTTATTCACTGATATTTGGCCAACCGTATTTTCTTGATCAATCAAGAAAAGCCATCCACGGACCAAAACTATTTTTGGTTCCAGAGGCTTCTTGAGAAACCAAGAAATGGGTATTCAAGGCCAAATTTGCGTAAATACGCTTAACACATGAAAAAACAATAGATATTATTTTCGTATATATATACTCTCTTTCTCTCTTTCATGAACATTTTATTTACATATTACAGTAGAACTTGGATAATTCGAAAACAACTTTAATTCGAATATTTATCCCTATAATTTTAAGCCTTTTATTCAAAACGTTTTTAATTCGAATTTTTGGATAATTCGATTTTTTTGTTCCTTAAGTTTCGAATTACCCAAGTTCAACTGTATAAATTTTCATGAAAGTATATATAAACCATTGTCATTCGTTCACAAACTTAAATAAACGTTTAGTTGAATTTTGTTCCACTAGATGGCGTCTACAATTCTCATATGAGCTATCAGAATATGCCTTTTTTCCATTTTCAATACATATATATACAACAACAACAGCAGCTTTATTAGGACATTTCCGTCCTGTAAGGATTCGCCATACATCATTTTCATGGAGAACATAAACAAAGGAGAGAAGGGAAAAGGAAATCAAAGTATTCAACATAACTATACAAATTAACTATGGAAGGAAATTGTTCTGTAATTTTAGTTCTTAGAGATTACCTTGTTCTCTAACGCTTTATGAAAGTTAAACAATTCTATCGCTATATATTTTTTCTCGGACATTACTCTGATTAGCTGAACTGGGTTCACGTAGACTATACCTATATATACATATTTATATGATACAATATAATGTGCCTTATGAATGTAGAACGACGTTTGAGAAATCCCACCGCAAATATTTCTTTTGAACGAAAAAGCGTAATTTTATTTTAATATGGCTTTTCGTTCAAAAGAAACATTTGCGGTGGGATTTTTCACTCGTCTTTCTAAATATTTATATTGTTTTGAAAATAGGACAATCCATACGTAAAACATTGGATAGTAAAAAGGCAAATATTGGATTGAATAAAAGATTTATTTGCCAATATTTCGGCTGGCTGAACGCCAACTTTAATTGAGGCATTACATCTTTATATATTGGTGTATAACTCCGCCCTTGCCGGTCCCAAGCCCGGATGAAAAAAGGGGAGCAGTAACAAGCTCACTAAAAAACCTGGGCTCAGCTAGCCTGGCTGATAGTACCCTGTTAGGGCTCCTAATCCAGGGATACAGGATGAGCAGCATTTGTACTCCATGTTAGGAGCAGCTGCACATGGTGTCTGTTCCTCATGTCAGAAGTGGCCATTTCTTTTGGAGCTAAGTCTGCCACTAAGTAGTGCTCCCAGTCTTAACGACAAAGGCAGATGCATTCTACTTCACCTAGTGTGGAGATAAGAAAGAAGAAGATATTGGTGTATACAAAAATGTAATGCCTCGATAAAGGTTGGCGTTCAGCCAACCGAAATATTGGCAAATAAATATTTTATTCAATCCAATATATGCCTTTTTACTATCTAACATATTTATATATTAAATTTTGATTGTTCCTCTCCTGTCAGTTTATCAAAAGATCTTAACCAACTTTATTCTCACAACATGTTCCATGTAAACGCTTTTTAAGTTTATAAGTTACTTAATGCTATTTTTTCAGAAATAATTTTAGGTTACAATTTTATTTTCTTAAATAAATCAAGTCCAATATTAAAAGTAATAAAGTTTTATGTATATCTTATATTTATCTATGTATCTATTCATATAGAGTTACTTTTCATGTGACATTTTAGAACTTTTGGAATAACTTTAATCTTATTTGTTTGTATAATTTGTTTTATTATATTTTCTCTAAGATTTACGTATTATTATATTTTGTTAAATAAATGAAATATTTCTTTACCATATTATTTTATTCATATCTTTATTTATATGACTCATTTCCTTGTAACCATTTAGAATTAAGGGAAAGTTTGCGGAGATAGCTGTGGCGACCACACTTTGCTTCAGCGAGCGCGAATTGGGGACAAAGCTTCAAAACACATACGGGCGGAAGAATGGCGGCCCCACTATGCCTTGACAAGCACGTGCTGGGAGAACACGTCACTACGCATGCGCGGGCGTCATCCGGAACTTTCTAGCCACTGGCGCGGTAAACAACAAGGCCTGCTCCCAACGGCCGTTACTTCAACCGTTACTTCTTTTCTCTTTATATATTTCGGGCTTTAAATAAATAATTATAATTTTATCAGCGGCACAAGCCACACCATCACACGCACGCAAACACCACCACAACATAGTCAATAGAAGGCGTCTAGTTTTGACGTTTAATTTGACGGGAGAGGTGCCTTATGCTTTTATAGATATAAGTATATTAAGGTTTAAAGCACTGAATGCAATTAATGCACTTTGGAGAATCCTTACAAAGGCGCGAATAAAGTCCTTTACCTCAGTGATGAAACTTCTTGACACTATTGTTCTTCCTACGTTACTATATGCGGCACCAATGTGGGCAATTAACCAGCTGAAGACAGTCAATAATACCCAAGATGCATTCTTCGTCGTCTCTTAGATTTACCAAACTTCACACCAGGATATATCCTCAGAAGAGAATGTGGAAGAATATCAACTGAACTTAATGCTGTAAAACTTAAAGTTTTGGGTCAGGATATTAAAAATGGAGACAAGCAGATTACCACCTGCTTGCTTAAACTATCTCTGAAAAGTCACCGCGAAAAAGGAAATAGAAAACAGTTTTACTCAAAATTTAATAAACATTTTAGACTCTAAGGGATATTCCTTTCTTAAGGGCTGCGAAGACTACTTAGCCATACAGAAAGAACTGCCAGGCATAATTAGAACCACCACAGACCAACTAATTCAAAACGATCAGATGAAAATCATTGATTCAACCCACTTTGCTCACTACAAATTTTTGAGTGAATCATTCATGACAGAGGAGTACCTACGATTAAATATCTCGCTTCTCAACAAAAGACTAGTTGCACAACATAGAGTTCTATGGCAATTTTTCAGGGAAGAAAGAAAAGACTTCTGGTAAGAAAATGGCCGGAACTGTTTACTTTGTAAGGATCTCATGGATGATAATTTGGTTCACTATTTCTTCCATTGCCCTCTCTTAACAGAAAAACGTACTTATTCCAAGCCCTAACTTTGGTCAATTTAGATACCATCGCATATGTCAACTTCTCTCTTCAGCTCTGGATGATGAATTACTGATTGTTAGATACTTTAAGTTCTGCACAGAAGCTGGGCGCATGAGAAAGAATGCAGGGCAAAGGATACGGAGGATGACCTATCTGTAAATAGGTAACTGAATGTGAGACAAACTTTATTTAGTTGTAAATGTTTCCTCTTCCCTCTCCTCTTGCTGATGTGTAAATACGGCGAATCCTGTATGGGGCGGAATGCCCTAAATAAAGGCTTTTGTTGTTGTTGTTGTTGTTTGTTGTATAAGTATATTAAGGTTTATATTAAAAATAATAATATTATTAATAAATATCATTTATATTAAATAGATTATAATATTTTAAAGAATAATGGATACAGAAGGTCTAGTTTATCCGGGGTGGATCTGCTTGTTGTATTTTCCCATCATTTGTTTCTATATTTAAAATTTTCTTTACAATTCAAAATAAATACATGAAATAAATATAGTGTAATACAATCTAATGCGGCTTATGATTGTAAAACGACATTTGAAAATTATCCCGCATGTGTTTCTTTTGAACGAAAAATCAAAATTTAATTTTAAGAAGAAATAACGATTATTTCTAACCTTAGGGATAAAGTATGAAAGGGTGAATTGTAAAGGGTAATGATAAACGGAAAAATAAAGTATCCAGGGATGGGAATCGAACCCACAGTGTTCCATTGTGTATTTATATAATTTATTACAAAAATATATTATATAAATAATAAAAATATATACGTCTGATAGAAAGTATATTATAATAAAATGTACAATGTGTGTTAATGATATGGGAGAGATGCCAATCATTGTCATATACAAAATGACCAATAAGAAAACACCAATATGTGTCAAAACATTCATAGAGCGCGTCAGGAGATTTTTATTAAGTTATAAAATTGATTATTTTTGGGATGTAAAGTTATGGAAGAGGAAATATTAATTTGAGAACAAATATTTTCTGACCTTAAAAGAAAAACAAAGTTTTTTTCGTGAAGGTTGTTCATAATCGGATCTATTGAATTGACACGGCTCCAGCCTTTGGTGCTTCTCTATGTCTCTATCTGAGATATGTGTATCCATTGAATTTATAAGAAATTATAAATTCGATAGAACAATCCCTTGAATCAATAGCAAAATAAGAATATTAAGCCTCCAGGGAAAAGTTTCTTTTAAAAATATTTTTATTTTGAAAATCTCTCAAGCTTTCGGTCAAGAAAGCCCTTCTACGGGAGAAAAAATCTTACATCATTAAAACGCCAATAAAACAAAGATTTAAAATTAAAATAAAGTTCTTTGGTTGTTTACATTTGTTCCAATGCAGAATCAACGCATTATAATATTCCCTGAACCCACCCCATAACCCCCAAGTGAAGATATCGCCTTGGAATAGCAAAACTTGAAAGCACGGGCAACAGAAGCCCGCGTTGATTCTGTATTGAAACAAATGTAAACAACCAAAGCACTTTATTTAATTTTAAATCTTATTTTATTGGTGTTTTAATGATATAAAATATTTTCTCCCGTAGAAGGGCTTTCTTTCCCCGAAAGCTTGAGAGATTTTTAAATAAATAATACTTTGAAAGAAACTTTCCCCTGGAGCCTTAATGTTCTTGTTTTGATATTTATTCAAGGGAATATTTTATCGAATTGATAATTTCTTATAAATTCAATGGATACACATATCTCAGAACGAGACAGAGAGATTGTGAAACACCAAAGCATGGAGCCGTGTCAACTCAATAGAACCGATTATGAACAACCTTCACGAAAATAAAAACTTTGTTTTTCTTTAAAGATCAGAAAATATTTGTTCTCAAATTAATATTTTCTTCCATAACTTTATATCCCCAAAAATAATCAATTTTATAACTTAATAAAAATCTCCTGTGACGAGCTCTATGAATGTTTTGACACATATTGGTGTTTTCTTATTGGACATTTTGGATATGATAATAATTGGCATCTCTCCCATATCATTAACACACAAATATTGTACATTTTATTATAATATACTTTCATCAGAACGTATATATTTCGTTGCTGATTGGTTGCGCCATCTATCGGAATAAATATCAACTATTATTGTTGATTTTTTAATTATTCCAGAATTGGCCCAATTTCCATTCTTGATTAATCCAGACAATAACTCTGAAAGATATTACAATGACCTTTATTGAAGACACACGAGATAACCAAGTGTCCATGAGTGTATTAAGATCGGCTGTAGGACTATGTTTGCCAGGTTTCATTATCTTCCAAGCGTAACAATATAATTCCAAAACAAACTTAAACTCTGACGAAGATGGGCGTCTTGTCAATCGATATTTATTGGTAAATAAAAATTAATCTTTAATTAAAAATCAATAAGTTCCTTCGTTTTATATAATGATCAGTAATGTATTTATGTTATATATATATGTTATGAATATTTTGTGTTGTTGTTAGATAAGGCTTGATAAGACAAAGGATCGATAAGATAAAGGGTTGAGGTGCAGTCGTGATAAAAAAAAAATAATTATTTACCGTCAAGTAGCTTTTATTTTCAATTACTTGAGGAAAGATTACACATTAGTTAGTTTTCACATTATATAGAATTTATAAGTTAATCCTATATTAGTGATTTAAAAGGATTGATTGGTTAACTACGCATATTTACAACAAAACTATACAACTAAAACTAAACAACTAAACTGAAAGTCCTTTTTTAAAAACGATGATAACAAAATAAAAATATCAATGAATAAAATGAAGTATATATTTTTTAAAATATAGAAATATTTGAGGTTTTTAGATTATATAATATTTTTATATTATATAATATATATATATATATTATATTATCTAAAAACTCAAATATTTCTATAATTTTTAAAAATATATATTTTATTTTTATTCATTGATCATTTTACTTTTGGTTATTATCGTTTTTAGAATGACTTTCAGTTTTGTTGTAAATATGCGTAGTTAACATATCTATCTTTTTTTAATCACTAATATAGGATTAACTTTATAAATTCTATATAATGTGAAAATAACTAATGTGTAATATTTCCTCAAGTAATTGAAAATAAAAGCTACTTGATGGTAAATAATTATCTTTTTCTTATCACGACTGCACCTTCAACCCTTTATCTTATCGATTCTTTTTTTAGCAATCCTTTATATAACAACAAACAAATTATTCATAACATATATATCTACTTTATATATATACTTGTACCTTAGATATATTGCGGTGTTATCCTGAAGTTTGTCTTTCCTGATTTTCTACGTTACAATATACAGTAGAACTACCTCCCTGTAAAGGACAACACCTAATTGCAGAACCAAAGTGTCCTTTAGGGAGAGATGTCCTCTTACTGAAGAGTTACTAAATAGTAAAAATGATAATTTTTCAAATAAAAACTATCTTTTGTGGAGAGACGTTCGTTAAAGTGAGGTTCTACTGTATATATATTTAATGTGTATAATATATACATGTTATATTAAAATATTATTCTATTTAAAATTATATTTCATAGATTCAAATACTCTGTTAAATCGACCGCCAGAGATCACACTTCCCCTATAAAAACTCGTTGTTGTTCTTCCCCGATGGCCGGCTCAAAACCTTTGTACATTATGTAAATAATCTTTTGTTTTCCTTATTCTACTCGCCTTAAGCCAGGCATTACTTTTACCAAATTATGTATTTTATATATTCCTTTAGCGCAATTAAAGCTATTTTTGATAACTAATTTTATTATAATCTTTTCCACGACTGCATACAAAAATCAAGCAAATGACCAATAATTATTCTACAAGTAATTAATCTCAAAACAGCAAAAAATCTTTATTAAATACTAGCGGACCCGCCCGGCTTCGCCCGGGTTTTACCCGAGTAAAAGTTTGTCTAACGAATCTCTCGATAAAGTGAACATTTTTTTCCCGGTCCCTTGAAAATACTCGATAAGTTGAATAAAATCAATATTAATTGGTTCCCTCGGTAATTGGAAGTTAAAGGAATAATATCTTGCCTTGGAATTGTATCATTATTCTTGTATGGATGTACCCGGCTTCGCCCGGGTTTTACCCGAGTAAAGGTTTGTTTAACGAATATCTCGATAAATTGAACATTTTTTCCCTGTCCCTTGAAAAATACTCGATAAGTTGAATAAAATCAATATTAATTGGTTCCCTCGGTAATTGGAAGTTAAAGGAATAGTATCTTGCCTTGGAATTGTATCATTATTCTTGTATGGATGTACCCGGCTTCGCCCGGGTTTTACCCGAGTAAAGGTTTGTTTAACGAATCTCTCGATAAAGTGAACATTTTTTTCCCGGTCCCTTGAAAAAATACTCGATAAGTTGAATAAAATCAATATTAATTGGTTCCCTCGGTAATTGGAAGTTAAAGGAATAGTATCTTGCCTTTGAATTGTATCATTATTCTTGTCTCAAATAAATTGCCGTGTCATCCTGAATTTTGTCTTTCCTAATTTTCTACATTACAAAATCATCGTATCATCATGATAATATTTAGAGCAGATTGTTGAATTATAACAGATAAATTAGAATATTTATCTTGATTATTTCTAGGCGAAAAGTTATTTCAAAAATTTTATTTGCTAGAAACCTTCCCAGTACTATACTAAATAACTTCCCAAAGTTTCATGGCGATCCAATGAGTGGTTTGGTCAGGCATAAAGGACAAACAAACAGACATACATTCATTTTTATATATATAGATAATATATACATACCTTTCTTTTCTCTTCATTCACTTAGTCAAGTGAATTTTTTTTCTTTATATTAACTTAATTATATATTAAGAAAAGAAGAAGAAAAAAGAGGCAGAGATCCTGATCGTGCAAATATAACTATCAGGAGATGTATTTATTCACCACAGATCTCTTCACCATCTTCTAAGTTTGCCAAAGCTGGTGTTGTGTCACCGACCCGCTAGTTTGACGGTCAATAGATGGCGTTTATTTGTGACGTTTAATTTGACAGAAGAGGCGCTCTGTGCATTTATAATTATTTGTGAATGTTTTTGTCCATATTTCTATTTCATACAAATTAATTATAGATAAAGAAACATAGGGCGCCTCTCCCGTCAAAATAAACGTCAAAACCTGACGCCATCTATTGACCATCGCCGCAACTAGCGGCCTCGGGTCGGTGACAAAGCCACAACATCAGCTTTGGCAAACTGAGAAAGGTCCACCTAGAGACCATGGTTTCGGGCTAATGGCCGATCAGATTGTGAAGATTCCATTAGATCTCGTGTGGATCTCATGGAATAAAGTCCGCCCTAGACTGAAGAGGGCCATTAACCCGAAACCATGGTCTCTAGGTGGACGCTTCTCAGTTTGCCAAAGCTGGTGTTGTGGCTTTGTCACCGACCCGAGGCCGCTAGTTGCGGCGACGGTCAATAGATGGCGTCAGGTTTTGACGTTTATTTTGACGGGAGAGGCGCCCTATGCTTCTATAGATTAATTTCCTCCCGGCAAATTTTCCATCTAATTATATATATTTTTTAAAATTACCAAAATATTTTCTCACAATGAGTTTCTTTTTATTACAAAACGCTAGCTTTCAAGTGATAATCACTCTTCAACGGGCTTAATAAAACATCGACTTTATCTTACAAGAAATTAAGCCCGTTGAAGAGCGATTATCACTTGAAAGCTAGTGTTTTGATATAAAAAGAAACTCATTGTGAGAAAATATTTAGGTAATTTTAAAATGTTTTTCACAATTTTATTATGATATTATGATATATCATCTCGATAATATTATTTATTAATATATGGAATAATTTTATAATTTTAAAGGGGGTCGGTTGAAGGCTGGTTAAACCGTTTGGTTTTCGACCAAGACGACCCGGGTTCGATTCCTGCATTGGACACTTTTTTCTGTTTAAAAATAAAATACTCCAATGGCCCCCGATTCTTGCAAAAGTCCAACCTCACCAGCGAGTGCAAATAACCAAACGGGGCTCTGGAAAATTTGTAAGTCCAAAGTCGAACTGCTTTTGACATGTGTAGACATGTGGTGCACTTACAGTAAAAGCAGTCGCCTACTTCTACCCACCATGATTATCATGGCCTGTACCACGTGTACTAGGGATAAGAAAAAATATATTTTTTAAAGTATTCTAATGGTAGATTTTTGTTCCTCTATATAAACTATAAATGAAGCCCGGCCTGAATATGTTGCCAGAAATTGCCTGGAAGCGCTTCTAGTTACTGGTAAAAACTTTTCCTTATTTTTTTTGTATCTTTTCAATATACAAAATACTTTGACAAAGCATCCAAAAGTATCCGTAGGGTTCTCGATATTTCTTATTCTCCTAATCTTCTTGTTTTAAGAATATTCCTTACCAAATTTGGACTGTGCATACTGACGCCTCTTTGTCAATGAATCTGTTTTTTTTTAACTATAAAAGAGATTTTAAAATAAAAAGAGACGAAGAGAAAAATTGAAGGCAAGTTGACTAAGTGAATGAAGAGAAAAAAAAAGGTATGCATATATTATATGCATTATATATATACAGTAGAACCTCCCTCTAACGGACACCTCTCTACAAAAGACAGTTTTTATTTGCAAAATTACCATTTTTATAATTTAGGAACTCTCCAGTAAGAGGACACCTCTCCCTAAAGGACATTTTGGCTCTGCATTTAGATGTTGTCCTTTACAGGGAGGTTCTACTGTATATTGTAACGTAGAAAATCAGGAAAGACAAACTTCAGGATGACACGGCAATATATTTAAGGTACAAGCACTAATTGAAATTGATAAAATACAAGGGAAGTAATAAGATAAATTTATGCAGAGTAATAAAATATATAAATATAAAAATTGATAATCTGCTAATAAAATATGATAAAGCACAATTTGGATTATATATTATAGATACAAGAAAATAAGATCTAATCCAAATAATTTATTAGTGTATAACGTTTCAGCAACAACATTGTTACCATCATCAGACAAAAGAATAAATGAGAAAAAATATCACAGCAAGTTCTTAAATAGTACTGTTATCAAGTGTTTAAACAAGATAACAGATAAGGAAAATTTGTTTTTTAAGACAACTTGAAATATTGCCGAAACGTCACACACTATTAAATTATTTGGATCAGGTTTTATTTTCTTTGTTACAATACAATAGGTTTGTTTTTATATAATTAATCTTATAATAGAATAATGCAACAGGTTTCTGTGGAAATGAGCTTCTTGTCATTACTAACGTTGTTCTTCATTGTCCATCTCTACAGCGATTAAAGTACTCACAATAATTATAAATTTATTATTATTAATATTATATATTGTCGCGTGTAAGGCCTCCAAATGACTACAACCTCCGCCAATAGATGGCGCCTGTTTCGCTTCTCTAACTGATGTGGGAATCGCCGACTGTTGTGGTCCTGTTTCCTGGGGAAAATGATTGTAAATACACTTTTATGTTGGCCCCAGGATGTAACATAATGTAAATACCCATTTTTATTTATCCCATTTAAATGTAATGTTTAGTAGTGGATGATAATAAAGAGTAGTGTTTAAAGTCTCCGTGCCGCCTGCCGTCGTTACTCTCGTCATCATCGTTGATGCTGCTCTTCTGGACGTCTTCGGGTGGCCTGCAGGGAAGAGCAACGGGAGTCCGGGCAGGTGATCCACGGCGGAAGAAGCGCTCGTCGCAAAGAACCGGAGGGGTCAAGCCGCGACAATATATTTGCTTCTTTATAGGCAAATATAAAGATAATCGCGAGTGCACATGAGATTAAACAAATCACAAAACATATATGTTTTGAAAATAGAGCAATCCATAAATAAATATTTAAATAAAAAGGCATATATTGGATCCAAATATCATTTATTTTACTAATATTTCAGTTGGCTGAACGCCAACCTTTATCAAGGTATTATAACAACGCCACACGATGTGGCGCTGAGTTTGTTGTTGACACACATTAATATGTTATAACACCTTGATAAAGGTTGGCGTTCAGCAAACTGAAATATTAGTCAAATAAATGATATTCTGATCCAATATATGACTTTTTATTTACATAAAGTATATGTTTTTTTTTTTTGTGTGTGCTTATCCCTAGTACATGTGGTACATGCCATGATAATCATGGTGGGTAGAAGGCGACTGCTTTTACTGTAAGTGCACCACATGTCTACACATGTGAAAAGCAGTTCGACTTTGCACTTACAAATGTAACAGAGCCCCGTTTGGTATAGTATAGTAACTCCTGTGGAAGGGTTACGAAAGCTAGAGTTGACAATACAAAGAAATTAGAAACTCATCTCCGGAGACTTATTGACTTGTTTAATTAAAACATATATAGATGCCTCTTCACGTTTGAACATAATCCTCATGTAAAATTATTAATTTCATTTATAATAATTTAGCCATTCCCTCTATGATAGCTGTTGTGATATGTTAAATAACATATAATAATGTTACGTATTATATTTATTATTGACTATGCAAAATCATGCCATTTGTCAATTGTTTTAAACTTATGTAAACTATTTCCTTTTTATCTTTCTATTTTGTATAAAAGGAGATTACTGGATTAAATAAACATTCAGTTCAACTTGTAAAGCTGGAACGAGTCTTATTCTGATAACACTTCGTCATTACAACAATAGCTTTCAAACACAAGGTGGACAATAAGTAAAAGAAGATATTAAGAAATCGACAAGAAATAGACAAGACGTATTCCAGGTAAGGCAGAGTGTGGGCGCAAGATATTCAGGTGTTCTATCTAAATAACTCCATTCAAACATTCTGAATAGAAAAGGGTAATTATCGGAAGGCATAGAAATTATGCAAAAACACATTAAAAAAGAACTGTTTAGGTAAATAAAGATTTCTTGTTGATGAAATAAACAACAACAACAGGTTTTTTTTCTCAATATTCTCTCCTATTGTGTAGTTAAATAACCAATTTAACCATCATTAACTCTTTACAACTATAGGAAACCGATTTTGAAAGTGAATTTTTTTGTTGAAAATCTCAGCGTCAAACATTACTGTGGCTTATTCCCCGTGTTAATAAATGGAGTGATGAGTTATGGGGCTTATCAACGAACTAATCTAAATGATTAAAAAGTTAAAATGGAGGCTACGGAATTTAATAAAAAATACTAATTTATCGTTAGATCTATCAAAGGCAAGATTGACTGAACCAGCTCTGTTTTTTTAAAGACAACACATCTATCTTTCCTCCGTATTGAAAAATCCTTTTTTTTCTGTTCTTGTTTCGTTCAATCGTCGACAATGGTCCATTGTTGGTTTAGCGTTTGTTTGAAAATGTCAGAAGGTTGTTGTAAAAGTCTTTAATTGTTTAGTGTTTTAAAGGTCAAGCAATTTAAACTCATTTTAAATAAATTAAAAGAAGAAACACACACATATATTGGTAATAGATTTTCTTCTGTTATGTAAAGTGGAGGGAAATTGAGTAGTGCTTAATTCTATAAGAATGGGAACTGGCTTCATTTTAGACTTTCCCAAGTGAAAGTTTGTCCATCCAATATTGAATTAGCGAAAATATTTTTTATATATTAATATTATTTATAGTTTTATTATAATGTGTGTTTATTTATTTTGTATAGATCAATATCTTCTCGGCAAATTTCCATATATATATATATGTAATATTGTTGCAAATGTCGACGTATGGATAAGCTGGCAGTCGTGTACGTGAGGCGAGTGTTGATGTTCTTCCCACACGCGGACAACAAGAAGCAGAGGCAGGGCTAGATGTTAGCAACGAGAGTGATCGGGGACAGCCTACGGGACAGAGGTAGAGGCCATGACACAAACTTGGATGCCTATCACCGAGACATGGAGAGAGAGACTGAGAGAGACAAAAGCGGCCTGTCGATCGACACACTCTAGAACATACTGCTGACCCCCTGCCAAAATCTGTCCTGTTTACAGGGGTCGTCTATAAAGAGTCCCTGGAGGCCCCACATGGGCTGGGCGTTGCCTTTTTCCTCCCCTCTGTCTCTGCCACCAGCTGACCGCTCTTTGGATCTTTATTTCTACGTCACCAATTTCAGTTTAAATACAAATAGGGGTTTACGGGTTATATTAATAAAAATATAGCATATATACAAAATATGGGGTGGTAGCAAATAGAAACGGTGTACATTTTAATAGAAGGGTAGGATCTTATAAGGTATCGGCTCTAACTAATTGGAAGATATGTGACATATACTAAAAGTGTCATTATTATACAGTTTAAAATATACTATATATATATATATGTTTGAAAATTGAGCAATATATGGGTGTGAAAAATATAATGCAAATATTTAACAGGTTAAATCAACGTTTAGTTGATTTCTATACCACTAGATGGCGCTCTGCCATCTAAAAAACACATGTGCTCTTGGTCAGGATATGCTTTCATTATTTTTAAAATTTACATATTTACAAAAGATTTGAGCCAACCAACAGGAAACAACAACAATGAATTTTATACAGGGAAAGCCGCGATATCTGGTGGTCGTTTTTACATAGTAGTTTGTTCCAGTACAATATAATTTTAAAATAAATTAACATTTTTATGTAACATATAAATATAGATGGAAATTTTGCCGGGAGGAAATTGATCTAAAAAGACAAGGGTCGCCTCTCCCGTCAAAACAGACGTCTAAAACCAGACGCCATCTATTGACCGTCGCCGCAACTAGCAGCCTCGGGTCGGTGACAAAGCCACAACACCAGCTTTGGCAAACTGAAAATATATGGCGTCTGGTTTTAGACGTCTGTTTTGACGGAAGAGGCGACCCTTGTCTCTTTATATATATATATATATTAAAAATGGCATATCCTGACCAGGAGCACATGTGCTTTACAGAAGGCAGAGCGCCATCTGGTGGAACAGAAATCAACTAAACATTGATTTAGCCTGTTCCCTGATATTTGGCCAACCCAATTTCTTGATAAATCAAGAGAAGCCATCCACGAACGCGTTTCGCGCTTTTTGGCGCTCGTTTCTTTATCAAGAAATTGGGTTGGCCAAATATCAGGGAACAGGCTAAATCAATGTTTAGTTGATTTCTGTTCCACCAGATGGCGCTCTGCCTTCTGTAAAGCACATGTGCTCCTGGTCAGGATATGCCATTTTTAATATTGATTTCAACACCTGATCTTTTCATCTTTTATTTTTTTATTTCGTTTTTTAATATATATATATATATTTGAAAGGGAAAATAGAATTCAGGTAAAAAGGTATTTTAGATTTTGGCAAGCTTTTGGGCGAATATCTGCTCTTCAAACGGGTAATTACTTTTGTGTACAACATCAAAATGTTATTTCTACAAAACTATTTGAAAAGGAATTATTGGCATGTGCAGGCGTGCATGTTATATTGTTTATAGGTAACATGATAGATATGGTGAAATATACACACACCAATCTCTCAATCCAATATATCCCTGACGAATTATCTATATAATTGTGTGTATATTTATTTTCACCATATTATAAAATATAATGAAAAACGAAAGAAAAAAATAAAATATAAAAAGATCAGGTGTTGAAATCAATATTAAAAATGGCATATCCTGACCAGGAGCACATGTGCTTTACAGAAGGCAGAGCGCCATCTAGTGGAACAGAAATCAACTGAACATTGATTTAGCCTGTTCCCTGATATTTGGCCAACCCAATTTCTTGATAAATCAAGAAAAGCCATCCACGAACGCGTTTCGCGCTTTTTGGCGTTCGTCAGCGTGGAGTAGGCTGTACCACTGCGACCAAAAAGATTTTTTGGTCCCAGTAGCTTCTTGAAAAACCAAGAAATGGGTATTTAAGGCCAAACTTGCGTAAATACGCTTAACACATGAAAAAACGAAAGAAAAAATAAAAGATGAAATATAATATATATTAGGTTTTATACACCTTCTCTCCCATAAATATAGAACTAGATATTATGCATGATTGAAAGTAGAATAAAATAAGAATCCAACCAATATTCTATATTTTAGGGGAAGCTACGAAATATTAAAATATATCCGCCGATATATTCGAACGCCTATTATTTTATTTAAAATATTCTAATATGATAAGGGGGAAGGGGATAGAGAAATGACAATGCAGATTTTTTATAAGTAAATTTCAGTTTTTCGATAGGACAATGGGATTTGAGGGAAATCCTATGCAAACCTCCATTAAATATGCATGCGTCTATATTTTATTCATATCTCTCCACAATGCATTTATTCCGTTTTGGAATAAATCTCAATCCACTCCCTGACAGCTTACTTTTCAATATTTCTACTCGGATTTATTCCACCTGGAATCCAGATATAGCTTACAGCACACATCCTATATCAGAGTTATACCATGTTTTATATTGAATAGGTAAGTCAATTTTAGATACGGCAGATGTTATATTCATATATATATGTTAAAAGCAAAACAGGCACATCCTGACCACGTTCACATTGATTCTCAGATAGCAGAGCGCCATCTGCTGGAACAGAATTCAACTAAACATTGATTTAGCCTGTTCCCTGATATTTGGCCAACCCAATTTCTTGATAATCAAGAAAAGCCATCCACGAACGCGTTTCGCGCTGTTGGCGCTCGTTAGCGTGGAATAGGCTGTACCACTGCGACCAAAAACATAGCATTCTACAAACAACCATTTCCATCTACAATCAGCAGTACTCATCTACAATACAATATAATGCGGCTTATGACTGTAGAACGACGTTAAACAAGTTTTACCGCAAATGTTTCTTTTAAACGAATAATCAAAATTTATTTTAAGGAGAAATAACGACTATTTCTATCCTTAGGGATGAGGTATGTAATGATGAATTGTGAAGAGTAATGATGATTTTTTTCCTTAAAATAAATTACGAATTTTCGTTCAAAAGAAACATTTGCGGTAAAATTTGTCAAACATCGTTCTACAATACTCATCTACAATCAACAATAGCCATCTACAATTAAAAATAATCATCAACAATCAACAATAGCCATCAACAATCAACAATAATCATCAACAATCAACAATAGCCATCTACAATCAACAATAATCATCAACAATCAACAATAGCCATCTACAATCAACAATAATCATCAACAATCAACAATAGCCATCTACAATTAACAATAATCATCAACAATCAACAATAGACATCTACAATCAACAATAATCATCAACAATCAACAATGACCATCAACAATCAACAATAAGCATCAACAATCAACAATAGCCATCTACAATCAACAATGACCATCTACAATCAACAATAATCATCAACAATCAACAATAGCCATCTACAATCAACAATAATCATCAACAATCAACAATAGCCATCTACAATTAACAATAATCATCAACAATCAACAATAGCCATCTACTATCAACAATAATCATCAACAATCAACAATAGCCATCTACAATCAACAATGACCATCTACATTCAACAATAATCATCAACAATCAACAATAATCTTCTACAATCAACAATAATCATCAACAATCAACAATGACCATCAACAATAAACAATAATCATCAACAATCAACAATAGCCATCTACAATCAACAATAATCATCAACAATCAACAATAGCCATCTACAAACAACAATCAACAATAATCATCAACAATCAACAATAGCCATCAACAATCAACAATAGCCATCTACAATCAACAATAGCCATCTACAAACTACAATAATCATCAACAATCAACAATAATCATCAACAATCAACAATAGCTATCTACAATCAACAATAATCATCAACAATCAACAATAGCCATCTACAATCAACAATAGCCATCTACAATCAACAATAGCCATCTACAATCAACAATAGCCATCTACAATCAACAATAATCATCAACAATCAACAATAGCCATCTACAATCAACAATAATCTTCAACAATCAACAGTTGCCATCTACAATCAACAATAATCATCAACAATCAACAATAGCCATCTACAATCAGCAATAATCATCAACAATCAACAATAGCCATCTACAATCAACAGTGATCATCAACAATTAACAATAATCATCAACAATCAACAATAGCCATCTACAATAAACAATAATCATCAACAATCAACAATAATCATCAACAATCAACAATAATCATCAACAATCAACAATAGCCATCTACAATCAACAATAATCATCAACAATCAACAATAATCATCAACAATCAACAATAATCATCAACAATCAACACAATAATCATCAACAATCAACAATAGCCATCTACAATCAACAATAATCATCGACAATCAACAATAATCATCAACAATAATCATCAACAATCAACAATAGTCATCTACAATCAACAATAATCATCAACATTCAACAATAGCCATCAACAATCAACAATAATCATCAACAATCAACAAAACCATCTACAATCAACAATAATCATAAACAATAGCCATCTACAATCAACAATAATCATCAACAATCAACAATAGCCATCTACAATCAACAATAATCATCAACAATCAACAAAACCATCTACAATCAACAATAATCATCAACAATCAACAATAGCCATCTACAATCAACAATAATCATCAACAATCAACAAAACCATCTACAATCAACAATAATCATCTACAATCAACAATAATAATTAACAATCAACAATAATAATTAACAATCAACAATAGCCATCTACAATCAATAATAATAATCAACAATAGCCATCTACAATCAACAATAATCATCAACAATCAACAATAATCATCAACAATCAACAATAGCCATCTACAATCAACAATAGCCATCTACAATCAACAATAATCATCAACAATCAACAATAGCCATCTACAATCAACAATAATCATCTACAATCAACAAAAATCATCAAAAATCAACAATAGCCATCTACAATCAACAATAGCCATCTACAATCAACAATAGCCATCTACAATCAACAGTGATCATCAACAATTAACAATAATCATCAACAATCAACAATAGCCATCTACAATCAACAATAATCATCGACAATCAACAATAATCATCAACAATCAACAATAATCATCAACAATCAACAATAGCCATCTACAATCAACAATAATCATCAACAATCAACAATAATCATCAACAATCAACAATAATTACACTGGTCAACAAGATTTTTGCACAAGAGAACCTGATTATGTTTCTAGTGTAACTTTTCATGCTGAACTCAAAAATCTAATCAGAAATTTCCCATCACGTATGGTTTTTGCGTGACGGTCTTTTTTTTAGTATTGGGATAAATACAGTAAAAAATGCAAACAATGTCACGTAAGTGGTTTATCAAAAAATATTTTTCTTTGTCCACAAAGAAATAGCATCTTATCTACATGTCCTGAATCCAAATATACCATTAGTTTTTTTCTATTACGCAATATTTCTGAGATACACCTACTTGAAATTTGGAAATCTTGTTAATATATAGGCATATATGAACGAAACATTTATTTATTGAAAAGCAGTGACAGTGGATTTTCTTCTATACTTTGCTTGTGGTAGATCCCTCTTGAGTGTCCAGCAGTAGTCGGCAAGCATAACGGGACTCCATTTACCTTGGTACCGCTTCTCCATGCTTGATATATCTTGATGAAACCTCTCACCATGCTCATCGCTAACTGCGCCAAGATTGTCTGGAAAGAAATCTAGATGTGAATGCAGGAAATGGATCTTGAGGGACATGTTACATCCCAGTGCCTTGTAGGAAAGCAACAGATCATAAACTATGTCTCGGTAATTTTCAACCTTGACACTTCCTAAGAAGTTTTTGCAAACGTTTCTAAAGGAATTCCATGCTGCTGCTTCAACTTCATTCAAACTATTTTGAAAATTTCCATCCTGCTGCAATTCTCGAATCTGAGGTCCAACGAAAATGCCTTCTTTAATCTTCGCTTCACTTATACTAGAAATTTTTTGTTTTAGGTAGGCAAATCCACTGGCATTTCGATCCATTGCCTTGACAAAGTTCTTCATTAATCCCAGTTTAATATGTAATGGTGGTAAGTAAATATTTTCTGAATCGATCAGGGGTAGATTTGCAATATTTTTATATCCTGGAGTAAAGATTTTACGGTTTTGCCAGATTTTTTTAATGTAATGCCTTTCCCTATCTCTGCTATCCCATTCACATAGAAAACAACAAAATTTTGTATATCCAAGCTGTAATCCCCGCAAGAGAGCAACGACTTTCAAATCGCAGCATATTTTCCAACCGTATCTTTCGTATTATATCTTTTTCAAAAGCAGTTTCATGTTTTCGTAAGTCTCTTTCATGTTGGATGCATGTATTTATCCCAATACTAAAAAAAGACCGTCAGGCAAAAACCATGGGTGATGGGAAATTTCTGATTAGATTTTTGAGTTCAGCATGAAAAGTTACACTAGAAACACCATCAGGTTCTCTTGTGCAAAAAAAAAAAGTTTTTTTTGTAGACCTGTGTTATCAACAATCAACAATAGCCATCTACAATCAACAATAATCCTCAACAATCAACAATAATCATCAACAATCAACAATAATCATCAACAATCAACAATAGTCATCTACAATCAACAATAATCATCAACAATCAACAATAGCCATCTACAATCAACAATAATCATCATCAATCAACAATAATCATCAACAATCAACAATAGCCATCTACAATCAACAATAATCATCAACAATCAACAATAATCATCAACAATCAACAATAATCATCAACAATCAACAATAATCATCAACAATTAACAATAGCCATCTACAATCAACAATAATCATCATCAATCAACAATAATCATCAACAATCAACAATAATCATCAACAATCAACAATAGTCATCTACAATCAACAATAATCATCAACAATCAACAATAGCCATCTACAATCAACAATAATCATCTACAATCAACAATAATCATCAACAATAAACAATAGCCATCTACAATCAACAATAATCATCAACAATCAACAATGACCATCTACAATCAACAATAATCATCAACAATCAACAATGACCATCTACAATCAACAATATTGACAAAGTATACAACACTACTTCTTTCAAAAACAAAAAAATTGAAAAACTCGTGTACATAAAAATTAAATGTATTGTACAGTTGTCAATATGGAAATTTCCGCATTTTATTTTATAACGCGTTATACGAAAATTCGCGTTGTATAAATAAATTTGTCGCAATTTTTTTATCGCGTTGTAAAAACTCGCGTTATAGGAGAGTCTACTGTATTATTAACATATACCTTTATATATTATTTTAGATACATTTAAATGGTTTTGAAAATAGAGAAATCCATAAATAAATTTATAATTAAAAATATTATTATATTTTTAATATATTTATATTAAAAAAAATAATTTTGATCCAATATATGCCTTTTTAATTTAAAAAATATATATACATTTAAATGTTATTATTTTTGAAACAACTCATTTTAAATTATTATTTGTGTAAAAACAAACATTTTCTGCTGTCTTTTAATATTTTGAAATATAACTAGTATAATGACATAATTACTTATATTTTAATACCTTTTTTTTTTTGCTTCATCTAAAATTTTATATAAATCTATCATTATTATTCAATATATAGACATTTATAATAATTTCCTTAATATATAAATTATTTATGAACAAACTTTCTTCTAAAATACAATATAACGCGGCTGATGATTGTAAAACGAAAATTAAAATTATACCGCGAATGTTTCTTTTAAAAATCGAAATTTATTTTCAAAGAGAAATAGCGACATTTCTAACTTTGAGGATGAGGTATGGAAAGGTGAAACATGAAGAGTAATGGAGAACGGAAAAATAAAAAGTGTCCAGGGGCGGGAATCGAACCCACACCCTTCTGCTTACCGGGCAGCTTTTCCGCTTTTCAGCTTTTCCGTTCTCCATTACTCTTCATGTTTCACCTTTCCATACCTCATCCTCAAAGTTAGAAATGTCGCTATTTCTCTTTGAAAATAAATTTCGATTTTTAAAAGAAACATTCGCGGTATAATTTTAATTTTCGTTTTACAATCATCAGCCGCGTTATATTGTATTTTAAATGTTACTTTAAATATAAGTTATGAACGGAAAAATACGTCCAGGGTAGCCGAGTGGACAAGGCACCTGCCCGGTAAGCAGAAGGGTGTGGGTTCGATTCCCGCCCCTGGACACTTTTTATTTTTCCGTTCTCCATTACTCTTCATGTTTCACCTTTCCATACCTCATCCTCAAAGTTAGAAATGTCGCTATTTCTCTTTGAAAATAAATTTCGATTTTTAAAAGAAACATTCGCGGTATAATTTTAATTTTCGTTTTACAATCATCAGCCGCGTTATATTGTATTTTAAATGTTACTTTAAATATAAGTTATGAACGGAAAAATACGTCCAGGGTAGCCGAGTGGACAAGGCACCTGCCCGGTAAGCAGAAGGGTGTGGGTTCGATTCCCGCCCCTGGACACTTTTTATTTTTCCGTTCTCCATTACTCTTCATGTTTCACCTTTCCATACCTCATCCTCAAAGTTAGAAATGTCGCTATTTCTCTTTGAAAATAAATTTCGATTTTTAAAAGAAACATTCGCGGTATAATTTTAATTTTCGTTTTACAATCATCAGCCGCGTTATATTGTATTTTAAATGTTACTTTAAATATAAGTTATGAACGGAAAAATACGTCCAGGGTAGCCGAGTGGACAAGGCACCTGCCCGGTAAGCAGAAGGGTGTGGGTTCGATTCCCGCCCCTGGACACTTTTTATTTTTCCGTTCTCCATTACTCTTCATGTTTCACCTTTCCATACCTCATCCTCAAAGTTAGAAATGTCGCTATTTCTCTTTGAAAATAAATTTCGATTTTTAAAAGAAACATTCGCGGTATAATTTTAATTTTCGTTTTACAATCATCAGCCGCGTTATATTGTATTTTAAATGTTACTTTAAATATAAGTTATGAACGGAAAAATACGTCCAGGGTAGCCGAGTGGACAAGGCACCTGCCCGGTAAGCAGAAGGGTGTGGGTTCGATTCCCGCCCCTGGACACTTTTTATTTTTCCGTTCTCCATTACTCTTCATGTTTCACCTTTCCATACCTCATCCTCAAAGTTAGAAATGTCGCTATTTCTCTTTGAAAATAAATTTCGATTTTTAAAAGAAACATTCGCGGTATAATTTTAATTTTCGTTTTACAAACTTTCTTCTTTTGACTCAAACTTTCTTCTGTTTATTTTTAAAATAGTTTGACATTGATTTTTATTGTTTAATTAGTAATTATTTCTATAAACATTTTGATTTTCTTTAATTAATTATTTTTTAATTACCAATTTTATTTTAAAATTTTTGATTTTTTTTTTTTCACTTTTATTCTTTTGTCAAAATGTGATCATTCCTTATGCTTTCTTACCATCACTTTTTTTTTTAAATCTTTATGCGTTCATTTCTTATTAGAAACGGGGAAAAACTTTTGAATGCCACAGAATTAATTGAAGATTTATCTATGGATTGCTCTATTTTCAAAACGTTCATTTCTTGTTTTCACATTTTTCTTTGGTAAATAATTAACCTTTGCTTAATGTTTATTGATTTTTTCTTTAAAAAAAAAAAATGTCTTATTCGTATATTCATAAAATGTTTTTTTTTTTTTGTATTCCCAGCTATCTTTTGCCAAGTATTTCTATATTGCTTTCAATGTTGTTCTTTTTTATATTTTCATTTATATACTTTTCAATATTCATTTTATTTTCCTTCTTTATTTTATTATAATTTTTTTTTATTTAACAGTTGGGAGAGACACGCCATATCCACAATTTGGATAATTGCGTGTATATTTTAAATTATATACAATTAATACAATTGAACATTGGAAATCATTAAAATTAAACGTTCAATGTCAAATTTTACATATAGCAATTATAAGTAGTAGCTTGAAATATGTTCAGTCAACGCTTTCGCCTCAAAATATACATCCTGCAGAATCTATTAAACTTGATGTATTGGTCTTTATTGCAAGCAGCTTGTTTTGTATTAGTCAGGTAAAGTTGGTTTTCTTCCCTTAGATCAGAAGTTAATGGATAGTCTATCAGAAGATGTTCAGGGGTTTGTTGTTCGTTTCCACAAGTGCATGCAGGTGAACCAATTTTGCCAATTCTAAACAAATATGTGTTGAAGTCACCATGTCCAGTAAAAAATTGAACGTTATAGAAGTTGGGTTGAACATAGTTAGGAATTCTTGAAGTATCAAAGAATCCCTTGAAATTATCATTGGCACCTCCATAGTATTCCTCAAATTTCTGGTTTATAAAATTAGATATCATTTTTCTTTTAGTTGGATCTGATTTTTTGTATCCAATATTCATTTTTAGTATATTTGTTTCAATAAAATCCGTGAGCTTTGGTGTTCTAGCAACAATATGAGTACAGTTTGAAGATGTTGAATTATAAACCTGTGTACTGTGCTTCAAAATTTTGTACTGCAGAGAGTTTAATTTATCTTTGACTTTTTTGGGTATAAAGTTGTACCAGATCGTGGAACCATAAGTTAGTGAATTTCGAAACAGTGTCTTATAGAGTTCTATTCTTCTTTTACTGTCCAGTCCCCATGCTTTCCCGGTTAATCCAATTAGGTATCCACTAGCTCTATTTGTCTTAGTAATAATCTCATCAATATGGGGCACAAAATCCAATTTGTTTTTATTTCTATGATTTTTAAAAGTTATTCCCATAATCTTCAGTTTTTCTACCCGATTGGCAGTGATAGTGTTAGGAATTTTTGCAGCTATTTTGCTATTAAACAAGTATAAGATTTTCGTTTTCTCTTCAGATACGGTCAACTTATTGTTCCCACACCAGTCTAATATTCTCTCTGAATCGAACTGGCTTTGGCCTCCTAGCACTAAGGAGGAATCACCGCCTAATTCTTATTTTAACGCTGGTTTTAATTATATGCTTCTTGACTCTCTCAGCGAGCTAACTATAACTCCTTCATACTTGAATAACTGCTATTGTCTCGTCTCACCAATTCTAATGACTCAACCTCGTATACTTTAATAACTAACTTTATTTTCTAAAATCAAGTTTATATACATTTCTAAAATTTACATAATTTAACAATAATTAACAAAAGTAAATTCTAACAATTTTGCATATTTAAGGCTGGAACATACTCCCCCCCGGCCGCTGAACCCTGGTTCAGATTTGAAGGGAAGCGGAGCCAACTTCGTAATAGGTCGCAGGTAGACTCCGGTAGCAGCCCGAACTTGGGCAACCCGCACCTTCTGGTCAGAGCCCGGATATACCTCGAGGATCCTGGCCAAACGCCACTTTAGAGGTGGAAGGTTATCTTCTTTTATTAGCACTAACTGATTATGCTTCAAATTGTCTTGTGACAACCTCCATTTATTTCTCTGTTGCAAAGAGTTAATGTACTCTCTTGTCCATCTTGACCAGAAAGAGTTCCTCAGACCCTGTACCAGATTCCATCTTGACCGCAAATCTCCTCGCTCATAATTTAGCAATCCTGGGTCCTCAATCAGAGGGGAGCCAATCAAGAAATGTCCCGGAGTCAAAGCTCGAAGATCGTTAGGGTCGGGACTTAACTCTACTAACGGTCTTGAATTAAGGCAAGCCTCAACTTGACAGAGTAGTGTGATGAATTCCTCACTATTTAAAAGTGATGACTTTATTACCTTGCTCAGATGACCCTTTAAGCATTTGATGTTTGCCTCCCAAAGTCCTCCAAAGTGTGGAGCTGATGGAGGAATGAAATGCCACTCTATAAACTCTTCTGCTAAAAAGTCTTTAGTCTCCTTTGAATTCATTATTTTATATTGTTTCTTCATGAAGCTTTCGGTTCCTTTGAAGTTCGTTCCATTGTCTGAGTAAATTTTTGATGGTTTTCCTCTACGAGACATAAACCTCCTGAGAGCTGCAATAAATGAACTGGTTGAGAGACTAGTCACCATCTCCAAATGAATTGCCTTGACCGAAAAACACACAAAGAGAATCACATAGCATTTGATCATCCCTTTCGATCTAGTCAGACTTGGTTTTAGTTCGTAAGGTCCTGCCAAATCGACTCCAGTCTTGGTAAACGGTCTTGATGGATTTACTCTATCAGCAGGCAAATTCCCCATAATCTGTACTGCAGTTTTTGCCCTGAATCTGAAGCAGGTTATACACTGTTTAATGATTCTTCTTACAATGTCTCTACCCCCCATGATCCAATAACTATTTCGTATGAGAGACAAGACCAGCTGTGGACCAGCATGCAAATATCTCGTGTGAAAATGAAGTATTATTAATTTGGTAAAGTGATGATTTTTCGGTAATAACAGTGGGAATTTTTGATCAGGGTTTACATTCGCGTACTTAATCCTACCACCTACTCTTAACATCCCAGATGAATCTTTAAAAGGATTAAGCTGCAAAATTCTACTTTTTCTTGAAGTATGTCCCGTATTTCTTAGATCCTGCATTTCTTGTCCGAATTCGTCCTCCTGAATCCATCCAATAATCCTAATCACTGCATTTTCTAACTCCTTCTTCGACAATGTTCCAATTTCTCTTTTCTTCAGCGACACCCGACAATTAGTGATGAATCTCAAACACCAGGCTATGATTCGCCTCGTCTTGATAAAAGTGGAATATTTTGTTACAACTTCTGGACAGACTGAAACTCGGGACTGGCAAGCTAAGGCTACTTTTTCTTCCTCATGGCATTCTCGGCCATAGCAGTTATCCTGATTCTGAACAAAGTTGTTATCTTTCAACCAAGTCGGTCCTTGCCACCACAGTGTATGTCCAGATAACGCAGCAGGCATTATTCCCCTAGAGGCACAATCGGCGGGATTATCCTTCCCAGACACGTGACGCCATGAGTTTCTGTCAGACAGTTGCTGTATTTTCACAACTCTATTGTGTATAAAGGTCTTCCATCTGTTAGGATCTGATTTGATCCAACTCAATGAGATCTGAGAGTCTGACCACAAATATGCCCTGCCAATATCAATCTTCAATGAATCAACAACAGATCTGTAGAGCTGAGACAGGAGGAGAGCCGCGCACAATTCCAATCTAGGTAGAGTTAGAGACTTACATGGGGCAACTCTGGTTTTTGCTGCAAGCATTGATATATGGACTTGTCCATCCAGAGAGACTGTTCTTAAGTAGCACACAGCCGAATAAGCTACACTTGACGCGTCACAAAATCCGTGGAGTTGAACATCTCGATCCCCTTCACATGCCCATACGTATCTTGGGATACTCAACTCCCCTAATTTTAGTAATTCGGCTCTAAAATTATTCCACTTTTCCTTGATGTCGTTCTGAATATGCTCATCCCAGCCTGTCCCACCTCTCCATAACTCCTGCATTATTATTTTCAAAGCCACTGTAGTAGGTGAGAGGAAACCAAGTGGATCGAAAATCCTCGCAATATTGGAGAGAAGATCTCTTTTGGTAACAACTTCTTCAGGAAGAGTTATATTAACTCTAAACGTATCTTGTACATGATCCCATACAATTCCTAAAATCTTGGATATGGCTCCTTTCTCCAAGTTAATTTTCTTCTCTTCGTTCATTTCCTCGACATGAGACACTATCTCGTGGCAATTTGAATTCCACTTTCTTAAGTGAAACCCTCCCTTTTTCATTAAGTCTGTTAATTGGTCTATTAGTTCTTTGGCTTCAGCAATCGTTTGAGCTCCTGTTAGCAGATCATCGACATAGAAATCATTCAAGGTCACCCTAGAAGCTTCAGGATAATTTTGGCCTTCATCTTCTGCTAACTGTTGTAATGTTCTCATTGCCAAAAATGGAGCCGAAGTTGTACCATAGGTAACAGTCAGTAGTCGATAGTCCACCACAGGCTCTTCTGGCGATGGTCTCCACAATATCCTCTGATAGTCCGCATCTTCTGGATGAATTCTTATCTGGCGGTACATCTTTTCTATATCAGCAGTTATGGCGACAGGATACGTTCTGAATCTGAGGAGAATGAAAAATACATCCTGTTGGATTTTTGGTCCCTTGTGCAAAAATTGATTTAAAGAAACATTATTTTCAGATTTAGCTGATGCATCAAACACAACTCTCATTTTTGTTGTAGTGGATTGCTCTCTAATTACTGAATGATGAGGCATGTAATAGCATCTGCACAATTCTCGCTTCACTTCTGCAATTGGGACCCTTTCCATGTGGTTTAAGTGTTCATATTCCTTCATGAATCCCCGGTATTGGTCATATAATTTCACATTCTTACACAATTTTCCTTCCAACGAAAGGAACCTTCTTAAAGCTTTTTCTCTTGATTCACCCAGAAGCGGTCGATGTTGTCTGAATGGCAATTTTACCCAATACCTTCCATGGCTATCTCTGCCATGGTTATTCGAAAATAACCTTTCACAATCTTCGTCCTGTGTACAAAGATCCGGTGACGGCACAGATTCAGTTTCCCAGAATCTTTTCAATACGAATTCTAGTTCTGGTTCAGATTGTAAACTCAGGTTACAGACTTCTGTATTACTCTCCGATGTTCCCATGAGTTTTCCTAGAAGTACCCAACCTAGTCTTGTATTAATAGCCATTGGCAATCCTTCTCCGAGAGATATAGAGCCATTCAACATAAGTTCAGTGTATATATCTGCTCCCAATATCATATCTATTGGGGCTTGTATGTAGAACTCTGGGTCTGCCAATTTGAGGTTCTTCAAAGTTGGCCAATTAGGGTCTTTCAACCTGAAGTTCGGAATTTCTGAAGTGAGCACTCCCGTGACTACTGCCTCTACCGAGAATTCCTCAGAATTATTCAGTGGACAAAATGTCACACTTACTGTCGATGAAGAATGCTGCACTGGTGTGTTTCCAACCCCTATAATCATCCGATCTGATTTCCTTTGGACAAGTCCCAATCTTTCGCAGCATCCTTTTGTTATCATGGTGACTTGGGAACCGCTGTCCAGTAGGGCTCTGCAGGTGCATAACTTTCCGAGTCCATTTTTTATCTTGATTCTAGCTGTTGCGAGTAGTACGTGGCTATCATTGCAGTTTGCCTGTTGAGTATTAGTTAAATTGATAGCACTTTCATGTTCCTTCGGAGTTGTGTTCTCAACTTGGGCCGAAGCGCCTTCCGTGCTCGGTTTATCATAATGAATCATCGTGTGGTGCTTCCCCTTGCATACTTTGCATCGTTGGTTCAGCCTACAATTCCATGAGAAATGGCCTTTCCTCAAGCAATTGAAGCACAATTTATGACTCTTTACTACATTTAATTTTTCTTTTAAAGGCATTTTGCAAAATAAGTTGCACATGTATAGTGGATGATGCTTAGATTTGCATAATATGCAAGTGTCCGACTTCTCAATTAGCATCCCGTAGCTTTGGCATTTGGGAAATCTCGATCCGGTGGTTTCTTCCCTTTTTGAACATTCCTTGACAGCACAAGACATGCTTCTCGCATGTCTGGAAATGAATGCTATGAACTTGTCATAAGTTGGAAGAGTGTTGTCCATTGACAGTTCCCAATCCAACCTTAGATTTTCACTCAACTTCTGCTGGAGGGAGTGCACCAGGATCACATCCACAAATTGGTTTCTTTTCAATTCCAGCGTTTCTAAGTTTCTTATGGCTTCATTACAAACATCCATGAATTCATGGAGACACTTAGCCGATGGATTCTTAATTGCCCGGAGAGAAAAGATTTTTGACACCTGGGCATAAGCTAGCTCTCTCGGGTTATCATATCTTGATAACAGTGTATTCCATGCTTGGCCATAATTTTCACTTAGTAAAGGGAAACCCCTTATTAATCTGGCCGCTTCGCCTTTTACTGCAGAATTCAAATATTGTAACTTCTGTATATTAGTTAACCCTGGATGTGCATCGATGGTGGTGAGGAATAGCTCTTTGAAGTTGATCCAAGTGCCCATATCTCCATCATATATTGGCAAGTCAAATTGAGGCAATTTTATATTTGCCTGAGAGCCATTTGGCTTTATGTCCGCCAGTTTGTCTTTGAGTGTTCTTTCATTTTCTATTTTTACCCTCAAGCTTCCAATCTTGTTCATTGAACTATCATATGCCTCACTTTCTTTATCTATATCAACTTCATCCAAAGAAAACAGCTCATCGTAGAGTTTCTCAATTTTTTCTTTGATCTCCTTTAATTCTTCACCCATTATTTCTAAGCGTATTGTTTCACCTGCCTCAATAATTGAATCCACAGTTTCAATAAATCCATCAATTCTCCTTATCTGGCAACGTAACTTTCTTTGGAGGATCCTTTCGTCTCGAGACATTTCGCAATTGTATTCTCACTGAGTTTTTGCCTAAATTTCTTCTGTTTCAAATCCTAATCCAGATATCGAGGGACCATGAATCGAACTGGCTTTGGCCTCCTAGCACTAAGGAGGAATCACCGCCTAATTCTTATTTTAACGCTGGTTTTAATTATATGCTTCTTGACTCTCTCAGCGAGCTAACTATAACTCCTTCATACTTGATTAACTGCTATTGTCTCGTCTCACCAATTCTAATGACTCAACCTCGTATACTTTAATAACTAACTTTATTTTCTAAAATCAAGTTTATATACATTTCTAAAATTTACATAATTTAACAATAATTAACAAAAGTAAATTCTAACAATTTTGCATATTTAAGGCTGGAACACTCTCCATGACCTTTCCTGTTGTATTCCGAAGTTCTGTCAAGTTGTTTCCCCAACATATCACAGTTAAATCATCCGCATAAGCAATGATTTCACTGTTTGATTCTGAATAGTTATTCAATAAATCGTTTAGAATAATATTCCATATTTTATTATAATGTGTATTATTTTCATGTCTTTTCCAATCTATTGATTCACAACAAGCCAATATGATAATGGTAACAAACTTTCATTTTCACTCTCTACCAATAATTTTCGTTATCATTTACATTTATATCATTATCTTCACTCTTTTTCAAACTATATTTTTCTCAGTTTTCTCTGAAATCACTAAATCTAGTTTTTTCACAGGGGGGAAATATTATATAATCTAATTAATAAAATATTCTATAATTTGAAAAATATATATTTATTTTCATTCATTGATAATTCTACATGTCTTTTGACCATAGTTTTAGAATATGCCGACTTTTAATACTTGTTGTAAATATGTATTTATCTAACCTATTTTCAAAATTCACTAATATATAATTAATTTAATAAATTCTATATAACTGTGGAAAATGTCTTATTTTAATTTTCTTCAAGTAATTTATTTTAAATTACTTGATAATAAATAATTATTCTTCTGATTTTCTTTCAAGATGGCACGACTACAAACGATACCATTAAGTAAACTTGTATTCAAAAGAACCAGCAATTAATTTCTCATCTCAACAAAATATCTTAATAAAATAGTAAGCCGTCACAAATGTATTATTATAACATATATATATTTAATTAAAAAGGCATATATTGGATCAAAATATATTTTATGTTACCAATATTTACAATATCATACATTATAATATGTTATAATTATATAACATAATTATATGTAATTATATAAATATAATTATATTTTCAATATCACACATTGTTATAATACCTTAATAAAGGTTGGCGTTCAGCCAACTGAAATATTGGTAAAATAAATGATATTTTGATCCAATATATGCCTTTTTAATTAAATATTTGTTTATGGATTGATCTATTTTCAAAAGTATACATTTGTACATATGTATATATCTATAAATAAATATAAAGCATATATTGGATCTAAATTTATTAATCAACCAATATTTCTAGGGGCAAAACGCCTCTCTTTATCAAGGCTTTTCTTTGATTTAAACTAAATCACGTGGGATCCACTCATGCTATACCAGATCAAAGTAAGAAACTATCTGATGGAAATTTCACTGTATATAAAATATATGTACAATGGTTATATTAATAATAATAATTTTTAAAAATGTATTTAAATAACCATTTGATTACATAAATGAGATTGATAAATAATATAGAAATAAAAATGAGTAAGGTTTATGATTCAATATGTTGTGTTGATAAATATAAATAAAAATATATTACAAGTATAAATATAAACAAAAATATTAATAAATAAATAAATAATTTAGGAAGATATAAATTCTCTAGAAATTTCTGGTAGGTTAATTTTCTTATTTATTATCTTCTATATAGGCCCAGCTTTCAAAAAATAATCTGCGGTGTTTTTCTTTTATGTTCTGGTGAAAAATAGATGCTTCGTCAAATTCGGGTATATGACTATTGCATGGTCTACTAGGATAGATAATGGTTTATGGATGCGTAGAGCTGCTTTGTGTTGGTTAATGCGTTATTTTAATGCTTTGCTGGTTTCTCCAATTTAAGTGGCTGGACAGGTTTTGCATGGAATTTTGTAAATAATATTGCTTTTGTTTTCCTTTTTGTTCTTATTCTTTGTGTCTGAATGGCGTAGAATTTGTTTTAAATTTGGTGCAGATTGATATGTGGTAATTAAATTTCTTCAATATTCTGGCGATTCTTTCTGATCCGTAACTGTATGGGAGAGAGCCTTTAATCGGATTGATCATTGCTATTGTTTGAAGATGGAAATCTGGGAGTGTAAAAATGCTTCTTGATGAATTTCTTCCGATAAATATTGTTTATCAACTCTTTAAAAATTATATTACTCTCTTCTATTCTTTCAATATTCCTATTTGAGCAATGTGTAGTTAATCTTTTGGAAAGTATTTTTACTGCGGCGATTTTATTATGAATCGGACCAAAAGAGCTAAAATTTAAATAGTTTCATGTGTGCGTAGGTTTTCTGTATATGGTGGTTTCTATATGAAGTTTTTTTCTTACTATTTGAATGTCTAAAAATGCTAAAGAATTATTGATTTCTATTTCGTGTGTGAACTTTAAATAATGTTTGAGGTTATTCAGAAAATATGGGAAAGTATCAATTTCTGTTTCAGTTATGCAAAATACATCGTCAATATATCTCTTCAATAATAAAACTTTTATATTATTTGCTTCAGTAATAATTTTGTCTATTTCATTCATGGAAATGTTTGCCAATGCTGCTGAAATAGGGTTACCCAGAGCTAAGCCTCTTATTTGTCTGAAGAATCTGTTTTTGAAGTTAAAATAGCTATATTCTAAACAAAGCTTCGTTAAATCTATCAGGGTTTCTTTGGGGATAGGAAGGACTATTTCAGGATGGAGTTCTAGAAAAGACTTGAGGGCTAGGACGTCGTGTGGGATTGATGTGTAGAGGTATTCTACATCAAATGAAACCATTCGATTATTACTGGGAATTTGTAGATTTTTGATAGTTTCAACAGCTACTATGGGATTGGGGACTGTATGAGGAAGTTGCTTCTGGAATGGAGATATTATTGGCGACAAATATTTCGTAAGAGGATAGAGAGGAGAGCCAGCATAGCTAACTATGGGACGTGTGTTAGGCTTATGGACCTATGGTAAGCCGTAAAAGTTGGGAAGATTATTTTATTCTGCTTTCAAATTTTCGAAAGCTTTCTTGTTAAGTTTATATGAGCGTATACTTTTTTTTTTTAGTTTCCTATTGAATTCTTTTGTGATGTTAGTTAATGGGTCTTTAGTTAATTCTTCATAAACCTTTTTATCTTTTAATAATTATTCGCTTATATTCAGTTGTGTCCATGATTACTGTGTTTCTTCCTTTATCTGAAGTTGTTATTAATATTTCTTTGTTATTCTTCAATGAATTCATTGATTTTCTTTCTTGGTGGTTTAAATTTGTTTTGTTTTGTCTACTTAAATTTTAATTATTGGTGTTATTTATGTTCTAATTTTAGCCTTATCATCATCCTGTAAAGGTTTTATAGAATTTTCAATCGCGGCTATATGTATATATGTCAAAATTCGAAACTGTTAGAGACGCGTATGATTCTTTTTTGAAAATAAACAATTTAAACTGTCCTTACTGCAATGGAAAAATTAATAGGAGGGCCTGGCTCATCAGGAGTGAACCCTCCCAGTGGTTTCGCCAGTTTATTCTAATATACCGCTGTTATATTGCGTTTTTCGAACTTCCTTTTATAGTGATGCTGATGCTAGACTCTTTGAATGGGTATTTTAGATTAACTATGGACATAAGCTTTGAGGACAGCAGAATTACATACATTTATAAATATAATAATTCATCATAATGTGTATATATGTATATATGTGAATATCTGGTTCATTACTCTCCAGAACGTGTAATAACCGATTTATAAGTTTGGTATATCGTTTTTGAATCTCGACTTTAAACATTCAAATATTTTTTGATACATTCACTAATATTCACTTCAAATTAATAATCTAAACTTCCTTATACTTATTTTGTTTCTCTCTTCATTATTTTCTACATTTATACTCCCATATTTTAACAATCCTAGATCAATTCAACAATTGTATTTCTTTTACTCTTTTGAGCTTAGCCAAATCTCAAAGTGCTTTGATATTATGTTCCGCAGCTTTAATTCCCTGATGGCTTGTTATATAGTTATGGAAATCTCCATTATTCAAAGGAAAATACGAATTTATAAGTTTTAAATTGGATTTGCGATGGCATCGAAAACAGTTTCGAGTTCTCTAAGAAGGGTTGGAAAATCCGATCTATAATTTAATATAGATTGATTGAAATCTCCTGGATATCAATCAAACAAATGCTTAAGGTTTCTGGAGATGGGTTTGTTTATCTTTATTAAACGTAATCTCTAGGTTTTGGGTATCTCTGTCCTTCTACAGGAGTACATATGTTTCTATGTACTGTAGAGGAGCAGATATGCCCGAAAACTTGAGATTACGTTGTTGTTGTCGTGTCCAATGAAGAGCCTCAGATGTCTCCATACATCTCTATCACAGCAGTCACAACGTCCTCTTTCTTGGGTGTGTAAAGGTGCTGCTCTGGGTCCATGTCAATTTTCTGTTGTTGTTGTTTCCAATGAAGAGCCTCAGATGTCTCCATGCATCTCTATTACAGCAGTCGCAATGTCCTCTATCTTGGGTGTGTAAAGCTGCTGCTCTGGGTCAATTTTATGTTGTTGTTGTCGTGTCCAATGAAGAGTCTTAGATGTCCTCATGCATCTCTATCACAGCAGTCACAATGTCCTCTATCTTGGGTGTGTAAAGCTGCTGTTCTGGGTCCATGTCAATTTTCTGTTGTTGTTGTGTCCAATGAAGAGCCTCAGATGTCCTCATGCATCTCTATCACAGCAGTCACAATGTTCTCTGTCTTGGGTGTATAAAGCTGCTGCTCTGGGTCCATGTCAATTTTATGCAAGGCTACAGACATTGCTGGGCATGAGAATATGTGGGTAGGTGTTAGTTCCACACCAGGACAGTTGTTGCATGTCCTATAGGTTCTTGTGCCATCTGGATGTATTGTCATTCCTTTATAGTGTTTTGTTCTAAGTCTTGTTATAATTTTTGTCATTTTTCTCTCAGAGTTTATTTCGCATTTTTTTTTTTAAGATAAAATAAACTTATCTCCAGAAACCTGTAGCATTTGTTTGATTTATAATTTATATGTCATTCAGATAACGGAGGCAAATTGAAAATCTTGAATTTTCAATCAAATGTTCTACTTTCTCGCAAAAATGGCATAGTTGCATAGTTCGAAAGACATTACAATCAATCTATATAATCCGTAGGTTGTAGGGAAGGCTGTATTTTCTTTCCCTTATTTATTCATTATCAAATAAGACACGATATCCCTACAAGGGATGCTTACGTCAAGAAACAACACTAAGATACTATATTACATAAATAATTGAATAATTACAAGGTTTGAGTAGAGTTTAAAGAAGAAAAGAAAGGACATTAAAATCATGCCTGAATTTACAACCAACTAATGAAATAAACACAAATAAATATACCTAGTTTGGCAATTACGGTTTTTTGTAATTCTCTTCGTTTTTTCCTTGCTAAAATATATTGAACAAAGATCAATGGCTTAATGATAGTTGAATCTTTAGATTGTACCCTCTACTGTAGGGCTGGATTTTGAGACATGATCTGGATGATGAGGCCATCCTAGCGTCTGCTAAAACCTGCATTTACAGGTATTTCCTCGAAGTGGAATTGAGGAGTGAAGACCTTGTCTGGAGGAGGATACTCTCTCAAGATGGTGGAGTCCCCATCGATGGATTAAGAGGTAAATATTTTCTGCTTTTTATATATTGAATAGAAGTCAAACACATCAGGTGGCGTTTGTATAAGTTCTCCGGTAGAAGGACAGATGCCCCGAAAGCTTGAGACGTTTTTAAAATAAACAGAAACTCCGGAAACCTTTTTTATTGTTTGATTGGTGTCCAGGATTTTGTATCAATTTATTGACTAGCGGTCAATTTTATCAATGAAAGATAAAGTCAATTCAAAGTAATTTTATCTAAATAGCAAAAGAATATTGAATTATTTTGAAGTTATATCTAACATACTTCAAATATATAAAATTCAAATATATTTATATTCAAAATATTCTTCATAAGGAAGTTAAAGAAAAAGGTTTAGCCACGAAGCACATATATTTAAAGAGCCAATAATATTTTATGAATGTTTACGTGACAAAATTGGAGACAATTTGTACTCCTAGAGTTATATGTCAATAAGTAATGATCCAAACATGTGATATATATATTCTATGGTAGTCCCAACCTCACGTTTCTGCCATTTTTATAATGTAACGGCTCGATTCAGACAGTGCACCACGTATTAGCCAATCTGGCCGATATCTGCCGATATGATTCGTCTATAACTGATAGAATTCAACCCTGTTGAAAATAATTCTTTTCAAATTAATATTAAATTTCCATCTTCTTCTTTCTTATCTCCACTCAATCATATTAGGGTATCAAGCTTGTAAAGCTTGACAACCATCATGACTGGGTGAAGTAGAATACCTTTGTCATTAAGACTGGGAGCACTACTCAGTGGCAGGCCAACTTAGCTTCAAATGAAATGGCCGCCTCTGACATGAGGAACAGACGCCATGTACAGCCGCTCCTAACATGGAGTACAAACACTGCTCATCCTGTATCCCTGGAGCCCTTACAGGGTACTATCAGCCGGGCCAGCTGAGCCCAGGTTTTTTAGTGAGCTTGTTACTGTTCCCCTTCCTCCATCCGGTTTGGGACCTTCCATCATTATAATAGACTAATTTAAGTCATTTCAACTCAATAAAAATAATAAAAATTCAATTAACCTTACTCCTGTAAGAAAGGCTACAAGGTCTGAAAGCTTGATTTAATTAGATACCCTTTTACAAGACAATCTTCCATTGATGATTTTTCTCTCTAAATGGTAATGGTTTATATTTAACACATTTATATAAAATATTGAAGAAGGAATCAAAGTTTACAGCGGCGAGTTTCTTTTATTTGTGCGGTATAATCGGCAAGCTTTCGTATTATGACCTCCTTCAACATGTCCTGTAGGCCCAATATACCTGTTGAAGGAGGTCATAGTACGAAAGCTTGCCAATTATACCGCACAAATAAAACAAACTTGTCTCCGAAAGCTTTGATTCCTTCTTCAAGATGATGTCTGGCGATGTCTTGTAATATCAAATACAGTGGTACCTCGACATACGAGTTTAATTCGTTCCGCAACCTTGCTCGTATCTTGAATTACTCGTATCTCGAAGCAAATTTCCCCATACAAAACAATTGAACTTCCATTAATCCGTTCCAACCTCCAAAATGTCACCCCAGTTATTTTTGTTACGTGGTTTTAAATAATAAAAACGTATTTATAAATATCAAATATTTATTGCACAAAAACAAAAAAGAGAATGTAAATAAATAAATTAGATATCCTCACTGGTCTTTGCCTTTTTCGCTGCATTCTCTCGCTTTCACCTGTAGGCCGTTTAGAAAAAAACATGTCCAAGGAGGTTTGTTTCTTCCTCCCTCTCAGAATGTGAGGGTCTTTAAAAGAGCACACAAAAATATAATACACTTGAATTTGTTCACGCTTGTTCGGCGGTACATATACTAAAATTGGAACGATACAGAGAAGATTAGTATGGCCCCTGCGCAAGGATGACACGCAAAATCGTGAAGTTGAATTTGTTTATTCAAGTCTCAAAAAACAAAGCTTTGCATATAGAACAAATAATAATGAAGAAGAAGAAAGAAACATTTTAGGAAAAGCAAAAACAAAACAAAAGTACTGGTCAAAAGAAACATTTAAAATCACAGATTAATATCTTCAACACTACCGAACCGAACTCGTATCTCGAATTTCGCTTGTAACTAAAAGTAAAAAATCACTTGCTCGTCGGCTCGTATCTCGAAAAACTCGTATGTTGGGGCGCTCGTATGTCGAGGTACCACTGTATTCAACTTATACACTAATACTCTCCATGTTTACCCTCCTTTCTCAATATTACAAAAGGAAATAAGTCGCTGTAGCTCTTTTTATTAATTGTATAAAGTAGCTTTCGGACAAGCTCTTCCTCAATAAACTGAACACAATATGTCCCTTCTATATTTATTCTTACTTTTTAAATATATTTGTGTATGTTGATATTCATATCTATATATATGTCCATTCCTCTATTCACTAAGTTCATCAACCTTTTCATATGGTATGGTAGATTAAACTGGCGAAACCGCTGGGAGGGCTCACCACTGATGAACCAGGCCCTCCCAATTAATTTTTCCATTACAGTAAGGACAGTAGAAATTGTTTCTTTATAAAAAAGAATCATACGCGTCTATAATAGTTTCGTATTTTGATAACAGATGGCGCGTTAATGCATCATAACCTTTTTATAGTTTATCTTCAAATATTTTCAATAATGCAAATTCTTATATCTTATATTTGCATAGATATATCTTCAAATTGCTATATAATCTCTCTATAGGCTACTTTATACTATTAATTAATTAATTAATCGAAATCCGCAAACCTTTGATAAGGAAAGTACCATTATGTCTCGTACCGAAAATGTTATATATTGTTGCATCATGGCTACTGCACCTATTTTTTTTTTTTTAATTTGTAATATTAATTTTGATATATTTTAAATTCAAATTTATATTTTATATTAATTTATTTTATTAAACAGAATATATATTATAAACAGATTTATGTATTATAAAATCACCATTTGTATTTAATTACACTATGTGACTTCACTGCTCTCTTTGATGTGAGAAATAAATAAATAATTCTAGAGGATACTTAAAGTAGAGTTATCTCATTATTCCCTTATATAAATTTGTAGGATGGTTGAAACACGTTCTGGTAAGACCCGACACAGGAGAGAATCAAGTTTGAAGAGTCTGCCAAGCCGCAACCTGGTGTAACAATATATTAATATAAGTAAACACACTATTTAAGCAGTTATAGGTCTAATTATTGATTGTCTCAAGACAATTAATTCAAACCACAATATATATATTCCTTGTTCTTAATTAGAAATACAAAATGGTCTCTATTTAATCTCAATTAATATTTACATCCCGCTATTGAGTCGAATTACAGATATCCATATCTACAATAATTAATCCTTTACAATGTGTTTCTTTATTTTATAAACTCTGGGGAGAGTTTTGGATCTCAAATTCCCTGATCTAATTTACATATTCTTATCTCGTGTTAACTCTTGAATCGGTATGTTGTATTTGTGTGTATTTATAATTGAAACAAACATTACGATGTGGCCTTAACTCAAGAATTTGAAATAACGCCAACTGTCCCCATATATAATATGGATCGATCTAAATAAAAACGCATGGATAAAACTTAAGGCATATTTTAAGTATAAACCACTCCTTATTTGCTTATATAATGGTGGATTTCCCATACATTTAAATTTTAGAACGTTCTACTTAAAAATAAAAATGAAAAAAAAAAGTTATAATCAGATGATTCGAGTTGAACACGCGTCGAAAAGAAGGTTTAACGAGCTGGCATTAGAGTATAGTGGATTATCGTATTCTTGATACCTTACCAAGTATAAACTAATCAATGGTTACAAGACATCATCTGAATGACATATCCCGAGGATGAGCGATCGGGAGGATCGAAATGGGCAACCACAGCGGGAAGTTGCCAAGTTGTTTAACGTGTTTGAAAGCGTGATAACCCGTCTCTGGAGCTAACCCGTGATAACCCGTCTACTGAGACTTGTCGCCGGAGCAAATCTGGATGCTGCCCCGAAGTGACAACCCCGAATGACGACCAGGCTCTAACAGCCAAGCGTTCACGGAAGATATCAGCCCGCCAACTCTCTCTGGAGCTTGACACCGCCACTTGTATCTCCGTAAAACCGGCTCACGAACGCTTAAAATGCAAGGCCTTTACAATAGGTAGCCTGTGATATGTTTCCCTTTGACCCCACTCTAGAAGAGGCTGATGTATATATATTGTTCATTTGTTTTAGATAAATATAAAATGATGTATATATATTGTTCATTTGTTTTAAATAAATATAAAATGATGTATATAATTGTTCATTTATTTTGCATATTTTTCATCTTTGAATTTATCTTATAATTTGGTCTGTGAAAATAAATATATTGGACCGGTGACCAAAAAGGCTGTAAATAGATCGTTTAATGTTAGTTAGATAGTATAGAGAATGGTTAGGCAGGATATATATATATATATATTTAAATGTTATGCTTGTGTAATTATAATCTTAATTGAATAAAAATATTTAAATTATAAATGTATTCTAAATCTTAAATACCAAGCATTAAAACAACTGGCGACGAGGAAAAGCAAATTTTGTAAAGAAAAAAGAATTTAAATAGTGAAAAGAAATTATACTTTTAAAAAAATGTCTTCAAGTATGTTTGAAAGATTCGACGAAAATCTAGAGAATGTTGAAAATTATATTTATCGATTGAAGCAATTCATGCTAATTTCTAAAATAAAAGAAGACTTTAAGACGCCATTTCTGATATCATGCATCGGGCCTAAATACTTCGGGATCTTGCGAAACTTAGTTTTTCCAGAAGAAGTTGATCAAGTTCCCTTTGATAAATTGTGCAGGATCTTATTGAAACATTTCAATCCTAAGACCAATATAATATATGAAAGATTTGTATTCCAGAAAATGGATCAGAAATCAGGCGAAACAATATCTAAATACATAATACGCCTTAAGGAACAGGCTCAAAGGTGTAACTTTGGAGATGTTCTGCAAGAATCCCTGCGAGACAGATTTGTGGCGGGCATCATTGATACACCGACCCAAAAGAAGCTACTACAGGAGGAAGGATTGACTTTTGAGGGAGCATTAGACATCGCTCTGTCTGCGGAGTCTGCAGATAATGACCTACACAACCTCAAGAGATCCGAAGATGCCCATCTGTCCCCACAGCATCTTCATGCCATCAATAATCCCTGCAAACACTGTGGTAAGACCAACCATCTACACTATAATTGTTTTTTTAAATCAGCTAATTGTAGAGTTTGTGGTAGAGTAGGGCATATTTCTACTATATGTTATAAAAAAGATAGTTCTGCCCGTAAATTGCCCAGAAATCCCAAAAATACTTTTAATAAATTTAAAAAGCATGTTAATGATAACAATCCTTCGGGATCTCAAAATAATTTATCATTGAATAATATAAATTTACATCCTCCATTGACTGAAACAGTATATGTAAATAATATAAAATTGTTGGCTGAAATTGATACTGGAGCAGCCATTACTACATTAACTAAATATGAGTACTTTAAATATTTCAAAAATGTTAAATTAAATAAATGTAATACAGTCTTGACCGGCTATAGTGGCTCTAAAATACCTATTTTGGGCAAGGCTAAATTTGATATAAAATTAAGAAATGTTTCTAGAACCATTGAAATACTAATAACTAATTTAAATTGTTCTAAATTTCTCTTAGGAAGAGATTTCCTTAATCTTTTCAATATCTCATTCAATTATTTGCATAAATTGGACTCTTTTAGTATAGATTCACTTTTAAATGATTACGGGTCCATTTTTGAATGCAAATCTGACCCTATTAAAGGTATCAAATGCCATCTTGATGTAAAAGCCTCCAAATTCAATAGTCAATATGTTAACAGTAAATTTAAAGTGGATGAGACTGTGAAGTTTAGGTGGATTACTAATGGGCATCCCTCTTGGTATACAGGAAAGATAATTAAAATACTAGGAAGGAATGTTTATTTAATAAAACAAGGTGACAGTATAAAAAAGGTTCATCAAAACTACATTAGAAAAATGTTGCCTGGTAAATCACATCCCACTATTATGAATGAGGCTGAACGTGTGCCAACTCCAATCTCGGAGGAGAAAAGTATTACAACCCCCAGGTATCCTCAGAGGGAGCGCAGATGTCCGCAGAGATATGGAGAGTAAATAGATAAATAAGGGGGGCCAAGCCTAAGAAGGGGGAATTGATGTATATATATTGTTCATTTGTTTTAGATAAATATAAAATGATGTATATATATTGTTCATTTGTTTTAAATAAATATAAAATGATGTATATAATTGTTCATTTATTTTGCATATTTTTCATCTTTGAATTTATCTTATAATTTGGTCTGTGAAAATAAATATATTGGACCGGTGACCAAAAAGGCTGTAAATAGATCGTTTAATGTTAGTTAGATAGTATAGAGAATGGTTAGGCAGGATATATATATATATATTTAAATGTTATGCTTGTGTAATTATAATCTTAATTGAATAAAAATATTTAAATTATAAATGTATTCTAAATCTTAAATACCAAGCATTAAAACAGAGGCATCGCCTTGCATGGTGCAAAGAACACGTCAACTGGGATCATGACCAATGGAGTCGGGTTCTGCTCTCAGACGAATCCAGGTTCAGCCTGAATAATGATTCCCGACCCTTCTACATATGAAGAGAAAGAGGCACATGCTACCACCCCTCAAACATCGTAGAAAAGGAATAGGCGGAAGGGATGTGATGGTCTGGGCAGGGATCATGACAAATGACGGCACGCCCCCATTCTATGTATCTGAATGCCCAGCGATACCGGGACGAGGTCCTAGAACCCCATGTCCGGAAGGCTGTTGGCCCGTATTTCGTGTTTATGGAGGTCAATGCGCTCCCACACAGAGCCGGCCTGGTTAATGAATATCTGGAATCAGGAGACACGTACAGAATGGAATGGCCGGCGAGGTCCTCAATTCCCATAAAACATGCTATCTGGGGAGGAGGGTATCAGCCCGCCAAGAACCACCCAGGAGCTGACAACTGTTCTTGAACAGGAATGGGCTTTAATCCCAAATAAATCTCATGACACCCTTATTTCCAGCATGAGTGTTGCTAGGCAGTGAGGGGAGGTCACGTCCCTTATTACTCCCTCTGATACCTGATATTTCTAAAAGTGGGAAGTCTTTAATGTCACGGTCGCCTTTTTTTTCAAGGAAACAAAGGCTTTCACATTTGTTTATCTCGTGTGTCTTCAATAAAGGTCACTGTAATATCCTTCAGAGTTATTGTCTGTATCCTGATACATGCTAAAAGGTACAACTTCCTTAAGTTTTGTCCATGAGTGTATCTTTCAGAATTATTGTCTGAATCCCGATATACATGCTGAAAGGTACAACTTCCTTAAGTTTTTTCCATGAGTGTATCTTTCAGAGTTATTGTCTGAATCCAGATATACATGCTAAAAGGTACAACTTCCTTAATTTTTTTCCATGAGTGTATCTTTCAGAGTTATTGTCTGAATCCAGATATACATGCTAAAAGGTACAACTTCCTTAAGTTTTTTCCATGAGTGTATCTTTCAGAATTATTGTCTGAATCCCGATATACATGCTGAAAGGTACAACTTCCTTAAGTTTTTTCCATGAGTGTATCTTTCAGAGTTATTGTCTGAATCCAGATATACATGCTAAAAGGTACAACTTCCTTAAGTTTTTTCCATGAGTGTATCTTTCAGAGTTATTGTCTGAATCCCGATATACATGCTAAAAGGTACAACTTCCTTAAGTTTTGTCCATGAGTGTATCTTTCAGAGTTATTGTCTGAATCCCGATATACATGTTAAAAGGTACAACTTCCTTAAGTTTTGTCCATGAGTGTATCTTTCAGAGTTATTGTCTAAATCCCGATATACATTCTAAAAGGTACAAACTTCTCAAGTTTTCTCCATGAGTGTATATAACCTAGACACCTGAAGCGTATAGAAGTCGCCAATTACTTAGATATACGTACATTTCTCTAAATTTACATAACCTAGTATCCTTGAATTTCAACACACAGAAGATACCATATTCCCATTGCTTCCATATTTATTAACTTATGTCCACGAAGATTATTTACCAGGGGGTCAGATGACTGCGTAGACCTTGGTAACATCTTGGCCTTGGCAAGCTCCTGTTTGATAAATTGCATCTTGGAACAGTGGTGATTAATGGAAGGAACGTTCTAAAGGCAATTATTCTAATGGGCTGGAAGTAGCCGAGATAAGGTCTGGAGTCTAGGGGCGGCTTTTTTTCCCTCTATACTCTACTGTCTCCCTCAACAATGGTGAGCCCAGATAATTTCCTCGTTAGAGAGGAAAAACTTGGGAAAATTATTTTTATAAAATGTTATCGCGGAGAAAATTTAATAAATAGCTGAAAATTACTTTGTAAATTATTTTAAAGGTGCGATGTCCAAACCTTGAATCATAATAGTGAATAGTTTAGATAAAATTGATCGGTTTTATGAATCTAAATTGTTAATACGTTTTTGTCTGATAGCATTGATTGCTGTGTGTATGAGAGAAAAATATATATTTCTACTCTCTCCTATATTCTATTCACTCTTTAATTGATTGTAAGAGCCTGGCTCATCAGTGTCACCCGCTAAACAGAATCCTTAATTTAAAATTTCATATTTCTATAGCGTGTTATATTTGGTTTGTATTTTTTAAGAATAAATAATCTTGAAACGGAAATTTTTATCTCACGGCTAGAAGCTGCTATAAAGCAACATTTATTAGCTTTAAAGGAATGAAGATAAACCCAAACATGACTAGATCCTACAGGAACTGCTGGTACAACACCCAACTCACTCCGGACCATATATACCCGGCCATCCTTGCAGCCCTCTATATGGCAGACATCAATCCAGAAGAGGACATCCATACGGACAAGACACCTCAGTTGGCTGGTATTGGGTTCAGGATGCATGGACCGATCTTATCTGCTCCATAGACAAGACACCACCACCATTACCTTTTATGATTGCCATTCATTTGTGAGAAACGAATTGCGTTTAGGATTTGTTAGCTATTCAAGAAATGCTATGTAATTATTTTATTTTGACCTATTATATATTATTTTATTATTTTCCACTATTTTTAACGATGCCCTTCAGCGTATCAGCTTTGAATTACATTTTCTTGTGTAAAAAAGAAGCGGAACATCTAATTAGGTAGCTCGAAATCACATTGACGAGGCTAGAAGCCTGAAAGACTTTTAGACTGGCTTTTCTTGATTGATCAAACAAATGCTACAGGTTTCTGGAGATAAGATTCTTTCATCTTTATTAAAGGTATTCACGAGCTTTCGGGCATCTCTGGCCTTCTACAGGAGTACATAAATACATATAAACCCCGTTAAGATGCTAACTGATTTATATAGACATATTTTCTTGATTGAACAAAGGTATAGGGAAAGTTCTAGAACATAATCAACGTGTTGATAGTGTTACAACGAGAAAGCTCCGGCATTGCCGTGGAAGTCAGCAGGATCAGATCGGCCCCATGTGTGGCGCCAGGAATAGCTGAGGATAGACCAGTCAAGAAGGAAGTGGCCCATCTGGTGAGAACTCGTTAGCCTTTATTTATAGTGGCGCTTGGCTCCCGTAGAAGCCTTATTCCACTCTTCTGGCACAACCAGAGCATCCAACTCGCTCGAGATTACTCGGCCGAGCTAATGGTCCAGGCCCTGCCAGGAACTGATCTGCCCATGCTATGGACCCCGTCTCAAAGAGTCGGAGGAGAGGAAGACAAAGCCTCAATATCTGATGAAATAAGTCAATTCGGACAGATTCTCAAAGCATCTGGTGAGAAGTGAAGTCCCTGTAGTTGGATGATGTATGTTCTCCATAATACACGAAGAGTCGGACAGAAATCCTTACCGATGCCATGTTCCAATTTGGTCATCTTCGACACGACGTAGCAATATTATTCTTATAGATTAGATAGCCATTAGCAATGTTCGATTGTCAGACCAGGTGCTTTCCTTCTCGCCGTAAATGCCATAAATTGATATTGTGACTTCAGAAGAAACTCTTTGTCCTTTGCTAATGTTTAATGATCACTAATCGATATATCATTGATTGATTATCGAATTATGGTAATTTGGAAATATATATTTATTAGGAATATTGAGAGAAATATATATTATTACATTTCTTTTACACATCTTTTACAATCAGGAGATAGCCTTTTCTTCATTTATCCACCAGATCCCTTTTGTACTGTTTTTTCACCTTATTTATGTGAAATGTAATTTTATGAATTTAATGTTATTTTATTGTCCTAAAGGTCTATGTCCATAGTCTTCTTAAATACCATTTCTAAGATTCCATCCTTCAGTGTAACATATATAAGCAGAATGATCCAATACAGTATTAGAGCTCTAAATATGCGGTCTGGTAGATTAAATTGGCGAAACCGCTGGGAGGGTTCACCACTGATGAGCCAAGCCTTCCCAATATCCATCTTTACATCGCAGTAAGGACAGTAGAAGTGTGATTAATTTGTGAAAGAAACATTCGTGTCTTAATGTTTTCATTCGTTATATATATATATGTAATATAATCCAAAGTTATTACACTGCAATATTTGATGTATTACACTGTTGTAGAATCCTGTCGACTTAACCGATCTGTGACAATATCGTTGCGGAACTTCTTGTTGTTCGATTTGAATGGTGAGGATTGGTTGAAACGCAGTCGTTGAGTGGCAAGTGAAGCACACAGTTAGGAATAATCAGGACACGTGATGGGGTTTGAAAATAAAAGGCAACTGGGTTGGAGGAAAGAAAGCTTGAGAAGAGCGGAGCGATTTTGATTGTTAATTATCTGATCACATGGCGGTGATTGTACTTAGCTATGGGATGAGCAGAGGGAGAGAGGTCCAGAGCAAATGTCACCTCCTTGGGAGCCAAAGCACTTCTGATCCGAACTCGGTGGAAGCCAAGTCACTACTGACAATTCTTGCCTTTCGATTTAACACCACGAGTTGTCTTCCTTCCCATTGGTCGAAGGATGGAACGTGCCCGTTTTTCTATTGGTTGACCTATTTAGTTATTCCTTCCTAATTGGACCGGCGGCTTTCTTTGGATATGCCCGGCCTGATCAGGAAGTATCGGGTGTGTTCGACTCTATTTACTTCCGCGTTATCAAATACGTCCGGTCCTGTCCGGAAATATTGGGCGTCTCTATACTAATATAACTTCTGCGGATACTAGATACGTCCGGGCTTGCCAGGAAGTATTGACTGTACAAGTTATTTATACTTGTGCCCGCTTTTAGCCTGCTTCCTATGTCTTGTTGCTACTTCCTTTCCTCCAGTTACCTTATTCTTTATTAAATCTTTGAAAATCATACATTGTACATGCATAGTGGGTCGGGGGGCATACAATTATATACAAATTATGACAGATGCGCCCCCTACATGTGAAGAATTCAAGAAGGGGTTAGCCTGAGAGAATTCTGTAAGGTGAAAAATAATTTTGTGGAAAATTAGTTGTGGGTATTGAGAGTCTATATACAAGCATTGGTGGCGATATAAGAAGTAAAATAGAATGGTGTTGATTATATAGGTTGAGTATAATTAATAGAAATCAAAAAATTTTTTAATTGTAAGAAATCAAAATGAGTGCTATGGTACATAGTGGATTAAAAAGAAAAGAAAATGCGCCTAACTAATTTCTACTCGAAATTGGAAAAAAATCGAGGGAGTTCTATTAGGGCTTTTGAGAAATCAAAAATAATATAAAAATAAAAAGTTGGACGAAATCAAAGTAAAGGTTTGGTTGCATGGTGAGGAAAAAAAATGCTTTGTTGCATGGTGAAAAAAAGGAAAAATGCCTAACTAATTTTTGCTCGAATTTTGGGAAAAGAAATCGAGGAAATTTCATAAGGTCTTTTGAGAAATCAAAAATAAAAATAAAAATAAAAAGTTGGAAGAAATCAAAGTGAATGCTTGGTTGCATGGTGGGAAAAAAAAATGTTTTGTTGCATGGTGGAAAAAAAATAAATGTTTTGTTGCATGGTGGAAAAAAGAAATAGGAAAAAAAAGAATGTTTTTGTAAATCAAAATAAAATATAATATCCAATTTTAAAAGAAAACCAATGAGTTCTCGTTGATTTGAAATTATGATAATATAAACTAATTGGTAAAAAAAATTATAATTAATGATTAAAAGTGATAATAAGTTGAATAAATTGATAAATTGATTATATATTTAAATTTTAATTGAGAGAAAATAATGAAAATGATTAATATGAACAATAAGGTGTATTGTTTTGAACCCTTTTGTATCTACATGCCCTATAAATTTTTTAATTGCTCAATTATGCCCTATAAATTTTTTGTCTCATCTGTAGCGACACTTAGGTGAAAACGTGATTCTAGCCCTCAAGTGCGTTTATGCTATGTGTACAGGAGACATGGAAATCTATATAACCTTTATGTGTAATTTTTTGTCTTTGTGTGTGTTGTGGAAAATGTTAGAAGTCTGTTGTGTAAGAAATGTGTGTGCGTGTACCTTGTTTGATTTTCGAATGACAGTCGATTTGATTGACATTGTAAAAGTCGATGCGCAGGCTTGAATTGGAATCCAAAATCGGTGGCATAGAGAGGTTCCCAGTTGACCTCAATTTAGCTGCTGGTCGAGGGATGGTAATCCGAAACCGGACATGGAACGTGGGGGCAGCAAGACTTCCTCTCTATTTGCACGTAATTGGATCAGGAAATGGGGGAACTACGTTTCCTGTCCGCCTAATTGATTTTGTGTGCTATTTGCATCTTGTTTTTGGAGTGTGACTTCTCCGACATTGGTTGGTCATCTTTCAGTTACTTCTATCTCCTCGGAATCTATTTAGATTTTCTGCAAAGATGTTTCCTAATGTTTGTCCAAAATTAAAAACTGCCTCTTGTAGTTCGAAGATTTTATGAGCGGGCATGGTATAGATAAACAAGTAATTAATGAATAAAATTGGGATACATTTGTATGGTAGAACTAACATACAAAGGATGAAAATCAGATGAAAGATAGGGTATTGCCCCATGTTCTCCCATATTTTTGTAAATGGGGACTCTGAAATATTTGTTTGAATCTTATATATTGTTGAATTTAAATGATTGGTAGGTTCGCAGTTCTCCTGTTTGATCGTTAATGGTTTTATTAGCGATATGTCGGTGGTAATTGATTTAGGTTGAGATGTGTGATCGTTTCTCTGACGTGGGCGGTGTAATTTTGGCATTGTTTGTGTTGTGTGTACGCTGTGCTTTATGTACGAATTTTGTTTTGCTTTGGGGCCTGTGTCGGTATTTTTACGTGAAGGTTGGTTGTATTCATCGATTCTTCTAGCGAATCGGCAGGTGGGGCAGGTTTTTACCTGTTTTGCGATGTCTTGTGTCATGTTCTGCCAATAATATTGTGACGAGATGAGTCTCGTCATCTTGGAGATGTTTGGGTGGTGGTGTTGTGTGTGTACGGACTTAAGAAGTCTGGTTGTAAGTGAACTTGGGACTATAGTTTTAAGTACTCCTTTTCGGGAGACGATGCGCAGTTTATTGTGATCCATAGTCACGCGAGATTTTCCCGGTGGAGAAGACTGTTGGCTCTGTATGAGTGGCGCATCTAGAAAACCACAGAATGGGATACGAGTTACAACGCCCGTTTCATATTGTTGTACTCCATTTATGCTACGGACCTCATATTCGTATCTTGACAGTCTTAACCTCCATCGAAACAATCTGCCTGACGGGGCTTTGATCTCTTTCAACCACTGCAATGCAGGATGGTCAGAAAGTATTGTAAACTTTCTGCCCATTAGACAGGCGCGGAAGTTATCCACACTTTCCACAATGGCTAGGCATTGTAGTTCCAAGTCTGAATAATTTCGCTCGTGACCACGCAGAGAGCGGCTGAAATGTTGAACTGAGTATGTCTTCCCATCAGGGTAGACTTGTTTAAGAATGCCTGCAATGCCGAATGTTGAGGTGTTACAGTACACCTGGCATGGCAGACCTTCTTGGTAAAGGTATAATGTGGGGTGTGTGGTAAGGCTTTCTTTCAGGTTAGTGAACGCTTTCTGGCATTCGTCACTCCAGACCCACACGACATCCTTTTTTAGAAGGTTGACAAGTGGCGTCCGCAAGCGGGCGTGGTCCGGAATGAACTCTTTATAGGCGTTCACAGCTTTTAGGAAAGATCGCAATGTTTTTCGATTGTGTGGTTGTTTGGTGGCGTGAATTTTTTCTATGTTTTGTGTAGACGGGATGATTGTATTATTCTTAACGGTTGTGCATGCGCTTGTTTGTTGTTGTTGTCTTTTGGCGCGCGTGTTGCATTTGTTGTGCGGGTTGTGCGTGTTTGTTGCGTGGTGACGTATGGGTGCGTGTATGTTGTGAGGTACATTTGCGTGGTAAGTGGGTGAGCTGTGTCGGTGTACGGACACTTTTTTGGGCATTATTGGAATTGTAGGTTGAAGTCGTGGTGGCTTTATATGTTGTGGGCATGAAAAGTTGCGTGGTGTGAGATTAGAATGGTGGCATGTAAATATTTGAGGTTTGGGCAATGAATGCAGGCAAGGGTTTCCATGTGTGAAAGCTTTGTGTGCTGTACGAGTCCTTTGGGACAGGTTTTGGTCTAGCCCGTGCTTGCATTCATTTGGTACATGTTTAGATACATGGTTAAAGGGGTAGGTAGGGTTAGATAAGAGTTCAAAGTCAATTCTTGACGCCATAGGGGGGGTGCCTACCTTAGTCTCGAAAAGTCTGCTCGGCTGGGGGGTCTCTGGCTTGACTTGGTTGTTGTGGGACTGTTTGCACTGTCCGCACTTTTTCGTGGGCCGTCGGGACTGGTCGATGTCGGCATTCGCTGTGCCAGTGCCTCGCGCCGCAGAACTTGCAGTTGGACGGCGGAAGAGGTGCATTCCATGCACCTGGGCGTCGGGGTGTGCTGTGATACGGGTACGGCATGGCGGTGGATGACTCCTCGGTGGTCGGTGTCCGGTCTCGGTGACACTTGCCTGGGGTGGTGGCACGTGCGTCGGCTGCCGCGCTCATCTCGCCTTTCGGTCGGCGGGGGGTGTGGGCTGCTCCGGGGGTGGCGCTACGGAACGTCGTTTGTAGTTGAGTGGACCTTGCTCCTTGAAGTGCGGCGGTCAGCTGCAAAATTATTGTCGCCAGGGTGTGTTTTGTCGCTTCGCTTTGCCAGTTTCTTCCCTCTTTCTTTCGTAGGGTTGTCCGTTTTTACGCCTATGGGGTCCTGATTAAGCTCCATAATATCTTTATCCTGTCGACTCTATGTAATATAATCCAAAGTTATTACACTGCAATATTTGATGTATTACACTGTTGTAGAATCCTGTCGATTTAACCGATCTGTGACAATATCGTTGCGGAACTTCTTGTTGTTCGATTTGAATGGTGAGGATTGGTTGAAACGCAGTCGTTGAGTGGCAAGTGAAGCACACAGTTAGGAATAATCAGGACACGTGATGGGGTTTGAAAATAAAAGGCAACTGGGTTGGAGGAAAGAAAGCTTGAGAAGAGCGGAGCGATTTTGATTGTTAATTATCTGATCACATGGCGGTGATTGTACTTAGCTATGGGATGAGCAGAGGGAGAGAGGTCCAGAGCAAATGTCACCTCCTTGGGAGCCAAAGCACTTCTGATCCGAACTCGGTGGAAGCCAAGTCACTACTGACAATTCTTGCCTTTCGATTTAACACCACGAGTTGTCTTCCTTCCCATTGGTCGAAGGATGGAACGTGCCCGTTTTTCTATTGGTTGACCTATTTAGTTATTCCTTCCTAATTGGACCGGCGGCTTTCTTTGGATATGCCCGGCCTGATCAGGAAGTATCGGGTGTGTTCGACTCTATTTACTTCCGCGTTATCAAATACGTCCGGTCCTGTCCGGAAATATTGGGCGTCTCTATACTAATATAACTTCTGCGGATACTAGATACGTCCGGGCTTGCCAGGAAGTATTGACTGTACAAGTTATTTATACTTGTGCCCGCTTTTAGCCTGCTTCCTATGTCTTGTTGCTACTTCCTTTCCTCCAGTTACCTTATTCTTTATTAAATCTTTGAAAATCATACATTGTACATGCATAGTGGGTCGGGGGGCATACAATTATATACAAATTATGACATATATATATATATTAAATTCAAAAAAAGGCATATCCTGACCAGGAGCACATGTGCTTTGCAGAAGGCAGAGCGCCATCTGGTGGAACAGAAATCAACTAAACATTGATTTAGCCTGTTCCCTGATATTTGGCCAACCCAATGTCTTGATAAATAAATGACAATGCCAAATATCAGGGAACAGGCTAAATCAATGTTTAGTTGATTTCTTTTCCACCAGATGGCGCGCTGCCTTCTGTAAAGCACATGTGCTCCTGGTCAGGATATGCCTTTTTTGATTTTTTAATATCAACCAACACCTGACCCACTTATTTTTTATTTATTTTTTTATTCGATTGTGTTTTTATATATATATATAATATCATTTGAATACACTGTGTGAATTTTATTTATACCATAACGAGATTTTTTAGTTATATAATGGAATTTTCTCAGATATATAGAAATCACAGAAGGTAACCATTGAAACACTGTCTTAATTCTTAAGATCAAGAGAGTTGTAAATGCTGAGATACGCCAAGGTAATTCTGTTTGTCGCTAATGTATATTTGGGCTAATTATGGGCAGGCATGAATCGCCCTAATTGAAAAACAAAGCCACAAAGAGGGGAAAATATCCTGAATAATAATCAGCACAAATTAATTCTGGAATTGAAAATAAACTGATTAAAACACTTTTTCTTTGATTTAATTTCTTTCTCCCTAGAGAGAGAGGTTTCAAAAATAATTATTTCTCTGAAATTTTAACATGGGATTTAAAGTATTTTTCCTTTTAAGATAACATTTAATTTGCATATTTTCAAATATATTGGTTTCCATATTTGCATATTCTAAATATTCACTTTTACAATATCAATAGAGAAGATGGAGAAATAGAAAGGCAATCATCCCTGAGTATTCAGCTAATGTAGACTGTAGCATTTAATATTTTCCCTTATTTTAAGAATGAAACAAGATCGATATATGTTTTTCTTAATTGCTGAAATTATAAACATTTTTACCTTTGTGCATATAAAACTTTTTATTAACATCTTTAAAGATGAAGATCTATAGTCAAAGGGCAAGACAAAAAAGACAAAGGCGTTTAGGCAGCCATGTTAAAACAAAAGAAAACTTGTTTTCTTCCTCGTATGTTTTCTGCTAGACGACCCACACATCTCATATCAGAATCCTGGACCATGCCCGAGTCGCGGTGCTCGTCTATTAGGTGTCATTCAGCCTGCCTCGACTTTATGTAGAAACCCTAGATGCCTGAAGGCACTTGGCCCATGACTGTTGTGTTTCTTGTTGTATATATATATATATATTTATATACATTGTTTTGAAAATAGAGCAATTTATTATCTAGCATTTTTATTATCTAATGAATTAAATATGGATTGCTCTATTTTCAAAACTATTTCAACCAGTTTTGGTACCGACGCGCTTCGCCTAGCAAGAACAATGGAAAGGCTTAGACTTTCTAGCACAGTTGGAAATTACACTTACATTTTAATCACAGGTGTCTCGCTACAGGCATAATTCCACCTTCTTTAATTTTAAAAGATCCTGTCCGCACAAATTTTATTAAATCCAATATATGTCTTTTATTATTTTTGCTCCACTAGATAGCGCTCTACCATCTAAAAAGCACATGTGCTCGTGGTCAGGAGATGCCTTCTTTATTTTTAATATATATATGTGTACAACGACATTTGAAAATTATCCCGCATGAGTTTCTTTTCAACGAAAAATCAAATTTTATTCCAAGGAGAAATAACGATTATTTCCAACCTTAGGGATGAGGTATGAATGAATGAATTGTGAAGAGCAATGATAAACGGAAAAATAAAAGTGTCCAGGGATGGGAATGTCGTTTTACAATCACAGGCCGCATTATACTATATTGTATTATATATATACTAGACGAATGGCCCGGGCAACGCCCGGGGTTTACCCGAGTGCGAATATATTTTAAAAACGTTGACTTGGGTGGTCGCTATTAACAGGGTGGTCTGTATAGACAGGTGGATGTATCACACAGCTGATAACAGGGTTGTCTAGAGTGGTCGCTATAGACAGGGTGGTCTGTATAGACAGGTGGATGTATCACACTGCTGATAACAGGGTTGCCTAAGGTGACCGCTATAGACAGGGTGGTCTGTATAGACAGGCAGCTGATAACAGGGTTGTCTAGAGTGGTCGCTATAGTCAGGGTGGTCTGTATAGACAGGTTTATGAGAGAGGCAAACTTACAGGTTGTTGACGCCGCAATCCCCAGAGAGAGTGTTTTTTGTTGCATCATGCTGTGACTCACACGATGACCCAAGGTCAACAGGGATGGAGCAGCAAGCTTAAGCCTATCACCGTCTGGCGGCGCTGCTTGCGAGTTATATCTACAATTCTGCAAATAACTCTAAGGATATTCAAGATATTCAAGAAATTATTTTTCGAAAACCTTTCCGGGGATATACCTAATAATATCCCAGAATTTCATGGCGATTGGATGTATGGTTTTTGAATAACAGGGTTGTCTAGAGGGGGGCAGGGAGGACACGTGTTCCCTGGCAGCCAATGAGCGCGCATTCTATCCGTGAGCTTCAGACAAACAGACAAACAGACAGAATAAGGCAAATATATAAGTAGATATGCGTGTGTGTGAGCGGTCTGTATGGTGTTATGCCTTGTTATAAAAAAGGAAATACTCTTACCTTAATGATTTATATCGCTTAATTTTATTTATTTAACTATTTACAAGGTAGCATCATCTAACTTATAACAATCACAGCTATGCCGGAACTTCCGCCAGCCTAAGGTAAACAAAAACAGTAATAATGATGATCACCTTACCGATAAATCCGCCGGGTTGTCAGATGGTAACTTATTCTCAACACACGGTCAGGATATGATTTTTTTATTTTTAATATATCAATATCAGACTTTTTATATTATTTTTCACAAAAATGATTATGTTTCATGATTTTCCACTACTTTGCTACGAAATCGTCATGCATACTCTGTCTTGATTAGTATCATAGTCCGAATTTTCATTTCGACATACAAACTGGTCTTTTTCTAGGACAGTTCCGAAAATGGTATTGGTGCAATATATGTTTGAATTTTCTATTGGTAATTTACTTCTGTGCTTTGTTTTCGATTTAAAATATTCTTTTGAAATATTGTCTCTAAAATAAATTAGAATTAATGAATAAAAATACAAAATTGAATTATTGTTTTCCATATTGATATTCACAATAAAATCAATACGGACTAAGAAGATTTTGTATGGAAAATAAGTTGATTTCATTTAACGGATTTAATACTATGCACTGAACAAGTCAAATTTAATCAAATTATAAATAGTTTCCAAAATTAAATTTTGTAATATTTTTTTACAAGTAGAAACAAAGATGAAAATTACATTTTACTTAAATCCAAATTTTATTAAAACTGCTTCAATATTTATCTGAAATGAGATTTTTGTCATTTTTAGCCATACTTTATTTGTCAACTTTATAATTTAATAAAACGAAAAGTTTTAACACTGTCTCATATTCTTTGGTGTTTTTTCTTTATAATTTAAAAGATGGATATACTCTCTATAAAAAATCGACGCACCAAAAAGGAGTTGTCCGATTTATAAGAAAATATGAAGACGTTTCGACCAAACATGCAAATGATTGAAATTTTTTACCGATTTATACAAAGCAAGAGTTCCAACGCATCTGAACTGCGCATCTAGCACGTGTATTCTAGACTTCTCTTTTTGTAATTTGTATCAAAGGAATTGAATTTGAAAAAAAAAAATTCAAAAATCTATCTTTTCCCATCAGTTGCTGAATCATTACCGCTTTATCTAATCTTCTTATCTAAACAACACCTGTCTTTATTTTATCTTCCCTGGCCTGGGGAATCTAACCTTTTTGAACAACCTTGGTTGCGTGCAGCACCTTGGTACTTTGATATAGTGTATTGCGGTTTGCCTGCTTGCTACATTCATTTTTGGGCTCAAAAATCATACACTTTTGTTAGTATCCAGTAAAACCTTACTCTCTTTCTCTCAAAATAATTCTTAAGACAAAATACAGAATCTATTTAATGGATCAAATCTCTCTTTCTCTTTGCTTAGTCTTGTCGAGAAAATAGTTTTCTCCCAATCAAAGTGAAAATATTATTTTATAATATCATATGAATTTCATAATTCAATATATAAATATATATAAAACACGTTATTGATTTTTTATTTTTGTAAAATAAAATTATTATCCTTTTTTACAAATTGATAAAATCTATACTTTGTTTTAACTCAATTCTCTCTTTTGGAGTCTTTCCCGCAGTGGGCGCCTCCAATGAAGACTCTATATGGCGCAAGCCATCAGCAACTTTCAGTTGCACGATAAGTAGATGCCTTTTTCTTTATATATATATATATATATATATATATTAAAAATGGCATATCCTGACCAGGAGCACATGTGCTTTTCAGAAGGCAGAGCGCCATCTGGTGGAACAGAAATCAACAATTCATTGATTTAGCCTGTTCCCTGATATTTGGCCAACCCAATTTCTTGATTGATTTCAACACCTGATTTTTTTATCTTTTATTTTTTCTTTCGTTTTTTAATGTGCTAAGCGTATTTACGCAAGTTTGGCCTTAAATACCCATTTCTTGGTTTTTCGGGAAGCCATTGGGATCAAAAATTATTTTTTGGTCGCAATGGTTCAGCCTACTCCACGCTGACGAGCGCCAAAAGCGCGAAACGCGTTCGTGGATGGCTTTTCTTGATTTATCAAGAAATTGGGTTGGCCAAATATCAGGGAACAGGCTAAATCAATGAATAGTTGATTTCTGTTCCACCAGATGGCACTCTGCCTTCTGAAAAGCACATGTGCTCCTGGTCAGGATATGCCATTTTTAATATTGATTTCAACACCTGATCTTTTTATCTTTTATTTTTTTCTTTCGTTTTTTAATGTGCTAAGCGTATTTACGCAAGTTTGGCCTTAAATACCCATTTCTTGGTTTTTCGGGAAGCCATTGGGATCAAAAATTATTTTTTGGTCGCAATGGTTCAGCCTACTCCACGCTGACGAGCGCCAAAAGCGCGAAACGCGTTCGTGGATGGCTTTTCTTGATTTATCAAGAAATTGGGTTGGCCAAATATCAGGGAACAGGCTAAATCAATGAATAGTTGATTTCTGTTCCACCAGATGGCGCTCTGCCTTCTGAAAAGCACATGTGCTCCTGGTCAGGATATGCCATTTTTAATATTGATTTCAACACCTGATCTTTTTATCTTTTATTTTTTTCTTTCGTTTTTTTAATATATATATATATATATATATGTCATAATATATGCTCTTCCAGGAATAATAAAGTAAGCCTACAGTCAACGAGAGAGAGACGTCGATAGAAGACAACTAAGTTACGGCCATTTTGAACCACTGGCCACATTCCGGAGGGGGATTTTCTTGGAACCCTCAGGACTATTTTTGGACACAGTTGGGGGGTGGTGGTGCGATACAAACGGTCGTTCAGCGGTGACAGCCCCTCGCGCTACCTCTCTCTCGCTGGTTGCCTGGGATCCCTTTTCCAAACTTTTGGTTTCTTTATTTCTCTGGTATATGAGGGATTTGTTTCCCGGTCAGGTCTTATCCTGTCGACTTTCAGTGTGGCAATATGATAATAATGTGGGGAGAGAGAAATAAAGAAACCACAAGTTTGGAAAAGGGATCCCAGGCAACCAGCGAGAGAGAGGTAGCGTGAGGGGCTGTCACCGCTGAACGACCGTTTGTGTCGCACCACCACCCCCCAACTGTGTCCAAAAATAGTCCTGAGGGTACCAAGAAAAGCCCCCTCCGGAATGTGGCCAGTGGTTCAAAATGGCCGTAACTTAGTTGTCTTCTATCGACGTCTCTCTCTCGTTGACTGTAGGTTTACTTTATTATTCCTGGAAGAGCATATATTATGACATATATATATATATATATTAATAGTAATTTTTTATATTTGGAAAATAGAGGAAAAGTAAACTATTAAGAACTACAGATTTTGAATTAATTTTGAGTCAGAACAGCAAGCTAATTCTGTATCAAATAGTATAGTTATGAAAATTTTAAGATTAATAATTTTTTTTATTTAAATCAAATGTGTGAGGTTTGTTTTTTATTTTTTTTTTTTTTTGCAATAAATAATTAGTTAGATTATATATTAAAAAAAGGAAAAAAAGTAACACCAGCAAAGCATCGGCAGTTATGCGTCATAGGCTGGGTGAAAAAAGAAATAAGCGAAGAGAAAGTTTTAAAGAGAAGAGCAAAGACAGAACCATGATAATAATTTTTCAAATATAAAATAATGCTAATTAGAGAGAGAGAAGTATTTTTTGCTCTATTTTCTCTCTTGATGAGAGAAGATAGGTTTTTGTTAATTTTTTTTTTTTTTTTTGGGAATTTTTTTTTATAAGCTTATTTTAAAGACAATCTAGTGTAAATGTGGAGGACACGATATAAGATAATATATTAAATTAGGAAGGATGAAAACCTTAAGGGTTAGACCAGTTGAAAACCATAAAGGTTAGACCAGATGGAAAGAGGATGGTACTCAGGTGGACCTCTTCAGATGAAGACCTGAGCAGCAGTTTCGGCCCTTACTCCATTACTGCCAAAGCAAATTTAGGTTGGAACGGAGATAGGGTAATAGCTGAGCCTTATATATACTACATAAATCAACTAATGAACTGAGACAGTATCATCTTCTGCACTTTCAAACCTAACTCAAAAAATGTTTTTTTCCAGTTCAGAAGTTAAATTTATTCGGTTCCATGGACTTAATCAGATTGATACATACTTATCCCTTAGTGTTAAACTTTAAATCAAATTGTGTTTTTTATTCTTTTATTCTATAAATATATATATTTATAAATATAGTATACGAGTATATTTATATAACATATATATATTCTTATTTAATCTTACCTTTTTATTCTATAAAATAATCCCTTGCATCAATATTGAGTAAAATCCCTGGAGGAATGATTAATTTTACTTATTTATATTTATTCATTTATTTTATAACCTTATAATATTCTTATATGAATAATGTAATTATATAATCTTATATGAACGAATCAGTTTCAATCTCTCTCCTGATATGATCCAGGTTTCAAATTCGATATATTAGTAGAACACAAGAACATTTGTAAAACTCTTCATTTATTTATTTATGATCAAATCAGACGCGATATCCCCACAAGGGATGTCAAGAAACAACACTTAGATACTATATTACATAAACAATTGAATAATTACATGGTTTGAAGTAGAGTTTAAAGAATAAAATAGAGGAAACTAAAATCATGCTTGAATTTACAACCAACTAATGAAATAAATAAATATACCTAGTTTGGCAATTACGGTCTACACTGTGATTATTATCTCACGATTTAAAAATGTCAATTCCAGAGACATCGCTGAAGATACATCAATCGAACTCTTGTGCCGACAACATCCCCATGGGTCGTTCCCAGAAGTCTTTTTCCCGATATGACATTTTTTGTTGTTTCTATCGGGGAGCCAAAAACTGCTGACAAATGTTCGCCAATTTTTCCCGAACATTAAAAAGATTAAATTCTGTTTTTTGCGCCAACTTTATCACTCCACTGTTTCTCCGGAGTTCTGGACTGTGTAATCCATTGATCCATCTGGTGTAGTGGAGTGGTTTATAGGTTGTCTCAAGTACCCGTGGAGATTACGATCATGCATGCTGTAAGTGGCCAACTTCATGTATGTCATAATATCACATATAGAAATGTATCTTATGGAAATATGTAAATAAAGATGTTGGATGGTTGCGTGATGTGTTGTTGTGGCTTGTGGAAAGGCCGCTGATAAAATTATAATTAAAATTAATTTATTTAAAGCCAGAAATATATAAAGAGAAAAGAAGTAACAGCCGTAGTAACGGCCGTTGGGATCAAGCCTTCTTGTTTACCGCGTGAGTGGCCAGAGTCTGGATGATTACGCATGCGTATTCAGGTTGACGCTCGCGGTTGCCGAGGCCGTCCACTGCCCGTGTGTGTAGTGGAGCTTTGTCCCAGTTCGCGCTCGTTGAAGCAAAGGGTGGTCGCCACAAAGATAATATATGTAGAAGTATAAGGAGAGGAAAGTTGACTAGTCAGACACCAACCCGAGTCGACCACATGTCCTCTCTTCTATGGATATTTCGGGGAACTGTCTCGTCTTCCCGCCTTTGAGGTCACTAGTTTAGCTTAGTGAGAATAGTTTTAAAACACCTGGAATTTATATTATCTAGAAACAGTTGTTCTCTCTGATCTCGGCTCCATGCCAGTTGTTCCCAGGGTGGTCCTCGGGTCTTCTCTTTCCTTTACTACTTACTTCTCACGGGGGGTTTGTTCCTGGATCCTGATTCCTGTGTACATCCTCTTGCCACACAACTACCAAGACTGTTCGAAAATAACCACACGTAAACTTCGACATGATTATTTACTAAATGTTCCGTTTCATTATTTGTCTTGGCTTCTGAGGTAAGACTTGTGGCCGAAATAGAAATTTTCTCTAATCCTCCTCCAAGGAAGATTGTGAACCCTGGCACGGTGGACGATAATTCCGTATCAAAACACTGTTTGTCAGTTGATGCTAATCATACCGAATCATCTTTAACCATAGAAATACCTTATATAGTAAATGAATATTTTTTCAACCCGACTCTCAACAAATGTATAACTGGCTAAATACTGCGCTGTTTGACCGAAACTTTACTTTCAAATATTTTAAATTTTATAAAGCTGCGAGTGATTTCGGAAGTAACTTAATGAATCCGGTGGCTTTTACTGAACAACTGGGTGAATGGACTAATTAAGTAACCTCTCTAAGATTTTATATTCAAACTTTAGACAACCCTCTACCCTTGATCCATCCATGTATAAAACTGTATAGATGTCTGCTATAATTATGTATGTTTCTGTCAATTCTACTAATTATTGTTCTTTAAGAAAAAGAACCGTTTGTTCTCGACTGCTTTTATATAAGTTTATGCCAATCCCTTTCTTTATTATTTCCTCTTATTTGATACATTGTAGATAACATTGCTGATTACTGTTACTGTTATTCCTACATGTATTCTACATCTCTACTCGGAGACTATGAATAGGACCAAAAGGTTCTAATAAAGATTTTTATTTTTTGTATATATGTAAACATAGATGGAAATTTTGCCGGAGGAAATTGATCCATAGAAGCATAGGGCGCCTCTTCCGTCAAAAACTGGTGTTGTGCTTTGTCACCGACCCGAGGCCGCTAGTTTCGGCGACGGTCAATAGATGGCGTCTGATTTTGACGGGAGAGACGCCCTATGCTTCTATATATATGGAAATATGTGTTGGGCAAATATTCGATATGGGAATATATGCTACATCATAATATAATCATATTTTAACATCTCAATACACAATATTACTTACCTTTGTATATCAATATAGTCTATTATTGCTGACTTATCAGTTATGGTATGATATATTCTAAGATATCAAATTCCTAAATTAAACATTTTACGCTACAGCAAACCTCCAATTATCCGAAAGGTCTGTACATAGAAGAATTCTGATATTTAAAATATAGGAAAGAAATCGAATGAAATCTTGTTGTCTAACACAAATAAAACTTAAAAGTTTGTTTATCCTTTAAATAAATAGACAATTCAATAGACACCAGATTTTCAAATGAAAATATCCATGTGGTCAAAAAGTCAAATATTTCCTCTTCTATTTGAGGTTTATTTTTGGCAGTCAATTCAGTAATCGAATTGGGTTCCATTTAATCTGAAGCTCTATCTGTGTCAAGTTCGGAATATCAGGTCTTCACACTCTATGATAGAACCATTTTTATAGAAACATTTTAAAACTATTTCTGTCCGTTTTTTTTCGTATCTTCGTCCATTATTTTTTCACAAATCTTAATTTTTCTTTGATAATTCTTTTTCATCAGGGAAAACCTATACTGGATGGTCTCTCTATATCCTTTTATAACAACAATTGAAAGAATAAGCATCCAAATGACACAAACATTCATTAAAAAAAATATTTTTTTTCATCATCAATTCCAAATCTCTTTTTCTACCTCACTTTCTTTTCTCCACACTGGGTGAAGTAGAATACCTTTGTCATTAAGACTGGGAGCACTACTCAGTGGCAGGCAGACTCAGCTCCAAAAGAAATGGCCGCCTCTGACATGAGGAACAGACACCATGTATAGCCTCTCCTAACATGGAGTACAGACACTGCTCATCCTGTATCCCTGGAACCCTTACAGGGTACTATCAGCCAGGCCAGCTGAGTCCAGGTTTTTTAGTGAGCTTGTTACTGCTCCCCCTCCTCCTTTTTTATCCGGGCTTTGGACCGGCAAAGGCGAAGTTGTTTCCATTTCCAAATCTAATTAACAGAATTGAAGAGTATTCTCAGTAAAACATTTCCAATAAGATTATAAAATAATTCAATGTGGAAAATTAGGAAATACAAACTTCAGGATGACACAGCAATTTATATAAGAACAAACTATGAATGATAAACAAAAGATAAGCAATGAGAGAAATTTACAGAGTATAACAATATAAACATCAAAAATGATACTCTGTTAATAAAGTAATAAATACTTTGTTACGATATTAATATAAGGCCCCATCTATATATTGGAAATACAAGCATTAAGTGGGGGGGGGGGGTCGGTGGAAGGCTGGTATGAACCGTTGGTTTACGACCACTACGACCCGGGTTCGATTCCCACAATGGACACTTTTTTTCTGATTAAAAATAATAATTCTCCAATGTCCCCCTATTCTTGAAAAAGTCCAACCCCACCAGCGAGTGCAAGTAACCAAACGGGGCTCTGGCATATTTATTTGTAAGTGAAAAGTCGAACTGCTTTTCACGTGTGTAGACATGTGGTGCACTTACAGTTAAAGCAGTCGCTAACTACCCACCATGATTATCATGGCCTTTACCACGTGTACTAGGGATAAGAAAAAAAAACATTAAGACAAGGATGTTTCTTTGGAACATAAAACATACCTTAATGTTTGTATTTCCTATTATCCAATATAGGATTGTAAAATTGTATGTGTTTATTACTGTTCTCTCTATTCTACAAGCCAGTATGTGATTGTATAGATTGCATTTGGAAAAGTAAAGATATTTATGAAAACAAAGCTACAAACACTCATAAGTGTTTCGTGATAGCATATTTACACTCATGGACAAAACTTAAGAAAGTGTAAAGTCTTTTATGTTGCCGATTCTGTTTTTTATTTTATTTTGAAGGAGACAGGCAATTTTGTTCACATTTGGTTATCTCGTGTGTTTTCAATAAAGGTCACTGTAATATCTTTCAGAGTTATTATCTGAATCCCGATATACATGCCTAAAGGTACAACTTCCTTAAGTTTTGTCCATGAGTGTATCGTTCAGAGTTATTGTCTGAATCCCGATATACATGCTAAAAGGTACAACTTCCTTAAGTTTTTTCCATGAGTGTATCTTTCAGAGTTATTGTCTGAATCCCGATATACATGCTAAAAGGTACAACTTCCTTAAGTTTTGTCCAAGAGTGTATCTTTCAGAGTTATTGTCTGAATCCCGATATACATGCTAAAAGGTACAACTTCTTTAAGTTTTGTCCATAAGTGTATCTTTCAGAGTTATTGTCTGAATCCCGATATACATGCTAAAAGGTACAACTTCCTTAAGTTTTGTCCAAGAGTGTATCTTTCAGAGTTATTGTCTGAATCCCGATATACATGCTAAAAGGTACAACTTCCTTAAGTGTTGTCCATGAGTGTATCTTTCAGAGTTATTGTCTGAATCCCGATATACATGCTAAAAGGTACAACTTCCTTAAGTTATGTCCATGAGTGTATCTTTTAGAGTTATTGTCTGAATCCCGATATACATGCTAAAAGGTACAACTTCCTTAAGTTTTGTCCATGAGTGTATCTTTCAGAGTTATTGTCTGAATCCCGATATATATGCTAAAAGGTACAACTTCCTTAAGTTTTGTCCATGAGTGTATCTTTCAGAGTTATTGTCTGAATCCCGATATACATGGTAAAAGGTACAACTTCCTTAAGTTTTGTCCATGAGAGAGTGTGTCTGCTCAATTATTATATTTAATATTTATATTCACAATGGTCCTGCTTTATAGAATCATGGAATATTAATATATGCATTGATCTTGCAGGAGTAGGATTGTTACACTTATCAGAGACAGGAAACTCTAAGATAATGATTGTAATGATTCCATCACTAAAACTTGAATTCAATTGTTACTTTTCAAGACTGGATCTTCTTGGTACCCCCCACAAAAGAAATACTCAAATATATTTAGGAGCACTATGTAAATCGAACCGGTTTCTGTAAATATTCCGACGGACCAAAATATCGACAGGGGAGAAATTGCTACAAATTTTGACAAACTAAAAACCTGGTAGCCTAAATCCCTTCAGGGTCGAATTTAACAAACACAAAAATCAATACAAGTTTAGTAGTTTGGAAAACATTTTGAATAGTTGGAGAATATTTATAAAATATTATTTCTATCTATATATATATATAAATGAATGTATGTGTGTGTGTCCTTTATGCCTGACCAAACCACTCATTGCAACGCCATGAAACTTTGGGAAGTTATTTAGTATAGTACTGGGAAGGTTTCTGAAAAATAATTTCTTGAATATCTTGAATATCCTTCTAGTTATTTGCAGATTTGTAGATTTAACTCGCAAGCAGCGCCCCCATTGCGACGATGATAACAAGTTTTTTATCTATTAAGTTTTATTATCACTAAGTTTATTATCTTAAAGATTATTTATCAAAAGTAAGATTTTCTACCTATTAATTGCGCACAAGTCAAAGTTAGTTATCGAGTATTTTTCAAGGGACCGGGAAAAATGTTCACTTTATCGAGAGATTCAAATTTACGAGTTTCAAATTATCAAAATATATCTATCATTTTTAAAAATAAGTTTATAGAGAATTATTTTAACAAATGTTCGTTAGACAAACCTTTACTCGGGTAAAACCCGGGCGAAGCCGGGTACGTCCGCTATTTGATAAAAGTAATGCCTGGGTTGAGGCGAGTAGAATAAGAAAAACAAAAGATTATTTACATAATGTACAAAAGTTTTGAGCCGGCCATCGGGATAAAACAACAACGAGTTTTTATAGGGGAAGCGTGACCTCTGGCGGTCGATTATGCAAGATATTTGAATCTTTGATATGTGTAATACAAATAAAATAATATTTTTATACCCTTACAGTTTCTTACTACTGCCAACCTATTTTGAGGAATACAAAACGTGTATTACGTACGCTACAGAAACGGCTAAGCTTATTCTCTCCGTTTGAAAAGAAATATAAGAATTAAAATTATGATATCTCGCACACCTGTATTGTCAACTAAATTGAGTGATTGTACAAAAATTCAGACTTCGACTTCTTGGTCTTGAAGTATTTTAAAATGTGATGAAAAGGTTTGTGCGTGTTAAATATACAGAAAATAGTCTATTCCCGATTACCCAGAAGTCAGTAATTATATTAAAAATTGATCACAATATATATATGTGTGTTATATTAAAATACTAGCGGATGTGCCCGGCTTCGCCCGGGTTTTACCCGAGTGAATGTTTGTCTAACGAACATTTGTTAAAACAATTCTCTTTAAACTTATAAAACGTACTTGGCTTCGCCCGGGGTTTTACCCGAGTAAAGGTTTGTCTAGCGAACATTTGTTAAAACAATTCTCTAAAAACTTATTGAAAAATAAAAAAGATATATTTTGATAATTTGAAACTCGTAAATTTGAATCTATCGATAAAGTGAACATTTTTCCCGGTCCCTGTGTGCCGTGTCATCCTGAATTTTGTCTTTCCTAATTTTCTACATTAGAAAATCATAGTTTTATCTAGTGAACATTTTTTCCCGGTCCCTTGAGAAATACTCGATAAGTTGAATAAAATCAATATTAATTGGTTCCCTCGGTAATTGGAAGTTAAAGGAATAGTATCTTCGCCTTGGAATTGTATCATTATTCTTGTCGCAAATAAATTGCCGTGTCATCCTGAGATAATCTTACTTTTGATAAATAATATTTAAGATAACAAACTTAGTGATAAGAAAACTTGTTATCATCGTCACAATGGGGGCGCTGCTTGCGAGTTAAATCTACAAATCTGCAAATAACTCTAAGGATATTCAAGATATTCATGAAATTATTTTTCAAAAACCTTCCCGGTGATATACCTAATAATATCCCAAAATTTCACGGCGATTGGATGTATGGTTTTTGAATCTATAGAGTACAGACAGACAGACATTCAATTATATATATATATAAGATAATATAAATGAGTTTTAAAAATTGTAAAAAAAAATATGCATCGGCCGGGAATCGAACCCGGGCCGCCCGCGTGGCAGGCGAGCATTCTACCACTGAACCACCGATGCTTTAAAAAATGGCCATATTTAGGTATTCATTCCATTCCGGATTAGTCCGCGTAAAAAAAAGTTCTTCAAATGAAAAAAAAAGAAATAGCCAAAAATACTAATCAAAATGCAGCCGAATATTTTCCTCAGGTTTATAAAAAGCGACATGCAAAATATGGTACCAATTGGTTCAGTAGTTTTTGAGTTTATCGCGAAACAGACAGACAGACAGAAATTGACTTTTATATATATATATATACTAGAGGAATGACCCGGGCAACGCCCGGGTTTTACCCGATTAAATGTTTTTATTCAAATAATATTCGTTACGAATATTCATTCTGCTCGAATGAATGTTTTTCTGTTAGAATTTTGTTCCTGCGTACAAAATAATGAACTGGTTTCACCCGTGGTCTCTGCTTTTTGGAATTTTTCCCGATATAATTATGTATCTAATAATCAAACATGATACAGCAATATCGTCATCATCATTTTCTGACTAAAAATATATAGTTTTAATTTAAAAAAAAGTTAAAAATGTAAAAAAAAGTTCTTCAAATGAAAAAAAGAAATAGCCAAAAATACTAATCAAAATGCAGCCGAAAATTTTCCTCAGGTTTATAAAAAGCGACATGCAAAATTTGGTACCTATTGGTTCAGTAGTTTTTGAGTTTATCGCGAAACAGACAGACAGACAGACAGACAGAAATTGACTTTTATATAGAGATAGAGATAGAGATTTACTCTTCATATATTGTTGGCTTTTTAACTTACATTCATTCTTCATTGTTGGCTTTTTATATTACATTCACTCTTCATTGTTGGCTTTTTATCTTACATTCACTCTGTTGGCTTTTTATATTACATTTACTCTTCATTGTTGGCTTTTTATCTTACATTCACTCTTCATTGTTGGCTTTTTATATTATATTTACTCTTCATTGTTGGCTTTTTTTTACATTCATTCTTCATTGTTGGCTTTTTATATTACATTTACTCTTCATTGTTGGCTTTTTATCTTACATTCACTCTTCATTGTTGGCTTTTTATCTTACATTCATTCTTCATTGTTGGCTTTTTATATTACATTCACTCTTCATTGTTGGCTTTTTATCTTACATTCACTCGGTTGGCTTTTTATATTACATTTACTCTTCATTGTTGGCTTTTTATCTTACATTCACTCTTCAATGTTGGCTTTTTATCTTACATTCATTCTTCATTGTTGGCTTTTTATACTACATTTACTCTTCATTGTTGGCTTTTTATCTTACATTCACTCTTCATTGTTGGCTTTTTATCTTACATTCATTCTTCATTGTTGGCTTTTTATATTACATTCACTCTTCATTGTTGGCTTTTTATCTTACATTCATTCTTCATTGTTGGCTTTTTATATTACATTCACTCTTCATTGTTGGCTTTTTATATCATATAGAAAATCATAGTTTTATCTAGTGAACATTTTTTCCCGTGTCACATTGCCGTGTCATCCTGAGATAATCTTACTTTTGATAAATAATATTTAAGATAACAAACTTGGTGATAAGAAAACTTGTTATCATCGTCACAATGGGGGCGCTGCTTGCGAGTTAAATCTACAAATCTGCAAATAACTCTAAGGATATTCAAGATATTCATGAAATTATTTTTCAAAAACCTTCCCGGTGATATACCTAATAATATCCCAAAATTTCACGGCGATTGGATGTATGGTTTTTGAATCTATAGAGTACAAACAAACAGACAGACATTCAATTTTATATATATAGATTATTTTATTTAAAATTATATTTCATAGATTCAAATACTCTGTTTAAATCGACCGCCAGAGGTCACGCTTCCCCTATAAAAAAACTCTTTGTTGTTGTTTCCCGATGGCTGGCTCAAATCTTTTGTACATTATGTAAATAGGTTTTTCATTTTTGATTCTTACGCCTTAATCCCGGCAGTATTTTTATCAAATTATGTTTTTATATATTCCATAGGCTCAATTAAAGCTATTTTTATCTTTACTATTTTTATTATACTTTCGAGATTTTAACCACGACTGCATTTTCATAGCATAATCCTCAAGATAATCAAAATCAACATAAATATCTTTTTTTTTAATATAACATATATATATATATTTGAAAGCAAATATAGTAATTGGTTCATATCAGTTCTCACCCCCTGCCCAGACTATCCAGAAATCTGAAAGTTTGAAAAGTTGCGTTGTCAGCGGGATTGAGCAAGTGTGCAAAATTTCAAACTTCTAAGTCTTCTGTAACTATAACAAAAATTGATCACAAAAAAGTTGAACAGCCCCGACCACCAGAAGTCTGAAATATTGTAAACTTGTCACCAAGATTGAACGAGTATGCACAATGTTCGCATTCTCTGCAAAGTACAGGGTGATCCAAAAGTCCCGCACAACTTTAAAAATTAATAACTCCGCGAATATTTGCGCTAGAGCAATGCGGTAAACACCATTGCGTTCAGGATGCAATGGGATTTTTTATGGCAAATAATGAAAATTTCGAAATTGATTTTAGTTACAACTTTATTCGCTAGATGGCGCTCTACCAGAATCAGCGATTCAGCGGCCAAATTGTTTGATAAATTGAAAAATATATCTGAACGACACGTATTTTTCCTTTTTGAATACCAGGAAAGAACCCTAATAATATCAAATGATAAATTAATAAAAAACCGTTTCGCCAAAAGTTAGAAGAAATGGTTAACGATTTTTAAATACAATCTGAGATATGTAAAATAGGTATATGCAAATTAAAACATGTAGCAAAAAAAAAAAACCTAATATTTTAGATGCGGTTTGCTGGAATCCTCTCAGCTATTTAAATTTCGAAAATAATAATTTTCTAATTTTTTTAATTCAACTCTCTCTCAGTATCGATTATATTTATTTTAATTCATTTGAAAAATATTTATCTATCTCTGATGATTTACAAGGGGGGATCAATAAATAAGGTGAATTATCTTATTTCTTAAAAATAAAAAAGCAAATTAATTTAAACCACAGAATATTAAAATATAACATCGAGAGACTATTTAAGGTGTTCTGTTCTTTTTTCCCACGCGCGGCACGAGACTTATAAATAAACTAAAATGGAAGCTCCCTTGAAGGATTGCACCACGCTTGAACAACGTGCAGTTATTCGTTTCTTGAATGCAGAAGATATTCAAACATCTCAAATATGCCAAAGAATGAGAAATATCTATGGTGAGTCTTGTTTGTCTCAAAAAACATTTCTAAATGGGTTAACGAGTTCAAAAATGGACGAATTACATGTACCGATATTGAGCGACCTGGACGACCAAGTGTTACAGCGACGCCAAGCACGATAAATGCGGTTGAAAACTTAATTTTGGAGGATAGAAAAATATCCATTTTTACCATAGGCAACGTACGAACAGCGACCATTATTGTGACATTCTTGTAAATAAGCTAAAGCCCGGTATAAGAAACAAAAGAAGAGGGAAGCTTAGTAAAGGTGTTCTCTTCCTTCATGATAATGCAAGGCCGCATACATCATGTAAAACTGTATCTACAATCATTAAATTAGGTTTTGAAATTTTAGAACATCCTGCATATAGTCCAGACCTAGCCCCCTCTGACTATTTCCTTTTTGGACTACTAAAGAAGGAGTTAAAGGGAAAGCGAATTGACTGGGATGAAGATGTCCAGAAAGTGGTGCAAGATTTTTTTCACACGCTTCCAAAGAGTGCCTATAAAGAGGGTATTTACAAGTTGCCAGAACGATGGAGACGATTTATAGAAAGCCAAGGTGATTATTTTGAATAAATCAAGTCCTAATTTTTAATATCGTTCTTATTTTTTTAAATAAATTATAATTCACCTTATTTATTGATCCCACCTTGTATTTTACTCTGGAATGCCGTTGTTGTTTTTGTCGTGTCCCATAAAGAGCCTCAGATGTCTCCATGCATCTCTATCACAGCAGCATTGTCCACTATCTTGGGTGTGTAAAGCAGCTGCTCTGGGTCTATGTCAATTTTCTGCAAGGCTGCGGGCATGAGAATATGTGGGTAGGTGTTAGTTCCACACCAGGACAGTTGTTGCATGTTCTATAGGTTCTTGTGCCATCTGGATGTATTGTCATCCTTTATAATGTTTTGTTCTAAATCTTGTTATAGTTTTGTCATTTTTCTCTCGGAGTTTATTTCACATTTTGATCTTTCTTATTTTTTGTTTAATTATCTTGTATTTTGCAAAAGCATTAGCGTCATTATTATGACATTTGTTCTTTCCTTTGGCTCAACCTTCTGGCTTCCTTTGCAAATTCAACTGCCATTTCATTACCTCTGATCCAAACACTGGCAAGAATCCATTGTAGAATGCAGTTATTCTCCAATGATATCAGTTGAGCAAGTAACGAATGTATTTTCTGTGTGATTATAGTATTGCCCTTCTGAATTGCTTCTAGATCGGATATGAAGTCGTTGTACGGTATATTATAATTCCTTCTGCTTGATGCAGGGATGGTTGGTTAAGGCATACATCAAGAGCTTTCCAGATAGCTGTCAATTCACAAGTGAAGTTTGACGATATCTTTCCTTCTCCTTCTTTGATTTTGATGTGTTTTCTATTTTGCAGTATTATGTTAATTCCGGCCCCTCCATTACTCAGGGTAAGGTCTGATGATCCATCTGTATATGCTGTTAAATAATTTATCTGATCGCATAAACCAATTGTGTCAAGTCCTTTCTTTTTTAAGAATGTTTTTGTTCTTTTTTTTATTGCAGGGTTCATTCAGGTTAAGATTGATTATTACATTTGATGGCAATGGGGTAGGAAATATTGGTTATTCTCGAATTTGAAATTCATTATGTTTCATATTTATGCTCTTTCTAATATTGTTGTCGTACTGAAGTGTTGAAGATCTTTTGAGCCTTTCTTTTTGTGTCCAGTTTAAATAGGTTCTATGGGATATGTGTTCGGTTTCTTTAGTTTTAAGCTATTGGTGAATTTTATTGTTTTTAATTGTCTTCTGCTTTCAAGTAGGTGTGGACCACATTCTCTCTGAATTTTCTAATTGTTGGTATTTGAAACAGAACCAGTGATTAATTTGGCCGCTTTTGCTTGAACACTGTCTAGTCTTCTTTTTAGTGATGAACTTGAGGGAGCCCAAATAGGTGTTGCATATTCCATTATTGGCCTTATTAAGGTGATATATGTTGTTCTGAGAATTTTGTGTTTTGCTCCCCAATTTGTTCCGCATAGCATTCCCAAAATGTTTAGGTTTCTAGTAACTCTATTTGAGGTGCTAATTATGTGTTCTGTAAATCGCAATTCCTCATCAAGTATCACACCTAGGTAATTTGGAGATCAAATTTTATTAATTATATGGTTGTTTATGCTTATTTTGGAGTTAAATTCATGCCTTTTTTCCTGTCAGTGAAGGAGACCTATAGGTTTGTGTTTATTGGGTTTATTGTCATTTTGAGTTTCATTGCCCACTTCTCCAGTCCTCTCATTGATGTGTTCAGTATTTTCTGATATTTCTATACTGCTACTTGTGTGCCATATGGCTATATAATCGGCATAACAGGCAACCTTTGTGTCTTCAGTGAGGATGGATGTTGTTAAGGTTGTGTCGTAATTAGATGTACAACAACTCAAACTTGACCATGACTCTTTTTTTAGCTCCTATTCTTTCCTTTTGGCCAACAAAAAATGTCCAATTTATATACGCCTTTATTCTTACATAATGATACTTTAAAGAATGCAAATAATCTTCATCTATTTACATACACAACACATCTCCCCCCTTAATAATACTACAGTCGATCTGGGGGTTTCCTGGCTCTCTGAGGTCTAGGACTGCGGACGGGCACTTGCACAGCGGCAGGCTCCGGTTTAGGAGTGCAAGAGGGCACGTGCACAGCAACAGGCCCTGGTCTAGGAGTGCAAGAGGGTACGTGCACAGAAGTAGTCTCCTCCTTGTTTCCTGATGTAACCTCTGGAACCTCCTCTTCACTTTATTTCTGACTTCCACCTACAGGCTTCTCTCCTGATGTTCGAGGAAGTATCAAATTTCTTGTCTCCACTTGTTTCTTTCTCACAGGTCGCAATTGATTGATATGCCTCTTATACACGACGCCCTCGCAACTTATAAGGTAGTGACGGTAGCTCTATAATTTCAAAATGGTACCTTTTTACCGTTTAGGTCCAGTTGCATAGTTGCGGAAATAAACCTCGCAACCTGTAGTAAACTGCTCCTGCCTTCTTACGGCCTCATGAAATACCTCTCGCGGATTTCCCATCTTGGTATTAAATTCGAGAATCTTGATCTTAAACTTCTCTTCATTAGCAGTTCCGCCGGGGAATTCCTTTATTACAGTTTGGGGGAATGCTCTATGAGCAAATAGGAATCTTTGTAGATTCGTCTCTAAATCATCCTTCCCATTATTCTTTCTCAAAAGGTTTTTAAACTCTTTTACATATCTCTCAGCTAAACCATTTGTACTACGATTATACGGACTGGTCTTAGTGTGCCGTATACCATTCATTTTGGTAAATTGCTCGAATTCACCGGAGACAAACTGTCTTCCGTTATCTGTAACAAAAAATTATGGCAATCTAAATCAGGCAAATATTTCTCTAAGATGATTTATAATCGTTTTGCTGGTAATATCTTTCCACGAGAACCAAAAACATTCTTCCCATGAACGGACCCGCTAGATTAAGATGAAGTCGATGCCACGGTTTTTCGGGCCAAGTCCATTCCGAGATGGTATCCGGGGGCATGCTTGCCGATTCTTGGCATACTCTACATTCTCTAGTTAACTCCTCGATGTTACTGTCTATGCCTGGCCACCAGAAAATACCGTCTGGCAACAATCTTCATTTTAACAATCCCCATGTGTATTTCATGCAAGTCATTTAAAATTAAAGATCTTAATATTTGGGGTATTACCACTCTTTCACGCCATTGAAGACAACCAAACTCAATTCCTCATTGATCTTATAATGAGGAGCTAGTGGGTTTTCTCTCGGTACCCTTGTGAATTTCCAGTTGCCTTCTCTAACATTCCTTAATACTATAGACAGTATTTTATCTTGGGGCGTCTCATATGCCACCTCCATTAAAGAGAACGGTACCTCATTCAACTTCCTGAGAAGAAGTACCTAGTCTTCATCAAGAGACTCTCTGACACTCGATTCTAAAGGAAGACGTGACAATGCGTCAAATTTGGAATTATCACTAGTTTTTGGAAATTCCACAGTATAATTAAATGCAGCTAATTTTAAGGACCATCTTTTAATTATGGATGATGCACATATGGGAATTGGTTTATTAAGTGAAAATATATGAATTATGGGTCGGTTGTCTGTGACCAATACAAATTTTCGTCCCAGTAAGTATTGTCTGAATTTCTCAACGCCAAAAGTTATGTTCAACGCTTTCTTTTCTAGTTGAGAGAGACGTTTTTCCGCTTCAGTTAATGTTCTAGAAGCAAAAGCTCTAGGGCATTCTTCCTTTCTATCATTTCTATGACTCAGAATTACGCCTAGTCCATAGTCCATTAATAATGATTTACATTTTTTAAATAACATTCGATATTCTTTCGTCCAATTCCATCTACAATTTTTATTCAAAAGTTGATAGAATAGTGCTAAAATGTTTGATATATTCTTTATGAATCTATAATAATAAATTAAGAGTCCTATGAAAGATCTTAATTGTAAAACATGCTTTAAGTTCAGGCGCCTCTATCACTGCTTTAATTTTATTTTCTAAGGGATGCAGTCCATATTTATCCATTTTAAACCCTAAATATTCCACCGATTTCTTTTTAAATTTACATTTATATCTCTTTAACTTTAAACCTTTTTCTAGCAATCATCTAAACACTAGATCCAACTTTTGTTCATGATCTTCAAAGTATTTTCCTGCAACCAAAATATCATCTATGTAGCAGGCCACACCTGGCAAATCAGCAAATATACCTTCCATAATCCTCTGAAATTTATTTGGTGCTACCGTTACGTCATATGGTAGTCTTTTATAAGAAAACAACCACTTTGTTGTGTTTATATCAACAACAGCTTTGGCTTCTTCCGCTAATATTACTTGTAAGTAAGCCTGTGATAGGTCTAGAGTCGAAAGTACGGTGCTTGTAGATAATTTTGAAAAGATCTCATCGATCGATGGAATGGGATACCTATCTAATTCTATTGATTTATTAGCTGTACATCTAAAATCACCGCATAAACTTACACTACCATCTTTTTTAATACTGGTACTATTGGAGCGGTCCAAAATGCATGAACTATAGGTTATAAAATGCAAGAATTCACTAAACGATCAATTTAATTCTCTACTTTGTTTTTTAGAGAGAAAGGTAAACTTTTGGCCTTACAAAACACAGTAGTCACATTCTTTTTTAAATTAAAATTTATTTTGACATCCTTTAGACAGCCCAAATCTTTGTTAAACAAATCTGCATATCTATCAATCAAACTATTTCTATTAGATTCATTATTTAAATTTTTAATGCTGAACAATCTAGAATAATCAAGTGTTAACTGTTTAGGCCATTCTCTTTCTAACAAAATGACCTGGATTTTTCATTTACAACTATTAATCGTAAATATTGGTTGGCTTCTTTTACAAAAACATTTCTTTGCCCTATAATCTCTATTGATTTACCACAAAAGGATTTTAATCTTAAATTTATAAAATAAAAGGATTTAAAAGTGCGAATGTTTCTTTCATACATAAAACGAACTTTGTGTTAATCTTAAATTTGTTGGAAATAATTTTTACCTTGCCAATAAATCTTATAAATATCTTTAGGTATTCACGTAACTGGACTTCCTGTATCTATTGTAAAGCACAAATAATAATCATCTACTGTTAAATATATTGTGTCATCAGTTTCGCCCTGTACAGAATATATAGAGTCCTCTTGTACAAATTTACATCCCCACATTTTTTACTAGCTTTGCAGACCCTACTTAAATGACCCAGTTTTTTACATTTTTAAAACAAGTCTTTGTTCTATGAGGTCAAACAGAGGCCACGTGTGAATGTCTTTCACCACATCTATAACACATTATTTCTCCCCTTTGCCTGAAAGGCCTATGCTGCACCACACTATTATTGTACTCACCCTTTTTATCTTTTCCATTCACAGGGGATATCTTGGCCACTAATTTATCTTGTAATTCTCTTTTATTTATTTCCGCCAGTTCGAACGAGATTGCCATTGCAAAACTTTATCCAGGGTGACATCGTCGTTTTCTTGTAGTAGCTTCTTTTGCAGGCTTTCCAACTTGATTCCAGCCACAAAACGGTCTCGCATCATGGTTCCCAGCATATCGCCGAAATTACAATTTATTGCTAAATGTTTCAATTCTCTAAAATATTCCGAAATTGATTCTCCTTCCTGTTGAATTCTCTTTAAAAATCTGCATCGCTGTGGTATCACTTTCTTCTTTGAATCCGAATGCAGCTTAATTCTTTGAATGATAGTATCATAGGGTTGATCTTTCATTAGACCAGGAAGAAAATGTCGTTTCCCTGCTTCAAAGTTTCAGAATCTGGTAGCGAGGTAAAAATCAGCACTTTAATCTCCTCCTTCAGATGCCAAAAATAAAGCCTCAAATTTTTGTACAAAAAGATCGAAGTGTCCTCCACTGGGCTATAGCATCTAAAAGGTACTATTGACTTTGAACTTGTCATGCTGATCTTTTCTACTCCTTTGTTTTCTTGATCCAGATAGTTTAAAAGATGTAGTTGTTATACTTGCATAGACGCCGTTTTCCTCAACTTTTTACTGGCTTTGTAGATCGCGCATCCTCGTCGCCACTTTTGTTGTGTCGTAATTAGACGTACAAGAGCTCAAACTTGACCATTGCCAACAACAAATGTTCAATTTATATATACATATATGTGATGATTTAAGACCATGGAATTGTTGTAAATAATCCAGATATCTACCACCACATGTTTCACCACGTAACTGTATATAACTTGTTATTTATTGCAAATAGAAAGCCTAAAGTAACATCAATCTGTACCGCGTAAGAATCTAATAAAGTATAGCAACTGTACAGATAGAAGGAATGGAGAATAACAAGAGAAAATTAAGGTTAAAACTAATCAGGCCTGAGCGAGAATAAGAAAGCAGGCCTAGCGAGCCCAGTCCAATTTTTACGAGGTCGTGGCCCTCCTGGATGATGTAACTTCCCCCCCTGTTTACGTCAGAAAAGGGCACTGACCTGTTTGGACCCAGATAAGCTATAAAAAGGAGGCCCCAAGCCCCCCTCAGTTAGTTAGTCTTCAGTAGTTAGAGTCTTTGTTTCAGCCCCAGTCCACGCAGGCCGCTCCGATAGAGGTAAACCCTTTCCTGCCACAAATCTCCTCGTCCCATTCCTTCTTGACGTTCAGACGCTTCTTAGTGGAATCTATGTTTGTTTATTTCACCTTTGGCCCAGCTGTGTCGCCTTCCACCACGACTGCACGGTAGAGTTGACATCGAGGTTCGTCTAGCATTAGGTAACACTGGTCCCAGAGGTCCCAAGATATCACATATATTTTTACATAATGAGGCTTTAAATAATACAAATAATATTCATCTATAAACATAAACAACAGTTAATATATAGCGAGAAGAGTAGAGGACTGAGCACAGATCCCTGAGGTACACCAGCCCATGTTCTTCGGTCCTTGGAAAATGTTCCATTGACCCGAACCTTTATCCTTCTTCCCCTTAAGAAGTCTGCGATCCAGATTAAGGTTTTTCCTCTTACTCCGATGTTGTGCAGCCTTTCAAATAATTTATACACTCGATCAAAAGCTGAGGCCATATCCAGGAATACGGCCGTTGTCTTCTTTGGCGGTTTTTCATAGAAATCTATTATTGATTGACAGAAGTAGAACAGTTTATCAGTTGTACAGTGTCTGGATCTTTAGGCAGTTTGGTAGAAGTTTATTTTATTATTGTTAGTGAGCCAAACTATGAGCCTAAAGTGGATAATTCATTCTGTTATTTTACAAAGTATGCTGGTAAGAGCAATTGGCCGATAGTTCTTGCATTCCAAGGCATCTTTGTTTGGTTTCAGTAATAGCACTATAATTGATATCTTCCAATTCTTTGGTAGTTTACCAGTTTGCCATCATGTGTTCAGTATTCGTAGGAGTTGATTTTTAGCTTCGTCTCCAAAGTGTTTAATCATTTGACCAAAGATTAGATCATCTCCAGGTGACATCTTGGATTTAACTTTCCTATTGATGAGTTTAGCTCATTCAGTGTGAAGTCTCTCGAGTAAATATCTTGTTGATGGTAATTTCTTGCTTGTTTAACTAACCTGTTTACATTATTTTTTAGAGTAATGCCTTCATTCGTATAGCTGAGTCTGGAAGTGCTTGAAAGATATTCAGCATTTATTTAAGCCATCTGTTTGTTCGTTCTCGCTATACATATCGGTTAGAGTATTGGAGGATTAGTGTTGGTTTTGATTGTTTTATAACACTAATTATATTCCAGTGATGGCTTTCCTTTTTTGGATCCATTTTTTTCGCAGAATTCTGCCCATTTTTCTCTCTCTCTCTTGTTGGAACATCCAAATTTCTTGTTCTATTTTGTGACTAATTTCAATGAGTTCCTTTATGATTTCTTCTGTTTTATATGTTTTAAGAAGTTCATTGATATTGTCTCTCTCTGCAATCATTGCCTCGATATTGTGGTCCTTCCAGTAAAGTATTCACAGGTATTTACGTCTACCTCTAGGTATCGATACTTTTGCAGCTTTGGATAGGATCGAAGAGAATTTATCCTATTTTTTGTCAAACGTTCTGTGATTTAATTCTTCGTTGCACAGTTCTTCAAGCTTTTTTGTTATTTTTTTCCAGTGTTCTTTTATTCTGTTGGAAATTCTCAATTTTGAATTTTAGGGTTGTTAAAATTTGTCTGTGGTCACTTGATTGCACTTTTCAAAATTTTCCATTGTGTTGTGGGTGCAATGTTGTAATTTATCGCTGTGATGTCTATTGCGGATTCTGTGCCTGTGGACTTGGATAGATAGGTGTTCTTTTCGTTATTTAACGGTGTAAGGTCGAGGTCGGTTAGCATGTCCTCAACCTGCTGACCTTTGTTATCCTGGACAGGTGATCCCCAAATTGGTCTTTCGGTGTTAAAATCACCAAGTATGATTGCGATATCCGAAGACGCTTCACTTAATGTCTCTATCAGGCCTGTATTGATGCTAGTATTATCGTGGTGATAAACATTTATTATTGGAATTTGTTTGATCTGTAAGATAGATTTCTATTGCCAGAACTTCTGTCGTGCTTTCTCTAGGCTTACTCTGATTATAGGCGATTTCCTTAAATTTGATTTCTAGAGTTTTAATCAAAACGGCAAGTCCTCCTCCGAATTTTCCCGGTCGGTCCTTCCGTAGTGTTGTATAATCTTTGATATTGAATCTCAGATTCTGATTCAATTTTGTTTCCTGAGGACAAGTAATATGTACATTGTTGTCACACAGAAGACAAGTCAGCTCTTTATTTTCCTCTGGGTACCATTTATATTGAGTTGTAGTAGATTGAATTGTGTCCTCGTAGTAGATTTCTCATCATGAGCTCGAGCTGCAACTCCTGACGCGGTGGTTACCCCGGACGCGGTAGCATTACTGGAGATATCAGTTTTGCTCTTCATTTGAAAATGGGTGCCGTTGCAACGTTAGTCATCTTGGAAACGAACCAGAATTTGGTCAAATATTCCATGGGTCCAGGGGGGACCGCAAGGAGGTGTGGTCGGATTTCTCCCCTTCCCCTTGGAATGCCGTCACTACAGGATAAAGCACTCTTGGTGAATTTTTAAAATTGTGATTCAGAATCTGACACTGAAGCTTTATGAGCGTTTCGTTCCTTTAAAGATATTCGAAGCGGTAAAGGACCAATGAGTTGCTACTCTCTAAGGCGAATGATTAAAAGTTTTGAGGAAACTGGATCTCTGGAAGCAAAACCTCGGAGTGGAAGACCATCGACATGCAAGTCAGTGGCTGTTACGGTTTTGCAGAATGCTGAAGCTATTGAAACGTTATCCACGTATGGAGAAGTAAGTGCTAGACAAGTTTCTCGACAAACGGAGATTTCGTATGGAACAGTTTGGAGAGAACACACATTTAGAATTTTTCTATAAAAATACCCTAACAAAATTCAAAGTTTTAACGAGTTGAAAGTCAGCGATTTTGAGAAGCGTCAAGAATTCGCTGCATGGGTTTTCCGGCAAATTGATATTGATGAAAACAGGCTGTCAAATGTTCTAAGGACAGATGATGCTGACCTTTATCTAAAGGGAGAATTTAACATTTAAAACTGCCTCATTTTGTCAACAGAAAACCCTAGGATTTTTACAGAAATACCACTTCATCAGCACAGAGTTACAGTTTTGTGTGGGTTCACTTCTTTTTTATTATTGGGCCTTTTTTCTTTGAAAAAATCAATGGAAGAACTTTTAAAACCGTTTTTGTAACTGGTGAACGTTATGTTCAACTTTTGAGAGAAAGGCTTATTCCCATATTGCAGGACAGACAAGCACTAAGGGAAATAACATTCATGCAAGATGAAGGACCTCCTCATATCTCCCGCGGTGCCAAACAATTGCGGAAGGATACGTTCGGTGAAATTCGTTGATAAGTCGCCACTTTATATACCAGTGGCCTCCAATATCACCAGACTTGACGCCTTACAATTTCGGTTATGGGGGTACATTAAGTCGCGTTTTTATCGATGCCGGCCTACCACATTGGCCATGTTGAAGGCTTCTATCAGATGGCACGTTTTATAAGTTTCAATTATTTAATTGTGACCATTCTGTCATCTATCGTCTGCAGGCGAGCAAGGATTGTGACCTAATACAAGAGAGAAGGCACTTACCTCATGTGTTATACACCATATTTGAAAAATTTCAAATGTTCTATTTGAAATCATTTTTTGTTTATTTACAGAACGGCACCTGATTTTCCACGATAGCAGACACTTTCTGATCATGGTCATACTCAAAAGATCCCATTCTTCCTTTACCACTTTCCAGAGACCTTCAATTGTCCTAGGGTGTCTCTTTCCAAGTGCTCTTTTAAGGCATCCAAAAATGCAAAAATCCATCGGGGCTAAATCAAGAGATTTTACAGGGGTTCTGTTCTTTGGAATAGTGTTGATTCCTGTTCTTTGCCTTAGATCTTCCAAATAAGCTTGTGTTGAAGATGAGGTATGACTTGTGGCGTTATCATGGTGAAACCAGACTTTGTTGCTCTGTTTTCCATAGATAGAGGGAATATCATTTCAAAATATAGTTTCTAAAATGTTGTTTTGATAATACTCCGAGTTTATTTTGGCATTTCTTTCAACTTTTCTTATTTTTAATTTTCCTTCATATGATATACCGCATGCCACCATAAATCCTTTGGGTCAACTTTCGGCACATTCCTTCAACCAAATTGGCCTAGATTATTCCACCCTTTTTTGATAGTATATAACTCTTTTTCTGTCGCAATCGGTTAAATATACCCATGCTTCGTCATATGTAACAATAAATTTCCATCTATCAGCTGCCAAGAAATTTTCATAAAAATATCTGCTGATAGTGTGTCGCTGACGAATATGGCTCTGAAACAATTTGTGAACCGCATGTTTTTTGTAGCTTTTAGGCCTAAATCTTTATTTATTATTTTATTTATTGTTGACACTGATGTTCCTATTAATTTGGCTATATCTCTTTGTGGCATAGGATTTTATTTTGTAATATATTTTTTCACTTTTTTGACAGTTGCAGGAGTTCTCACAGATATAGGGTGATAATCTTTTGTCCATTTCTCCGTAGGTGCTTTGAATAAAAACTTGATATTTTTGTCGTGAATAATATTATAAATACCTTTTTTATAGAAATGTTGATATCATCTTGTTTGCATATTTTAATTATGTACAAATAGGTAAGATTAGCTCTGGATAGTCCTAAAATATAACCTCTTATGAAATTATTGTATTTGAAGGGCATTTTTTTTTAATGTATTGCGTGTAAGAATTAGCTTAAGTCTTTTCGAATTCCACGTTGTTGAATTTATAAAATAAAGTAATAGTTCCTTTTTTACACCGGGCGCTCGTTTCCTATAAGTGCGAACACCCTCTGTATTTTGCAGCTCTTTGTTTTGGGTTATAGGAATAATAAATGCTGTCCTCACATCTTGACTTTTTTTTCTGTGAACAGTAATTTTTTTGTTTGTCATTTGCCCACATCTTATATTATGTCGTGCAGGCCAAAGTGTTATAACTTCTCGAATAACACTGGTATACACAATTTTACCCCTTATGTTTTGTTTATCGCTTTTCGCTCATTAGAAGAAATAGCATAAGGAATATTCTCTGTATCCCCCCCCCCCCCCCCCAACTTAAGAAATTTTGCGCAAAAAATAATACAAAATGATTTTACTACCACGTTTTTCAACGCAAAAGGTTGATTTAAAAATGTTTTTTTTTTTTTAGAGGGGATACATTTTCAAAATTATGTAGAGTATAATAAACAATGATAACATTTGACAAACCCATAGGATATTTGGAATAAAGTACGACAAATATATTTTGTCACTCCCCTCTATATTTCATTTTTGGATCATGACAAATATCCAGTTAAATAGTCAAGTGTCGCCAATTAGTCAAGGAACTATACATTCCTTATAGCACAAAATCCTATTAGTAGTGCCATCATAATTTTTGGTACTATATTAACATTTCAAAAATCGTGTATTGATATCAGTAGTTATTTTCAAACATTCAATCTATTTCACAAAACTCCATCTAAAATATAAATATTTTTTGCTACATGTTTTAATTTGCATATACCTATTTTACATATCTCAGATTGTATTTAAAAATCGTTAACCATTTCTTCTAACTTTTGGCGAAATGGTGTTTTATTAATTTATCATTTGATATTATTAGGGTTCTTTCCTGGTATTCAAAAAGGAAAAATACGTGTCGTTCAGTTATATTTTTCAATTTATCAAACTATTTGGCCGCTGAATCTCTGATTCTGGTAGAGCGCCATCTAGCGAATAAAGTTGTAACTAAAATCAATTTCGAATTTTTCATTATTTGCCATAAAAAATCCCATTGCATTCTGAACACAATGGTGTTTACCGCATTGCTCTAGCGCAAATATTCGCGGAGTTATTAATTTTTAAAGTTGTGCGGGACTTTTGGATCACCCTGTATATTAAATAACAATTACAAGATTTGTGGACAAACAAACATTGGAAGCAAGAGCAATAATTGTTTTTTGTTGTTTAAGAAATATATTAAAAATAATATTAAATTTTGATCAATATTGTATTTTACTAGATTAAAAAGAAACCTTTTTTTGCACAATCTTTGTCGCATTTATATGAACGAATTAGACTTTTATAATATGATGCACTAGCGCGCCATCGGTTATCAAAATTCGAAACTATTTTAAAGGCGTGAGATTTTTTTTTTTTTTTGATATTAAACAATTTCTACTGTCCTTACTGCAATGGAAAAATTAATGAGAGGGCCTGGCTCATCAGTGGTGAACCCTCTCAAGCGGTTTCGCCAGTTTAATATACCATACCGCTGTTATATTTGGAACTTCCTTTTATAGTGATACTGTTGGTAGACTCTTGGAATGGGTATTTTAATACCCTCTCATTAATTTTTCCATTGCAGTAAGGACAGTAGAAATTGTTTAATATCAAAAAGAATCTTACGCCTTTAAAATAGTTTCGAATTTTGAATTAGACTTTGTTTGAATAAATAGAAACACACCGTTTCATAAAGGGTACATTATAAATAATATACATTAGCACTCCATTGAACTGTCACGTATGAATATTTATAAATAAAAGAAAATTTTACTAATGCCCTTACTGCAATGATTTCCAAAAGTTGATATTCCATATCAGTATGAAAGCAAAATACAAAAATAGAGCAGTAAGGTAGATTAAACTGGCGAAACCGCTGGGAGGGTTTACCACTCTCATCGTCTACTTCTTCTTATCTCCACTCAACAATCATATCAGGGTACCAATCGTGTAGAGATTGTTGATGTTGTCTGATGGGGATGAGTAGAGGTCATCAATGGATGAGCTAATACAGTCAATAATGTGATATGCAATATTACAGCGGTAAGGTAGATTAAACTGGCGAAACCGCTGGGAGGGCTCATCACTGATGAGCCAGGCCCTTCCATTACTTCTATCATTGCAGTAAGGGCAGTAGAAATTTGATGTATTTAAAAAGAAACATCAAAATTAGTTTGAATTTCTGAAAGGGAACATTAAAACCCAAGTTGAACTATCCATTCATTCACAATCTGAAAGAAAGAATCCATATCCAGGAAGTTCCATTAGACTACAAGATGAATAAACTCAAAAAGTCCAGAAACTATGGGGAGTTCCAAATGTCGCTACAAAAAACTTGCAGTCCATGTTTTAAAGGAATCTCGGACATTTATCCAACCTCGTTAACTCCACCTTTAATTAAAGCTAATTAATTTAATTAAGTCTCCGGATGTAGTAGCCATTTGTCTCTGGAATAATTTGGATGTCGTACGGGTGACTCACCCGGAGAATTGGGGTCGTGGTCCTGGGATTTGGTTGGCTGACATATTTACATATTGTGTGTCAACCTATAGCTGACCGGATGGTGCAGGCCATCGTTAAAACTATTTATTGTTTTATTTTTGTTTATTCTGTTATTATTAGTTAATTTAGAAACGGAACCACACAGAGATGACAGGTATACGTTGTGTTTGACCATTGACCATCATTTTCGCAGCAAGGAGTTAGACAATTGACAATTCAATACTGTTACGATGTACTAGAGCGCCATCTGTTATCAAATTATAAAACTATTTTAGAGGCGTAATATTCTTTTTAAAATAAAACAATTTCTACTGTCCTTACTGCGATGGAAAAATTAAAGGGAGGGCCTGGCTCATCAGTGGTGAACCCTCCCAGCGGTTTCGCCAGTTTAATCTACCATACCGCTGTTATATTGCATTTTTGGAACTTCCTTTTATAGGTGACTGTTGTAAGACTCTTGGAATGGGTATTTTAGAAAAACTATGGACATAAGCTTTTAGGACAGCAGAATTAAATATAATCATAAATATATAATATGCTTCGAGCAATCGCTCTTCCGCAAATATCAAATTGTGTTTTTTATTAGAACAATAATGTTACGATGTACTAGAGCGCCATCTGTTATCAAATTATAAAACAATTCAATATATTTTATTAACACTCTTAGTTCATTGTTTTAAAAATCAAAGAAATTAAACAAAGATAAATGTGATTATTTACAATTTGGTGATAAAAATATACAGTTAAACCTGTCTATAGCACCCCCTCTAAATAACGCCTTCCTCTCTATAGCGCCCGAATTCAAATACGTAGTACGATGCGATTTACATTAAAAGTGACCTGTCTATAACAAATGAAAACTGTCCATTGTAGAGAGGAGTCCTCTAGCATGAGTGTCCTCTCATGGAGGTTCTAAGGACAACACCTAATTGCAGAACCAAAGTTTCCTTTAGGGAGAGATGTCCTCTTTACAAAGAGTTGCAAATTAGTAAGAATGGTAATTTTGGTGATTAAAAACTTTCTTTTATAAAGAGGCATCCTCTAGTGAGAGTGTCCTCTCATAGAGATTCTACTGTATTACTGTACAGCATATAAATAATAATACAAAATTCAGTTCATAGTACATGAAATAAAGAATATCTCTCTATTATATATACAGTTAAACCTCTCTATCAATTGAAAAAGCCCTGTACGATTTATAAATGAATATAATAAAGCATCAGGGGCTGCGTATCTTTATACGTAGAAGGGCGTATGAGCCCGAAAGCTCGTATATATTTGTTCTAATAAAGATACGCAGCCCTTTATGCTTTATTATATTCATTTATAAACCTCTCTATAGCACCCTACTTTGGTGAGTCCCAAGAGGGGGCGCTATAGACAGGTTTAACTGTATAAAAAAAACTGTTTTAAGTGAGGGAGGCTCCTAGAGAGAGTCCTCCTCCAGACAAGGGCAGGATCTCTCAGTTCAATCCTGAGATGATACTTATAAAGGAGTTAGAGATAACACGCCAGTTATCTTTAGCCCGTCAATCAGAATACACTGCGACAAAATTGCTTCAACATGTCCTGCTTCAGCTCCAACCCCTCCTACAACCGGCCCAAAGACCCAGAACTTTACTATCTTCCTGGATCGGATCATTACCCCAGTATTGGACCGGACTTTGGTGACCGTGGCCCATTCAGATGATAGAGCGGGTTATTGCTTTATAAATATTTAAACATTTGTACAATATCAAGTTGAACTTTAAACAATTTATAAACATTCGCATACCTTATGTTTTTCAAGCAAGCATCAAAAGTTACGTCTTTAGATTTTTAAAGGATCCTATTGTTTTGGTGTTAAAAAAAGAAACATTTATGCTTTATGATTGTATTTCTGGTGTGAATATATAGATTGGTATATAGATTAAAAGAATATCCGAATGTCGTGGTATATTTGAATGAGAAAAGCGAAGACTAAAACACGGCTGATTCCACACTCGCCTTTTCAGTGATACGCTAACCTATGTACGGTGTAGCCACTGTACATGTGTCGGACCTGGAGGCTGTTGTTGGGTTCTGTGTTGACTGGAGTATAGGAGCTTCAAGTGAATCTGTATAAGACTGGTGGTCTTAATAAAGCTGTATTTGTAATTCAGGGTATTGTGGCCACTGGACATATGTCGGACCTGGAGGCTGTTGTTGGGTTTTGTACTGCCAGGAGTATATGTTTTAATAATAGAATATATTACCATAGCAATATCATATTATTTTATCAATTCTTTAACTTACATATCTTAGTTCCCCTAGAATTTTATTTGTTTTATATAATCGTCCAGTTAAACAAGTGAAAATTTGACGAGTCTACAGATCTTGTAGGGAATAAAATGTAGTTGTTGAAACTTAGACATCTATTCGTATAACATGGTAACATTTCTTATTCGAACGTGTATACGTATAGTTATAAGCGAAATACAAAAAGGCACAAACTCAGGAAGCAGATTTAATCCCAAGTGAACAAAGTTATTTTGTGCCAATTGTTTCCTGAGTTTGATGGAGCGGCTAGATGATCCGACTTGACCCAACTTGGTTTCTTCCCAAAATGTCATTACTTCTGCCAACATTTCTTTCTTGTTCCTTCCTCCTGTAAATGTCCTGTTGGAACAGTGAAACCTTTATAGCGGTGTTGAATCAAATAGTGGTATAAAGAAATGAAGGCATTAAATTAAGAAAAAGGCATCTCCTTATCGTGCAACTGAAAGTTGCTGATGGCTTGCGCCATCTATCGGAATAAATATCAACTATTCTCGTTGATTTTTAATTATTCCAGAATTGGCCAAATACCCATTCTTGATTAATCAAGAAAAGCTAACCACGAACGCGTTTTTCGGGCTGTTGGCCCTCATCAGCGTGGTGCAAGCTGTACATTAAAGCTCGAATGTTTCTTTTACCACAAAACCAACTTCTATTACCTTTATGTTGTATATATATTAATTAATTAATTGTTCCCACAGTGTGTGTGTAAGATAACAAGTAAATATGTGCTAACCAAAAGAAAAAAGTTCCTTTGTTCAATATTAGTTTCTCGTTTATATTTTGTTCTCTCTCTTGTAAATCAATAAATATATTGTTCAATATATATATTCTTGGAAACATTTTCATTAAAAAATTCTAAGCAAAGTCAACACTTTACTGTGATTAAAAACATATATTGGGAGGGCTTGGCAAATCAGTGATGAATCCTCCCAGCAGTTTCGCCAATTCTCTCTCTCTCTCTCTCTCTCTCAATCTACCAGACCGCTTCTTTAAAGCTCTAATACTATATTGGATCTTTCTGCTTATACTCGTATATGTTATACTGAAGGGTGGAATCTTAGAAATGGTATTTAGGTAAACTGTGTACATAAGTTTTTAGGACAGTAGAATTACATATAATATTTTCATTGAGCAATTCTATTCCGCAAACAATAAGAACAAGGCCAGTTAGACATAAATTAGATTAAGAGAATAACACGCCATCTATATATAAAATAATTGAAAGCATTAAATCACGTATGTTTCTTTTTTGCATATAAAACAAACACACTTCTAATATAAGAAATTTACACTATTTCTAACGCGTATGATTCTTTCTGAAGTAAAATAATTTTCTATTGCCCTTACTGCAATGATATGTGATTCTACTGTCCTCAAAGCTTATGTCCATAGTGATGTATAGTTGTTTTGTGCTTGTTATTAAAGTTTAAAACACATTTAAACTTTATATATTTTATTCAATGAAGATCAAATTTACATAACCATCACAATTAATTATATATCATAACTATGTAACATTAAGCCATTTATTTACAGTTTTGTTTTTGTCACCGGTCCAATATTTTTATTTTCACAGACTAAATTATGAGATTAATTTATAAATGAAATATTACGCAAAACAAATAAACAACTATATGCTTCACATTTAAAATACCTTTTCCAAGAGGTCAACATCAGTATCAGTATAAAAAGCAAACAAGCCCAATTCAATATAACAGCGGTATGGTAGATTGAACTGGCGAAACCGCTGGTAGGGTTTATCACTGATGAGCCAGGCCTTAACCAATAATTTATCATTGCAGTAAGGGCAGTAGATATTTGTTTTATATTGTAGCAAGGTATTTATTATTTTATTAACAGAGTATCATTTTTGATGTTTATATTTTGCTACTCTGTAAACTTCCCTCATTGCTTATCTTTTCTTTATCATTCATAGTTTGTTCTTGCTTTAAATAAATCGCTGTGTCATCCCGAAGTTTACCTTTCCTAATTTTCCACGTGGCAATATCAAAACTAGTTTACATTTCTCATAATGAATCAGAGCTGGGGAATAAAGAATCTTATATTACGATGTACTAGCGCGCCATCTGTTATCAAATTATAAAACTATTTTAGAGGCGTAATATTCTTTTTAAAATAAAACAATTTCTACTGTCCTTACTGCGATGGATAAAAGACACAATTTGATATTTGCGGAAGAGCGATTGCTCGAAGCATATTATATATTTATAATTATATTTAATTCTGCTGTCCTAAAAGCTTATGTCCATAGTTCTTCTAAAATACCCATTCCAAGAGTCTTACAACAATCAACTATAAAAGGAAGTTCCAAAAATGCAATATAACAGCGGTATGGTAGATTAAACTGGCGAAACCGCTGGGAGGGTTCACCACTGATGAGCCAGGCCCTCCTTTTAATTTTTCCATCGCAGTAAGGACAGTAGAAATTGTTTTATTTTAAAAAGAATATTACGCCTCTAAAATAGTTTTATAATTTAATAAAGAATCCAATTATAAAGGAGATTATAGATGCTTGTGTCGAAGGGTAAGAAAAGGCGGAACTGAGCCCAACATCACTGAAGGACAAACCTTCTGTTTGACACGTCCAGCGTTGAAATTAAATTTGAATAGAGGAGAGACGTCGTCGCAGCATATTTGCATATTGGATTGGATGTTCTGCTGGAAGCTGTCATGGATATGTTTCAGAGATGTTATTAAAAACTCTCCACGCACAACACCTTCCAGCGCTCCACTGAAATATCCTTCTTCTTCTTTCTTATCTCCACTCAATCATATTAAGGTATCAAGCTTGTAAAGCTTTACACTTGACAACCATCATGATTGGGTGAAGTAAAATGCGTCTGTCTTTGTCATTAAGACTGGGAGCACTACTCAGTGGCAGGCCGATTTAGTTCCAAAAGAAATGGCCGCCTCTGACATGAGGAACGGACACCATGTACCTCCGCTCCTAACATGGAGTACAAACGCTGCTCATCCTGTATCCCTGGAGCCCTTACAGGGTACTATCAGCCGGGCCAGCTGAACCCAGGTTTTTTTAGTGAGCTTGTTACTGCTCCCCCTCCTCCTTTTTCATCTGGGCTTGGGACCGGGAAAGGCGGAGTTCTGAAATGTCCTTACTGCCCCGAGTGTTATATAAGTAGTTATATAGGCTGTTATACGGGTATAAACGTTACTATTATTTCCGAGCAGGACATCTTAAAATGCTCAAATCTAATAGAAAAACCAAAACATACTCGAAATTCCCCAAATACGATTCCCAAACAGCCAGTCATGAACATACATTAAATTGTATCAAATCCTCCAAATATAACCTCTGGGAAAACCCCAGGACTATAATAGAAAAACTGAGACAATGTGAATTAATGGAGATCGTTTAAACGACTTGAGGAATAAATAACAACAACAACAACTACTATTTCCAGAGATCTCTATACGATTCGTATATTGAAGAACTTCCATTAAGGTATCGTTGGACAATCGTATAATCCAGGGGTCGGCAAATTTTTAAGTCGGAAGAGTCAAAATTTACAATTCACAAAATTTCACGGTTTTCAAAGAGCCACAAAATGTTTTTTTGCCAACAATAAATAGTACTCGCGTAGAGTTTTATTTATGCGATTCCTACAGGCAACTTCACATCCAAAGATCCGCATGTGGTTCGCAGGTTGCCGACCCCTAATAGACCATTCCGACGGCCATGGCTTGGGATAGAATCCAGAATTAGACCTTTTTTTTCTGAACATAAAATTGCTCCAATGGCCCTCCGATTATAGGAAAAATCCAACCCCACCAGTTATTTTTAAGTAAAAACACTGAGATCTTGCACACTTGTAATCCAAAGAGTAGAACTGCGTTCTAAATATGTAGGTGCACTTAGAGTAAAAGCCACTGCCCATACTGCAATGATAAAACTAATGAGAAGGCCTGGTTCATCAGTAGTGAACCCTCCCATCGGTTTAACCAGTGGAATCTACCATACCGCTGTATTATTGTATTGGACTGTTCTGCTTTTAAACCGATACTGATGCTGACCTTTTGGAAAAAGGTATTTTAAATGAACTATGGGGACATAAGCTTCAAGGATAATAGAAATATACATATTAAAATTATAAATATATATTTGAAAAGAATAATAATAAATAAAATAATAATAAAATTAATAATAATAAAGGTCAGATGTTGGTATTAAAATAAAAAATGCATATCTTTACCACGAGCACATGAGATTTTTAGATGTCGGAACGCCATCTAGTGGAACAGAAATCAACTAAACGTTGATTTAGCCTGTTCCCTGATATTTGGCTAACCCATTTTCTTGATGAATCAGATATATATTTACAAATGAAAAAGGCATATCCTGACCATTTAATTTTTTATTTTTTCTATTGTTTTTTCACATATATATTTACATACTATATTTCAAAGATTGCATATTTCTGGCACAAAGTATATCAGAAGACCAATATTCGGTACCATTAGATTACCAGAACCAATTAGACCTGGATAACTGTCGAATTCCACGTTTTTTTTTACCCTCAAACCAATAAAATGATGTCTGCTTCTAATGACCATTGTTCTTTCCACATTTTTTTTTATATTTCCAAAAGAACCAATTAGGATCAACTTAGATTCTACGTTAGTTCGTCTGAATTGATTTCTATTAATGATCGATTGTGTTAGAGCTGTTTGGATTGAGATCAATTTGAATTGAGATGGTTGTTATGGAAAATATAAATTCCATATTTCTATATAACGTTACTGATGGGTTGTATATACATGTACCATCAAAGGGTGTTGAACTGCATTGAAACAATACGTTTGTTTATCACGCCAATGTTGAATGAAGAGGTAGTGATAAATGAATTGTAACAACACCAGAATCAGAATGTTCAATAAAGGCCAACATTTGTTATGGAAATCTAAATTCTATATTTCTATATTATACGGATGTGTTGTATATTCATGTTGTACAAAAGGGCGTTGAACTGCATTGAAACAATACGTTTGTTTATCACGCCAATGTTGAATGAAGAGGTAGTGATAAATGAATTGTCACAACAGAATGTTCAATAAAGGCCGACATTTGTTATGGAAATCTAAATTCTATATTTCTATATTATACGGATGTGTTGTATATTCATTTACCAGAGTGATGTGCCATCTGACACACTATTAAAGAGAGTGATGCCTCTCTAGGTACATATATAGATGGAAATTTTGCCTGGAGGAAATTAGAGAATGTATTTTATACGTTATTCCATGAAATCAACAAGGGATCTAACGGAATCTTCACAATTAGAGAATGTATTTTATACGTTATTCCATGAAATCAACAAGGGATCTAACGGAATCTTCATAATCTACCAAAGAGGTGTTTTGCTGGCAAGGTGTCTAGACAAGGCAAGGTAGCTAAAATTTATAGCCAAAATATAGATAAAAATTTTCTGAAAGGAAATTGAAAGCTTAGGGCGCCTCTCCCGTTCAAATGAATGTCAAAACTAGACGCCATCTATTGACAACCGCCTAAACTAGCGGTCACGGGTCGTTGTCAAGGCTACAATATATAGGTGGGATGGTTGCGTGATGTGTTGGTGTGGCTTGTGGAAAGGCCGCTGATAAAATTAATTTATTTAAAGCCAGAAATATATAAATAGAAAAGAAGTAACGGTTGAAGTAACGGCCGTTTGGAGCAGGCCTTGTTGTTTACCGCGCCAGTAGCTAGAAAGTCCCGGATGACGCCCGCGCATGCGTAGTGACGTGTTCTCCCAGCACGCGTTTGCCGAAGCATAGTGGGGCCGTCACTCTATTGCCCGTAGTATGTGTGTTGAAACTTTGTCCCAGTTCGCGCCAGCTGAAGCAAAGTGTGGTCGCCATATATACATTGTATATATATACACCAATTTTTTTTGTACTTATTGCCAACTATTCTACGCTTATACTTTCTAAGTGAAAGAAGAATAGCAGTGAGTGTAACGACGTCCAATAGTAGCATCAGAGCTAATTTTGGATAAATTAGAGCTAAAAATTTCATAATTATAAATTTTAAATACAAACTATCAAGTGTTAAAATCCCTAGTGGTATACAATCCATTCGTGGACAAAACTTAAGGAAGTTGTACCTTTTAGCATGTATATCGGGATTAAGACAATAACTCTGAAAGATACACTCATGGACAAAACTTAAGGAAGTTGTACCTTTTAACATGTATATCGGGATTCAGACAATAACTCTGAAAGATACACTCATGAACAAAACTTAAGGAGGTTGTACCTTTTAGTATGTATATCGGGATTCAGACAATAACTCTGAAAGATATACTCATAGACAAAACTTAAGGAAGTTGTACCTTTTAGCATGTATATCGGGATTCAGACAATAACTCTGAAAGATACACTCATGGACAAAACTTAAGGAAGTTGTACCTTTTAGTATGTATATCGGGATTCAGACAATAACTCTGAAAGATACACTCATGAACAAAACTTAAGGAAATTGTACCTTTTACCATGTATATCGGGATTCAGACAATAACTCTGAAAGATACACTCATGGACAAAACTTAAGGAAGTTGTACCTTTTAGCATGTATATCGGGATTCAGACAATAGCTCTGAAAGATACATTCATGACAAAACTTAAGGAAGTTGTACCTTTTAGCATGTATATCGGGATTCAGACAAAAACTCTGAAAGATATTAGTGACCTTCATTGAAGACACACGATATAACCAAGTATGAACAAAATTGTCTCTTTCTCCTTCAAAAAAACATAAACGGCGACATCAAAGACTTTCCAAACTCCTTAAGTTTTATCCATGAGTGTGTGTGTGTGTGTATATACATAACTTTCTTTTGTTTCAAACTATTCCAAAAATCCATCCATGTATGACGTCACCACCTCACCGACCAATCCCGTGTAGATATTTTAAAGGGCAGCGCCCCGTGGTGGCTTTTAATTAGATGAGAGGAATTTTAATCAAATTAGTATTCTAACGGTGCGTATCTATGGATAATTATTTTCTACACAAACTTACAGGAGCGAGACACGATATAATGATTGGGAAAATCTTTATAGAAAAAAACGTCTATATTTATAAATCTTCAGACACTATATGATCCGAGTGAGAACATAAAGCTTCCAAGGGTAAATTTCTTTTTCAAAAATTAATTCTGATCTTCTAGAGCTTGCGGGCAGGAAAATGATCGTGTTTGATACTGTAGAAAGACTTCACGTGAAAATGTTTCATATTGACACTTCTCTTTCCTAAATTAAAAGAATCGGTTATATTTTGAAAATTAAGTAAAATATTGCCACGTGGAAAATTAGGAATGACCAAAAACTTCAGGATGAGACAACAATTTATTTCAGGCAAGAACAATCTATATGTGATAAACAAAAGATAAGCAAAAGAGGGAAGTGTACAGAGTATAGCAAAATATAAACATAAAAAATAATACTCTGCTAATAAAATAAGAAATACTTTGTTACAATATAAATCTCTTGATGGATTTCAAGCAGTGAGATAAACCTAGGCTTATCGAGTGTTACAATGATTTGTTACTAGCTATAAAAACACATTCACAACACACACAACAATTCACTAAAATAGGAAAAAATAGTACAAATGTGATATTGTACTGGGATAAGGTTAATAAATTAAGAAAAAAAGGGCATCTCCTTATCGTGCAACTGAAAGTTTCTGATGGCTGGCGCCATCTATCGGAATAAATATAAACTATTTGTTGATTTTTAATTATTCTAGAATTGGCCAAATACCCAATCTTGTTTAATCAATGAAATCTAACTACGTATACGTTTTGGGATGTTAGCCCTCGTGGTGCAAGCTGTACCTCAACGACCAAAAAACTGGCCATTCAGGCATCCTGTGTGTGTGTGTGTGTGTGTGAAAAAAACATTTTTTCTTATCTTAAAATCAATAAAACTTTATTTTCCATCTTGAAGATTGCCTGGTCGGCATCTATTCTTATTTAAATAACTTCGTCTACATTGTTTTCAGTAAAAAAAAACTGACAATTAGGTATGTAGGTAGATATGGCAGGATAATATCCTGGGTTTGTTGGATTTGCTTCAGTTTGTTCAGTTGACCCAGGTTGGTGTTACATAGAGCAATGTATAACAAATAGATACATTAAGACCCAAATGTTTCTTTTCACAAATAAATCAAATTCTACTGTCCTTACTGTGATAAAAAAAATATTGGGAAGGCTTGGGTAATTTTCATTGCAGTAAGGTCAGTAGAAGTTTGATTTATTTGTGAAAATAAACATTCGCGTTTTTGTGTATCCATTTGTTATATATATATGTCATAAAATATACTCTTCCAGGAATAATAAAGCAAACCTACAGACAACCCAGAGAGAGACGGGAGGGTAAGGACCGGTCACTTTAGACATCAGCGACATTCCAAGAGGCGACTACTGGGGTCCGTCACTTAACACCTTGGGACTTTTAAGACAGACGGTGTGGAACTAACACCTACTCACATATTCTCATGCCCAGCAATGGCCGCAGCCTTGCAGAAAATTGACATAGACCCAGAGCAGCAGCTTTACACACCCAAGATAGTGGACATTGCTGCTGCTGTGATGGAGATGCATGGAGACATCTGAGACTCTTCTTTGGACACGACAATAACAACAACTTTTAAGACAGTTGGGGATTGTGTGCGACACGAACGGCCGCCCGGCTGTGCCGGTCCCGTCTCTCCCTCTCTCTCTCTGGTTCCCTGGGTTCCTCTTCCAACTTGTGGTGTGATTATTTCTCTTGCCACCTTATTATATTGCCACATATATATTGCGCGTTATTGCTTTGTATTGATGTAGAAATGTAAACAGTACAATTAAGACCTAAATTTTCAGAGCAGGCTGTAATGTATTTGTTCTGATCTATTCAGTATTTTCAAAGCTGTACTCCATAGTTTTGACTTTATTGTAGCGATATAGGTGTGCTTTCTTCTTTTTTTTTTATTTAAGTTTATAGCCAATTTAACTAAGTTTACTTTTTGAAAAATCTCCAAATTATATATTTTCAATCTTTCATTGTTTACCGTAAAGATAGAGGCTGCCTGGCCGGCATTCATATTCTTCAAATTAAAGATACTTCGGCCAGTAAATCTTTTTATTATTCATTATTTATACTTGAAATGCTCTTTCTGTGGAATAACAATGGAGATGTTGCACTACTTATTTGATTGTGCTGCTCTGTCTGAGGAAAGACGAAAACTAAATGATAAAACGGGGCAACTTTGTCCTTCATTTCCGGCACTAATTAATGAAATATCAAAGAATAGGTATATAGCGGTGGCGATATTCCACAGGATTATATTCCGGAACACAGTGTTCTCCCCATCCCTTGTGAACTGGCGAATCCTGTATGGAGAATCCTTAAATAAAGGCTTTGTTGTTGTATTCATTGTTTATATCCTTCATTAATATGAAAAATCCATCCTAATATTTAAATGTATATATAAATCAGTTAGCATCTTAACGGCGTTTATATGTATTTATGTACTCCCGTAGAAGGGCAGAGATGACAGGAAGCTCGAGATTATGTTTAAAAAAGATAATCTTCTCATCTCCAGAAACTTGTAGCATTTGTTTGGCATGTAGTATTCATATAGACGTTTTTTTTTTCAAAATGAACAAAATAAAGCATTTTATTGCTACTCTTCGTGCACAGTGCATATCTTCAGGTCAGCTTCAGTTTAACCAGTTTTCTACCTTGAGGACAAGGTCTGGCTGCCACGTGGTAAATAGCCAACCAACGACAGCAGCCCCCAATCATGGAGACTTATGAACACCCCTTGGAATGCATGGGAGCCTCAAGACAGGACCCCAGCCCAAATAGAGGTAGCAAGCTTAAAAAACAATTTTAAACAAACGTATAGACGTATTGTTTGTGATGAGCTTTATTTCAATTCAAGTTTAATTATTTTTATAAGTGAAAAATAAGTAATTAAAAAGCAGAAAAATATGTATAATATTAGAGAATAAGTATATTTGTTAGCTAATTCTTTATTTATTAGTTTTAAACTACAGTAGAACTACCTCCCTGTAAAGGACAACACCTAATTGCAGAGCCAAAGTGTTCTTCAGGGAGAGATATCCTCTTACCAGAGAGTTGCTAAATTGCAAAAATGGTAATTTTTCAAATGAAAACTGTCTTTTGTAGAGAGGTGTCTTCTAGCGGGAGTGTCCAGTAAAGGGAAGTTCTACTGTATATAATTTTTTTTTTTTTTTTGTTGTTGGTAAAAGAAATTAAATGCGGATTATTTCTAAGAAACATTAAAAATTGGCTAAAATAATATAAGTATATATATTTAAAATTAACTTACAAAATATGAATATCATTATAGATTTGGAAAAAGAAAACTGAAGAAATTTAAATTACGCCCTAGAAGGTTTTCAAAAGCAGATAAAGAGGCAGAAGAAAAATTCAATATATCCAATATGGCGTCTATCCGGAAAGTAGCAGCAGCAGATTCTGTCAATGTAAGTTGAGATCTCAAATTTAAAAGAACTAACCCCATGAAAAGATATTTAATCCAATATTCCTTTTTTCTATAAAAGTGAATATACTTGTTTGGTGTTTTCATTATAAAAGTTTAAAAGAACATTTTTATAAAATTGTAAGCGCTTTATGGTCGTTAATTATTGGTTAATTAATTTAGAGAGTAATTTATTCCAAGTTTTAAAAGAAGTTACCCATTAATTATCTATAAAAGATAATGGAGCATACTGCGCATGCCAAATTCACCACTCGGTGGGTAGAGTATACCTACAGCAGTACTGGCTACCATTGTACATTGATAGCCATACATCTTTTCATTCAATACATCCCATAGAACTATAGAAGAATAAAACTCACTATTACAATTACAATTATTTTATTTCCAAAGCGCTATATCCCGCAAGGGATACTTGCGCCAAACAAGGAGAAAAGTTTATTTACATAAGTTATTTACATTATTCAATGCATGAAAACATTAGAGATCCAGATTTTGTAGAAAGTTTAGAATGTATTTACAAAATGTGAATTGAACTTTAAATATGATTTTTTATCGGAAATCAAATCGTTAAGTTCACAAACAACTAGTTCATTCTTCATTCTATAATCTTGAAATGCTGGGCAATCGATCAGTAGATGTCTCAAAATAATCTCACTATAAAATTTATCAATAAAATTAGAATTATAAGAAATGGAAACATCTAAGTACGAAAGTTACTTTTAAACATAAAACAAACTTTTCTACTGTCCTTACTGTGATGAAATATTATTGGGAGAGTTTGGCTCAGCAGTAAAGAACCCTCCCAGCAGTTTCGCCAATTCAATCCACCAGACCGCTTCTTATAGCTCTAATACTGTATTGAACGATTCTGATTATATATGCTTCACTGGAATCTTAGAAATGGTATTCAAGCAATATGGATATAAGCTTATAGGACAGTAGAATTACATATAAATATTTGCATCGAGCAATGTTCTTCCACAAACAATAAGTACAAGACCAGTTAGAGATAAATAATTATAAGGTTATAACGTGTCATTCATACATAAGAAATGGAAGCATTATAAAACACAAATGTTTCTTTTAAACATAAAACAAACTTCTACTGTCCTTACTGGGATTAAATAATATATTTGGAGGGCTTGGCTCATCAGTAGAGTATAAGCTACAAGTAGAATTGTAGATTAAAAGACTTGGGTAAAAATCTTATATAATAAACTTACCTTTTCTTATTTTTCAAAACGGGCTTAGCTTCATTTTCCGATTCGTTCTGCAACCATAAATATTCCCATCAATTCTCAGTATACAGTAGAACAACCTCCCTGTAAAGGAAAACACCTAATTACAGAACCAAAGTGTCCTTTAGTGTCCTCTTACTGGAGAGTTGTTAAATAGTAAAAATGGTAATTTTGCAAATGAAAACTATCCTTTGTGGAAAGTTGTCAGCTAAAGGGAGGTTCTACTGTACCATTAAAAAAGGAGGGTACCTATATCTGTTATATAAGAATAAAAAACCTTTTTTTTTAATATTTCGAATGATCATGCTGCCCCTCTTTATTAATTTATTGCACAAAACACTTAAAGGTAATTTTATTTATTTCACAGATATCCAGGTACACCCTTTTTGTAAATAAATATATTCAATGGATCACCTTTGACTCAATTTATTTGTCTTGTAATTGTAGCGAGAGCAACAACTAATATCAATTTAGGAATTATGCATTACATGACTTTACAACTGAAAGTTTCTTATCGCCATCTATCGGAATAAATATTGACTAATCGTTATGAATATATATACTCATAAGATTAAACTTAAAGAATTGGAAAGTCTGATGTCGCTGGTCATCTGTTTTTTTTTTTTTTTAAGGAGACAAAGGCATTTTTTTTTTCATACTTGGTTTTCTCATGTGTCTTAAATAATGGTCACTGTGTATCAAATATATTTCAGAATTATTGTCTGAATCCCGTTATACATGTTAAATGGTACAACTTCCTTAAGTTTTGTCTATGAGTGTATTTTTTACAGAATAATGTCTGAATTATATTTTCTGAAGATAATCAAGAAAACCCAACCACATGCACGTTCCAGACTGTTGGTTCATGTCAGACTGATACAAGCTGCTGTACCTTCTCAACTAGAAGAGGAGAACACCTATAGGATTCCTGATGAATCGCTGACAATGGTTGAAGATCTTTTTAAAAACTCCGAATCTATTGTTATAATGAACTCTCCCAAAATCCCATCCCAGACCTAAGATAGAAATTTGGTCTTCTCAAGTAGAAATAGTGAGGCGTTCAAATCTCTTGGAACAAATGTACAAGAGGCTCAATTATCCTGGGTAGGATAAGTATCTCGATGTTTGAATATTCATACGCGATAAGATGTTTAATCCACGAAATATTCAAATAAACTGGTCATTTCATTCGTAACAGGTCCATCTTGCTCCACGTGGGAGTCTGGACATGCGCAGTAGTCATGTGATCTGTATATCTCCTTTGATTGGCTACGGCAGGAAATTAAGCTTGGTCGATCACGTGGTTTATGGGCGTTGTAAACTTGGCGTCCCTTCTCATTACGTTTGTTTACTCTTTGCTAATCTTTACTATTATTACCGCGGGCGGGAGCACAAGTAAGGCCCTGTAGTGTCGTGAGCCGGTAACCGTGAACAGGGAACTGTGGCTGACTAACGGGGCGACCCCTCTTTCCATGGAGATGGACAAGACACCACCTGTAACGTCCTCGTGCTGTTGACGTTAATCAGCAAGAAGTATTTGGAAGTTAAAAAAGAAAAGTCTTTATTTCTTTTAGGCTAACATCAGACATAATATAAATTATATCAGACAGTTTACATGATAATTGAAACAATGAATAATATGTGAAGGTTATTCATATGTTAAACAAAATGTTAACTTGGGATTCAATCCCGGTTCATGGCTGTCGGGAATCGAGGGTGTTATCTACTTGTCCACCTTACAATAAATAGTACTCGCATATCTATATACAGTTAAACCTGTCTATAGCTCTTGGGACTCGCCAAATTAGGGTGCTATAGAGAGGGGGTGCTATAGACAGGTCACTTTTACTGTAAGTGCATCACATGTCTAAAAAAAGCTCCCATGGCCCCCGATTCTTGCAAAAGTCCAACCCCACCAGCGAGTGCAAGTAACCAAACGGAGCTCTGGCACATTTGTAAGTGCAAAGTCGAACTGCTTTTCACATGTGTAGACATGTGGTACACTTACAGTAAAAGCAGTTGACTACTTCTACTACCACCACGTGTAGAGGGATGAGAAAAAAAAACACCACATGTCTACACATGTGAAAAGCAGTTCGACTTTGCACTTACAAGTGTACCAGAGGCCCGTTTGGTTAATTGCACTCAGTACCGTCAGTGATGTGCTCACTGTTAATTTACTATATAGGTATGCCGTTACACCACCAACACTATTATTACCTCTTTCTCTTTTAGCGGGGTGTGGGTAGTCCAGAAGAGCTAACGGGAGATACGATCTTTCTTCCAACCTGTGCTAGGGATTCGACCAGGTGGAGTCACATAGTGAGACAACCCATCAGCGAGTCACGCTAAAAATTACTGGAAAGCAAAGGTCGCCTCGCCCGTCAAAATAAACGTCAAAACAAGACGCCATCTATTGACCGTCGCCGCAACTAGCGGCTTCGGGTCGGTGATAAAGCCACAACACCAGCTTTGACAAACTGACAAGCATCCACCTAGAGACCATGGTTCGCCAAAGCTGGTGTTGTGGCTTTGTCACCGACCCGTGGCCTCTAGTTTGTAGCGACAGTCAATAGATGGCGTCTGGTTTTGACGAATATTTTGACGGGAGAGGCGACCTCTGCTTTTATAAATCAATTTCCTCCCGAAAAAGTTTCCATCCATAAAAAGAAGGTAAAGCAATTCATAGGAGTATCTCCTCATGTGAGTTCTATCTGCAAACATATATTTTGATTTTAAAACGACATTTGAAATACTTTCCAGCATGTGTTTCTTTTTAACGAAAAATCAAAATTTATTTCAAGGAGAAATAACGATTATTTCTAACCTTTTGGATGATATATTTTTATTTAAAAATCAAAAAATATTAAAATTGATGCTCACACTAGCAATGAAAGGTGCGTGAAATGTAAAAAACTTAGCACGTCTTTTCAACCACTTATAATATTCCTTCACAAAAAGAACAAATATAACTTCCATGAACAAAGGCTTTCTTTTCGATTTATCCGTTTCTTTTATCAGATCGGGGATGCCTATGGTAAAAAATTAAACGACCGCTTTTTATAGAATTTTCTTGAGAAATATCTTTAAAATACTTTTACTATAAGAAAGCTCTCGGGAGAAAAAAGTTGAATTTAAAGTTGTGAAGAATAGAAAATTCTCAAACGAAGAGAAACCAAATCAATAAGATGCCATTTTTATAATGGCTGGAACAACTCACAATACACTATTTATTTAGATATTTTTCTATTATCCCTAGTACACGTGGTACAGGCCATGATAATCATGGTGAATTCTAGTTGGCGACTGCTTTTACTGTAAGTGCACCACATGTCTAAAAATGCTCCAATGGCCCCCGATTCTTGCAAAAGTCCAACCTCACCAGCGAGTGCAAATAACCAAACGGAGCTCTGGCACATTTGTAAGTGCAAAGTCGAACTGCTTTTCACATGTCTAGACACGTGGTGCACTTACAGTAAAAGCAGTCGCCTACTTCTACCCACCATAATTACCATGGCCTGTACCACATGTACAGGGATAAGCAAAAAAACACCCCTGTCTACACATGTGAAAAGCAGTTCGACTTTGCGCTTACAAATGTGCCAGAGCCCCGGTTGGTTACTTACATTCGCTGGTGGGGTTAGACTTTTGAAAGTATCGGGGGCCATTGGAGCATTTTTTTTTTTTTTTTATTAGAAAAAAGTGCCCAATGCGGGATTGGATCCCGGGTCGTAGCGGTGGAAAACCAACGGTTTAGACCATCCTTCCACACTGACCCTCACCGACCATTGTGATTCAAAAAATTAGGCACTACCTATTGTTTAAGTGGAATTCTCAACAAACGTACAACTGGATATGTACTGGCTTACTTGAGGATTCTTTTTATAAGAAATGAAAGAATTAAAGCAAGATTTTTTCTTTACACATAAAACAAACTTCTACTATCCTTACTGCGATGAAAATAATATTGAGAGGGCTTGGCTCATCAGTAGCGAACCCTTCCCAGCGGTTTCGCCAATTTAATCTACCAGATCGCTTCTTAGAGCTCTAATACTGGATTGGATCATTCTGATTACATACGCCACACTGAAGGGTGGAATCTCAGAAATGGTATTCAAGTAAACTATGGACATAAGTTTTTAGGACAGTAGATTTACATATAAATATTTACATCGAGTAATACTCTTCCGCAAACAATAAGTACAGTAAGACATAATTAATTATAAGATGATAACATGCCATTTTTATATAAGAAGTGGAAGCACGAATGTTTCTTTCAAGCAAAAAACAAACTTCAGTATAAGCAGAATGATCCAATACAGTATTAGAGCTCTAAAGAAGCGGTCTGGTAGATTAAATTGGTGAAACCGCTGGGAGGGTTTACCACTGATGAGCCAAGCCCTCTCAGTAATATTCATCGCAGTAAGGACAGTAGAAGTTTGTTTTTGTGAAAAATAAACATTCGTGTTTTAATTCTCTTATTTCTTAGATAGCATGTTATTGCCTTATGAAAATTATCAAACGAAACCTAGTGCCTGTGTGACGTCATAGGGAACCTAGCTAAATAGAATGTATAGGAGAAAGACTTAGAGCCACGTATATCTGTAAAAAGGTAAACATTATCATTAGAAATGTCGTTAGGGCGGTCGGTCATGTTTAATTGTTTTCATTTCTTTGAATAGAATACTTAGATAAGCCAGTACATAGCCAGTTGTACATTTGTTGAGAATTCCACTTAAATAATAGGTAGTGCCTAATTTTTTGAATCACAATGGTCGGTGAGGGTCAGTGTGGAAGGATGATCTAAACCGTTGGTTTTCTACCGCTACGACCCGGGATAGAATCCCGCATTGGACACTTTTTTCTAATTAAAAAAATGCTCCAATGGCCCCCGATTCTTGAAAAATACCAACCCCACCAGCAAGTGCAAGTAACCAAACGGGGCTCTGGCACATTTTTAAGTGCGAACTGCTTTTCACATGTGTAGACATGTGGTGTACTTACAGTAAAAGAAGTCGTTAACGTCTACTCACCATGATTATCATGGCCTGTACCACGTATACTAGGAATCTACTTATATAATTGCCTTATTCTGTCTGTGTGAAGTTCACTGTGTGAAGTTCACGGATAGATTTTGGTCAGAATGGATAAAATAAAAAAAGTGTCAAGGGATGGGAATCGAACCCACGACCTTCCGCTTACCGGGCAGATGCCATGACCACTAGGCCACATGACCACAATTTATAATTGTAACAAATAATATTTGAATCAAAACATTCAATCGGGTAAAACACGGGCGTTGCCCGGGTCATTCGGCTAGTAAGTATATAAAAAAAGATCGTTATTTATTTTATATTACACCTATCCCCCGATTTACACGGTACTTTTTTTACACGTTTTCGCTTTTACACGGTTTTCCAAATAAGTTCTTTTTTTGTTTTTATCGCACTATACTAAATGCTACTGTGATTGAACACATGCGCTGTGTACATATCTCACGAGGAATCCCGAGCTTATGTGCTGACATGCTGCAAACGCACACTATGTCTGTATTTCTTCGCATAAAAATTTCGCGAAAATTTTTAATTTTCGATTTACACGTTTTTCTCAGGAACGTATCTACCGTGTAAATCGGGGGATAGGTGTATTCTTAAGAAAAATAAATAAAATCAAAACATTTTCGTAGAGACGCGATATACACATCAAATACTGAATCCACAAAATGTAAATAAAACATTCGCCATCTTTATCCCCAATGGATATGTATATAGGGAGAAAACAACGGCCATGAGACCAGCTAAGCCTACATTCCGTACAGGCTAAATAACGCCTTAATAAAGATGGATACATCGGGACTTTTGTCAACCTTTTTACCATTGGCTCAAATAAAAAATGGATAAACTCCTTCTCCAATCGTTTTCCAAGAGGATGTCATTGGATGGGCATCGAGCCAAATGGGCCAATCAGATGTGGACATCTAGAGCTCTGGCTTCCCGCCGTTTTCTTGACATTCCTTTGGTCAAAATTATTGAAATTTAGATCATTGAAGATATAAGTTAAGCGTCTACACCAAACACATTCAAATATATATACATATATGAAAAACAATCGAAAACACTTTATATTTTTCATGTGTTAAGCGTATATTACGCAAGTTTGGCCTTAAATACCCATTTCTTGGTTTCTCAAGAAGCCACTGGGAACAAAATTCTTTTTGGTCACAGTGGTACAGCCTACTCCACGCTGACGAGCGCCAACAGCGCGAAACGCGTTCGTGGATGACTTTTCTTGATTTATCAAGAAATTGGGTTGGCCAAATATCAGGGAACAGGTTAAATCAATGAATAGTTGATTTCTGTTCCACCAGATGGCGCTCTGCATTCTGAAAAGCACATGTACTCTTGGTCAGGATATGCCATTTTTGTTTTTAATATATAAAATTATAAAAAATATTTTTGAGATATTTTCTTGATGTTTTTATAGAGAATTATTGATTATTTGTTTGATATAGAATTAGCTTAGGTTGTTTAATGATACATGAGAATGTTTGTGATATTGTAGTCGTGTGGTAATATTAATCCATATAGTTTTAATCACAATTAAATTTAATTGAGCTGTTAGAAATAATCAAGGAAGAAATATAAAATACATAATTTGAGAAAGTACTACCTGACTGAAGACGAGTATAATGAAGGAAATAGAAGATTACATATTTACATATCTACAGAAAGAGCCGGCCAACGGGAAACAACAACAATATGTTTATATAGGGAAAATCGCGACATCTGGTGGTTGTTTTAAACAGAGTAGTTTGTTCTAGATATTATAATTTCAAAATAGCATTTTTATATAATAATTCCCCCCTTTGAAGAAAGGAATATGGGTTCATTCAGAGAAAAATAAGAAAAAATTCAGGAAAGAGTTATAATGATTGGTTCATGGAAAAAAAGTAAAGTGAAAGATGATATTCCACATTATATTGGTTTTTATATGGTAACTGTAATATGTATATATGGTTTTGACCAAGGACTTGGTTGTTGTTGTGTGATGTAATCAATATATAGCGTGAGATATTTTTAGTTCTTATGATAATTCTGTAATATTAAAAATAAAGAAAGCCTATCCTGACCAGGAGCACATGGGCTTTACAGAAGGTAGAGCGCCATCTGGTGGAACAGAAATCAACTAAACATTGAATTAGCCTGTACATGTGCTTTACAGAAGGTAGAGCGCCATCTGGTGGAACAGAAATCAACTAAACATTGATCTAGCCTGTACATGTGCTTTACAGAAGATACAGCGCCATCTGGTGGAAGAGAAATCAACTAAACATTAATTCTGTAATAATATTATACAAATATATAACAGTAGCATACAATATCTTTTAATAGAAACTACACTACCTAAGTTTATGAACATTAGGTAAAACAGTACATAACAGTAACCAATAGATAAGAAATTACAATGGTTAAAAGATAAAGTGAACGATGTAATTAATTGTTGGTAGAATGGGTTAAATATATTGTAACAAAGTATTTATTATTTTTATTAACAGAGTGGTCATTTTTATGTTTATATTTTGTTACTCTGTAAATTTCCCTCGTGGCTTATCTTTTGTTTACCATTCATAGTTTGTTCTTGCCTGAAACAAATTGTTGTCTCATCCCGAAGTTGGTCTTCCCTAATTTTCCTCGTGGCATTATACATGTGGCATTCCATTATCCTATTGGCTTGTTATTAAACAATAGATTGGAATAGACATAAGTATAATACACATTATTATAAAAATGAGGAAGGAAAATAAAATACAGAATTATTAAAAAGTATATAGAATGAAAAATATAAAGATGATAGAATTGAACAAAATATATAAAAATTATTAAATTGGTAAAAGTTGAATGGCAATGCTAATACATTAGATGATTATAAGAAAAAGCATTATGAAAAAAAAAAACACCCCCCTCCTGAAAACCAACTCACAACTTAACAGATCAGACTTCACCATTCTTTCCCATCTTAGAACAGACCATCTACGTCCAATGATTTTCACAAGTGGATCCAAAACCGAATTGCACCAAATGTCAGGATTCTCCAGCGATCCCAGAACACATCACATCAGACACACACAACAGACATCTACACAGCTGTGGTTATTGACAGCTTGTCAATACATGTATAAAGTGCCCAGTCCGCACTAATTATGAGAAAATGAGAAATTTATAATGAGGATGATGGTTATAATAAAAATAAATAAATTTTAAAATGATTAAAAAATACAATCTACCATACCGCTGTTATATTGCATTTTTGGAACTTCCTTTTATAGTGATAGAGTCTAACAACAGCATCACTATAAAAGGAAGTTCCAAAAATGCAATATAACAGCGGTATGGTAGATTAAACTGGTGAAACCGCTGGGAGGGTGCACCACTGATGAACCAGGCCCTCCCTTTAATTTTTCCATTCCAGTAAGGGCAGTAGAAATTGTTTAATTTCAAAAAGAATCTTACGCGTCTATAATAGTTTCGTATTTTGATAAATTAAATATTACTACAGGTTTCTGGAGATGAGTTTCTTTTCTTTATTAACGTAATATCGAGATTTCGGGGATTTCTGCCCATCTACAGGAGTACGTAAAAACGAATTCGTTTATTCGTATTATTATGTACTCCTGTACAAGGTCAGAAATGCCCGAAAGCCCGAGATTGCATTAATAAAAATGAAAAGACAATTTTATCCAGAAACCTATTGTATTATATCATTAAGATACATTTTCATTGTTCTTCAATGCGAAGTTTGAAGCTGGTTGTCAGTTTTCTTCATACGAGGAATATTTAAAAAAAAAAAAAAGAAGAAAAAACGTTAAACCTTATTCTATAAAGACAATTAACATGGAAGGGTGAAATTTAAAACAGTTGTTGTTGTTGTTGTTGTTGTTGTGTCCAATGAAGAGCCTCATATGTCTCCATACATCTCTATCACAGCAGTCACAATGTCCACTATCTTAGGTGTGTAAAGCTGCTGTTCTGGGTCCATGTCAATTTTCTGTTGTTGTCGTGTCCAATGAAGAGCCTCAGATGTCTCCATACATCTCTATCACAGCAGTCACAATGTCCACTATCTTGGGTGTGTAAAGCTGCTGTTCTGGGTCAATTTTCTGTTGTTGTTGTTGTGTCCAATGAAGAGCCTCAGATGTCTCCATACATCTCTATCACAGCAGTCGCAATGTCCACTATCTTGGGTGTGTAAAGCTGCTGCTCTGGGTCCATGTCAATTTTCTGTTGTTGTCGTGTCCAATGAAGAGCCTCAGATGTCTCCATACATCTCTATCACAGCAGTCACAATGTCCTCTATCTTGGGTGTGTAAAGCTGCTGTTCTGGGTCCATGTCAATTTTCTGTTTGTGTTGTTGTGTCCAATGAAGAGCCTCAGATGTCTCCATACATCTCTATCACAGCAGTCACAATGTTCTCTATCTTGGGTGTGTAAAGTTGCTGCTTTGGATCCATGTCAATTTTCTGTTGTTGTCGTGTCCAATGAAGAGCATCAGATGTCTCCATACATCTCTATCACAGCAGTCACAATGTCCACTATCTTGGGTGTGTAAAGTTGCTGCTTTGGATCCATGTCAATTTTCTGTTGTTGTCGTGTCCAATGAAGAGCCTCAGATGTCTCCATACATCTCTATCACAACAGTCTCAATGTCCTCTATCTTGGGTGTGTAAAGCTGCTGTTCTGGGTCCATGTCAATTTTCTGTTGTTGTTGTTGTTGTGTCCAATGAAGAGCCTCAGATGTCTCCATGCATCTCTATCACAGCAGTCCCAATGTCTTTCTTGGGTGTGTAAAGCTGCTGCTCTGGGTCCATGTCAATTTTCTGTTGTTGTTGTGTCCAATGAAGATCCTCAGATGTCTCCATACATCTCTATCACAGCAGCAGCAATGTCCTCTATCTTGGGTGTGTAAAGTTGCTGTTCTGGGTCCATGTCAATTTTCTGGAAGGCTGCGGCCATTGCTGGGAATATGTGGGTAGGTGTTAGTTCCTAAAGTATTTATATAGGGTAAATAAAAGTATATACACACAGATCTCACCTAACAATAACCTGAACCTAACAAATACCTATCACACAAATAGTTCCAACATATATACAAATTAACATAGACAACAATGATCAAATATGAATTACAACAGATTAACTCTTTGCGTAGAAATATTGTAGCGTAGAAATTAAGACTTTGTTTATCTGAAGATGTGAAAGTATTTATTGATGACGTCACGGCGACTAGTCGACAATTATTAACAAATTAACCAAACTATCTACAGCTAGAGAATATCGAGCAAGCAAGCTAGGTAACTAAATGATGATTTTACAAATAATAAATCTGTTTTCAAATATTTTCATTGAATAATTAAATTAAATAATAAATTATTTCTTCGCCACAATAGATTTGCTACTATCAAGAAATATAAACAAAACAGGATGTAATTGACAGCTTCCTAAACAACATTAATCTAACTTCCACTTTTTACACAAGCTTTTATTTAACTTGCTTCCATGTCACTCTATCGTTCTGTCTGTCCACAAATCTTGTAATCATATTTTAGTATACTTACAGAGAATCTCTAGAAGTCTGAAATTTGGTATACTTGTTCACGCCTGATGACAATGCAAGTTGACGAAATTTCAGATTTCTGGGTAGTCGCAGTGGTCGGTGATTTGTTTTATTTAAAGATAATATATCAGTGATATATTATTGCTTTACTTTGTTTTGATTCGAAACAAATCGAACGTTTATCATCATCATTTCTAAAGGCTTTGTTTATAATGTGTATGTGTGCAAGAATTGTGAAATAATAAAATAATTATAGTAGCATAAAAATGGTGTATCTCTCATTTATCTTTTAAAGGTATCTAAATATATAAATTACAATTTCTTATAAAATATAACTTTCACTATTAATCTTCAACCTATAATAGAAACATATGAGTCGGCATTGGACTGATTTTAATTTATATATGTTTTCAACCAATTTTAAATATATTTTAATATACTATCAAACCACACATAATCCTGAACACTTACTTAATACAGCTAACAATGAAAGTATAAAAATATCATACTTCTGGGTGGTATAGGTTGTCTCAGTAATGGACTATTATTTTCTTTGTTTTCTGAAAGGATTAAATGATCTTTATTTAGACTTTAAAATTTACATTAATTGTTTAGTGGGGGGAGGGAGTACATTAAAATTTTGATCTATGAAGAACGTTTACATATCGTACTTGGCTTTGTTCATGAGGTATCATATTTCAATCCTTCCGCGGTCCATGATGAAATCGTCGGTGCTGAAGCTATATAAAGGGTTATGGCAGTCTTCATTCATTTTGTCGATGATGTATCTGATGGCGGGGCAATCAAGATAGCGGTGCAGGAGGTCTGGTGATCCTTGAAAAGCCGTGCATGTTGTTTTCTCGGTTTTAGTTGGGGGGGGGGGGGGGGTATGTCAGAGCTCTGAATTTATTTTCTTTCAAATTTTGTGATAAATTTTTATATAATTTCTGACCACTTAGAATAGAAGTCTGTTATTTTAAAGACTAGTTCAATCCTACCAACATTGCAAGTTTACAGAATTTCATACTTCTAGGTGGCCGTAGTGGTCGGGAATAGACTAGAAAAGAAAATTTGTCTATTTCCTTTCAAACGTTGGAAAATAGGCGCCGCCGTTTCGTTGTCGTAATGAGTGGCAGGAGACCCAAGAGGCCAGAGTGGTCAGTACTGGAATATTTTAGACAGAAAAAACAGACATATAAGCAAATTAAATAAAATATTTTATAAAAAAGAGTTATATATGATAGAAAAACACTGAGGTTACTGGACATTTGACATTTTGGAATGAAAAATTCTATATAATCCAAATTTCTCAACTTATTTATAAGTTTATCAATTCAACCTTTTCAAAATAAATAATAATAAATTTTTAATATGTAAAGTAGGAGGCTATAATTTAATCTAGAAGCGTCTATGAATTGGTACTCGAATAGAGTTGAAATCAGCATTCCATATAAAGTATTAGAGCTCCCTTATTTTAGTAATATTGAAAACTCCGCCTTTGCCGGTCCCAAGCCCGGATGAAAAAGGAGGGGGGGGGAAGCAGTAATAAGCTCGGTAAAAAAACCTGGGCTCAGCTGGCCCGACTGATAGTATCCTGTAAGGGCTCCTAATCCAGGGATACAAGATGAGCAGCGTTTGTACTCCATGTTAGGAGCAGCTGCACATGGCATCTGTTCCTCATGTTAGAGGCGGCCATTTCTTTTGGAGCTAAGTCGGCCTGCCACTGAGTAGTGCTCCCAGTCTTAATGATAAAGGCAGACGCATTCTACTTCATCCAGTGTGGAGATAAGAAAGAAGAAGAGTAATATTGAATAATATTGGCAATAAATAAAACTTATAAGTACATATATAAAAACATGTTTCGAAATTTCCTAAACACACATATGGCATGTGTATTAAATATATTTAATTGAATAAATATTTAAAGAGAACGTTGTTTCATAATTTATGCGCATATTTTAAGCGAAAATTTTGTTATTAATTAGTGTAGTATACTTAACTATCTTTTTTTATAGAATATGCTAACTAGTTATCAGAATTTTATTATGATTTTTATTCAAGGATCAAACAAACTTTAATATTTAAATGTTTTGATAGTTTTTAGTAAAGAATAATCAATATGTATCAACCTCAAGTTTAAAATTCTTTAAAATAATTTACACATAAAACTGGCTTTTAAAAAAAATAACATTTTATGTCACAATAAAATAAGAAACAAATTTTATTTTTGTTCACAGAATTATTCGGTCAAAAATAAAATAAATAGATGCTAAAATCTATTGGAAAAAAAATTGAAATATTTCAATGAATTAATTTGAATTTTTCTTTTTAAAAACTTTAGTTAAACAAGAAAGTTTTTTGTTGAAATTCTAAATCAATTAACCTTTGGAAACATGTGTTGAAAGATATTGTTAATGGGGGAAAGAAATGGCTGCGACTCTTTGTCCAGAGGGAAAACTCTGAGAAAATATATTTGTAATTTTTCTTTTGATATTTCTATCACTTTGATCTTGGTCAAAAGGCCAAGAAGTGATATCTTTATTGACGAAGATAGGCTTATATAACCAAACGAAATATAGAATTTTGTAATTATACAATGTTTTTTTTTTATTTTTATACAAAATATACCGTTTACTTAATATATATTTATTATATTAATATATATATAACCAAGTGAAATATAGAATTTTGTAATTATACAATGTTTTATTTTATTTTTATACAAAATATACCGTTTAATTAATATATATTTATTATATTAATATATATAACTTTATTTTTTATTTTCTTAAAATTTCTTTTGTAAGAATTATATCCTCTATATATATAAAAAACGAAAAATACCGTTAAATATCGAAATATTATTTAATTTGGATATTATGTCATGTATAGGTTTTGCACTCTCTTTTAAGATAACATTTCACACTTAAATAACAATTTTTTTTAAATTTATATAACAACATTTTAATTTTAACGGTATTTTTCGATTTTTTAAAAATAGTTTAACAATTTTATTATAGTTCTTAAAATTAAAGATACTTCGGCCACTATAAGTATTTTTATTATCTCGACGTTTCGACATAAATCTTTTGTCCTCGTCAGGAGCGAACAAAATGGCCGAAATATCTTCAATTTTAAGAACAATGACGAGATAAAAAGATTTATACTGGCCGAAGTTTCTTTAATATCAATACCTATGAATTCTGGCGGCCAGGCAGCCTCGATAATTTTATTATAAACATGTTTAGTTTAATCGAAATACTTTTATTTGAATTGAATTTTGTCTATCTGTAGTGAAATTGAATTTTTTTCTGCATTTTATGTTCAAAACTGTGATTTCTTCCAAGCTTTCATCTGTGAACTGTTATAATGTTTTGACTATTTATTAAATCTAATAATTTATCCTGTTTATCTATTTTTGGTAAGGTATAAAATGTTATCAACGAGTGGAATCAAATTATGTATGTATTATTGTGGGTATTGGCCTGGAAAAGAAATTAGTTAAAATCTCCGTTATCAGATGGCGTGCTTTAATACTTAAGCCGATTCCCTCGAGTTGAACGAAGCGCTGCTAGAGTCACACGACGGCTGCGTTCGAGTAACTGTCCTTGTTTTGGAAACTAGAAGGTATACCTGACCGCTTACATGAACATTTTAGATTGCAAAGAGCCATCTAGTAGAACAAATATCAACTACACCTTGATTTAGGCTTGTTCCCTAATATTTAACCAACCCATTTTTAAATGTGATTATTGGCGTATTTACGCGCATTTGGCCATAAATATCTATTTATTGATTTCTCAGAATGCCTCTTGGACTAAAAATACTTGGTCGTTGAGATATAGCTTGCATCATGCTGATGAGGGCCAACAGCCAGAAATGCGTTCGTGGTTGGTTTTTCTTGATTTATCAAGAAATAGGTTGACAACGTTTAGTTTATTTTTATTGTACTTGATGACGTTCTGACATCTAAAATACTTATGTTATATTGAATCAATAATCCCTTCACTAACTTTACTAAAAGAACAACTTGATGAGGGAAGAGTGTCTTTAATATAATCAAATCACAAGCTTTCGGGCATAACCGCCCATCGACAGGTGTAAAAACGAGACAAAATTATTTTGGCAATCAGCTATATATATATATACACAAAAAAGTAAGAAATGAGACAAATATGTAAAAATTGTGCCAGAATGGCACATATGTTGAGCACTTATGTTATAGATTGGCAAAAAAATAGAAAATGAATATTAAAGATGCTGTCACGTGTTTCGCCCGTTACTTTGAGCATCAACACCGATTTTACCGTCGTGGGTCACTAACAGTGTCGCCTTCCTTCGGCAGGTTTTGGATACCTAAACACGTTCTATCTTTTCTATCTTGTCCTCGTCAGGATCAAACAAAAAATTAAAACATATAGCAAGGCGTTAAAAACAAAAATATTTTGTTTGCTCCTGATGAGGACAAAAGCTTTTTGTCGAAACGTCGAGGTAATAAAAAGATTTATACTGGCCGAAGTATCTTTTTTCAAGAAATCTTTTATCTTTATCAATAAACTTGTTTAAACATTCATCTCATTAAAAATAAAGAAGACATCTCCTCTCCACGAGCACATGTGCTTTTTAGATGGCAGAGCGCCATCTAGTGGAGCAAAAATAAACTACACATTTATTTAGCTTGCTCCGTGATATTTGGCCAACCCAATTTTTCGATAAATCAAGAAAAGCCATCCACGAACGCGTTTCGCGCTGTTGGCGCTCGTCAGCGTGGCTGTAGATGTAGTAGACTAGATGGCGCTCTGCCATCTAAAAAGCACATGTGCTCGTGGTCAGGAGATGCCTTCTTTATTTTTAATATCAACACCTGACCCACTTTTATTTTTCTATTTTTTCATTCATTTCATTATAAGAAATAATTACCATGTTCCCCAATTTGTGATATGATTCATTGTCACTTGTCACCGCAGAGACAAATCGGAACTATCTTTAGCTTCAGTGTAGGGACATTAATTCAATGTAATTATCAGCCAAAAGGGAAATGTTTAGTCATTAGTTCCCTAGGCTTGGCAGAGAATGGTCGTCTGAGAGGAAATTTGCATAATTTGTTAGAGTTTTACTGTTCTCTGCTTACTGTTAGTTAACATAACATAATTGGCGAAGTTAAGAAAAAGGCATTTTCTCTAATCGTGCGACTGAAAGTTGGGCTTGCTCCATTTGTTGGAATAAATATCAGATAATTGTTGATTTTTAATTATTACAGAATTATCTACATACCCTTTCTTGATTAATCAAGGCAGTCAGCACCTGTAAAGGCTATTTTTCTAATGTCTCGTTCTATTCACCAATGTTCAATGTAGCTTAATATTTTGATGACGTTTCAAATATAATTTTGCACTCGTCTATTACAAACTGTTGGGAATCTTTTATGGTTCAGATGATCAAACAACAAAGAACAAGTTTACTTACAGCTGAAATAGTTTTAAAGAATTAGGCGATTTTACCTTTTAAGAAAATATTTTAAATTTATTATTTTCAAAGAGAGAGAGAGAGAAAAAAACATTTAACAATTTACATTACAATTACTAATTATGTAAACAAAACCAACACTCCTTTGTTCTCGGTTTCATATTACACTGTTGTCAGTCTAAAAGTATTTTAAGATCATTGATTTGTTATTCTTCTTTTTTTTTTCAACACAAACAACACTTCAAACATTGGCGAAATTTTTACAACGCGAGCTTACCATATATACAGTAGACTCTCGATAATTTGAAACTCAAGGGACCAGAGAAAATTTTCAATTTATCAAGAGTTCAATAACAGGAGTTTAAACAACTAAGAGGGATGGAAAAATCAAGTAAACAATAGTTTAAAGTTTTGGCTGTTTCTGGATATACCTACTATGTGTTGATACAAGATTAAATAAGTGACTTTTACTGCAAGTTTTTTAAGTAATAAATTTATTGGGAGCTTTTTTTCGGATCTCAAACAATAGTTTGATCAAAATCCGTGATTTATTATTTTAAATACAGTTATTCACAAATGTTCATTTGTGGCAAGATACTATTCCTTCAACTTCAATTTACCGAGCGGACCAATTAATATTGATTTTATTCAACTTATCTAGTATTTATCAAGGAACCGGGAAAACATTTCAAATTATCGAGAGATTCAAATTAACGAATTTCAAATTATCGAGAGTCGACTATATATGCAACAAAATTTCATCATATTCAAAATATATTTCAAAATATAAAAATATTAAACTGCTATAATTACAATTTCAAAAGGTTTTATTTAAAAGTGAAATTCCATACAAACGTAGACAATTTAAAATATATAGATGAATAAATATTACTTTATAGAATTATAATAAATATAACTTATATTTATTTTAAAGAGTGTGTATATAAAATATATTTTTCACATACACATATATAAAATATTTCTAAAGAAACAATATTTACACTAAACAATATATATTTAAGTTCTATCAAAAATATTTTAAAACGCACCAAAAGATTTTTGTTCGATAAAAACGACTTTTACTTCCATTCTTTTCTCCCCAATTTATTTTACATTAAGAAAAGCTTTTATAAAAAAATAAATAAACGGTTGAAAATAAAGCACAATTTTATTCCTAGGTTTTATTTTAAGTTTGAC